>OW119925.1:109698436-110915434 GCA_933210815.1 Meta bourneti
TATTTTATTTAATTATTGATAGTTGGGGAGCACTTGACCTGGCCTGAACCTTGGGCCATAAAAATCAACCAAACAATTGAATATTATGGATAAATCTAAGACTAATGTAATTAAAGAGTAAGAGGAGGAATTACTTTCAAAGCAAAATGTATTAATGCATCAACACTCTAAGCGTTGGGGAGGTATATTACATCAATCTATAGTTTCCTTTGCATGATTCCTAATCCTGTCCTAGCTTTCTTTATCAATCGACTTTCCATGGAGTCTTTCATTCAACAGATGTGACAATTTTTCCAATAAAATGTGATGGGCCTTCCCCGAAAAACTTCTGACTAAGTTAAACCGTGGGGTTCCCAGTTCTGAAATTTAATTTCGTATGCATAGATTTTGGAGGTTAAACTAATTTAGCTTGATCAAAAAGGAATATTACGACCAGTGTTTTTTTTAAGCAATAGAAAATTTGTTATTTTCTTTTCAACTTAGATTGTGTTTGTGTAAACTGAATTTCGAGGCTCGTTTTAGTCTTCAAATTAACTCAAACTACGAGCGTAGAGTATTAGGCATTAGTCCTATTTATTAGATTTGATTTGAATAACTTGGACTGATTGGAGGTCTGAAGCAGATATTTAACAGTTTGTAAACTAAAATCTTAAGGAGTTATATCGTAAGAAATTTCCACACATTTTGATTGAAACACCGCAAACTGTAAACAAAACAAGCTTGAGTACCAGATATTTCTTCACTATGGTCACTTCCGATTCCATTTTGATCTTCAAATCAATACAATCTAGTATGTTAAGAACTGAAGCGCCTTAAACCAATCTAGTTCCATGAACAAGTTTACTCGAGAGCAGAAATTGAACCGTTTTTACAATCCTTATTTGTACGTGCTAATTAACTCTCGTGTAGCAAAAACACTGACAGTGACAAATCATACCTTTTTGTAACTAATCTAATTTGTCTTCGTGTAATGAAATATGTCTAGAGTGACAAGCCAACAGAAATCTTACTTTATACTATCTTTTAAAATTAAGTTATCAAGTGGTAGAACAGCAGAACTTGAAAATTTTGAGGGGAAAAGAGATCAATAATAATTAATGTGCGTTGTGCTCTTATTGGCTGATGGATGTACCTGAATTAAGAAAATAGGAATAATTTGGCTACGTGAAACAAAGTTAAAAAAGTAGAGGCCTCAAGGGTGCTGCAGTAAGTGGTTCGTGACGATTTTATTAAAAGGCAGATCTCTATAACGATAATTTCTCCGGAAAGCCACTCCGTCTGAATCCGTAAAATGAAAAGCACGTAATGCGTCTAATGAACTGTGGCAGCGTAATGCGTTCTCCCGGAAAAAGGATCGGACAAATAAGGAAAATGGAAAACGAAACGGTGGCAGATTGTTGCGCTTAGGTTTAACGATATGGCTAACAGGTTTCCCATTCAAAAGTCCTTTTTTCATCCCGCCCGTTAGAGGAGGGAAAAGAGAAAACAGCTCAGGAAAAAATATATATCCCTCCCATTTTGTAAGTCGTTTATCTTTTCTACGTCATTATCTTTGATTTCAGCAAGATTCTACGCTTGCTTTTTATACGCAACTTCTCCTAAAAGGGAAAAATAAAATAGGGGAAATACAAGAAAAAGGAATTCTCTTGAAAAGCTCGGGACTTTTTAGAATTTTACTGTTTTATTTCAACTTCTCGATCCATAACCCGCAAAAACCGAGTTTTCTTCCTGCTGAATTATTACATTAAATTTCGGGATTTGGGTACAGGATTCCGGGAAAGATAGCCGGGCTGATTTGCATTAGAATAACGAAGAAGGGAAAAGATTAGGGGGAAAGCGGCTTCTGCTTTTTCCCAAAAAAATTCTGGGAAGGAATCCTACAAAAGAAGGGGGCGACAAAATATAATGAGACTCTGAGTTCTCGAAAGAAAGGCCGGGGCTCGGGATTCACTTACATATCGTCTTCATTTAAATAGTTAAACCTGGCTTTTGACATTATGCGGTTCATTTGAATATTTTCCTCCGCTCCGCCAATGGCTCGCTCTCTTTTGTTGAATGGGGAGGTAAAGTTCCACAAAGGGGACGCGGAACCATATGTTGAGTAGGGAAGGGCTTTTAGGAGATCTGTTATTGTTCCCATCTTAACGATTTTAATCCTATTAGACGGATAAGAATTGGATACGTGTCTTGGAAAACGATACTTGAGCCGGGGATATTTCCCCGTCATTTTTTGGTCTGCGATCCGAGGGATCGGCGAGCTTAAAAGTGAACGATCGATCGTATCACTGTTGGCTGAGCGTATGCAAATGAATGAGCAATTAGAATCAGTACTCTTGCTCTAGTTATCTATCTCGTCAGCTAAAAGAACTTCTGGACCAAGTCCCAAAGACCATACTTGGTTGTGTTGACAGCCACCTGCGGCTGAGTTTTAGATGCAATGTGGATCAGGGGGCGTGCCTTTGATTTGCAACACTTTGTACAATATATTCCTTAGTAAACCGTGAACCTAGGTAACAGTTACTGATAACTACTGACAGGCCATTTGCGTTCGTCGCACGAACCAATCGATCGTTCCAGACGGTTCGAAACTGTTCGGTAGGTGCACTCACAAGCAAATTTGGTTACTAAAGATGTCACATTTCGGGAATTTAAACCACGGAAAAATTGCTAGACGAAACTGCCATCCAAAAGACCTAATGCGATTTGACTGGAAGCCAAATGCGGTTTGCTATACAGGAAATTCTTGTACCATTGCATGTGTTACGACTCGTTGGCCTTGCGACAGCTGTTAATCTGATTTCTGCACAAAATTTGTCTAGGTAAGATCTTGTTTAATGTCTTCAGCGCAGGTTTCTACGCATGTCCCAAAGTGTGTATAATTCTACTCAACCTACTCTCCAAATGATGAATATGATTCTGATGATTCAATTCTTGTGCCCAGGTGTGCTCCTTTGTTCCAATGCAATTGAACTTAATAGTTTTAAAACAAAATGGCTTTTCAACCGCTCATCTGTTTTAATTCTGATTGATGTGGAGAAGCCTGACATTAGCACGATACCCGTGAAAAATGGTTTAGTTGGAATTCGTTCTGCACAAGGGGATTGAAAGAAAGTTTCTAATATCTAGAAACTGAGTGTTAATGCAGAAAGTAAAGTATGAAAAGACAGACTGAAGATGAGCAAATGAGCAGGAGAATTGATAAATCAGGAACTCAAAGAAACAAATACACTAACCCCTCATTCTATTGCCCATTGATATATCATACATCTGACTATATTGATGCATTTAAAGTTGGAGAACAGCAGAAGAAAATTATCAATCTGTTTCTTTAGAATCGAGATATCAAAGGTCACCATTGTTATCTCCAATTTCCATGGTCTATTCCGCAGGCTCTGCTCCCATGTTGTGGAATTCCGTAGGGACATCGTCAATTTAGGGGGTGGTCATAGGTGGGATCCCGAAAGGAAGGTAGAATCGCAAATGAGCTACTGTATACACAAATATATTTTTTGTGTTGCAGTTTTATATAATTTTAGTGATAAAAACGCGCAATGTATCATTTGTGCCTTTTCTCTTATAAGTAAATTTTTCTCAGACTTCGCATAGCTTTCCTTTTTTCTTATCCCTCAAGCAGCTCTGTATATTGAGGATTAGTGTCTAAAATAAAGGCGATGGCACGCAGTATAGTCAGATAAAACAGATGAGAAATTCGCAGAAAAGACTGAAACTAAATATTTTAAAATCGAGGCCACCATAAACAAAATAATTTAATCTGCTTAAAGTGAGGAGAAAGAAGAATAAATGACGTTGGTTTCGGAATATACCCTTTAAATTTCTCGTCATCAAAAGTGCACCCCGATGATTTAAAATACTCTCCATTTCAGATACATATTTGAAGTTGAAAACAAACGGGGAGAAATAAAACAAATTTCTGGAGATTTGGGCCTCCGAAATAAAACACTCCCTAATATGTTTAAGCGTCGAGCTGGCACTTTGACTTGTTGGCAACGCACCAAGTGCTGTTGGACGGAAAATTCAGCCACTCTGTTCGGCCCCCTCACAATGGCGATCTTTCGAAATTGTATTAACCGCTTATGCTACGTCATTTAGACGTCAAATATTTGGGACTCGGAATTTCAATTGATTTTTTTTGCACGAGGAGTTTTTGAAAAGGGAAGTATATATCATGTGTCTGGTTAGTGTCTGAGAAGTGGATTTTTTTTGTTTGCCATTCAGTAAAAAAAAATGTTCCTTAAAATTTACAAAAATCTTTTTTTACGCGTCAATGTATCTACGGTGTTTTTGTACGAATTGAAAATGCTGACAGCTATGGCAGCCAGTAGGAAATTTCTTGTCCTGTATTATTGCGGGGCATTTTCAGCCAATTCGACTCCTATTTAAATGTGATTACCCAATCCCTAATAAAGCCATTTTTTGCGAGAAATGTGCACCGAACTGTGGATGTGATTGACTTCCCTTGAAAGTATACCCTTATGTTCCCAACAAAAAGTAGTTTCTTTGTCTAAGTTCTCTGCAGCAGTTTTAATTCCATTAATAAGAGTTGATTGTATCTCGTACTTATTCAACAATTTTTGAAAGAAGGCAGAAAGATTTGCAAAATTAAAATGCTAGAACTTTATAAATAAATTATATTACTGAAAATAAACTAATATATTGAATATAATTACATAAATTTAAATAATTTTTACTTAAACTGAATGCTACACCCCAGAATACCCATTAGCTCTAAATTTTTATTTGTTTTGTAGATTGAATGTTTAGAGATATTTATCTCTCCTGAAGAGTTCACAGGTTCTGCTAAAACGGAATTAAGTTAATATTCATCTCAAATGTTGAAATTTCTTGTTTCTTTGTAAGGATTCAAGTTGTTTACATTATATGCAAAATGTCAGAGACTGAAAAGCTATAATTTTCTGTGCGTAAATACTTCAAAAAAGTTTTCCTGATTATACTAAGCAAAATATGAAACCCGAAAAAATTGCACCTAATTCATTTTCCAGGTAATAACGAAAGGCCGTCTCAGCCCACTCACTAGCAACCTGCGAGTTGTAGGTTGTGCAGATTCGATTCATGTCAGGTGCATTCCTCCCTTGGGTGTATTTCTCTGTTTTGTGTCAGTAAAACTTTCCTTGTGTGTATGCCCATTACCTGATGTTGTCGAGCGCAGCATGGCCACACACACACAAAGATGGCCCTAGCGCCATAAAAACCTAACTTCGAGTTGTAGGTGGCGCAGGTTCGATTCCTGTCAGGTGCATTCCTCCCTGGGTTTACTCTCTTTTGTGTCAGTAAAACTTTACTTGGGTGTGTATGTCTATTGGATATTGTATGTCGTGTCTGCCTCAGCATGGCCAAATATGGCTCCTGCGCCATAAAACCCCAACGAACCAACCATAAAAACCCGCAGCTGAACACCAGCTACTAGAGAATAATTAAAATTTATGCACACGAACAATCAAGTTGATTCAAACAAAACGGTTACATACAGTCAGTCTGGAAGATGATTAATGTAGACTTCTGTTTTCCGAAAGTGCTGTACACTTTTCTTTTTGAACCGATTTTCAGTTTATAACCGTCTCAGACATTTATTCGTTTGCTCTTCATCCCTCCCTGCGATGTTCTCTCGAAACGAACTTTTAACGCGCCAGAAAAAAAGAAATTCCCCAAACGGAATACTTTGAGGCTTGGAACGGATAGTTTGTGCGAAAGCATACCTCGATTGAGAACCTCCCGTGATCACCGCGTGTTAACTGCTTTCGAAATGAGCGTGCCTTGCGTGACAACTTTAATCAGAATTATGAGCGCAGTAACGATTGCGTGGAGATTCAGATTGTGCACCACCCTGTAAAGACTCCAAACGCGTTCACATTGACTTTGAAAATTACTGCGTAAATGGAAACTGAGATAGGTTAGATAGATGAAAAGCGTTTCTTAAATCCGTATTAATACTTATATTAAATATCGAATAAATTAATTGTATTTGCTTGATTAATATTTAATTCATATTTTTATTGAAAACGCTTAGCATGATGTAGGCCTGAAAATTCAGTGTGAAATATTCTTACAGTTCGAATTTAAACTAATTAAAGGAAAGTGGTAAATTGTTGTGTTGATCACTTTTTTTGTTTTAAGTGGTTTTGCTCACGTTTAAGGAAAAACAATTCGCATTTTGTAAGCCCTTTCACTGAACCTTTCTGGTAGTTGTCTCGACAAGGCATCTTGTCATTTCAAGAAAACTGACCAGATCTTGATCGAGTCATGAAAAAAAAATCGGTAATTTTTTTATGACTAGATATCACGTCATTAACAAATTGAATCAGATCTTCATGGACGAGGGACCGTGGTAGCCCGGTTGGAAGAGTAACGGACTGGCAACTGGAGGGTTGCGAGTTCGAAGCCAAGCATAGGCCGTAGTGTACTAAGTGGGCTGGTGCATGTTAAATCTGTAATGGATTCAAATGTTCTCACGTTGGCTGGTGTGGAAGTTTGGAGAGTGGGGTGCCAGCTCAGGTGTGACCTCGTCATCTGACCGTGGTTAAAATTAAGTGGTGCTGTTCTCGGATCTTTCCCTTGAGGATTGATCCCAGACAGTCGCCAACTGCCCGTTGTGTTGCTCCAGTGTGACGTTAATTAAATACCTACCTTGATAGACGAGGTATCTCGTCAAAACCACTTGGAGAGTTAATGTAAAATTCTGTATGAAACCGTCTTCCACTTATCCGCTATTGGTTTTATTTGAAATTTTTGTGTATTTATTCTCCTGCCTTTAAAAGGTCAATTTCTCTAGTTTTGTGAGTATTCGGTTCTTTCATCTGCTAACCTTCAAACTAATTCTGTAAGAAAATTCTATTTATTATAAATGCAAAGGAAACAAGTCATAAAAAAAGAACCTTTTGCAGAGTAGTTAACAGGTATTTGGCAGATTCTTGTAAATGTTTATTTAAACTTGAATTTCTTATTCAAGCATAAATAAATTTCATTTCACTATTTATGAATGGTGAGAGCTCTGGTCCCGATTCAACTGACTATTTCGAATCCCGGTCACATGTATATTCGTAGTTGTTTGACATCCACTTTAAGCCGTAGTTCCCAATTTTATTAGCATAAAATGACAGAGTGACAAAACCAAATCAAACCCACCCATTTATATTGATATTGAACAAGGATAGCCTATAAAAATGAAAAAACGTTATGTTGTGTGGACTCCAAATTGATATTTGTTTTTATTTCATATTCATTAGTACATTTTACAGAAAATTTTGCTGCGCATAGATTTGGCTAATTGCAAAACTAGATAGAGCCTTGATGCTAAGTAAGCAAATAATTAATGTCGAATCATATTATATTTAAAGGCGAAAATCTGACTAGCATTTTTTCACCTCGTTTTGCAATACCAATGTTTGATTGAAAAAGATTCGACTCAGGCAAACTCTAGTTTATACCTTCAAAAATCTTTTATTTTTCCTGTCTTATAAATTTTCTGAATAGCGTTGTAAACCTAATGCGATACGGGAAAAACTGGCATCATATTGCTCTCGTTTCAAGAAATTATATATGTAAATTACTTGCTTTCAGAGAAAATTGTGATTCTTAATGGTGAGCTTGTTATACCAAACGAACCAGAAATGGAGCGCCTCTTGACGCTTTGTTTGACAAGTATTTGGAATCACTTTTTCGAAGCTTTATTCGAACGTATGAATATTGATGAGGTGTGGAAGACTGCCTTTGTTTATGGCCCTCCGCATGCTTCCTACTCTCCCAAAAATGGAGATGAAACGAATATAATTTGGCTGTGTAGTTTTTTTCCTTTTCAAGGTTTGAGAATGCTTACGCTTCTCGATTAACTATACTTCGCCGTTCTCATCTCCGATATTCCCATTAGCTTTATTTCATTTCTAAAACCTTTTCTGACAATTAGTATTTAGTTAGGAAAGGTAAAGTAATTATACTCGCTTTCGCATTACGATAGGGTTTTTTTATCGAAAGACTGCAAAAGTTACAAAACGCATTTAGAGAATAAGTGCTCCGTGATTTTGTTTCTTAGAGCAATCAGCACACCCTTGCGATTATTAATTTTACACTTAAAATGCAGTGTAAAGTCCCTTTTGCCTCGAAATATATCGCACACATTAAATGCAATAACTATGTTAGTAATAGCGAAATAATCTTGTTATTTGTTATTACTTTCAATAATTCCATATCCACTTTTGGTTTTAAAAATAGATGTACGATTTCTCCGTTCCCCTTTAGGCTTAACATTAAACGTAACTCCGTAGTTGCATTCATCTTTCACAATAGGCTATTCATTTATCTTTTCTAAAGTAAGTTGTATGGCAATTTCTGTGATAGCTGCTTTATTACGATTGCTGTGATGAATAGTGTGTTTTCGTGAAATTGTATATACTTTGAGCACTCACAGTACTTAGTTACTGAAAGTCACAGTGTCAGTCTGTCTTACCGTCTGGTTTTGTGTTTGCATGCTTGTGAAAGTATGACATCAAATAAAGTTAATACATTTTCATAAAATGTTATATTTTATAAAGCATTTTGGACATAGAGAATTTAAATTATGTATTTACTATGTCTACATTTTTAGGCAAATTCCACGCTAAAAAAGCAATACCCATACTTAAATTAACCTCAATTTGACAGTGTTGGAGAAGCTGGGGTGTGAATTGACAATTTGATTACATGGATTTTTTTCAATACAGCTCGAAAAGCAATTATTTTTGTATCATTTAAATTCTAATACTTTACTTTTATTTTAAGCTTATTTTTTCTTTGAAAATTTTAAATAATATCCGAATATATATTTGGGATGCATGATATAAAGAGAATAAATCATTCAATTTTGAACTAGAGCTTGGCAGAAATTATTTCTTTCATATCGAATATTCTCAAGAAATAAGCACGTGAGTTCATTTCTTGAAGGCATGTGTACATTTTGACCAACTTTCCTCAAAAGTCCTTGATTGAACGAACGTGGTTATAGAATTCCGTTTTATGAAAATAATTAAAGCATACAGAACAGTCTTTTGAATCAATACTGGTAGCTAATCGAATTTATTCTAAAACTTTTAAAATTTTGTCAGGTTTACTAAACAATGAAACATTCCTTTTCCATGTTTCAAATAAAATGGCTTGGTTTTTATTGAAAGATGTACTCAGTTGTCAAGTAATACCATCATTCTAAAGAGATACGTGGTTTCCATTCAAAACTAAATCTCTGAATTGAAGGAAGTGCTTTATAATGAGTAGCGCTTGGTCAACGAAACGCAAACTCGTGTTCGTTGACCACGTGCAATAATACTTTCTAATTTTGTCACTCGGAATTCTGCATTTTAAAATTTTGTTCTATTAGTTGTAAGTTGTAGCACCTACGCGAGATCACGAGATAAAAAAAAAATCACGAATTAATAGCTTTAGAACAACTTTTTTCCGACGAGTTTACTTAAGTTTCATTTCGCTGTTTTCTGTGGTTGTAATTTTAATACATTTCTTTTAATAAATTGTAATTCCTATCCATCAACCGCAACAACCCCTCAAAAGATTCGATTTAAAGCTGCATGCAAGTTAGAGTAAAGAAATTTTAAGTGGAATTTTGCCCATATTGAAAGAATATTAATTTTAAATATTAAAAATACTTTGTGTTGTGTAGTGACAGATGGTCAGAGTTGCCTACTTTACGAGTTGAAGCTATATCTAAGCAACATAATGATACCTGTTAGAAGTTTGTTGAAAACAGTGATTTCTTTTTCAGAAAAGAAAACCGCTGTGAAATCGACGTACAATTTTTCGAAGCATGGTAATAGATTATCTTTGCTCTGTCTGTATTAAAGATATTTCATTTTAAAACGTTCTTTTGTTATTGCACGTTCCCTTAATGTAAATTTCAAGAAAAAATGCATTCGTTTTAAAAAAATGTGTCATGAATACCTTATCAAATTAATTTTTCATCCTTCGCTTAAGGATAGCGAAATTCAAAACTCTCATGTCTGGTGCAAGAGTGCCACGTCAAAGATTATGAATATTAAAACTATGAGTGAGTGAGTATTCGCCATAGATTCATCATTTTTGCGAATTGAGTTACGGCAATTTTACAAGAAGCGAACTTAAGATGGGCATTCATAATCCTCTACCAAAACATTTCCCTCAAAATCGACTTTTGTAGTAGTCACTTTAATTACCTTCGCAGTTTTATCATACAACGTGGGTGAGACGTTTATGAAATATATTATACGATTTTGCGTCCAAAGTAAGTTGTGGAAATCATAAATGCCAAAAAGGTGTTAAAATTATTTTTCTGAGACTTAAATGATGGCATTTTTCTACGAAGAAGTGATTATTCTGGTCACTTTTTTAATCTATAGTTGATCAATTTAATCCGAGTAAGGGCCAGTAATTCTGCTAGTGAAAAATAAAATCAGTAGCAATTGGAGTTTACTGTGACAACATAACCTAAAAATATCCAGAGTGCACAATGAAAAGCATTTAAATAGGTGGAAACTTTTCATAATTGAATTTTTAATTAGATAAAAAATTAATTAATTTTGTATTGAAGTTAGCATTAAATGTTCAACCAAAATGGTGCACAGTTTATAATGGCGCGTTTGACTCTTAGAATTGTTCGCGAGTTAGATTAAGTGTTCAGTTCGTTAGATTATTTCTGCAATTTTACTTCTCATAGTACATACTTTAAATTGTAATCTATTATGGTCAGTTCCCAAATAGCATTTTAAAAACTTCAGTTTCTTCCCAATTAACGAATACATTAAAATATTTAATTAAACACTAAAAGACAACCGAATTGAAAAAATACAGACGATTCTAGTATTGTGCTGAATAGCACTACAAAACACTGGTTGAACCAACAGATTTTAACAAGCCGAACTCAATATGTGTCGTTTACTTTCTCAGAATTGTAGAAAACTCAGTAGTTAATTGCTACAGAATTGTAACTAAAAATGATTAAAATAAGAAAAGCATAATCCGCAAAGGTATCTGGCAACAGTCGATATGAGGTCCTAACACTATAGACGAAAAGGAGGTATTGCATGAAAATCTATAGTAAAAATGTTGGGTCGGGGATAAAATGGAAAGGAACGCAATAAATTCGGCACTGAGGACAAATGTTATATTACCCATCAGAAAATACCATAGATTGTCTCAAATTACGGCTCGTATTTCATTGGATGATTCAGAGTGATGTTGCGCAAGACAGCAATTCTTTGTGTTTAATTATTTTCGCGACTATGACCCATTTCAGTATTCTGTCTTTCGAATCGAATGCTAGGGCACTAATACAAACGCTCAAGATAATGAATTACTGTATTAAATACTGATGAAATTCTTTAGCAATAATGCAGTAGAGTGGAGAAATGTACGTTATGGAAAATATTATGGATCACCTACGCTAGCACTGGGGACATACCTGCCAGATTTTCAAGTTGTAATTGCGAAATCTTTTCGGGTGCGATCAACAAATTAAAGACATGAAAAATTAGCGAAAATATGAGTTGGATCTTGTCAAGTAAGGAAGATTTAAGTTTTACATGACTTCTCAAGAACACGGAAAAGCCCTATTTTACAAGATTTTGGAACAAAAGTTATGACTAAAAACAATAATCGAACAAACATGTTACCATGAGATCAAATGTGATACAAAATAAGCAAAAGAATTTTGGTCGATTAAGTTCATATGTATGTTTTGAAATATTCGAAAAAGAATCGCAATATATCCAGGAACTATGCCCACGCGTTTGGACGTAATGCGAGCACACAAACGCGGAAATCAGTGATTTTGCATTAAAATTACCCAAAACCGTTAAGTAACTTGAAATGCAGTCAAAATATTCGATGTACAAAACTCCATTTTTATTTATAGATTTTGAAAGCTGTTTTTTATTATTTTTCTACTCTGTTCAAAATGAAAATAAATTTATTTTCCCAAAATTAATATTATTCTCAACTGATTTTTCTAAACTCAAACTATTAAAATTATCTGACTTTAATATCAAACCATTTCTTTACTTAATTTTCAATTCATTTTGTTTCCATGAAATATATTACCGAAAACTTGTATTCAAATTAAAAAGATTAATTAGAATTCCCTGTATTTTTGTTTAGAGTTAGGTAACTCTTACTTTAATATTTCTTCATTTTTAATTAATTTTTCATTATTCAATTTTTGAATGAATATTCATTTACTAAAAAAATTTCATTTTTTTAAATGCTCTTTCACCTATATTCATGATAGTTGGTGTTTTCTTTTCATTATCTTTATGTTAAATACGCATTTCTTTATTTATATAAATATATTTCACTTTAAATTGAATTTTCGTTCATAATCTTATTAACTAGAAAGAGGCAAGAACTGAAGAGTTAAATCTTACAAAAATGTCACTCCTTTTTCAAGAGTTTTTTCTTTAGTTTTCACTTATCTACTCAATTATCAAAATTAATTTTGGCAGATTCCTTTTCTTTAATTTTCTTTTTAAATAGTCTTTAAAAATTAATACCAGTAAAGATAACTCTAAATATTACTCACGGATTTAGTTACTCGAATTGCTTAAAACCGAGTTAAAAATGAACTCTAGAATATAAGAACTTAAGAATTTCATGTTTTTCTGCTACGTTTATTTAAATTAAATAAAGTAAACTTAGTAAAATCATAAAACTTTCGTTTTATTTAATATTAAGTAATTTTATTCGTATTATTCTACAAATTGCTCTTCAGATCGTTATAAATTAATCGTTTTCAAATTGGACAAGGGGGTCGTCGTGACTATGCCCAATGAGCTAGCAACCTCGATCTGTAGGAGGCGCTGATTCAATTTCTGTCTGGTGCGATTCCTCCCTGAGTGTATTTCTCTCTTCTGTGTTAGTAAGACTTTCATTATGTATGTCCATTACTTGATGTTTGTCTTGTGTTTGTCGCAGTTTGGCCCTACTAGAGCTTTGCGCCATTAAAACCAATCCAACCACCAAATTAAACAGTTTAACTGAATGAAAGCATCATTTTGAAATTCTTTTTCTATACAAACCCAAACAATTGGTTTAAATTTATCTTGTGAAGACTAAATTAGGGTAAATTTTTGGGAAAGCGCTCCTGAAAAATTAATCTTCCTCGAAGACTGACGTCGAATATTCATTCCACACTGTTATTCCGCGATTCACGTTAAGTTAAGCGTTTTTCTCAATAGATCTATTCCATGAATCAATCTGAATCGCTATTGGTAGAATCGATTTACCAGAAAAATCGAACTAACTGATCGATCAATAAAAGTGCTTTTCATAGTAGATAAATCGGACGCATCATTCTGATTCACTCTGTTTCTCTTGTGTCGGGATCATGAGATCTTAGGCAACCTTCTCCCTCATTTGAAGTGCGCGACCCTGTACAAATATTTATTTCAAATACTCATTGTTTAACTAGCACAAATATATACATTTTTTTGTCAACTTTCTTACTGTTAAAGCTACATTGAACTAATTGTTATCAGTACACTGAAAGAATTACTGACTTTTCGAGCTACACTAAAAAACTTTTCATGTTCCCCCAAGCTATCTCGTCTTTGGGCCCAGTTTTATGATATCGGCTATTCCCCTTTTGGTTTTCGGGCGGCGAGGCTTCGCCTCGCCGCCCTCTAAGGGCTAAAATCGTTAGACTGATCTTCGCAGTCATCTCCCTAAAATATATCGATTTACTGTTTCAAATCATAAAAATCGAAAGATTGATTTCCTGAAAAATTCATTCGAAATCACTCATCTCCATTCAGATATATTAATCTGTCGGAAACACGAAATTTGCATTTAACGAATATAGTTGGTTGGTTGTTTTGGGGGGTTTTATGGAGCAAGGGCCATATTTGGCCATGTTGCGACAGACACGACATACAATATCGAATATTGGACACACACAATGAAAGTTTTACTGACACAGAAGAGAGAAATACACCCAGGGAGGAATGCACCTGACAGGAATCGAACCTTCGCCGTCTACAACTCGAAGTTTGCTAGCGCAGTGGGCATACCCACTGAGCCACGACGGTCCCATTAACGAATGTAGAACTGAAAATAGAAAGAGTTAAAAATTGCAATGTGTTCCAAGTCTGGTAAAAAACACATTTTAACTGAAACTTTACAAGCTTTAGAACCGAATCTAAACTACACGATTATTTGAGTAACACATTTGTGAGGTGAAATCTCAGGCACCCCATTTGAACACTCGAATTATTCCATTTCCTTTGTATTTTTTGGAAACATTCCACAAGTATAAGGTTCACGCTTCGAGTCAAAAAAGCGACACAAACGCCGCGAAATCATTTTTCAAAAATTTCTCGCGCCTTTTGTTGGTAAAAAAAGTTCCTCTCGGAATGACAGAGCGGATGCGACGCAGTCATAAAAAAGGGGGACGAAGTCACAACTTAGTAAAGGCGCGGTGCAAGAAAAAGAAGGCACGGTTCGCGGCTCTGTGACATCCATACAAATAAAGACACTTTCGGCTCTCTCCTCTTTTTGCGGTAAAAGTTCCCAGAATGTGTGTTTTTATTTCTTTTATTGATAGTTCCACTGGTGATGTGTTTTCTGGTATAACAAATATCCGACTGACATTTTGGGTCACAATTCATTTCTCAAACTCTATGAAGGCATCCCGAAGCAAAAAAGTATATTTAAAAAAGCGGAAGGAAAGAAATCTGAAAGTACGACGCTCTCCCCAAAGACGAGAACAAAAGGAATCTATATTCTTGAATTTCTGTAGGCTGTCTAGTGGCATCAGAATCAGATTTGGGTTGTTGCACGTATACATCATATTTTGAGTTGTTTTTAATGTACAAGCATATTTCGAGCAATATACGTGTGGAATAAGAATATAGATTATATTTCCTTAAAAAATTAATCAGTACATCCATTGCTAAAATCTCATGATGAAACAAAAATACTCGCATTCGTTACTAGTGTTTCGTTAAATATCAATTAGAACATGCAATTTTTAATTATTCTTTAGAAGATTTCAAAATCCCTTTTGGTTTTAAACTTTAATTTAAAAAACAATCATATTTATCACTACCGTTCGTTAACCCTCCTGTTGGTTGTCTTGACGGGGTATCTCTCCATTAACAAACTCATTAGCAAACCTTGATGGACGAGATATCTAGTCACAAGAAGAAAAATTGGCAGATCTTGATCTCATCATCACAAAATCGGGAATATCTTCATAACGATATATATCGTCATTAGCAAAATTGGCCAGATCTTGATGAACGACATATCTCTTCGAAACCAAGGGTTAAGTATAGAAAAAAATGTGCTCGCATCTGATATTTCAATAAAACAAACACGTAAGTTTGGATTACTAATGGTTCGTTAAAAGATCATAAAGTAGTTTAGTTTGGTTGCAAGAATTTAAATATAGGGAGTTAAGTGACTAGATTTAACTGTTATGGTACAGTAACCCTTCTTTCTATCGATGTATCGTACAGTTGACTAGGTCTCGCTTCAGATTAATCAGTAATCAGATTAAACCTATGGATTCAAAAGGGAATTTAAGAGTGGGACCGAGATGTTCTTGATTGACTCCTGAATTGATAGGGGCCTTCGTGACTCAGGGGCTATGCCCACTGTTCTAGTAACCTGTGAGTTGTAGGCGGCACAGGTGCGATTCCTCCCTGGGTGTATTTCTGTCTTGTGTCAAAAAAACTTTCCTTGTGTGTATGTCCATTACTTGGCGTTGTATGTCTTGTGTTTGGTGCAGCATGGCCAGATATGACCCTTGCGCCATGAAACCCAATAAATAAACCAACCTAAATATATGGGTTTTCTTGAATACAAAACTCCTCACCGAAAAGTATTTTGAGAAACCTGGGACATTATGTATCCCTCGAAAAGGCAAAACTTAGTTCCTAGAAAAGATCGAAACCACGGATGAGAAGAAATATTTGCTTTAAAAATACTATCTAAAGTTTTCAACCAGATATTTTTGGTAAACTTGGAGTATTACATAATTTGCGCTTGACTTGTTATATCGCTCCTTTCGATAAATCACTCTTTTCCCAAAAAAAGCGATGTATCGAGGCGTTAATATGTATGTAATTAATTATTAACCGGTATTATAATATTTGCATCAGCGATTAAATGCGCTTAACACAGACCTAGTAACGCGTATGTTTGTCTAGTGATCATGGGTTTGAATCCCATGTATGGGTCAACACTGAGTTAAAGATCCCACCGTGATTCAGGCCTCACAAGCGAAAAGTGACCGTAAAGTTACAAACCATCTCACTATTCTGTACTAGCGTTTTTTAAAACCCAAACACCCTACACTGAGTGTATGGACCTAATTCTACCACATGTGGGGAGTTCAATTTGATGGGTATTTAAAAAGTGTTTTATTTGTTATTATTTTTCATTACTATAATCTTAATATACGAAAGGCAAACTTGCAATGACATATGCCGATCACTTTACCCTCGCACTCATTGGTCAGTTATATTTAGATAATTTTAACTTTTTAAGTTATATTTAAATACTAATAAATATTTAATTGCTCTCCGCACAGTAAATAAATGTTGAATCACGATACACGTGTAAGGAAACGAGTAATGCAAGCGATAGTATTATGGTAAAATAGTAGAAAACGCAAGCGACATTTGTTCAGAAACTGCACGAGATTGTATAATACAATTGTTAATAAGTTTGTAATTTTCTGATTGGCAACGCTAGTAATATGTTTAATTTTTTTAGTACCAGAATACGCAGTTAGGATTATCAATTGGGATTTAGTTTTGAGCTTTGAGTTTAATTTAGCTTTTGTGTGGTTATTACTGAGTGAGATGTATTTTTGAATTGTGAGATTTATGAATTGACTTACTGAACTTAATTGACTGAGTATTTTGAGTTGTAAATGTTCATGAACAATGAAGCAAAGGATACGTTAAAATGTTCCCTGCTTATTTACGATTACTCCGCAGAAAATAAGCACTTGAATAACATTAATTCATTTCTAGTTCATTGTGTTCTTATTTCAACGGACTCTTAACTAGTATTTAAATAATTTACCAAAATAGCTTTCACTTACAAAGACTTAATTTTTCACTTATTTTAGCATTCTTAAAAACGAAACTATGCAAACGGATTGAATTCCTCGTGTACATTTTCCACAATCATTGACTACTCTTACATTGACAGCAAAAACTGTTGTAATAATCGATATGATAGGATTTAAGTTGGAAGTTTTTTCTGAAATATTCAGTGTGCTATCTTTGTCGATAGGACCTTTATCGGAGACCTTTCATATTTATATTCGATTTTTCACTCAAACTAAATGTGCATATTGCATGAGCTTAGGTAGCAGATTGACAACGAAAATGCGATTATCTGAATTGCTATGATACATTACCACATTGCGATAAAATATCAAATAATTCACAATCCATCCAATCGATTGATTCCGATATATTTAAGTGTCCTTTTTACACAACGTCTATTAGAGATGTTGATGGAAAGTAAATTGACATGGATAACGATTCTTTCCCTTTAGAATTGATCCTGGACAGTGGGCTATAGCACGTTGTGTTGCTCCAGTTCGACGTTAGTTCAACTATCCCCGACAAAAGCACCTTAATAGTTTCTGTAATTTTAAACAAGAAATTCGTCATTTTGACAGGTTTTGGTTGTGCCAGTGTTAAACCCGCATACAATGCAAACAAGGTTCACACGGGAAGTTTCTAATTAGTAAGTCGTGTAACATTAATATCAAGGGACTGATTATTAGGTTGGATATGATTTTAAACGGAGATTTTAGAAATGGGTTGTTTCACCACGATTATTCTGATCCGCAGAGTGCACGTGAACGATGAGTGCCCCTAATGGTTGGTGTAAGCGGTTTGCAACAAAGTTACAGGGTTTAAATTACACAAGTGATTATCCAGTATTAAAGGAGCAGTCTCCTGATTGAAAATTTAACGATGTACGCTTGTTAATTAGGTCGTTAAAAGCGAGTGAAAGTCCGAGGAATTAAATACGAATTTATGGAATGTTTCACAGACGTGTAAAATTGAAGACAATAACTAAAAAGTTGGCCAAAGTGTGGCCCAGTTTGATAACACATTGTAATTCATCGTTGTAAGTCGACAAAAGCTGGCCCTTATTCAGCGGTCGTAGATGTTCGATGCTAAATACACGTTTAAGTATCGTTACATATGGTGTAGTACACCTGCTATTAAGTTCTAACTGAAATTTACATTGTATTATTGTATCGTTAGGATGTGTACTATATGTAGTTAGGTTAATTTTCTATATCATCTACTTACATATATCCGTTATTATGTTTATCTCGTTTAAGTGTTCGTGATCAGATGAAATTTCTCCCGTTTTCCAGAAAACTTAACTGCACTGTCTATTTCAAAACAATTAAGTGACGCAAATAGGATTGAAAATTTATTTAAAAAGTAGTTTTATCAGAAATATTTAAAAATCAACTACTGTTTTTGGTTTACAACCAATAAATTTCTTCTCGGCGTAGCTCAGACCAATTAGGTACGGATGAAAAATTTTAAATCTGTAGTGGTAGGCAGAACAGTAAGAATAAAGGCTGTGAAGATATAGTAAAATTTCTAGAATCAAGAATTGAAAATAGTACACTTTGTACTAAAATATAAATAAGTGTTACGTTAAAACTAGTCGTTCCTGTGAAAATTAAACTATGGGATTAAAATATTTTCTAACCTATTTTCAAGTTCTTTAGCGTTTGCTTTTTTGACTTTTTTTCCATTGAAGACCGCCTTGGCCAAATATGGTCCTTGCGCTATAAAACCCAAAACCAACCATTGGAGACTCGTGGCGTCAACTGACCCAATGTGAAATTAGTGGCGCCATCTACCAACTTCTTTATTTCGTTAAATCATTTTTGAGTTAAATGTAAACTTTTCGATTTCAGACAATCTCCAGGTACTGGCACTTTGGGCAAAATTTGGTCGCGTTACCTGGGTTTGTAAACTTCAGACATACAATTTAATATTTGACTTGGGGCTTATGGTTGTGTGCAGGAATTTTTTAAAAAATAAAGCTCACCCCCTGAGTGATAAAAAACAACAAATTTTATAACACGAAGACAGTTACGCCCATTTTCCTTCATACCACCATTCAGAACTCTTAACAATCACATAAAATCCTCAGTCATGATGTGAATGAACTGTGTTCATAACAGCGGACGTGATGCGACGCCACAAATAGCGCCATCTATTGGCAGATAGATAATTAAAAGTTAAATAGTAAATATTCATTTTTAAAATCCTACATGTATATAAATAGACCCATACAATTTTAGCAGCATTTTCAAAGTTTTGCCTTAAATTTAATATCGTTTCTAGGAATTCGAGTGCATCCCAATATTAAAATTTGAGTACAAAAAGCTCCGACTGGCCTTTTCAGGAAGAAAATTTCCTAAATTCTAATCCATTCAATACTGGAAATTTTAAATATCTGTCACACCGAATGGAACACCTCATTCTTCCCGCACTGAGTTACAAAACTCCAATCTGCATTCTACTCAAATGCGAAAAGAAGTTTTCATTTGATTCTAAGACTCGAACAGGAACCATTAACCCCACCCCAATCACCCGACATCAGAATTAAACTTCATCACTTTCTCAATCTCCAATAAAAACCGTTTTTTTTTCGTCCGAAATTTGAAAGGTTTTGTCTCTTGGGTCGAACGCTCTTATCTCCTCCTTCCGGATGAAGATGAAGATCAGTACCGAGGGACGGAATAATTCTCTCCAGATACAGGTTTCCGGGGCCCTCGTGACAGATGCCCCTGTCTTCGCCGCTTATCTGCAAAACTCGTAAGCCGCAGTTTGTCTCTTCGACATAAGAGGGTTATCCGTCTTTCTGCTACGGCCGCTCCATCTCCCTTCGAGGGCCTTATCTATGTTTCGTCGGTATGGCACTGAGCACATTTCAATCACCCTGATAGAGATGCCGCGGCACGCTGCCTTATCGTGCGCGGGTCACTCTTGAAGGGTCTTTTGACCATTGATAGGGAGGCTGTTTTTGTTTCGGTGGATGATTTATGGAGCGCTCTTCATGTGAGCAGGAAGATGAGTGTTCGTTAATTCATTCCACTGGGTTCCGCTCGCCGAATATGAGGGAGGGAAGGGTTTGGGGGAACGGTTTCGAGGAAGATGTTTTCTCATTTTTCATTGAGTTCGCTGTTTTTCTCCAAGAATATTTCTGTTGTTGCCCAATCCGTTAAGAAAAAACGTTAGACCGTTTCATCGAGTACTGTCTAACTCTAAAACAGAACGAGTTCTTTAAGGAGTTGCGACTGAAATCTCGTTTTAAGATGATGTATGTTTTACGAGGGAACGTTCAAAGATAAGTTTCTCCGCTCCATAAAGAATTCACTTCTGGTTGGTTTAGTTACTACGTAAATGTTATATGTTTATATGGGATAGCGATGAATGCATTCTATTGAAAGAAAGTACTTGTGATCATCGTGTCCAAACTAGATACAAAAATCGTATACTTTTTAAAACGTTAAAGAATCCAATTTGTAAACACGCATTCCCAAATCAACAGCTTTAGCTTAAATCCATTGAAAAATCGTCTACATTTCGTTGCCAACCATTTCTGTCCACTCCAGATTCCAAGTAGGACACCAAACAAAATAGTTTTGTTAGCGCCCATAAACCACTTTTGTTTCTCCTCCACAACAAAAGAACGGCCCCACTCCACAGAAAGAAAAACATCGATATGTGAATCGAAAACGAGCTCATCGATATAAAAAGGAAGGAAAAATTGGAGAGGGAACGAAATGTCTGCGATCGTAAACTTCATGAACCCTCCCGGTCACTTGATGGACAGCGTAATATACCAGCGACGCCACATTAAAGGAAGGGCCGCCTGAGAAGGTGGACCATAACACGCGTCGTCTTCTTTGCTGCCGTGTCCGTTGCCGTGTGTCCATCGATACGGCATCCAATTTATACGGTGCCCGAAGAGGAGTAACGGCGTTGACCTCGTTTTCAATACGAGAAGCAATTACCGAGAGGACATTGAGATGCCTTGTTGTTTGTTCCTCCGCTCGGGACCCTAGATTTGGCCGGATCGAGTGAGTTGTTGGCCTCTCAGGGAAGGTTTTTCCGCCGATGAAATGGAAGGGGCTAGTCCTGAATTTGTTCCGGGAATGGTTTGGGAGCTTAATGGGAAACGTCGCGAGCAGTTGCACGTTTGAGAGTCGGTGCTCTTGGGTTGGACGTGAAACGACTTCGGGTTCGCTATCTCTATGATGTTTTGGGCGGTGTGGCTTGTTTACTTCTGTTTTAGAGTTTACTTTATCACAATCTAAGTAAATCCGTAAGTAACTGGCTGTTTTATCGATGGCGCCGAGCACGATTCCGATGGGCTTGAGCCCCTTTCCTTGGCGGTCTTTAACATTGTACTGATAAAGTCAATGATTGCACTTCCAGAGCTGGCACTGAGCCAAGAATATCCCATTACAAGACAGTGTAAAGTAGTGGGCCGAGTCGTGTGCCAATAAACACAAAGACACAGCCAAAATTACAACTAGACTATTTCTTTTAAACATATAGTACATACACTATACAATCGAGGATTTGTGTCAGTTGGTCTTGGGGGCTGCCAAGCAGGGGAAAAGGGGATCTACTCAAATGGCCGTCTCGAACGATCAGCAGGAAAAAACACCTCAGCTCAGCTCGAACTTTTCAACAGTTCTCCATCTTGTCCCTCAAGTTTCACTCGCAGACAGTTCAATCACAGATGGGGGCGTCTTGAACCCCTAAAAACTATTTGGACGGCAATTAGACCACCATGGAAGGCCACCCCCCGATAGATGTTTTGGGATTTTCGGCTTCGAGCTTGTTGCTAGAGCCTTTACAACAAGGATGGTATGCGTACAATGGGGAAGGGTGATGATTTCAATAAGCTTGATTTACTGTGGCTCTTTCTATAAAGCTGAATGTAGATGGCGCTAGTGTTTCAGTGGTAGAACGTGCATCCTGTGCTTATTGGGTAAAAGGAACTAAAATCCCCGTTTCCTGGTGTTTTGCTTGTTTACGCTGAAAATCCCTTTTATTGATACCCAGCATGCGAGCAAGTGTAATGTTAACGTGTCCATATGCAAGAACACACAAGTTAATGCGACAAAAATTGCTTGTGAGCAAACGGCTATGGCGAACATGGTAATTTTATCGTTATAAGTAACATGTTTAGTAAATGCGCGATATTTGTCTTGCATGTAGACACGTGCCTAAGATTCAGAAAAAAATCTTATATTTTTTTAGAACCATTTATAACTATTTCGGAATCGTGATCTTTTGTTCTACCAAGCACATTTAGAAATCACAATTTGGATTTTGAAATCGTATTTTATAAATTAACGACTGCTCATCCGAACGAATAAATACATTTCGGATGTATCCTCATGTTTTAACATTTCTAAGAAATAAGCTGCATCAAAAGTAATTATAAGCATAATTATTTCAGAGCACCTACTAAATCAGGTGAGGAGATAGGTCCATTCCTGAATATGTCCTGTAAGTAACTACCTTGTCTGTATATTTAATCAGACTGCCACCATAAACCGAGAATGTTTTCATTAGTTCCGATCTCTTTAAAGACGTCAACGCGCATCGGAACCTGTTTTTTAACAAGACAGTGATTGGACAGTCGTGTATTACTATTCAATTAACTTCGAATGCAATTAATTACGTCGAAACATTTCATTGTTCTAGTCGTTCGAATTTGGTAAACGTTATCCCTCGTTGATTATTCTATCCGATTAAGAGCAGAGTACTTTTGGATAAACGCCAAGGGCTTGCCAAGCTAATAAAAGGTCCCATTCTGCCGCCAAGCTTAGCGAAGGCGAGCCAAACGCGACACCCACACAGACTTAATCAGAACGCTGTTTTACGACCGCTGCATAATTGATGTTGTCATTTTTCCCAACAGCGCGTAGATTTTTGCCTCGCGGGGGTCTCGCGTCCGAGTCCCGTTCCCAAGTTCAATTAAAACTCGCTTCGAGACTCAAAAATCGGCAGGTAAACGTAGTTTTATGGGACGCGCGATCGCCTCTGCTTTAAAAGTCAAAGCCGGCGGAGTATTTGTAACGACATTACTGCCACCGGAATCGATCGAATGCCTGCGTACAGCTCAACTCCGCCTCCCCCTGTTGGAAGTGGGAAGAATTTTTATGTGCAGTCCTCAGACTGAAATGTGCCCAAAGCTGTTTTCCATTTGCATTAAAAGCATGCAGGACTTCCCGAGCCGTCGTTAAGATCCCGCTGAAAGACGATTTTAATGATGTTGATTTTGGCTAATTTGGAGTTTGGGGGAAGAGGACTTTTTAAGGGCTAATTTCGATTGTTTTGTCTGTTATCCGCAAGGGATAATCGAAGAATTTGTTTGGGTAGCTCTTTCAGAGGAAATAGTTAGAAGAGACTGAAACTAATTTGAATGTTAGGCTATACGGGGAAATATTACTCTACGGGATGTCTTTTCGAGTCTGGTAATCTTTCGAAAATGGTCTTTAAACTGTCTTCGTTTCGACGTTAACTTTACTCGAATATCTTTAGTATTCTACAAAACAAAAAAGAAAAATATTAGGCTATTCAAGAAAGGTTTTTTTTGACAACGAACACCAACGAACTTTTGTCATTTGGCATCATCCATCTAGAGTTGCCTTACTTAAGCGAACGAACTTTATTTGTCTTGTTCTTCCGTTATGCACCTCTTGCGAGTTACTCTTTCGGGTTAGGTGGGTTAAAAACTGTTCCACCTTTTGCTTAGCTTTTAACGCATGCTGAGATATTTTTTAACCCACCGCAAAAAGGTGAAATGACTCAGTCATACAGTTTAATATTTTATTTAAAGTTTTTCATTGAGTTGGCAGTGCTATGAACTAACGCTAAATGTGTAAATAACTTCGAACAAAAATTGACTTGTCAAAACGCATTAGTACGTTTTGACACTGTTGTGATTAAGATTGGCGAATTGTGTGGTGCAGTGAATTTTTGTCTTTCGTAACATTAAATGTTGTTTTTTTCGTAAAAATTTATTTTGAATGAATAAATCGTTTTTTAATAAAAAAAACATGTTATTTGATGTTTTATACTAATTTTGAAGCTGAATAAGTGAATAAACATTTCTATGCAACACGGGTTTTTTTTCCATTAAAATCGTGTGCCTCAAAGAGTTAAACGAAACCCAATCTGTTATTAGTTGATACGTTCGTTCAATATTACGAACCTGCACCGGTGAATGTACGTTACATCAATTTATACTAATTACTATTTGTTATTTTTTATCAGCATGCATTTTAGTGTCACGTGGTCTTTCTTTTTATTCCTTTCCATTTCCTTCTCTCTATTTCTGTATAACTTTGTTGTGATTAAGTAATTTAACTATATTTTGTTACAAACATGTATTGGAGGTTTAAAAATTGCCGCATGGTGTTAAATCTGGAGAATAAGTTAGTTAAGGCCACTTAATACTGAATTGAGTAGAAAAGTTTTCTTTGTACATTTGCTACAACAACGGCATTTTCAACAGCATGGGAATAACGTTGAGTTATTTGTATGTGTCGCTGAACGATTATTCTTGCTCTGGACGACCGTAGAGTGAAAAGCAAAACCTAATAAACTCGAAACTAAAGAGTTTTATTCAGCAGTTCTTGCATCTGAGCATCAAGTGCACGTTCCTTAAGCACGTTCTGGTGAAAGGATTTAATAAGCCTCGTCCAGAGCAAGAATAAGCGTTCAGCGACACATACGAATAACTCAACGTTATTCCCATGTTATTGAAAATGCCGTTGTTGTAGCAAATGTACAAAGAAAACTTTACAACATTTGTCTTGCTTTTAAAACCAGTCAGAAAGGAGAGCATACAACTTTTCATATAATCATAGATTTTTTCGAAAAATCTACTGCATCTCCACTTAAGTTTTGTGTAAGACATCACAAATCGAATTAAGAAAGAATAAACGTAATTCCCCGTGCTCAACAATTTCATTCGTCTGCATTTCGAAGAGGGCTTCAGCACGAGGACTTCTTTCACGAACAGCAACATAAATTATTTAATCCAATTTATTCCGTATCTTTTATGCAATAAATTTCTCCGAATCCCTGTTTGTTTCATGTGATGAAGGGCCTCTGGTTCCAGAACAAAAAAGGCAGCCGAAGAACACAAAGCGCCGAATGATTGTTGGAGGGAAACTAGTAGTTCTAAGTAGATTTAGTTCTTAACTTCGGGATGATGAATTGCGTTCCCGTCGCAATCTGCGCACGCGAATGAGAACTCCGCGGATTAAACAAACGCTTAATTTAAATAATTTTTGTTTCGTCTGGACATGTTCTTTGGAGAACATCGAGTTTTATCCGCAACAAACAAACGTGAAATATGGTCGTCGAAAAACAAGAAATTAAATTTACGAGACGAGTAGTTTTAATTTCTAGAAGAAAGCCTCGTGCGTTTGGGGCATTCTTTGTTGCGCTTATTGAATTGTGGAATTTCTTGCTATATGGCTCCAAGCGTCAGAAAATACTATGTAGTGTCCCAACATCTGCTACTGTCGCTTTTGCAAGTATTTTGGGCTGATTCGTTGCGCGGTTGTTTTATGCATTTGCAGTAAGATACATACTTTACCTGTAAAAAATTGCACTACCCCTCAAAATATCGCGCTCTTAGACTGACAAGGTCGGTAGTTGAATTAACTTCGCAATGGGCTATTGGATCCGGGATCAAACTCGAAGTGAAAAATTCGAGGACAACACCTCGTCATTTTGAACCACAGTCAGATGACGAGGTCAGCACCTGAGCTGGCAATCCACTCTCCGAACTTGTCACCACGCCAACGTCAAGACATTTGAGGCTGCCACAGATTTAGCGCGCACCAGCTGCAGGTACACATTGTATCGAGTTCCGAACTCGCAAACCTCCGGTTACTCTTCCAACTGGGCTGCCGCGTCCTAAGAGGACAAGAAACTTATTTTCGGCATTTCCAGGACCCAGTTTGGTGTTTCTAGTAATGAAGGAATAAAGCGTTACGCGAATATCTCCGGTTTGTTGCTCTACGGTCATTTTTTGCTGTAAAGACGCATTTAACGTAATGTGATTTTTAACGTAATGTGCATTTTGACGTAATGTGCATTTTAACGTAATGTGAAGCTACTGAATTAAAAATAAGTACAGTGGTCCCTCTATAATCCGGCACTTTGCCAATCCGGCCCCTCCAGTAGTCCGGAGAAGGGCGAGAGAGGGAAACAAGTCACTGCATGTCGTTAAATATGTCATTTTAAGCAAAGAAACAAGAAAATTCAAACTTTTTTTAGACCTGATAACGTAAACCTAACGCAGGCCTAGTTATTGTTATGTAAACTACAGGAAAATGCAATATCTTGTTTCGTAATTTTTTACAACACTAATGTCCCTTTTAGTATATGTATTTTGAAATATTTTGTGCAATAAACATAGGTTTTGCTATTAAAATTCTCTTTTTTAATGAACCTCCACTAATCCGGCGTTTTCGTTAATCCGGCAGTCCTTTGGTCTGATATCTGCCAGATTACTGAGGGATTACTGTAATGTTATTTTCTACACCCTAATACATCAGTACTTTCATTTTTTTATGAATAATTTCTAGCTACCTTGACCAATAATACTCTCCCAAGTTAACAGTTGCAAAAAATGTTTCAATAAGATAATTCATTCGTTACCTAGAACTTTCGAAACGTCGAAGTTTATTGCTTCAGGGGAAAAAAAGATGGGGTGCAAAAAAAGTAAATGGGATAAAAGAAAACTCCGACCACATATCACCTGAATGATATCGACTGCTTCTAAGAATACCTTTTGTTCCACCTTCTCGAGCAAAGAGTCCGCATCCCTTATTAAAATTCTGAAACATGCAACAAATGCGAACTCAGGGTTGTCATTAAGATTGCGGCAGAGATAGAAGGAGAAAAAAGCTTGGAGAAAAAACCTCCGCTTCAGTATTTTCCGAAGCATGAGAGGGAAGTTCAAAAAAATTAACATCGCACGCATCGTTAATATCGCAGCGAAAGCAAGGAAAAACTTAATGGCTCATTAACAGAGCCGGTCTCGTAAAAAATGTCTTCAAGAGCGCCTTAGTTACTGTTAAGCTGTGTGAAAAATAGTGTCCTGAAATTTAAATATGGTTACAATACACGCTGCGCAATGCAGATAAAAAAGGTGTAAGCCAGTCTTAACTTAATGACTTGGGGGCGGGAAAAATCCCAATTTATAGTTCCAAACTTTTTTTATGCTTATTATGAATAATAAGCTTTATTTAAAAGAATAATTTTTTCGCCCACTCACTAGATACTGAATAATTGAGAAAATTTTAGAAAAAAATCGTTATGTATTGTGTTCGTAAATAAGAGGAATTTTTTTCAGTTTGAATTTATTTCGCATTTTCATGTGAATGGACTATAAATTTGTTTCATTTCGCCTTTCATCGTAAGTTATGGAGCATAATAACATAACTCACGAAATATTAGTCACACATTGCTTTAAGACTTAATGGATACACAGAAATGCTTTGTGCACAAATGTCTTTTTCAGCAATAATTCTTGTTGTGGAAAAAAGTTTTAAAAATAGCTCAAGTTCTTCAAAAGACTCATTCAGACTCTTATGGACTAAATATTTTGTATCTGTCAACTCGGATGTGAAGTATAAGAACATAAAACATGTCACCTTTTATAAATTACTCGCATTTACGGTAGTGTTACAGGTTCCCAAGAAATGGTGTTGGTCAATAGTGTAAGCAAGAGAGCTAACCAAAAGAGGGTTTTCGTGTATGGAAGGTTGTCATGTAACATAGAGCAATAAAATTACACTGAATATTAATAGGTAGATAAAATTATGTAATTAATACCATACACCATTAATTGAAGATTATAATTTTTACACCTGGAAACGAAACTAAACACAGGGGGTTCAATGTTTTTATGCGATTCTTAGAATATCCCTGTAATATATGAAATTGATAAGGTTTTTAGAACTGAAAATTCTTAAATCAACACTACTGAAATTGCTTTTATGTTTTACTTTGAGCATTGTACTGAATTTAAAATATTTAAAATATGTTGTAATAATGAGAATGTAATAATTGAAAAATATATAAAAATAATAAAAATGTTTTATATCTGACGCTGCAAAGAAAAAACTTCAATTAATTTGGTTACGACATATACTTTCTTAAGGGGGAACTGCATTGCTTGAAATTCTTTTTAAAAATACTTAAAACTAAATATAAATATTGCGAGGGTAAATTTAATAAAGTTTAGACTTGACGTCCGGTTAAAAATATTACATTTACTGTTCAATAAATTTTTGTCATTTCGCACGTTTTGAATCTGATCCATTTTAGACATTTTACCTGTTTTAAACCTACCTTTTACCTTTGTCTTAGACTTCATTTTTAAATGTTTTGTGCTTTTGCTGGTCTATGTTGTGTGTTTGGCGCAGCTTGTCCGCTTTTGGACCTTGCGCCATAGAAACCCATCATCCAATTCAATCCTGATCCATTTTAGACTGTTTACACGCTGTCAAATTGTTTAAACTTTCTTACAGTGTGTATTTTAAATAAAAGCTGTGTTTAGATTATTGAAACATAAACACATTTAAGTAATGCATATGTTAGATTTATTATTTAAATTTCCAGTAGTTTACAAGCATACAGTTAAATGCACCCTTTATTTGCATTCCCTTACTTTAGTCTTACAAACCATTATTCCCCTAAGCATTTGTGCTTTTTTTATCATCTTAACGCTGGCTCAGAATCTAAAGATTTATGAACATTAAATGAATAGCTCTCGTAGGTTTGAACACATTACGCTTGATGTGCAAGAACAATAGTTAGAACGCGTTTTTTCCATAACCTGCTCCCCAAACTTAAATCATTTCATAAGCCCTCCGCGATGAGTCCGCGATTCTCAACTCGCATTGCCGCAAAGCTCTCCCAGTTCCTAAAATTAGGGCAGGACGCAGTTATGTTTCGAAAACATATTAAAAGTCTCTTTTCCCTAAAAGCTTTACCGGATTAACCCCGAAGAGAAGTCTCCTGTTTTAAGAGTCCCCTTATCACACTTCTCACTTCCTGCTGCAATCAAATCACAACATTACATCCTAAAATTGAGTACAAAAAGCCATTTGTGACTTCCCAATGGGAACAGACACTATCATTAAGTGAGATTAAAATGAAATCTTTTAAGGGCCCCCGCGCATTAGGTGTGAAAGCATTAGGGCCCAATTTTTTCCCCATCGATTGTATTAGTTTCATTAAACGAATGATTCGCCAAAGAAGTTCGATCCTGTGTCCTCCCCCGGGAGGGAGTGCGTCGTTTACGCGCTCCTTTTGTTTTGGCTGGGAGGGCCTTCTTTTAATTTCCCTCCCAGGAACTATTAATTTCTCAAAGTGTTCCTTATTATATGGGAAGGAGAATTCCCCCCACTAATGACGCAAAAACCGATTTATTCGCACTTTTAATTTGATAGTCACGGATGATGAGAGGTGAAAAAATAAATATTTATAAAAAAAAGATACACTTTGGTTCCGTAATGTACCTTGCTTCTTAATGGATTCATCTGCGGAGAGCTTCGGCAGAGTGACGCGACTGCTGGAGCCGATTTAACCTTCAGAGAGATTTGCACGCCTACTAGCCTGAAGGCTTCTAACCGGTTTTGACCTCCTTGACCAATAGAATCTGACCTGCGAATCTTTCTACCAATAGATGTGGTCAGTATGCAGCAATTAAAAGCGACAATCGATCGGAGGGTTAGTACGATGTGCTTATATGCAGCAGAATTCGGATAAAATTGTTCTCATACAGAACTCAAGGTACCCAGCTGAAAGCACCCTTAAAGATTGAATTCCGTTCCGAAAAGGGCCGCGGTAGCCCAGTTGGCAGAGTAGCGGACTAGCAACCGCAGGATTTCGATTTCCAAACTCGATTCAACCAAAGATAATCGTGCTCGTTAAATCTCTCGTGGCTTCAGATACCTTCAGGTTGGCGTGGTGTGGAAGTTTGGCGAGTGCGATGCCAGCTCAGGTGTCGTCTGACAGTTCAAAATAACAAGGTGTTGCCCTCGGATCCTTCCCTTCGGGATGGATCCTGGACCATCGCCAATAGACCATTGTGTGCAGCTTCAGTGCGAAGTTAGTTCAATTACCTACCTATATTGTATGCTCACTCTAGCCCTCTTGCAAGATTTCATTCTTAATGACGAACGGTACATGCTTTTCCTGAACATTTATACCAGTGCTTTTTACAGAAAGAATGTTCTCATATTAAGTATCTATGCTTACTTTATTTGATGAGAGATTCGTCAATATTTACTTTCTATTAATATATAAAAATAGAATTCCACACCTGTGAATTCTAAGATTCATATTTTGTTCGTCACGAACTTTTTTAGTGAAGAATCTATCTACTTGAAAACTCGTTTTATCATTTGAATTTTACAAGCTAATTTTAGCTTTTACTTAACTTGCCAAATTCAAAAAAGATACTGCATTAGATTTCATAATTTATCCGTTGAATTCAAATGCGTGTATACAATTTCATTAACTAGCTTTATTAAGTTTAATGAGTTAATTCGTAAAATTTCTGTTAAGCTTGTTTTAGGCCGTATTATAAAATATCCCGAAATACCCTTTTTGATATTACGATACTATGAGTAAATTACTTACCTCGAATTATCACGTCAGGAAACATGTTGGCGATGTTAAAAGTCAAAAATCAGTGGTTCGCCATTTTTTCAAAACAAAAACAACTAAAACAAGTAAAATTTTTGGATGCATATATTTTAAGAATGTCCTATTTTTGAATTTCCAGTTTCGCGAAACAATTTCGATTTCTTGGATAATGACACTTAGTGGTCATGTTACTCAATAGAGTGTTTTGCTGGAGACGCTCGTAAAAACTCGGCGGAGTTTTTTTGTTCGCAAGTCATAAAATCTTGCGATCTTGATAATCGGCGCAATTATCCACGACAAACGCTTACACTGAGCATTATTTAAGACACACCATCCATTTCTCGCTTAACATTACTTCTTAGTGTAAAGAAACGAGTTCAAATTAAATAGCTCTCCATTATTCCGAAAAACAAACGCTGTAAAAGCGTTTTATCAGATTAAACGTGGAAATGGCAACCCATTAATGTAAATCTCTTTTCTGAAAAAATACGCGAAATAACTGAATTATGTGGTCCGTTCATCACAAATATTTTTTGTTCTTACATTCTTTGAAAATGTACGTGTGTATGTTCCAAGATAAGATCTGCCAGATATGTTCAATTACTTTGAAGAACAATTACATCTCTAAAAGTTCGAAAAAATTTTTTACTCAAACTAAAATCTTTTTTTTCTACGTTCTATATTTCAGTTCGATGTAATTACAAGGTCTATATTGAGAACGCGGAATTCGTCAGTGGGATTTTTTTTTTATTCTTCCGAATTTTACTTCGCCGATCGAGATAAAAATTACGCTCAACAATTATTCCTATCGCCTGTGTTGATCTCGGGCGATTCTTGGTGGGAGATAGGAGTTTTTCCATTTACGTCACAAAAAGAAACGAGAACGCGAAGTAATTGACGTTCGAACAAAAGAATTTAAAAAAATAGAATGAAATAAAAACAAAATGTGCGTTCTCTGATGGATTTCGCAACCTTTCAGAAGACAGAAGAATATGCTGTCTCTAGAATATTTTCAAAATTAAATTAACAAAAATTTAAAAAAGCCTTCAATAAAAGCGAATGAAAGAGAGGAGAGAAAATAAAAAAGTATGAGCGTAAATTAAAAGTTTTAGTTTAGTTCAAAGACGAGCCGTATTCTAAAATTGACTGAAAGAGTAATCCAATAATTTTTTTTGTACTTTTCTCCTCGCTAATTAGAGCGTTTTGAGCCTGTTAGAGAGGCGCGTGCGATTAGATATTTTGTCTTAAAACTCTTGGTGGCTTCTTTTTATGATGTGTATTCGCTGCAATTATTGACCTGACTGTTGGCAGCAGTTTTTATTCCTAAAACATCGCCGAATGTTTTATCACGCCACGAGGAGCACACCTCATTAATCTTGGCACATTTGACAAGACTGATTAATTTTTGAATTTTTCTCTTCCATTCGCACCTGGCTCTCCACGTTTTCATAAAAGATTTACCGAGCTGAGTGCTTTTTTTCCAAAGAATGACTCTTTTCGCAAATATTTTAGCAATTTTAAAATATTTGTCCCCAGACTTAGCATTTTCCCTCAAATGACCTGAAAATACAAGTTTATCCTTTCGATGGATAAGTGGACACAAAAGTTTCATTTGAAAAACGTGTTTGTTTCTCAGTTATATTTAAGCATGCGTTAATATAATGGGGATGTATCAAAAAACTTCAAAACTTAAGGGATTATTGTAATATCAAGAGGTATAAGCTGTGTGCATTTTCTGTCTACAAAGATTTGAAGAGAAAGTAGTTATTTCGTAAAGTGATAAAGTAATGTTCGTAATAATCTTTTGTTTGAATGAAATGACGCGTGTAGTGCTTTAAAGGAGTTCACACGCGTATCAGTTCCGTAACTTGTGGCCTTCCGTGCTTGACATCGAACCATTTTTGACCTTCTTGACCAATGGAATGTCTAAGGATTCTTCTAAACAGTATTAACCATTTAATGTGATTTAGGAGTACTCGGAAATCTCGTGAGGGTTTAAGTTATACAAAGAATGAAACATTACAAATGATTCAGAGACGCCGGATTTATTGGAAATTTGATTAGGCCTGCGTCTAGCTTTTATAAGTACAATGGATCTTAAAACATTGAGACGATTTAACTTTTTGAGTTGATACTCTCAACTGAGACGCTCATTTTACGATGAATCCAAAACTAATGGTGTCCACAGGACTATGTACTGAAATCTCGAATGTATCACGGAAGAGGCTTTCTAGTATTTCAGAGACATGAAAGATTAGAGAAATTTCGCGTCTCGTTTGCAGAAACAGGAAGCTCTATCCATCTAGTAACCTGAATCCGAATACTTAAGCTATCTGTCAAAAAACAATTTAGAACGCATTTTATGAGTATTTTGTCAACATTCTTGCATCGAATGTGAATTGAAAAAGTATCTCCTACTTTTGACTCAACTTCAGGTGCATGCATGTCTCGTTTTACACCGACGTCAGAATGCAAAACGAGCTGAATGAACCACTCCATGAATGAACGAAATGAAAAGTAATCCATTTCTAAAATGGCTTTCGTTCTTTCGAATGACGGTGCAATGGAAGCGAAATTTAAAACGAAGCGAACGAATCTAAATGCTTTTGATGCCATTCGAACAAAAAGTGGAGAATCAACAAAACTAAGAGTCGATGATGCAGGAAAACATGTCAATAGCAGGAAATAAAAAGGCGGCGGCGAGGAGGGAGATAAGAAGCATATGAATGTATGTGGAGAAGAGGGGAGACCTGCTAAGTGATTGGTCCAAGTAAAATAGAAAGAAATCATCGCCGAATAGTTCATAAATAATGAAGAAGCTTACGCGCACACTCTCCTGTGACCGGGGTCGCCCTTTGAAGAAGGGTCATCCACTTTTCTTCTATCCATTAGGAAATGGGAAGAAGCGCCCCGTAACCATAGCAACAGGTTCTCCCGCTGCGCTGCCTCTTTGCATTCCGGGAGACATCGTCTAATATTGCATATTTCCATACGGCCTCGCATCCTATCAGGTAAAGCAATAACGCTTATTTATGTGTGGGGAGGGTTTCATTAGTTTCACTCAACTGTTGCAATGATGGGGTGTTGGGGGAGACCTGATGAAGATGCCTGATTTTGTAGGTCGTTTTGGAATGGCGATTCATTCCCCTGCATTGGACAGTCCATGTGAGCCCAGAACGCTTCGAATAGAGAATTACATTCCTTGACAAAAAAAAAATATTTAATGAAATCTGAAGCAAAAACGACGATTTTGTAACCGAGGGAGTCGTCGGCTCAATTTTAACGTCCTTGATTTTCACAGCAAGTAGGTAACCAGGAAATGTGGATCCCTGATCATTTCAGTTCCTTGCAATGATTGGTGAATGGTGTTTGTCGTGCACAATGGGAAGGCCAGCATACAGTCGAGAAAAAATAGGGATCGCGACCCCAGGATGCCCAAGCGATCTTTCTCCCCCCTCTTTTTTCTTTATTTCACAATTACTTGATGTTGTCTGTCTTGCGCTTGGTGTAGCTTGGCCAAGTATGGTCCTTGCACCATAAAACCGAAAATCAACCAACCCCAGTCGAGAAAATGCCCAGTGGTTCCTTGTAGTGATCTATTATTCTCTCCTCTCTTATAAAAGACTACCTCAAGTTTTTAGACAGCGTTTGGATCAACCATCTAGAGTTGCCATGATTAGCCGCTAAAAATCATTTGCATTGTATTGCCTTTGTGCAGAAAAAAAGGATGGCGAATGGATTTGCTTATAAGGTTGTGTAAAGCTAAGCCTGCGATTTTTTTTTTTTTTTTTGCTTTTCATCCCATCTCGTTATATACAGTTATCAGTGTTACGCTACGCTGTTGCAAGCTTGGGCTATTATCAATAACATTCCTAGCTTAAAATGTAACTAAATCAGTAGTTAACGACGTATCCGAATGACATTTCTAGTTCAGGTCGGAGTACTTCAATAATTAAATTTCTACTTTCAAAGATGAATTCTTACTTTGGGTTCCCAAGTACCAAATTCCAGCTTCATTAGGACGACTTTCCAAGATTCATATCAACTCCTTTGGGAAAATTCCATTGAGGGGACCTTTGCTATTTGCTTTTTTAAAGCTGCCTTTGTATTAACTTCCTTTATATCAGAAACAAGTTGGAACGTGCTCTTACAATTTCATTCAGACTTCAAGTCAAGACAGCCTCCACCCATGTGCTCCCTTTGGGAGTGATCCCGGACCGTCACCAATAGCCCATTGTGTTGCTCCAGTGTGACGTTAATTGAAATTCCCCCCCCCCACCCATGTGCTAAAACTGAAGCAAACACATCACCTCGCATGAACCATCACGATAATATCATCAATGGATATTGCTTTTAGATTTTGTGTTTTAACAGAGCAGAATCTTCTAATTGTGCTTGTTGAGACAAGAAAAGGTCAAAATGATAGCACACTAGTGCCCCAGTGGAGTTACCTGCATCATTATATACGAGTTGGTAGCGAGAAATCCCCCAAAGTTCAGTTCGTCTATCAGATCTTAAAACATTAAAACCACGTAATTACTCCAACCGGGGACCTCAATAAAAATATTTCCAACTCATTTGCAGTCTCTTGGGGAGAAGGGTATTTCCTCACCTCAACTAAAGAACAAAAACGGGATTGAATTTAAAGACACCCGCAGGAGAGCCTTCCAGTCCCAAAAGAACTCGCAAGTTGGAAGAAAACAGGAAAATATCCGTTTGAGAAAGAAATAGCAGATATGGTATATGTGCGATCCATTAAGAAATGAGAAAAACGTCAAGTACCTAATCGCAACAGGTCTCTTCTGCCTTGCACGTGATCGGACTGTAATGTCCCGGATGGATATGGCTGCTCCTCCAGATCCTTTTATTGGGATCGCGGGAGGAAAAAAAACTGAAATGAAATAAAATGGCAGTCGGTTTAGAAAACATGGAGTGTCGCTGCGGATTTTTCAACTGAATGGCTTCCCGTCCTCCCTAACGACTCAATTCAATTAATTGCTTTTGATAAATGTGTGGAAGAATCTCTCTGTTTTGTGCTCAAGACCCCTCAGATTTATGACCTGTAAGGATTGTTTTTTTAACGGGTGGCTAACTGCAACAAGCAGCGCTTAATCATGGGGTAATTTAGTTGAAATGTTCTCGTTTCGGTCATTTCCGTGCCCGGATAAACTTGTTCTTACGCCCGTTTTCTACGATTTGTAGGATCGTCTCTCCCGTCCAGTGCACGTCAAAGCCTACTCGTGCAAATATTAATCATCTAGATCAGTTTGTTTCTGTTGTTTACCACGTGGGGTAACTTGGACTCCGAGAAAAATTAATTAAGAAGAACCATTTTTGTTGTAAACTTTTCTCAGGATTGGTTTTTAACAAATGACCCTAACTAGTAGCGTTAAACTGCGGAATAGTTTTAGTTGATATTTTGTATGATGTTTGGCCTTCATTTCTGTTCTGTGGTGGAGAACTTCGACAATTTCGCATGACGTAAGAGTCATGTCTACAACATGGCTCGACTAAAGATAATATTAATATTGTAACTCGTAACTTAACTCGTGACTTTATATTGTGTAACAACGTGACGACTGAAGACCAATTAAAAAGAACACTAAGTCTTGAATAAATACCATAACGATAGATTTAGCATATGAAGGGAATGAAAATCAACCATGATACCAAAAGCATAAAAGTACAGAAATCGTTTCGAAAAGGTCCTCAAAACATGTCGCAATACTGAGACGATTTTTTTCAATCTCACATGTAATCATTACTTCAAACTTTTACCAGTTGATAAACTGGTAAAGTTATGAAACAATTTTTGCTTAACATAACACAGCTATGCCGAAATTCTTCTTAGAATTAATTAAATATTTTTAAATACAGTGATTATATTGGGTGATTGGAAATTGTCTGAAATGACTTTAGTATTTTAATAATACTCAAGTGCCTTCAATACAAGACCACAACTTATTTGATGCTTGGACATGCATAAAATCTTGCAAAAATCAATCTGCCCATGAGCTTGGGGTTCCGGAGAACAAGTTGGATAAAGGACAACCGATGGAGGAGTACAAGAAAATGTTTCATCCACTCATGAGATGATTTCACAGCAACTGTTGATAATGTGATTCGTCAATCTCAAAATAACTCTCGTGGAAGTGTTTTTCAAATATATTAAGACGGGTATTTAATGTAATAGACAGAATAGTGACTACTCAGTTCTAGTATTGTTTGGGGATGACTTTAGTGCACACGTCCTTTGAATTAATCTTTCTGGGTCCTTTCCAGGTAGATCTGTGACAGTACCAATAATACAGCATTAGATCATGTAGAGCATAGGTACTGCAGAGAGTTTTTGATCACTCTCTCTCTGTGATTGCACATAAACTAAATTTATATTAAATAATGCAAGCTATTGCATAAATACCAGTACACAGCTCTGACCCTTTGGTTCTACAGGCTCTGAGTATACAGTACGTTCGCCAAAGTTCTCCAAGTTGGCAAGTTGTTCGCACTGTTCGAAAGCGTGTGTTTTTCCGTACGTCTTCACCATCTGGCTTGGTGGCAAAAATTTAAAACCGTACCAATACCGTGCCATTAGCTAGAATTTGACCAAGTTATTTAAAATGGATGCTCGATTTAATGGCGTAATGTTCATTCTAATCAAACGCAGCAGCGTCGACTTTCAACGCATCCACGGCAGTCTGGAGCGATGTAAAATATCGGAAAATGTGATACGGAGAATATATTTTCGCGCTCGTGCGAGTTTGATGAATAAACCGTCACGTAGAACTAGGGGGCATACATCTTACTCTTGTTACCCGCACAAAAGCCAATTCTCTGGAAATGGCCAACAAGTATCTATTGCAGCTCGGGCCCATTCCATATCTCATTTTATCTGTGCGCCATCACTCCGCTAGGGGCTATTATTTTACGCTAATGCTCCCTCAGCATAAAACACGTGACCCGTTCAAGGAAATAGTACCTCCTACCCGTAACATCTGGCCCGTCTGATCCCGACATAACCATCACATGTTGGAGGCCAATAACTCAGATAGTTTCCATCGTGCATCTCGTCTTCTCAGACCCCCCCCCCCATAAAGTTCTTTTCCGCCCCAGAACAGCAGCAGAACCCATTCCAGCCGGTAATACCCCGCCATTGTCTCGGCCGTGAGTTACCGATCCAATCTAAGGCATTAAGGGCCGTATAAATAACAGTTTATTAACCATATTTTGTGGCCGGGCAATCGCTATTGTCAGTGAATCGGCTCTGACGTTTTTACCGGAAGGCGTTGTGTATCCTTCCGCGCGATGCCACCGTTCGATTTTGTTGCTTGCTTTCTTTACGAAAAACGGAGATCTTTGGCGTGTCAGATCTGATTCATAGTCTCGCTTGGTTCCCACAAGGGGGTCAGTGGCGCAGCCAGAGCATGGGAAGGTTAAGTCCATCCCAACCAGTGTTGGTTTCCTACTTTTAGACTAACTTGTTACAAATAAACTACATTATAACTCATTTTTATTGGTACTCTAGTGAGCTATTCTTTTCCCATGGGGTATACTACCTCTGGTAGACATGAGAATCGCGACCCCAGGATGTCCAAACGATCTTTTTCTTTCTCTCCATCCTTTTTTTCACAATTATTCGTCATTGTCCTGTGTTTGACCCAGCATGGTCAAATATGGCTCTTACGCCATAAAGAACTAACTCTAAAGTCAAAATCTTTATATGACAAAAAGTATGGTACTCTTACTTTGTGCCTCTTACGAAATGAAATCATGGCAACACTACTGGCTGTGGTGACAAGTTGGTGCAACGTAAACAACGAATTTTTTTTCTGTACAAGAGTACTTTGATATTTATTTATTTGAAAGTTTTTTTATTTTTAGAACTTTTACTTTACGACAGAACTTTTATTTTACAATGCTATGGTTATTGCTAATTTGCGATAGAAGTTATTAACTAATAATATTAATCTTCAACATTTTTTTAATATCGAACACTGGCAACTAGTAAAATTTAAGTTAATATCTATACTGACAATAAACATAAATTTAACTTTTAATATTTAATACTGGCAGTAAATAAATTTGACAATTAATATCTTACGCTTACAGTAAATAAAATTAACAGTTAATATCTATTAAATTAATAGTTAGGAACTCTGCTATAAAAAAATACTTACTTTCGATACATATGGTCGACTTTATAAATGACTGAATTTGTTATAAAATTTATTGCATTACAACTGAAAATATAGCTAAAATATAAAAATTTAATGAAAATAAAAATTTGAAATGATTAGCAGTTGGGGCTAATACTCACAGTGAACCCATTTAAGAGAGCACAGTAGTTTTAAGCATTCAAACCAGGAGGAAAAACAGCCTCATTTCGATAAATTGTACATCCTAAAGTTTGCTGTGTATCACAAGGAAATTTTAAAAAACGTTTATTTACACTATCTTCTACACAATATTGAAAAAAATTAGGTTAATATTTTAAAATTAAGTGATATTATTTACATAAACTCAATCTATAATACAAATATTTATAAGGACAACTTGCACGGAATTTGGAGTCAACCCATACATTTTTTTACCAAAATAATGACTGAAATTAGTAGCAGAGTACTTATATTTTAAATTAAAATCAAAATATAACAAGTAATGTAAAAATATGAAATAGTCGATTAATATTTCACTTAAATTTTCCATCAATATTCCTCTGATATTCAAAATTTTGAATACAACTTTGGTTTTATTTTGATCTAATGAGAGTAATTTAACTTGTTTCCAAATTTCAAGTGTGTCTTAAGTTTTAATAGTATAAGAGTTAAAGTGTGTGAAGTGTTGAAAATTCTCATTCTGAAAAAAATGCGATTAAAATACAGCTGAAAGTGTTAAAACTGAAAAAAAATCTTAATTGTGAACGAATAAATGCAAATTTTTCTATGTAGTTTTGTTTCCAGAATCAGAATAATTTAGACTATCTAAATTCATTCGAAATAGATAAAATTTTCTTTATGTTCGAAAGGTTGTGTGCCTTTACAGTTATTAACAGTAAGCAATTGACGTTAACTATTCACTTTAAACGTCAAGCGATTTTAAAGCTCACCTCATTTCAACTTTTTATTTTCATTAATTTTTTTACATGTTTTGGTTTTATTTTGAAATGTAATTTAATAATTTTTGGAATAAGTTTAGTCATTTTCAAAGTTTCTAACATTTGGCAACCCTATTTATTGATAGCTGCTAGTATTTTTTATAACAGCTGTTAACTTAGTATACCACTCGTTTTAACTGCTATCTGAATAACAGCCCATCTCTAATTTTACTTACCTCGCAATTATGTGCTGGTGGCTTTCGTTTTTTGTTTGGGGCATTGCGTGAGGAATGGGGTGTCATAAACTCGCGTCCGTGCAACGGCAGGTGCACGGGAAGAACACTTTTTGACGCATTGAGTGTCTCCTCGGAGGCAAAAGTCTATTGGTCTTTTGGGAGAATTTATGCGAAAAATCCGTGGAAAGGCATAAATTAGGAGTTATTAGACCGGAAGAGGAGGGAAATGGATGACCCAATCAATAACTCTAGGGCTCCATTAAGAAGGTAAATTTACAGGCATTTAATTTTGGAAGCATAGCGCAGACAGACATTCTTTCAATTTCCTAAATTAGATTTAAATTCAAACAATTTGGTGCACGTGTTTTTTTTTGACAGTGCGGTGATGTGAGAATGTGATACACAGGCATTCACACATGAACTATTAAAAGGTATCGTCATAAAATATAATTAATACTTACGTACAAGGGGGAGATTTGCAACTCCCAGGCCAAACTTTAAAACATGGTATTGCCAAGGAAGCCAGATGCATCAAAGTAAAAATTTTGTCGTGAATATGTCTTTAAAATCGAAATAGTACTGGGTGCATCCATGAAAAGACGAACGTTGCAAAAAAGCATTACAACTGTTTTGTCTTATGATTTTAGAACTAGAAGAAACATTCAGAAGATAAATACTACACGACTATCCTATAGTCGTGTAAACAAAGGATGTCCGTATCTGACATGGCCTTCAGACCGAGTGCACAGACACTGAGAGCGGGGAAGGAGTCCGCACTATGCCAAAATTCTACGGTGCTGGGCGAGCTTTGAGCCAGTGTAACTGGATTGTGTGAAGTGAGGACTGCGTAAGTGATGTCATTCGAAAGCTACGGAACTATGCTACAATCACTGGCCTTTAATCCATAAAATTGTCCTTCAATATTGATATCAAACTTCACTTGAATCGTTCAAACTGACAAATAAATGTTTCACATTCACACAATAAACAATCGTTCGAACTGACAAATAAATGTTTCACATTCACACAATATACAATCGTTCAAACTGACAAATAAATGTTTCACATTCACACAATAGACTATCGTTCAAACTGACAAATAAATGTTTCACATTCACACAATAGACAATCGTTCAAACTTCCTATGTCTGCTTTATTTATCCCACAATCCAACATCAGGCCTGAATATTTACATCAAAACTGGTTAGTGTCCTCGACACAACTTATTTTTGCCGAAAAATGTGACCCCAACTGTTGGGCGTAGGTTCTAGAGGGCGCTGTTTGGCGTGTTTGCAAATCATTCCTTGATCAACTTCATCATTCGCAATGTGATGGAGCATTATGCCAATTCTGAAATGGTGGACATGCTGCACCTAACGTATGAGGCTGAATGTTAAGTCAAGATAAAAAACAATTTCAACAAGTATTGATTTTAAAATCTTAAAATACTATTGTATTCAGAAGAGCTGACTAGTTTTCTCAATATAACCTTCGAGGGAGTTGGCTAATCTTAGCATAATTGTAATATTGTGCAGTACGAATCTAATTTTTAATGTTATCAGTGTCTCGAATCTGCTATTAATTTATACACTAGTATCACTTATTAGTTTAAGCCACGTTTTGTAAAATGGTTTGGGACAACCAAACGATGACGCATCAACATAATTCTCATCTTGTACCGAATTAAACACGCGTGCCTAGTTGACGTAAAAACAGTTATTCTGAGGAGCAATGTTTCGTTATCTAACCCGATTCAATCTATCTGCAGTGCTATGTAACAAGAAAAGAAACATCCTCGATATGAAGCTCTCGCCTCGAAAATAGCATTAAAAAGAATCCTTAGCAAAACTCTGCATTCTCGTGATTCGAATTCTCACCACTCGCAAAAGTTAACGGAACAATCCCCAACGGGCCCGCCCTTTTTGGAAATAGCGTCTGACGTCATCGCGCTCGTGACGTCACCGCAGCAGCGAATTTCATCTGTTTTGCATCGTTGTCCCTCGACACCCCGCCGGAAAGGTGTATTTGCGCCTTGTTATTAATTATGCATGATTTTCTTCGAATGCTTTTGGCAGTGCCGTTTCCCGTCTTGGAAAACCGGATTTGCAAATTCATTTGCCTTCTTTGCAGCGGCCCTTAATGAAAACAGCGGTGATTGGGTAATCTCTTTTCAGCCATGCCGAGCTTTTTCTTCTGCCGCAGAAAGATACGTTATGATGGGAGAAGTGTGCCATTAAGACCAGGGATGCATTAAGACGGCAGTTTTCTACAGAACATTTGCCTCGCGTGTGGGTCACTAGGGCACGGTTTCAATTGACCTAAAAATGTATGACAATGACCGATAGTGTGGAAAAATTACCTTAAAATTGTTTAAATTTTGTTGTTAATCATAATTGACAGATCAAAGATCCCAAAGTAAAATGTGATATATTTCGTTTTCCCCTGTTAAAACAAGAGGATCCAATGGAAACTTGAGCGCTATAAGAATACTAGGTAAATATGTTGAATACGGGGCATGTTTGTCGCCAAATCAAGATGGCGTCCAACACCAGTATGGCAGCCAACTTGCCGATTCGAATCTTTCCAATCCTTCCAATCTTCACTCTTTTGCCTACCAGTAGAAAAAAAGAGTACAGAGGTTTAATTTCGTGTTGAATGACCAATCACTGTTATTTTTTGGTGCGGAACCTAGTAAACGAGTTATTAGTTTCGTGTTTTACAGTGAAAACAATATCGAGGATGAAAGATGGCGACTTGGGAAGGTTTCAGGGGCCACGGTGGCCTAGTTGATAGAGTCGCAGATTAGCAACCGGATGGTTACGAGTTCGACTCAATCCGACCATAGAATGTCGTGTACGTGAGACCTGGTGCGCATTAACTATGTTGAGGCCTCCTGTGGCGAAATACTAAGAAAATAACGTACAAAATTTCAGTTTACATGAGTGATTTACTTAAATATGTTTGAATAGATGCTCTTTCCAATAATTTCAGTGCTATCGCACAATATTTATTTATCTCTTTTTAATTTATCTATTTTTTTGGATATAAGTTGTAAATTAGATTATACGGATGGATGTAAAACGTAGTATTTCATGCGAAAAGGTTGGAAAATACTACATTGAAAATTTTAAATTATCGACTTAATCGAACCTAATTTAAATGCCTATTAGTTGAATTACAAATCAATGTATTTAGTTTTTTATTGCATAATCAATTTTTATAATTTAATTTTCAGATAATTTATTCTACCTTTTGGCTAGCATATCAAAACAAACATGCATTCAAATGAGTTAATCCAGGAATTTAAAAGATTCAATTTCACGAAAGGGTTGGCGACCATTGCTGTAAGTAGTAAATTGCGCTGTCATAATAACCGAAACTCTTGTGAAATTCACAAGTATGCCAAAAAAAGAGTTGATGTTGACACCGCAAGTGGGCTTCGAAGTATCTTAGAGTTGACCAATCAAAAGAAATGTCCGTCTGTGGATTTCCATCTCTGATATGTGCCTCGTGAGCACAGCCCATTACATTATTAACAACGATTATTTACCTTCATAAGAAAAGTGAACTTATTTCATCATTAAGTGAGTGTTTGGTGCAGTTTGGCCAGATGTGGCCCTTGCACCATAAAAAGCCAACCAACCATTAATTGATATATATTTAAAGTAATGTGGAGGTTTTGATAGTTTACAATGCAATGAAACTATTAGGGGCGCTTTAACCTAGGAGTGAGGGTTAAGGGTGACATGTAAAAATTGTTTGGTACATTATATAGTAAGAAAAGTTATGACTTTTTTACAGAGCTTCACAGATATCGTCAGTGTTGTAGCGAAGATAATTTAGTGTTTGTATTATGTCAAAGAAAGCTGCAGTTTTATTTACAAATAGCCCTTGAGAAAGTGCGCAAAAAATGTGATAAGAACTTGTTAAAACTACTTGTAAAGACAAGCCATCACATTCCTCGGGTAAACTTCTCTCTCACCGTCTCAGTCGTTCGGTCTGAGTCCTCATTTTAATTTGCCCCGGTAGACTTACGAGGAGCTCGTATTAAAATCGATGGAATCGATGGGATAAAAATGAAATTCCTGACTGAGAAGCATCATAAAAATGGCGTCAACGGCCTAGTAAAAGCTATTCCCTCTGCACGCGATTGAGACACCAAGCACAACGCCTCATCCCCGCAAGAAAAAAGCCACCGGTGTAAGTTGTATCAAATAACAATGATAATAACGGCATGATTGCTTTCGGTCTCTCTTTATTTCTTGGCTCCTGGAGGATTGAACAAAAGAAATTAACGCCGTGAAATATGACGCAGAGGCAGTCGACTATTGCTTTTGGGCTTTGGAGAGGGAGTTTCGATCCCTGGAATAAGTGTGTTCTCGTGCCATCAAAATAAATTTTATCCCCGTAAAGTTGGCAACAAGGCCTTCCCGCGATATCAGACTTGAGAAGTTAAGGCGCGAGTAAATTACGATTCAACGCTCTAAAATCGCATTTTGCTTGCCATTTGGTTTGCTTGACAAAACTGATGATTGTCAGTTTTGTAAAATATCGGGAGTGTAGCTTATTGTCAGTTGCCTTTCGTTTTGAAGTTTTATTGTCATAAAAGTTTTGTTATATTTTATGTGATTTAAGCCCATGTAAACAATTCACTGAATAATGGAAATTTGTACGTACTTGTTGAACGGAAAACTAGAGGATATTGGTTGATTATATAGAAAGATATATTAGACTAGGCAGCTTTCTTAGAATCCATATATGACCTTATGAAAAAGTAGATTGAATATCTTAAGTCGGGGATGATAAATGGCAAATCACCGACGCCATCATTCTTTTTTCGCAAATAAGTGTTATTGAATGAATGTCTTTACCAGTACCATAACTTTTGTAGTTGATGGTTAATCTTTATTTGCGATCGCGAATTGAGCATCGCAATTAAGTTCTTAACGGTGTTTTATATGTACTAATATGAACTATATACAGATATTCTTATTGCATCTAACAAATATTTGACCTTCATCTGCTGTTCCAAATTATACTAAAGCTTATCCATCGTTGGACCTTGCACCCTAAGACTCAGCCCAAAATGAATTGTACTACAATAAGATATCTGAATATCACTACACACTGCTCGAGTCTGCAAGGGCCACGATAGGCAAGTTGGATTAGCAGCCAGAGGATTGCGAGTTCGAAACTCGGTCCAACCAAAGACGGTCGTGTATGCGGAGGCTGGTGCACGTTAATTCTCGTGGCCTCGAATGTCCTCACATTGGCGTGGTGTGGAAGATTCAGAGTGCAGTGCCAGCTCAGGTGTCAACCTCGTCATCTGACAGTAGTTCAAAGTGAGGTGTTGTCCTCGAACCGTCGCCAATAGTCCGTTGTGTAGCTTCAGTGTGACGTTAATTAACTACCTACCAAAATTCCCAATTAAAGTTCAAAGAAACGAAATCGTCCCCCAGATCAAAAACGCAGAGGGAGGCTCACACTCAACACTCCGCCATAATTACAGCAAGTGGCCCTGAAGCGCATCGATCGCTGTAAAACTCGCATCCAGATGGATCTCGAGAAGAGGACAACTCCTCAACCCGCTTCCTCCAGCAACTGACACAAAGCGCTTCCCTCTCCGGGGAATGGCCGCAGGAAGCCCCGGGTTCGCTAACAAGGCAAAGGGGGCCTCCACGCCGGAAGAGGAATCTTCGTAATTATGGTAATGAGCATCTCTCCTGGAAACAAATCGAAATCTGATACCTTCATCGCGTTTTTGTCTCTTGGTGGGGACGGCACGCAAATCGCTGCCACTGCTGTGCATCAAGCTCCGCCGTTCTTCTTTTGGTGGGGATGATGTCCAAACGCGAAGGTGGGGTGTTTGCCAAGGGAAAATGGAATTTTCATCACATGGGGAGGGTGTGAAGTTTCAGGGGAGGCTGCCGATTAACATAATGCAGCAGTTCTCAGTGCTGCTTCAACATCGCGGAAAACGTACAAGTGATGATCTTACTGCAGCATTGGGCTATCCCACGAACATTGTATTGGAAGGAATGGATGATTGACCGCACCCTTTATTAGTCTCAATGAAAGAAGGATTCCTTGATCTTAGAAAAGTCTAGTTCAAGATCAGTCAGTTTGGGCATATTTATTAAAATAAATGTCAATCCCATACTCTTACAATGTTCATTTTCATATTGTTTATGATTATAAAGCTTAGACACATTAAGTTTTGTTGAGTGAAAATAGTCTGTTGGCAAAATCAAATTACTCCAAATTGATTATGCCATTCTCACTCAGAGAATCGACCGCACAACAATCATACCACACCATTCCATGTCGAAACTTTCAGGGGCACTTTGAGTAAACACGGGCGTCACAACCCCAAGGTCCTTAATCGATCTGTCCTTCCTTTCACTTTAAGTTGCCTTTCGTATCATTTCGTCTCCTTTCCTACCTTTTATCTTTAGGCAGTTTTTATTGCTTTACTTGGTTGCGCAGCTTGTCCTATTTTAGACCATGCCTCACCATAAAACTAAACAGACCAACCATCCTGGTGGAATACCAACCCGAAAAAGTTGTCCGGTTTTCGATTGGGGTTTCGACGGACACTTTTTCGGATTGATTTTCGACAAGGAATCGCGTGATATGATTATTGGCCGGTCGATTCTGACAAACGAACGAAGTTTAACTTCACACCAAGTAAAAACCTTACTGCGATCCCCAAATGTTATGAGGGAAAGAATGAGTGACCCCCTATCAATTTTTGAAGTTGTGCTAACCCAATGCAATCACTAAGTATCCAGTGGGATATTCTACCATCCTGTCAATGTCTCCTGTTAGATTGCAACAATTCATTTTATTCGGTTTGACCTAATGTGGCGATTGAATAACGTATCGTTCTGTAGCTTCTCTGCATGGGTGGTCATATAAAGGAAAAACAGTTTTACAGAATTGTTACTGTATATCTTAGCACGTAAGAGACATTTCGGGTATTGGATATTTCTTTTGTACAGAACTGTTTAATACTCTACATACAGGTCTTGAAACGGGAAGCAGTTTTACAAAATTGATTTAGGTTCAAGATAATTGAATCAACAGGAATAAAAATATTATTGGGAAAGAATTTGTTTACATAAATGTTCGGGATCTTTTTTTTCCACTGCAATCTATATGTCTGACCGGCTCTCCAAAATCCTTTTCTAAGTCCTCCACACTGGCATGATTGGCATAACTTGTCCTTGAACATAAAATGTCATTTCTGACATTTGGACGCCATAAAAGCATACTTACCAATCAATCTCAACGTCACTAAGAATTCAGATTGCAAAAAGGATCAACTCGCATCTTTATGTACAGCTGTGTTTACAACGTCGAATATTGCTTTATTTAAAGGAAAAGTTTTATTCAATTGATAGTTACTAAATAGCAAAATCTGATCGGCATGTAATTGAGCCTTCTTTAGGAATAAATTCATGTGTAGCTGATTTTACGATGTGGAACGTCATGTAAGCCAAGAGCTAAACCTGTGACTACTGAATAAAATTATTCAACCAGTAAAGTTAGGCTCAACGGGAAAAGGGTTTCTCGTATAAGAAGTTCAGTGTAGATTTTGCTTTCATTCCATCGCAAATCTACATCTCATGAATCGAACAAACACGTTCGTTCCTATTGTTGTGGAGCTTGTCCAACGAAGCGTGCAACGGATACTCGCCTCCAAAGACTTGACACTTTGGAAATAATCGAAGCAGCAGCGCATTATCGCGCATTTATCCAAAGCGCGCGCCCAATTTTCAATAGTGTCGACCCTTTTTGCATCTCCTCTCCCAACGCCATTGAGAGATGGTGCATAGCCCGGAGAAGCAAATTATCGTTCGTCTCATAGCCTGCCCTTATTTGATTGGGCGAGCGTGACGGAGGATCCTAACGAAAGGGGACGGAAGAAGTCGTAATCAACCTTCTCTCCGGGCTATTGTTGCAGCGAGAAGAGTACGGAAATCGAAAATAAGAATTCAAACACAAATAAGGAATGCGCCCAACGGAGCTGCGTGCCACAGTGGCGTGAGACCCATCTCTGTGCTTGTTTGCTTCTGGATTTGTCAGTTTCACTTTGTTGCAATTTTTCATTCGATAATTCATGTATCTCTTCACTTCAGAAATTTTGAAGACAGATTCCGGATTTGACTGCTCAGTGTAAATTCTCGATAACCCTACGCGTAGTTTGTGTACGTTATAATTTTAAAAATGAGTACTGAAAACAGAATTAAAAGATCATAATACTGATTCCAAAACATACTACGGGACAATAATAGTTCTGAATGGAAATAGGGCCGCGGAAGTCCGGTTGGAGCAACGGAGGGTCGAGAGTTCGAAACTCGATCCAACCAAAGACCGTTGTGGGGGCTGGTGCATGTTAAATCTGTCGTGGCCCAAAACGTCCTGCTGTTGGTGTGGTGCGGAAATTTGGAGAGTGATATGCCAGCTCAAGTGTTGACCTCATTATCTGACAGTGGTTCAAAATGACGTAGTGTTGTCCTCGATCTTTCCCTTCGGGGTGGATCACGGAACGTCCCCATTAGCCCTTTGTGTTCCAGTGCGACGTTAACTCAACTCCCCTCGATTTGATTGTTTTGTGTAGATTATCAATGAACCTACGAGTAAGTAGTTCATGCACGTTATAATTTAAGAAACGAGTTTACTGAAAACAGCTAAAAGGATCATAAAACTGATTGCAAATACACTGCGTGACAATAATCCTGAATGGAATTCATAGTTTTACGACTACTTCTGGTCAACTTACCCTTGATCGCACGTATTTGTACTACAAATTGCAATTCTCCCACTGCGAAAAAAAATTACTGAAACAAACACTAGCTACTGAAACAATCAATAGCATTTATCTTATAAATGAGTGCTGAATAAAATTTTCAAAACAAATACAAATACAGAAGAAATTTTGAAATTATATTATACTGTTTTGATTTTGTTTGTTTTGCTGAATAACCAAGTCATAATAGTTTCAACGAATAAAGTGGTTCGCACTTGTGACGTATGTAGTGCTTGATTTGACTCTTAGAAAAACAGCGTCGCTCGTGAGACCTTTTTGAACCTTTTAAACCTTAAAGTTATTCAATCAAGTTAAATTAACCTCAAGTATAGACTAGTTGATTGGTCGCTCTACCGTCATTTGTGCTACACGAAGACTAAGATAGGAGCCTACAGCTTAAAGTGGATACCAAACCACTACGAACATCCATGTTTAGACAAGAATTCGAACCCGGAGCCTATGGAACCAAGGGCGTTTACTCGGCTCTTGAAAATTAAATTTTTGACGTCACCTTTTTTGTATGCATAATATTCACTCATTTTACCTTTCTTAATATACATTTCTTAAATGACATTTAGGGCCACTTAATGATATCTTGTGCATCCGTGATTCACGGTCCTGGGTTCGAAACTCGACCTAGACTCTGATGGTCAAGGTGGTTCGGAAATAACTTTAAGCAATAGGTTCTGGTCTAATTAATCCTTACAGCAAAAAAGTACCGTAAAGTGACAGAAACAAAGCGAACAAAAACAACTTTATGGCTCAGGCGAAACTTATTTGTATTTTGAGCATCTTAGCTGAATATAAAGTGACTACTTCAATCTAGGTAAGACAGTGATCTATGGTATCATACGAATACGAAAACGAAAACATAATTTATGTCTATGAAACTAATTTAAATAAATATTTTGTATTTGCTGCAAATGTTAACAAAATTTTTGAAAAGAAACGGGTATATTACTACATCGTTAAAGAAATTATTCATCAATATGTTTTCAAAGTAAAAGCTAGTATTCTCAAATGCAGACGCGAAAGTAGTGGTTACGCATTATCAATGCGGCGTCTAAACTATCAAGTACCTGTAAACATCGCTTCACTGTCTTGCATATGAAATTCCTGCCGCTGCAATTATCTCAACAACCTCAAAATCTGGTAAACTTGCGAAAAATAAAATGTAATGTTAACCGATATCGTGGAAACTTAAATTCCGGGGAACAGTTAGAGTTTTATTAAGTTATACTTAAATATCCTCAAAACCTCACAAAGGCACAATAAAAGCGTTACAATTAGCCGCGGAGATATTCTAACAGCGTGCAACGTCCAGGCAAGAGCCGAAAGCAAAACGTGGCGCCGACTCAATTTATATTCCGAAAAGAACGTCAAAGAACAAAACTAAATACTTTCGAAACTCCACAGAATGTGACATCGCGAGGAAATAATCCGAAATCCTCCTATTTGAAGGCGGCGGGAAAACAAAAAAAAGCAGAAAATGCGGAAGACTTCTAATATATTATCTCTTCCCGGTACTTGTGAGAACACTCAGCGCGGCGTTATTTTACGCGCAAAGCATCGCGGAATAAATGCCGGTCCCTAAACGCGCGTTTTTATGGAATCGTAATTCGGATAGCCCTACACCACTTTTCCGCACCGTAAAGCCGACTCTAAAGGCAAACTCACTATTAAATAGCGCTGCGTGTCGTTAAAGGAGATGCCTTTCGCTAGCATCAGTGCTGCAGGGCATTAATTATATTTTGCTTATATTGGGTATTTTGGGCGCAGTGACGTTTTATGCGCTTTCTTTCGGCTGTTGCCGCTGCGAAAATGGATTCGCAGGCCGCCCCGTGGTCCGGCCTTATTGGACTTTTCGCTCACTCGCTTCCTACTGTTTATTAACGCTTTCACCCTGAAAATGAAGTCTTTGCGATGAGAACGACAGAAATGATTTTTCAAACACGGCTCCCAAAGCATGCGTCTGCTATGGTTTGTGCCATTCTGTAGCTTTAACTAATATTCATTGTACATTTGAGGTTTATGCTACAGCAGTGGGTCTGGCATTCCTTCTAATGATCTAGAATTGACAATGACAGATTACACAGAGATAGAATATAAAGATTTATCTCCGGTGTGACAAAATAATTTTTATATCAACTTTGTGTATTATGGTATCCGCTATCCAAAGGAGTTCGTACGGATTTGGATGGAGTTCACTGCAATGACCGGGACTCGGTTGATAGAGTAGCGTATTAGCAACAGGAGGGTTGCGAGTTCGAAACTCGATCCAACCTAAGACAGCATGTAGGTGGGGCTGGTGCACTTCAAATCTGTAATCCTCAAATGTAATATCTGTAAATCTGTAATCCTCACGTTGCCGTGGTGTAGAAGTTTGGGGAGTGGAGTGCCAGCTCAAGAGTCATCTGGTTGACTTGATGTTGGCCTCAATTCTTCCCTTCATATTTGATCCCGGACCATCGCTAATAGCCCGTGTGGTACTCCAGAGCGACGTTAATTCCACTCCCTACCCTACAATGATCAGTCTTATGTTGAATCTGATTCCTCTAGGGCTTCACGGAATAGAAACTTGGTTCCATTGTCGGTTCAGCAGGTTCTGGGCTCGAATGGTGGTTGTATTCGTAGAATTTTAAAACACACTTTAAGTCTTAAATCCCTTTGCAATAAGCTTGTGTAGCAAAAGAATAGGATCGTAGTGAATAATCTAACGAAGGTTGAAGAAGCGTCAGTAATTGGGCTTTTCTTTTGGGAAAGATGCGGTAACAGAACTTACTGCGTAGAAATAGTTCCATTTGCGTTGCATCACAGGTGGATGTGTCATAATCAGACATCACATTGTTGATTATTGATAACTACGAAAGTTATTCTACATCAAATGTTTTTTCAACTTTTTCATTCGGTAATTAATCTCTACTTTAGAATTCTTGTAGTTATTCCGAATTTGATTGTTTAGTGCAGATTTTTGATGACATTATGCGCAGTTCATGCTCCTTTAAAAATGATTCTACTAAATGCAGCTTTAAAGATCATAATACTGATTCTAAATCTCACTGAGTGTCAATAAGTGAACCTGAATGGAATTCATAGTTCATTCATGGACATGCCAAATGTATATGTTGAAATTTTGTCCAGCTCAATTTTCAATATAAAACCCACATGAGCTGTTTGATTACCTGAAATCGTTTTTGAATTAAAAAATTTTAGTTCCATATGTTTATGTATAGGGTTCACAATATTTCGCCACTCGTTTACCTTTAATAAATAAACTTTATTTATCGTAAACGTATTCATACTTAATTTGTGTGTAATATTTGCACTGAATACTCAAGAAAGAAATATTAATTACTATCCATAGCATCTACACTAAACTTTGTTAATTACATTGCTTTCATTCCATTTATAACTGAATGCAAAAGATAAATTATCCACAAATATGTAACAACATTCGTTTATTTTTACTGTCAATTCTTATTTCCAATAAATGTATGGCAAAAAGCACACTTTTCAATCATGTTATCACAATACGATTCTGAAAATCTATTTGATCCCATTACCTTGCTCAAAGGCGATTCGGTATTATTTGACGCTAAACATACTTTCGCTCATACTTTCTTTTCTGCGCTGATTTACATCTTCCAGATTTCTCATTGTTTTTTGTCATCATATTTCTGAAGTATTTATAAACAGAATTGCGCTCTTCCATGCAATATTATACAGCTCTATAAATTCAAGCATATATAAACCAACAGGCAAAATTGGCGAATGATTCCCATAACGGTCGATTTGATATTGTTTATGTCCGTTGCCATTCGACAGTAAGAAAATAACGTGTGCCACCTACGTTGGCTTAGAGCAGAAACTCATTAACTGATAAAAATAATTTTCTACTATATAGCTGTTTAAAGACTAACTATTAATTTTTAAGTCAAAACATAAAAATTATAAGCATTTCGATAGTGTTATGTCTTAAACAGATTACAAACGTCATTTCCCATCATCATGTAAGCATTTAGTGCCTCTGGGAAATTGTTGGTTAACGAGTTTCTGCTCTAAGGGGGGCTGACGATGCATATATATGTGCGCGTACGCAGATTTGAATTAAATGTAACTTTTCCTGTAACTTTTGTACTCTCAATGAGTGAACTTTTTAGGCCATTGCAGAGAAAAGATGTCATTTTATTTGACAGTATCAAAGGTACACAAATTCTATGGAAAATGGTTTTCTTAAAATTACAAGAGTGCATAGGGATACGTACCAGGTTATCACGAGAGAAATGACAAAAATAAATATCTATTTACAAAGTTTACCTACAAAGCTAAATGCAGAGGGCGCTAATTTTTCGGTAACCTCTTTCGCAACTTGTGGCGTAAATTGGCAAGCAACTCGAATACGATTTCAACATGTCACTTGATTAAAAAATCAAATCATCATCAAAAAGGCGATAAATCTAATAAGTTCTTAACAGGGCATATTTTTTCTGCGGTAGCTTGTTTATATTTTCATTGAAAAACCCTCTCATGGAAATCGGCAGATTTATAACTTCCTTGTCTTGGATTTTTATGTAGATAAATTTACCATCTTAAAACTCTGATCGTCACGAGATACTTCGGAGTAGTGTGTGATTAACGTCATGATTAAATAATCCCATCATTGGTTGAAAGATAATTGGTCATAGAAGACAGCGAGTTGCAGAATATGGTGGTCTCGGAGGGTTTGTAATTAGATATTTAGTTTTAAAAATGTATATGGATCACGTTTGTTTACTAAAATCCATTCTCGTTTTATTCGTAATACTATATATTTCCATAAAATAGTATCGTATATTGCGAAATGCGCAGAATGCATCCGTACTCGATACTCTTCGAAAATCTAATCAAAGGTTTCCCTTATAGAAATTGCAGAAATTCTTCTCGTAAAAAGGTCCCCGTAAGATATGAAATAAATTCCGCCTATTAAACTGACATCGGAGTTAGAGCGAAGGAAACACAATGGGTCCTCTGCAGTAGCATAAAAAGTTTCACCGTTCGTGGAACGGTGAAATCAGGAAAACTGGAGTTCCTTTTATGGCCAGAATTTATATTTAGATCAGAGGGGCCATGAAATGAAGAGACAAGAAAAGATAAAAACGGATGTATCTATAATACAACGCAACTCTCTTTTGATAACCGTGAGGATAAAACTTTAATTTAATGTTACTGCATCCGCTGATCTTTGAAACTAAAAAAATATCTCTTCTATTCCGTTCAACAATTTTCCCCAACGTGGTCTTCATTTTTGCCCGGGCAAAAACGTTCCGTCCCAACAATTTCTCGCTTCGTTCTTTATTTTTTCACCCGTTAGGTATAAGAGCTAAGCTCGGGGACTTTCGGGCCGAAATTCTTAGATGAAAATTTTTTGACGGGAACATTCTTGCTTTCTTTTTTATTTCGTTTTTATATCCAAGTCCAGCAAAGGGATCTACTGGCACTATCTAATTTAATTTGATTCAAGAATTTTTGTAATTTAATCCGCCGAACGGTTTCTGCTCGGGAGACTTGTTATTTCAAAACTAGAAAGAAGGAATATAAAAATAGCGAACTGGCGCAATTCCTGCAGGATACGACGGAATTCAAAACGAAACTGCTTCCTAAAGAGCATTTTAAAGCGCGTCTATTCTATTGAGTGCGAAGGAGAGTGGAGTTCTGGTTTTAATTTTGAAAAGCGCTCACCTACAACATATGTGCTTTTATCCCTGTTATTACACCAATATTCCAAAATATGTGATATAAGAAGGTTTTTCTTTAATTAAAAAATATAATCTTCAAATGAACCAGAAACTAGCAGTGTCTTGATAATGACCCCAATTTTCTGTAAAAACATTTCAATATTGTGATAACAATTGAGAAATACTCAACTCTGACATGAGTACTATAGTACCCCTAATAGTTTTAGAATGTATTGGTAACACATCTTCCGAGATACCAGGGGATCCGTCGTGGCTCTGTGTATACCACTGCGCTAGCAACTTCCATGTTGGAGGAAACGCGGGTTGGTTGTATTTCTTGGTTGTATTTCTCTTTTGTGTTAAGGGCCGTCGTGCTTCAGTGTGCCCACTGCTCACCTTCGAGTTGTAGGCGGCGCAGGTTCGATTTCTGGCAGGTGCATTCCTCCCTGGGTGTATTTCTCTTCTGTGTCAGTAAAACTTTCATTGTTTATATGTCTGTCTACTACTTGATGTTGTATATCTTGTGTTTTGCGCAGGATGGCCAAATATGGCCCTTGCACCATAAAACTCCAGTCAACCAACCTCTTCTGTGTTAGTAAAGCTTTTCTGTGTGTGTACCCATTACTTGATGTTGTCTGCCTTGTGTTTGGGGAAGCACAGCCAAAGGCCCTTGAGCCATAAAAAAACCAATTCAACCAACCAGATACCAGTACTTCTAACTTCCGAGTTTTTGCATTACATCCAGCGTTCAAACCTTTTCAGTTTGGAGAGGTTTTTGGTACGACATGCTTATCAAGTACAGGAAACAAAATAAATTTCAATTGAAAGATAAAAAATGTAAATCTAAAATTAAAAATTCAATTTAAAAGTTTTTCTTTAATACCGTTTTTTCTGCTCTAATGCTCATATTTTGATTCGTGATTCCCAATTTGTTATAGTATCACTTATTCTTAAATCTCGCGCTTTGTTTATTAGAAAGTGAAAAGCAACAGTACTGAACAATTTCCCTTGTGAAACTCTTCGACCTCTGAAACCTTGAAATTCAACACAACGCTATTCAAATTAGTAAACAAGAACGAAGTGTCAGAAAGAGACAAAATAGATGTAATACGAAATGAGGTTTTATCGTCCCATTTTGTATATACGTCATGAGAAAATATGAATCATGACGTAAACCAAATTCATGACGTCCATTTATAATAGCTATTCATTTTTCATTCGAGTTCCCAGGCATAGACTCGTTGCCATTTCTGTCTCATTAGACCAGCAACCCTTTTAACCTCTAAATGTGCCGTATCGTGTACTTTTCGGTCTATTTTGTTAGATTCCGGTCCGTTATCGTGATGTGTTTATATTTTATACCTCATAATGTACAAATCAGTATGTAATCTTGATTAAAGATTTAAAATGAACAGTCATAATAGGGTAGAAGTGGTTAAGGATTCCTGAACCACTTCTCTCTCTATCACGACTGCATCTAAATATTGCATGGCTTTATAATAGCGTAAGTTTTGTACCATGGCTAACTCTGTTTCGTGCCGTAACTCTAACACAAACAAGACATAGAAATACTTCCTCTACCCTTTTATAATTATGATGTACTGTAATATGAACTTGGGAAAACTAAGTTATTTTATTATGATCCTACAATTCATTTCCTCTATGCGCAGATAGAAAGGAAATTTCTTCCATGTTCCTGATCCCGTCTTGTAATCCCGTCCACTAGCTGATCCTTGTCTATAGGGTCCTATAAAGAGCTCAGCGTCCACTTTTCTCAAGAATAAGCAAAAACAACCCGAGAGGAACTTCTTTTTTTTTGGCAGAAAGGGATGAACCCAAGAAAAACAGCGGCTCTTTTTTCTTCCCCCTTTGCGGGGGATTCTGGATCTAGTGCGAGGCTTCGTTATTTTTTACGATCCTAACTGTTGATCCTGGCGGCCATTTCGTGAACGACTTTCTTCCTGCTTTATGTCACGGGTTAATCCCCCGGCCTGCCCCCGTTGCCACAACTCCGCAGCGAAGGGCGGGGGGCATTAAATGAGCTAAGCTGTTACTCAGGATTTTTGGGCTTTTATGTTTGCCTAGTAACTTATTTTCAGCTCGTTTGGATGGTCCCTGTGGCGCTTGCTGCAGGAAGGGGGATAATAAGGGCACTGATTAACGCTAAACAAAAGTAAAAGTTGCTTGAGCCCGAACAGTCAAATCAATCCAAAAAGCAGCAAAATGGAGTTAATAAATTGTGTTAATTAGTGCAGCTCTTGGTTAGAGCGTCCTGCTGATAAGGTGAAAGTCGCGGGTTCGATCCCCTCATGGTCTGTTATGGCACTTGTGCCCACCAGTGGCAGACTCTTTCTCTTAAGAAACTGGTTGATTGCTGGGTGACAAGTTTGAATCTCGTAGTCCGATTGGCTATTTGAAGTTCCAAGTGTCTTCGAAACGACACGTAAATACTTCCCCGAAATCCTCCATGTACCCCTCCACATACTGTTCGTGGAGGGTACGATTTATAAGCAACTCCCATGTCTAGGAGTAATGCAAATACTGCCAAGTAGTGCTTGAAGGATCATACGATCCATAAATCGGCATTGGAGAAATGTTAATTAAGTCACATTAAGTCGAAACCGGGCCTATGGCCCTGTTATTCTATCTTTTGTTAAGTAAGTCCTTGTTGTATCATGCTTCTAAGGATGATAATATGAATGATTTTAATATATAATCGGAGACTTTAACAGCAAATTTTGGCAGTGTAGTTAATGTGTTGAAAACATTTCTGCTGAAAAGAAACCTGCATGCTGTGAAAACATCTTATAAATAACATATCTTGGTCACCGTGGCGAAATACGAAAGAAACGTTTGTCCTTATTCATAGAAATAAAATTGTTGAGGGCTTCTCCCTTATATGTCGTGAATGGCGACTCCTATCTTGTGAAATGAATTGTTACACAATTTCTCTCTACACATGACGATTGGGTGTACCTAATCACATGTGTATTAAAATAATGTAACAAAAATTGAGTATTCCTGAGAAATCTTTCCAAAGCAGTTCATTTACCCTCAAAATAGCATAACCCTCCATGCAACTATGCTCACTTTCAATAAGTCATGCTAATGAGCATCATAAATGAGATGAATTCATGAATATTTTTGTAGATTCGTTACTAAGAATAAGGTGTTGGATCTGCCTTCTTACTTTTACTGAACGATAAAGTTTGCTCTGTTCCAAGTTCCAATACCAGATCACCTTAAATAATAAGGATAATATTATAGGATAAAGACAATACAGTGAGTTGAAATTTTGGGGTGCAGAGAAAATGAACTCAAAGAAAAGGATGGCTTTTGATTTCCATTCGCAACAACCTAACTAATTCCGAGCATGTAGCATTGACTTTGCGAGAAGAATTGCTAGTGTCTGCCTATTTTGAATTCTCTTGAGTAACTAGTTCTCTTAACCCTCTAAGTGGTTTTGACTAGATATCTCATTCGTCAAGATCTGACCAATTTTACTGTGACGAGATATCTCGTCAAGATATAGGCGACTTTTTGTTAATGTCGAGATAGATCACGTCAGCTTTTTTCATACTTTATGGACAAGATCCATCAAGATCTGGTCAGTTTTGCTAACGAGAAGATACCTAATAGAGACAACCACCAAGAGGGTTAAGATGACGGTGGGATCTTTCTACGAGTCTACTGGATTGGGGTCAATAGGTGGCTGTGCGAACAGTGAGTGCCGGGGATATTACTATGATGTAGCAAAACAAATCAGATTCGAAATGACCAACTTGATCTGATGTTATAGTTTCTGGACAACTAAATCTATAAATCCAACCCCTTAGCAAGGCCTCACGGTCAGTTGTGAAAATATCAAGAGGCAGTTGTGGAAATATCTTCAATAGTCCATCTTGTAAGGCGGCTGGTAATTGTAATACAATACTGTTGCCTCTCCGATGGTGGAGGAGGTCTAATGAAATCGATGTTCAATGCGTGCGAATCTTTCATCAGGCAAAGTTGAGATGAAAATAATCATTGATTCGGAGAGCATTTCGGCACTTAACTTCCACGCAACTTTCATGTCTCCCTAATTGAAACCGAATCACCCCCGACTACATATTAAAGCCCCTTCGGTATGCAACAGGACAGTGGGTAGTTCCACCCAACTCGACTGACACATTCGAGCGAACGGTCGAACCCGAATAATCCTCGGGTAACAGGACACGAGGGGCAAAATATGCTCCAATGTTCCTGTTAAATACCGAATCGGGTGGCCTGACGCGAAACTGCACACCCGTCTATGCAAATTCCGGTACACACAAATTAGCGAAGGCGCTTCTCTAATTTTTGGAAGCACCAATCAGACCCTCCCCTGTGTCTCGACGGAATGATGATCCCGGTCACGACTCCCGGAACCCTAATCCGCACCCCTCTCCTCCGGAATTCGATCTCCAGAGAGCCGGGAGTTTGGGCCCCGGGGGGGCGTCGGGTTTTCGAGAGTCCGGTGGCAGCACGTCCCGAGGGTCGTTCGTCACCATCAGCGTCCCTCCGTTGTCATGGCGACCCAAACTCCTTTCCATCGTCAGCGCGATTAGGGGCCAGATCCGAGGGAATATTTCTTCCGACGAGGGTGTTAGGTGGGTGGGGTGTAATCTTTCGCTTCACTTCTTATCAGCTTATCGAAATGGGGCGACAGATTACCGCATAGGTGGCCAGGGCGTGGATTAGGCGGTGTGGGATGTTATTGAAAATGATTTGGAAGGAGACTTGACAAATTCTAGCATGTGTGGTGGGGCGCAATTTGGTTGGAGGGTTTCGCAAGATGAAAGGGCGGTGAGGATGCAAATGAAAGCTAAATACTTAAAAGTCTTTGCCCAGAATATTCCCAACTAATAGTTTGAAATTGAAAGTCGAGGCCCACTAAGAGATGTCACATTCTGTGTAAAACAAAGACAACTAAACCGGTTTTAAAACAGTTAAAAGAAACTATTGCAGTATTAAAACACTTCTGTGACGCAAACTATTTCAGCATTAAAATAGTTATTAGTTATGATTTCAGTAGGGATATATATGCAATTTAAGGCATATTATTGCACTGTAAGAATCAGGAAACAGGAATTCTCTCTCAATCTAAAGTTTGAGCAGGTTAATAAGAAAAATTTAGATGATGAATGTAGAGAGCATTTAAGTGGAACGAAAAGCTAAAAGAGCTTTGATTAGAAAGCACATTTCATTCGAATGAGTGTGAGCACACATTCCCAAAATTAATTAAAATAAAATACGCCTGAAAGATCTAATTTTATTTAGCATGTTTTGGACGCCATTGGGATATCAGAACGCTTCGCAGGACATTTTGCAACTGCTTTCACTTTCCGAAAGAAATGATGTTTTGCATTTCTTGGTTTGGATAGAATGTCTGATCGCGGGATCTTTAAACCTTTCCTGTGTCACATATTTGCTAAGAAATAGATTAAGGTTTGTGCGCCAATAATACTTCTATAACCATTCGCTTCTTTTGAAATCGGGACAAATGAGAGGGCAAGATAGATTTTTCGACATTGTCGAAGATTTAGAAAAGACGGCTTTTATCGCAATGCCCGAATAAAAGAGCATCTGAAAGTTTCAAGGATTGTTAGGTACCTTACGAACCTTTTCCATCGCGTCTAATCACTTATAAAAAACGATGATGCATTTCCAATAACGCGGTTCAGTATGTGCTCTGGCATGAAGCAGTTATTCGGCACGAATATCGGATTCTTTGAATGCGCACGGGGTTCCCACGTATAATAGCATTTAACAACAAAGTGAAAAAAATCCATTCTTCCACTGGATGAGAAATTGGACGAGAAATAAATAATAATCCGGAAGAAATCGGTAAAAAAGATGAATCGGAAAGCGGGAAAAAAATCTCGAACACAACAACTACAGACGCATAAATTCCAATCGATCGTTACATAAATCACTTCTGCAGGAATACATCCCTGTATGTGTATAAATAAACAAATAAACTACCTCCGTAAGGGTGGCCGGATAAAAAAAATAATAAACAAACATCCCCTTTCTAAACGAATCGCAGGGAAACTGAAAGCAAGTAGGAAAAATATCTTGGATCCAATTCTCATCTACCGATAAATCTAAATGCGCTGGAGGTGGGGCATATAGGGGTGGAGGCATAGTTTGTCCTTCTCCAAGGATTCGAGGGAAGGACCGGTTGATATATCGTCGGTAAGAATTCGGGCTCCATCACCCGATGAAAGCAATCAACAGGTCCGTCCATTTCCATGATAGATGATGGGCTTCTCCGAGTTGTATCCGAGCTATCGTCTTTACAGACGATTGCTCCTTTCATTCCCGGCATCCATCACGGCTCGCGTCCCTTTCGAGATTTTTATGGAACGCGTAATGAAAATAATCTCTTGGATAAAAAGAATCCACTCCCCTATTGTGAGATCAAAGCAGGAAGACGTGAATTCTTAGAAAGGGCTTTTTTCCCCAAATCCGTCCTCTCTGAGGTCATTTCTTTCAACGAGTACATGGTTTGCAGTATCTAAACGCTAAGGGAGGTTTTCGGAACATCCAATAGCTTCATCTGCTGTCTTATAATTCTTGATTGGGCTGTACTGGACAGACCTTCATTATTTCATGATTGATTCAGATTCAAACTGAATTAGGTACAATGCATTGTTTCAGTATGAGGTTCAGTAGTCCATTAAGCAATCCTACTTACAATCCACATACTCTTACAATTACCACCATTCTTTACCAATCCCTTAGATAGTCTTGAACTAGATTTTAGTTTTTATAGACAACTTAAATGGTTTTCGACATGAGGGTCAAATGTCAACCTGCTGTAGCGTCTCAGGAATCTTTTGTTTCTTATGTGCCCTTTTTGCTTTTAATGAAGGTATAATACCTGTACACAAACTAGTCATTTCACAAAGATACTGTTTCAGAAGTAGGCTTAATCAGATTTTATGTATCGTATAACTTTCACTTGCAATTTTTACACTCTTGACCACATCACTTCACCATCCACTTCGATTGAATTGTAATTGAGATACGCACACGCATGTATACGTTCGACAGCCTGTAGTCTTTCCTGCATGACTTCCAACCAATTTCGACCTTGATGAATAGAATGTGTTTCCTAGGATTCTTCCAGCCAATCGATGTGGTTTTTTTGTCATTAAATATGATGTAAAAGTTCTACTCGGATACCTCGTGGCACTCAGAAGATTTATGAAGCAAGACAACAGACGTGCTCTCATTCACAGAAACGTCCACTGCTTGCATCCGGTTGTAGCGTCTTCCATGAATTTTTTATTTCTACTGTATCCTTCGATGCGCTTTGTACTAACGCCAGCGTAAGACCCTGTACCTAGTTCGTAATTGCCCTCAACGAGTTGGATGGGGCAGAGAGGGACAAGAAAGGTCATTTTTAATAATGCCCTTGGACAACTGATTGAGAAACGAGCTCAATGAGATGCGAGGTTCAATGGTCCTTCGAATCGCCCTTGGAGTGTCATCCATCGTGGAAATCAGAACCAGTCAACAGGTTCGACAGGACAGCCATTTCTCGTATCCGATCGGTGCGCTCGATCGGTCCTTTTCACGTCGATCTGTCGCCGCATTTATCACGCAATTCCCCGGCGTTCTTTTACAGTAATGAAAATAATCTATTACCGAATCGATTATATGATCAGCGCCCCTTCTATCTGTCGCCGAAGGATTCTGCCGATTCATCAATCCGCCCTTCTCCACCCCCACATTCCAGATACTGATCCATTTGTTAGTGGAGCACTTCCTTTTTATTGTGTTTTGGCGATTAGAGAAGCTTCATTTCAATGGAGCTCCATTTCGGGTGAGATGGTCGTCTCGACTGGGATGGATGCAGATAAGCGATGGATGGCGAAAATGATCTGGGATTGAATCATTTGATGCTCAATGTCGTGTCTGATTCCAGCGGTCGTCTCAGATACAAGATTCTGTCAAGCGAGATTTTTGTAGGTATGGCACTAAGTTTTGTTCCATTGATTTGCAGGTTATAAAAACTCGTTACTGTACACGAATTTCGTAGGTAGAAAGCTATTGATGAAATTACTTTGCCGAGCTGAAATGGCTTGGAACTAAATCATTTGCTACTGAATGTTGGTACGGCGTTGATTTTTGTAAAACTCATTGAGCTCTCCAGGTATTCAAATGTTGTTTTTCCGACAGGATTAATCGGAGGGTGATCCCAGACCGTCGTCAATAACCGATGTTACTCTAGTGTGATGTTAATTAAACACCTACCTACCGATAGGATTAATTGAATATATATATATATATATATATATATATATATATATATATATATATATATATTCAATTAAGTTTATCCAATCAATAGAAGTTTTCCTCTAATTCTTTACGTAGGCAGTCTAATCAAAATTAATAGCTTAAAAATGTAAAGTAAGAAAATTAAAGGTTAAATTAAAAATTTTAAGCAATAAAATTGGTTAGTTTTCAACATATCAAACGAATGTAAATCGATTTCATTCTCTTTGTACAGGAACGGCGATAGGATTCTATTTTTAAACTGCTTTTTTTTTAAGTTGCTTATAATTGCTAGGCTTCGAAAACTAGAATCAATTCGTAACGAAATTTTTAGATGAGATCGTTCAAAGGAAGTCATGGAAATTCAAAAGTGTAATGACATTCAAAATAGTTTTAGTTTTCGATATCTTCGAATTAGTACTTTGTCGAATAATCAGCATAAACTTTGTTGTGGTTAGCAAACAAGTTTGATGATCACTTTCAAAGAATTTTTAAAAGAATGGGTTATGATTGTAGTTTTTACACAAAATGTATGCTTCAACCTTTGTATAAACGTATCAGCTTTTCCATTTACCTTTTCACTTTTTAAGCATCGCCCTTGAGATTATACAGTATATATCTACGTAGGAGGCAAAATAAATTAGTATGATTCCGTTAATCATACACACTTTTTCATCCAATATAGATGAGGTACTGAAGCTCTACTGGGAGCAAAATAAAATATACAGATTTTGCTGGTCCTAGGACCAGAAGTACCCGAAGAATGAGTCAAGCATGCATTGTAAGGTTCCTTTAGTGCGACTCGGTGTTTTACAGAATATATTTATAGTAAAACACTTCATAGCGTTTCTCAATCGATGTGTCCATTTCTATCCTAGTAATTTTCCCCATGCTTTGCCATGTAATACCTAGAGACGAGACTGAACACATCGAGTCTCACGTATAGCGAAGAATTTAACGAGGCGAACAAATCACTATCCATTGCAATTCATTTCTAAACCATGAAACATTCCATTCTCTCAAATCGTTTTTCCTCATTGTGTTTTCTTTTCATAAGCCCTCTTCAACACCAGTATTTGCGAAGTTAACTGCGAACTGAATCGTCCTATAAACCCTCCAAGGAGTTTCGACGAGATATCTCGTCCATCAAGAAGTGACCAATTGCTCTAATGACGAGATACATCGTTATCAAGATTTTGCCAAGTTTTTGATGATGACGCGATCAAGATCTGGTCAGTGTTTTTTTTCTGTTTACGAAATATCTCGTCCACCAAGAACTGGTCAGTTTTGCTATTGACGAGATACCTCGTTCGAGACAACCACACCAGGAGGTTTAAACTATTTCGTTCCATTCAATCCAGTCTCTGGAACAACTAGCTGTTTAGAACTTGGCAAAAAAAAGAATGGGGAAGAGGTGAGAAAAATCCCTTCCACCGCAGAGGAATTTCCTGATGAAGCACCTGTCGTTGTTCCAGGTAAGCCTGTCCGCCCCCTTCCGTCCCAAATCTCCTTAGAGAAGCCCCGGAAAGAGGATTATTCGTCGCGGGCAACCGTCTCCAAGTGACCGTAACGAATTCCCTAGGGGAAGGAAGACACGCCGGCTGAACCATCAAAAAAGATGAGTTAAACTCGAGTTTTGTCTGTTGGCGAAAGAAGGGAGTTTTCACCAAAACATTCTCTCTAACTGAATGATTTTCTTTCCTACGGTTGTGTTTGGTGAAACACTTCTCCAAGGAAGAAAGATCTATCGGTATTTGATGCCTTCTGTTGTGATGCAATACGAAGTAATGTTCGTTTAGACTTGTGTAGACACGGTTCAAGGTTGAGGGTTCAGTTGAAATGCAAGAAAAGCTGGTGAATGAATAACTACAGCGCGGAAAAGTAAATGTGGAAGAAATAGGACTACGGAGGAGAAATCAACCTGGAAAGGGTATTTAATTATTAAATATTATTAGTTAAACTCCATTTTTATGACAGTGAAAGTATTGTGTTCTCACTAAGTATAAGTATACGACTATCTCTAACTAAATGTTGCTTTGCGATTGATTTTGGTTTTTCTTCAAAACTGACGATGCATCGGTATTGGATCCATTCCGTAGTGGTACAACATGAGATTAGACACGCTTGAACAATGTTCTCAATTGGTATGCGAGAAACCCTCGTGAATGGACATTGCACGAGGAATTGGATAGTCGTATCCATCAATGTAACGACCCAGTTCTCTGTTTTGAGGTTAGAATAAGTATGAAGTACTTAAGGATTCATATTCAATATAGCAGAAGGCAACAATGAACAAAATAAATATAGGGTCAAATAATATGTCTCTTTTTTATTAATTCCTCCAAACTTGAATACAGATCTCTGACCCTAAGGTTTGCGGAAGGTTGATACATAAGACCGTTTAATTGTAGAACAGTCTTAGCCTCTGCAAGAGCAAAGCATGACACGTGTCATCTATGTGATATCCGAATAAAAATTATCTGACCAAGAAACAACTATTGGAGGGTGTGTTCTGGACAAGCGCTTGTTAAAAGATAAAGAGGCTAATAAATTTGCCATTTAATCATCGAACTCCGATGGGAGTATGTTCAGGAAACCCCTTTAGCACATGAAAAGGTGAAGTAAATTAATGTGCCTTCACAAGTAAAATATAAACTGTCCTTTTTCGGTATCATTGCTCACCCGTTTAACTAAGAATTTTCTGCTTTTATTTACTTTGCTAGAATGTACTTTATATAAGTATTGCTTGTGTTCTTTATGTAACTAGATTAAAATTGTGTTATTATGCAGTCAATTATGCAAGTACCCTTCAAGTGTTCTGTACTTTTGTATTCACATTCTCAAATGAAGCGATTGAACTTGAAAACCATACTTAAAATACATAAAGTACTTATATAATAAAATAGTTTTTAAATATTTCTATTATTATAAATGTGGTTTTCTGTGAGATCTTAAAGCGATAAAATATTTTGCGAAATATGCATCGTTCAGCGCTGAGTAAAGAATTCCTTTTCTTTATTTAATTTAATCTATTTTTAAAAAACACAGCGCATGGAAATAATAGACACGTAAGGCCAACAGAGGGGATCCGGAACCTTCTTCTACAGCGGATGAATTTTGGCGGCGGAATTTCTAAATCTTCAAAAGGGCGCTCGCGGGATTGGAGGAGATATAATTTTTCTTCGTCATCTTTCCAGATCCCTGGCGGAACGGCGTCTTTCAATTCCACGCAAATAACATTAACATCGGGAAAATAAACCTGCTTCAAAAGGCTTAAAAATTATTGCTGTCAGCAGAAACTAGGTAAATAAATAGCAAAGTGTGCACTTTGTCGAATATGCGTTTTTTCCCCACCTGCCTCCTACATGCATTGTTATTTTTTTTTTTTTGCTTTTTATAATATCTCCTTCACCTTTTTCGGTTTTTCCACCCATTTTAAGGTTTTTAGAGGCGGTGTTTCTCCTTTGAAATTTTAATGGAGTTAGGATTAAAGGTTTTTTCTTCCCCTCTGTGCATTTCCTTGAAGGAGAAAATAGGCTATTCCTCGAATAAAATTATGTTCTCACTCTCTTCGAAGTTTTTCGACGTTGCCCACTTTTTCAAAGCAGTTTGCTTCGAGACGAATGAATTTATCAGAGATTATATTAAATAGAAGGGCTGAGTGTTTACTTTATTATTTCTTTTCGGTGCTTCTGTTGCGTTCTTTCATACGGGGATTATAAAATGCAGAAGAGGCAAAAGTAAATTGTGTAAATAAATACGCTGAATATGTTTTACGGTGAGGAGACGATACAGCATTAAAATACATAATAGGTTTGTATTTTCTCAGAATTAAGCTATTTATCCTCGTACAAAAAAACGGTCAGACTACTTCCTAATCGGATATTTTATATTTGTTTTCTTCCTCAATTAAAATCACGAAATGTACTAAAGTAGTAATATACAAGTACACTTGTAAATTATTTAGAAAAGTAATAGTTTACATCACGAGGAAGTTTGAAAAGTTGGCTCGTCTCAGCATGAATATATATTATGTCATTTTTTTATTGATTATACATACGAATAATTTTAGTTTATGTATTATGAGGTATAAATTGTGAAACAGTATATTTTAGCAACGATTCATTGTTATTCATTGTTTTACTTTCAGTTAGCTAAACTTGATCGTACGTGTTTATACTACGTAGTGGAATCTCCCGCCATTAAAAGTATTGTTCTCGGAAACACTACAAATTTATTTTAGGATAAATGAATGCTGAATAAAATTTTGTACGTAAATTGAGAAAAAGATATACTTATTTTTAAATTATATACTCTGCGTTTTGATTTTTTTTATTTACTGACTGCACGCGTCATAAAACTTTCAAGTGTTAAAAACGTGTTTGGAGTATGAAGTGTGATTTCACTCTTAGCAAATCAGAGCATCGCATTTACGCTCGTGACATTTTGTACCTATCCATATTCGGTATAATCAAGTTAAGTTGACCCCCAAGAACAAATATTACCTTACATTATTTAGAAGCTCACCTTTAAATCACTTTTAGCCATAGGGTTTTTAATTTTTTGTCTCCATGTTATCGTATCCGGTTGAGTTTGACTATAATCCTGAAATACGAGTGATGCTCAACTCTTCTTCCTAACACGTTGAATACTGAGGCACGCTGAAATGTAAAAATGAATTTATTTTCAACAAGAAGGTATTGTGGTTCTTAACTAATGTAATTGCCCTATTTATGGTCCTATATTTTTTGCTTATAAAATATCTGAGATATGTTTCCTATCATAACCAAAGTCAACTGCAATTACACCTAAGCTGTGAGTTAATATACTCTGAGGGTTTCCGTTTTGTAATCTGCACTCTTCTCTGCTTGACGTCTAACCAACTTTTACCTTCTTGACCTATCGAATCTTTCAACTATTACGTATGTTATTTGATCACTGCGTGTGTCTGGTAAAAGCAGTACTGCAATATTCGTAAATCTCGTGAAGCTCAGAGGTTTCAAAGTTGCAGATCAATTATTTTCTTTAACCCTCCAAGTGGTTTCGACGAGATATCTCGTCCCTCTAGCTCAGACCAATTTTGCTAATGGCGGGATATCCCGTCCATCAAGATCTTATCGATATTCATGACGAGATATCTCGTCATCAAACTATCGCAGATTTTTTTTATGATGACGAGATCAAGATCTGGTCAGTTTTCTAATAACGAGATTTCTCGTCCATCGAGATTTGGTCAGTTTCGCTAATGACGAGATACCTCGTTGAGACAATTACCAGGAAGTTTAAGCTCCCACGAATGCAAATAAATCACTAGCGTTTTATAATTATATAATTATGTTTCGGTCAATAAACGTGAACGCGATCACTATTCACGACCTGGAGTTTAGAATCTTAAATATCGTGAAACTATTGTCTGATTTTGAATGCAGTTTAGAGGCATATGATCCTTGCCAAACACAACGCTAAAAGCTTACTTTTACTCTTTCCTCACCTTTTCTTAATTGGACACTCATATTTTGCCTATAAATAATTATTTGATAGGAGGAATAACAGTACAAGTCAGTTGTGTTGTACACAATTTTCTTGGTACGAACAGTACGTCACTTAATTTTGTCATAGGGCCACATCAAAAATTTCTCTTAATTTCCCCTTTAAAGTTGTCAGACATAGGTGCAGAACTGATTTTATAAATTTTATTCATTTACAATATGTAATGTTAAACGGTTTTTATGTTCTAAAAAATGTCATTTTTTTAACTTGTACTGTTATTCCCGCCCATCAAAGAATTATTACAATTAGAACGTGCTCTTTATGATCAACTTTCAATAGCATTTTATCCGTTAGACACGTTTGAGAGAATAACGAATTTAAATAATAAGAGACTAGACCGATTTGGTGTTTCTTTTCCTAGCTTAAAAGTCCTGTTGAACCATACCTATACAATCCTTATTTTTGCTTGTTATTGGCATTGTTTTATGAACTGCAGCTAGGTTTCTATTTTATTTAAATTCAATTTGGACTACTAACCTACTGAATTTTATACCTATTTTTTATTTATTCTTTCGTTTAAGCCCTCAGGGGCACATCTTTAGGTGTATACGGGCTTCATGGACCTTAGGTACTCTAGTGGTCTTTTCTTTTCACATGGTGTCAACTGTCTTTAGTAAACACGGGGGTTGCTCTCCCGAGATACACAAGAAATATTTTTCTGCTTTCATTCCACTACTCTATTTCTTTACTTTCACGACATTTATGACTTGAAGTTATCTTGCTTTGGGCTTAGCTTGGCCCTTGCGCCGTAATACTTAAAAACAACCAACCCACTTTCGCTAAAAAAATTACTGATTGTTGCATATAAGCATTGATTGACCTACTCTGGTCCTCGTACCATGCAAAATCAATCTCTTCATACTTCAGTAAAACCAAACACCTCAACCATTGCTTCGGCGAATAACAACACTCTGTACTCAACGCATTCACGTCTCCAAGGGAGTGAGATCCCTCGCCGATGTGTTTCACAAATCCAATCAATGTTAAAATACTAACGAAGCTATCCCTAACAATCACCTCGAAGCAAGGGAAAGAATGGTCTCCTAAGGATGCTTTCCATAAAAAACACCGTTGAGTTGCAAGGGTTGGGAGACGTATTTCTTCCCCACCAGGTAGTGCTGGGCTGTTTAATTGCATTACTCTTTAAAGAGATGTAATGGGAGTCGGCAGGCAGGTCCTCGGGCGGCGGTGACAAAAAGCAAGAAGAATCTCAGCAGTGATAGGGCTTTTACTTAAACTGTCATATTCCGTTTGGGCTAAGAAGTTATTTTTAAGGGACTCTGGGAGAGCAGCTGGGGTGGTGTCTAATGCACTGAAAGCCTTTTCCTATACTTCAATTGCATCTTCATCAATGTTGAGGAGGAAAAGTTTTGGATTTTGTCCCCGAGCACTTTCCTCTCCCCTTTTAGCGTTCGACAAGAAAAATGTTATAACTCTCCTCTTCGATCGACAATTTCTTATATTAAAGGCTTTGAGAGTGTCTGGGATTTATAAAGTTGGCGCTAGTGGCCCGAGAGATAAGAAGATACGCGTGCGGGTTTCTGAGGAGGAAAAGGAATTTTTGCACGGGTTCTTCTGAAACACCTTGTGCATTATGAGGATAAATGAGTTTTGTAATCTGTTACACGAAGTTGGCGAATCGCTGATTATGTCTGAAATTTGTTGTCGAGTCAAAATAGGATTATTATTTTGTATTGGGTCGATATAGATTAATTCGAAATTTGGACATTATTTTTGTCACCATTGTGAAGGGCCGTATAACAACAAACCAAATTGTATAAATAATATTTTTCTGTAAACTTAATTAACTTATGAGATAAAATAAATTTCGCTTACCAATGACTTTAGTGCCTTTATTTCTGTATTACGTAACATCAGCTTGGTGTTAATTTAAGCACAGTTAACGGTTCCGTATAATGAGTGTTTGAGTCGATTTTACTTTTTGTCTTAGCATTCACGGACTGTCAAAGCAAGACTATCCTACCAGTTGGACATTACTCCCATTGAAATTCGTATTCGCCTTCGCATTGGACATACTTGCCTCTTGGGAGAGATCCCTCTTCATGTCAATCATGCTCAACTTCCTTAACTATACATACTATTTTAATTGCCCCTTGTCCGTCTTTCAATCATGGTTTCAAATTTTTCAAAAGCAAAATTCTAAATTTACAAGATTTGATTTGGGAAAATCCCCATTCACATCTATGTTTTTTATTTTGGTTTTCTAAATCCCATCTAATTTTTTTATAAATTCATCATGGCTCATAAGTATTTTTCAAATAAGACTTTATTAATTCAATCCTTCAAAATTTTTATGCACGTAAATTAAATTTCTGAATATGACTTTGTAATTTCTCATATTTAGCCTTTAGGGTTAGGCTGCTTTCCATAGTTTAATTTCGCAATCTTGTATTTGGCTCAGCTTGTCCGCATCTGGACCTTAATACCCAAAATACTCTCCAATTCCATAGACACCCACCGTTTCAAAAGCTTCAAGATCACAAAACTCGACTGAATCAATAACGAAACTTGACATTCCTACACACAACGCATTAGTACTCAGTCACAAAAGTCAAATATTGATCCCACCTCTCAAAACAGAGTTCACACCCTATGCAAAAATACCTTTCTCTCGTAATATTTGCTCATGCAAATGAAAATACTTTCCTGCTGAAGCAGCCAGAGTGGAAGCATCTTTTTTTCGTCGTGTGGAGGATCGTAAACACTTCGATCATCAGAGACTTCCGCAGAGTGATTCGGAGTATCACTAAAACAATACACCCCACCTCCAGCAAGACATCAATTACCAGGAAGCGAAACAGCAGCTGCTATTCATAACGGCTACTCCTTCACAGAACGCAGGCCCCGGTGTTACTTATACTTTACTTACATTAGTTAAATTCTGGTAATGGGGTCCCTGAATATACATAGCCGAGGGCTTCAATTCACTTAGTCCAGTTTAAGTAAACATTAATTAGCGAAGATCACGGCGCGGGCACTCCAACAGGGGCTTTGCAGCGCTGCCCCTCCCCCGAGTGTGCGCCCCACGTGTGTTTGCCGGGGCACGCCCGGAATGGATTGAATGTGCTGCTGAGGTGATTCCCCGAGCTGAATTTATGCTCGGTTTGGATTGTAGTCTGTCACGATCTAATCTGGAGGATGCCTGGGAGGTTGGTTCTAATGTGCGAGGTGCAGCCCCTGAGAGGGCGCTCTTGGAGAAGCCACCACTCAGCCCCGAGTTTGAGGGGCGCTCCCAGACAATCGTCCGGGGGCAGGTTGAAGAGATCTCGCCTATCTTCCACCACCGCTCCTTGATCCCAATCAAGAAATTTTAAGAGTAATGATGCGGAGGAGGTTCTTGATGAATGGGAGTTTTGTTAAGCTTGTACAGATGCACTAATTAAACCTCTGGTTGGATTTCGGAGACGGGCTTTAAGTGTTTCCAAAGGAGGGCTCGCCTCCTTTTCTGATGAGGGAGAGTATTTTTACAGGACAGTCCAAATAACAGGAGAAAGCTCGTTAACGCCGTTTTCTCTGTTACATCACCCGGACGAATGCCACTCGCAAAGTGTTAATTTTAATTGGATGTTTTTTCTAAAAGTGGGTGTCTGAGGGATGCTTGAGTTAATCAGCATCTAGGAAGGTGCTAAGATTACTTTGAGGAGGGGGTCAAGGGCACAAGCCTTCGATGCTCGTCGAGTTTTATTTTTTATTCTAATACTTAACCTGTTCTGTCAACTATTTAGTACAAGGGGTAGATGATTCTAATTGTATTTATTAATTACTACATATTTATTCGTATAACAAAACAGGGACATCCATGCATTAGTGGATCAACAGGAATGTCGATCTTTAAGAAAATAACTCAGTAAAAAGTACCATGCATTGAAGGGATATTAGGATACTCAAGAGTACACATGATGCATTTTTGTAACGAACGATTGTATCTATGCAACAATTCCTTATGTATATGAAACTAAAACTAACTTTTTTAAATTAACAGACCAGTATAGTAATGCAATAACTTATTTTTTACGAATGGAAAAGTACATATTTTAATAAAACGTAATAAAGGCGATAGAATGGCTCACTCGATCATTCCTGTTCCACAAAGATTCAGAACTGAAAATAATCTTGGAAATTATTCTCCGATATTTTTCTGAATTTTTATCCAGTCTTGTAAACAGTAGAATTACAAATAAATTGTAAATATAAGGAAATTATATTTATAAACACTAGTATATTATGCAATGTTTTACATATAAATGTAATACATTGATACGTTCACTGGTCTTATGTACGTACATATTTTAGTCTAGGTAAATTTTTAAAATTCTAGCCAAATTCTTTTTCCGAATACTTTGCCCTCTTTCTTCATACTATAGATACAGTCTACAAATTTATGAAATTAATCAGATATCAATTATGTCAATGGTTAAATTTATCTTAAATATGTTAAAATTAAAATAGAATGGATTTATTATTATTCTATTCTCTCAATATGAAAGTGTAAATTCTCTCAATATGAAAGTGCCTGCATGATTATTATTAACGTTTTTCGAAGACTTCTCTTAAAATTTCATGAGCCTAAAACAAATTCACTTCGGACATCGCTTTGTGTTCTGTGGCTCTAGATCATTCTTTGTTTTACCAATCTGAACCCCAAAAGATAAAATTTGGACTACAGAATATTTACTACACGAAAATAAATTTGAAATGAAATGCAAGTTCCACTATTTGTATGAATTAAATATAAGTTACATAGTTGCTAAGTAACATGATTTAGACCTACGCAGTTAAAATAATATTCAGGGAATTTAGGATGTGTCTTATCCTCCATGCAGAAGAATAGTATACGGAGGTGACTTTTAAAGCGTGAACACAAAGGATACAAATCATACTTAAACTGCCATAACAATGACGGCTTTAGGGTTATATATCCCCGATTCAAGAATTAAACAGTGTTTCTTAATACGTTCCCTGCTACGTACACACAGAAACACATTTTCAGGCAAAGTGATAGACGATTTTGTTTATTTTTTAATACAAAATTTATCTTATGGTACGTGTCGAAATGCAAGACTTATCGCAATTGCTGAACGTATCACGTTACTTACAAGAATTTTTCTTCTTGGCGGTTGCCTCAACGAAGAATCTCGTCATTCATTAGATTAGATCAAAACGGACCAGATTTTGATGGACGAAATTTTAATTCTCATCTCCGTAATTTTCATGTTTTAAACTATCTTTACCTTGAACTTTTAATTCTTAAATATTTTATACTTTTATTGGGTTGTCAGATTCAGTCTTGTGTTTGGCGCAGCTTGTCCGCTTTTGGACCTTGCGCCATGAAACCCTAACATTCAATCCAATCCTTGATGGACGAAATACCTCGTCATAAGAAGAAAATGGGCCAGATCATGATCTCTTCATTGTCGAAAAATCGGCAATATCTTGATGACGAGATATCTCGCCGAAACCGCTTGGAGGGTTAACTTGTGATATTTTTCTTTCATGTGGACATTATAGGTTTGCTCTTGTCTACACAATTCTCGCATGATAGTATCAACAAGAGAGGTTTTCAGCAAAAACAAACACCGTGTGACCGTGGGTTCCCCGTACCCAATGCGTACAGGATGCATGCTCTACCACTAAAACATCAAAGCCATCGTCAGCTTTACAGAAAAAGCCTGTCATAAGTAAATATTTCTAGTTAGATAGGAAGAAAATTGCTTCTCCATTTGTTCTGGAAAAATAGAACACAAATGCAATGAAAAGAAAGAAATCTTTATCTTAGATTGCTTCCCCACCCGGAATTCCAAAACCCATTCTGAAAATATCGAACGTTTCCTTTTGGAGGAACAGAAGTTTAAATTTATACGGTGGCTGAAAACATTCGTACAAACACAATAATTTTCAGACCCATTCATCAACATTTTTTTCATCGTAAACTGTTGGCCACTTCTCAAAATGCCACCAGCGCAACTTCATCATTAGATCTTTTCAGCGCTGGGGGAAATAAAACTGAAAATGAAAAACAACAAGCCATAAATCAAGTGCGGAAAAGACAGTAACCACTATACAGAGCAATCAATCACGCGCAATCAATATTCTTTGTGCTTCGTCCGGGCAACATTTTTCGCTGGATACCACGTCTTGTCCGGCCATCAGTGCGACTTACTTTCTGGCTTGCCGGACTTCGTTACAAGACGCGAGCACCCAGCCTCCTCTTACAAATAGTTTCTGTCGTGCAGGGAACTTTCCTCTCGAGGTGATTGTCAAGTCACAAAAAATAGACCCATCAAGTTTTTTTTTAGTGCGAGGGTTATTTGAATGTCGAGGACTCTTGCCACCCTGTGTGCGCGTTTTATTTATTTTTCACCCTTCGAACATGGAGATATCGAATTTATATTCATGATGGCCCACGAACAACCATCGAAGGGGTTTTTCAGTTTAAATTTCAACCTATCGCACCCTCTCGAAAAAAGTGACACAACTTAAAAAAGTAAAATTTGAACGAGAGCGAGAAAGATCGAAAATCTCTAAGCATATACTTTTCAATTTCACATTTGTCGATTTTGTTTGTTGAATAACACTTGGTTTAATTTCGTTTTCGTTTAAAGGAGTCTTTTGTTAATTGAATTCCAACATGATGATAAATCTACCATTTACATTTGGTTTGACTGTTATTTTGAATATTTATCTACTTTTATTGAGTTGCACTTTATTTTGCATCAGGCGCAGATTGTTCCATAATTTCCTCCATAAATTCCTAATAAGATAATAAACTAACATCTAACCTTTAGAAAGATGGAGATTTTCGCATGACGTAAGAACATAGGAAAACATTTTACTAATTGAATGAATAGAGAATGCCTGTATAAGAAGTTCAATTTTTCATTATTTTAAACAAACACTCCCCTTTCCTTTAAAATAAATGATTAATAGAACCTCTACACGATTTGATTGCCGTTTCTAATTGGAATTACCTTGTACGGCGAATGGCTTAAATATAATCACCCTGTAACGTCCGTTCTGAATCACTAAAGTAAATTTCATAGAAGTATACTACAATGAGTATATGAGCTCGTGATAAATTTCATAGAAGTATACTACAATGAGTATATGAGCTCGTGATAAATTTCATAGAAGTATACTACAATGAGTATATGAGCTCGTGATAAATTTTGAGTTGGTACAGGTAAGTAACATTTATGAATATCTTTTTTCGAACGCGTATGTGTTCAGCTTTGTCGTGCAGCCCGTATGTGTAAATACAGCAGGAATTTCTCAATGCTCATCCAATAATACACCATTGGATTGTTTGCACACCTTGCACAATGGGAGTCCAAGTTGATCCCATATAATGACTTGGTGTATTTACATCTAATATTACGCCCCAAGTCTATTGAATGTAATCACCTCTCTCTTTACATCCGCTGAAATTATCACATAACGTTGAAACATTTTAGAGATAGCCTAGATTAGATTATATGACTAGATTCTAGTTAAAACGCGTCTGGTCTTGGAGAGATTCCAGTACTCGAATTTTACACGCACACTGGTTCCACTTTCGAAAACATTTTTTCTTACGTTTTAACCTCAATGTGGTTAGATATGTTCTTTCCATTATGTCCATCTGTAGAAAGTTATGATTATTGAAATAACTATTATATACTAGACGTACCGAAGGAATATGGCTTCTAGAGACCCAAAATGTTTTGATCTTAAAAACATTTTTACACTAAGCAAATTACTAATATAGACACTATTTCGGATTCAAAGAATTGTCCGCCTGTTCTCTTGGAGGTTAGGAAAACTTGTCTGGCGACTGTCTTTCCAGTGTTTCATTTTCACTTTAAGAGCAACTTCTTCCTGTAAGGCAACATTGTTTTTTTGAATTTCATATTTAGCCTGATTTTGAAAACAAATATTTTATGCTACTATAAATAATGCGATGGAAAGGAAATATCTTACCATTGACTTATTAATCCACTTTCTTTTGTTTCCACGTACATGGTCTACATTAAGAAATGCCCGTTTGATTAACAAACTGCTTCACTTACCCATATTATTATACTCAATTTGGCATCAACCAAATCCGATTATTGTTGTTATATTGGTTTAACTTGAAGAATTTATTTGAAATGTGTTAATCGTTTCCAAAGGACATAAGGGTCAAAATGTCTTGGAGATCTCGATGGCAGCTAGCCTGTATTTAAGAGTCGATTTGAATGAACCGGTGAACAGACTGCAACCAACCCGATATTGTCTCATGCTAGAAGGGCCGCGGTAGCCCAATTGGAAGAGTAACGGATTAGCAACCGGAGGGTTGTGTGAGTCCGAAACATCATTTAAAATCTGTTTTGGCCTCAAATACCCTCACGTTGACGTGGTGGGGAAATTTGGAGAATGGGACTCCAGCTCAGGTGTTGACCTCGCCATCCGACCGTGGTTTTGAATTACGAGGTGTTGTCCTCGGATCTTTCCCTTCTGAATTGATCCTGTACCGTCGCCAATAGTTCATTGTGTTGCTCCAGTGATTTGTTAATTAACCACCTTCCTACCTACCCACGCTAGAATTGAAATTACCACTGCGTATAATCGGCCATAATGATACAGGATGGTCAGAATTGACCCCACCATAATCATGCCACCTAATTCCTTGTCGAAAACTGACCCGGAGAAGTGTCCTTTTTCGATTGAACGTGGAGTTCCCGTAGAAAGTTTTATGATGTTTCCGTCATTCGAAGTTTCATATCTAAACTGTCCTTTGGTAGTCCCTCGGGTTACCAGTACCTGAGAGTCAATCGAAACAAGGAATCGCGTGCTGCGTGAGTTCTACTCTGACCTCCCTGTTTATTGCATCTGTTCAAGTTTCTCCGAAAATCCATCGACTTGTTTACTCGCCAACAAACTTCAGTCACCAATGTCTACGGGAGATAAAATCTGTACTCCATTCCTTAATCGAGCAGGAAGAGTACTACACATCACAGGAGGTTAAAAACGCAAAGAACATCCCGAGATTCGAATCCCCTTTTTGATATTCGTAGAGAACACGATATGCTTCATCACTGCAGAGAGCATTTGGCACGCACCACTTGGCTCGGGTTTCCCCTGCAAAAACAGGCGGGCCACGGAGGTGTGTGGCTATCTGGCGGAGCGTTAAGAAATAATACCTCTGGAAACGGAATCGAAACTCAAATGGCCCCCGCACACGTACGGACGGCAAGACGGATGGCTGCGAGGGAACCTGTGGGCTCCCGTATTGGAAGGGGGAAGAAAACAGGAAATGAATCGATAGCAAACGGGAGCTGAATTTCTTTTCCATTGGATTCTCCAGAGGTATACGTACCCAAAAACAAAAGGTGTTTCTCGAAGCCTCTTTGGGAGGAAATGGTGCGTTCGATGTTCTATGCTTCATCTTGTCTTCCTTTTTTTCTGTCTTCTGTTTCTCGAAATGGCACGCGTTCGTCTTCTGCGCGTTGGACACTTTTAGTGTCAGGTGATCAGTAAGAGACACAGACGAAATCGATCAATGTTAACTTGGCTGCCCTCAAGTGCACTTTCCACGTAATTTGTAGTGTTCAGGGATGCATCTATGATATGATTACTGTCCCCCTATCATCTCTACTTCCAATGCGAACAGACCTTTGATGGCTCACCGCTTCTAGTTTTATCTGTACATGACTGGTAAATTGCTTCCACATCACTTGCAGTTTTTCTTTGCACTAGCGCAGTACGAAAATTTGACTAGATTGAGTAGATTATCCCAGTTATACACCAATTATGGCCCCATCCCATCTTATCTCAATGAGTTTAACATTAAATCAAGCCCTTATTGTGTCTGGCGAATTTGGCTCAGCAATTCACTACATAACTGTCCCATCTCCTTTTAAATGGCATTCAAACCACCAACTGATGCTAATGTCAACTCTTAATGTACAAGTAATATAAAAATAAAAGCACAGCTCCAAATAATACAAACCATAAATTATCTTTGCTACAACATTGATAATATCTATGAAATCTCATAGAAATAGTGATAACACGTCTTCGTCATACTGTATCTAAGATTTTGTACATGTCATTCTTAATTAACGTCGAATGTTACCAAAAAAGGCGATCAACTACATTTTAAGGTAACACCGATATGTATAATGCGAGAGCATCTGGAAAGCAGAAGTAAAATCTTCGCAGACAGTCTGATTTGCTTCTGTGTCCGCACTGAAAATTCCTCATAAACATCATCCATTTAATCCTAAATACATTTTTTGAATTGTGTAACTAATGTTTTGACCATCCACTGTAGGTAAAGTGAAATCCATTGTTAACGCTGTTCAGACACATACTTTCTGAGCGTCACGAGATTTCTACTTTTGTTTTCCTCCACCTCACAAGTTCTTAGACTGTTAATTTTTAAATATTTTTACTTTTATTGGGTCATATTCTGTCTTGAGTTTGGCGCAGCTTGTCCGCTTCTGGACCTTGCGCCCTTCAACATCCAATCCAAATCCACCTCACACGTTTAATGACTAAATAACCACACCGATTGGTTAAAATAACCCTAGAAAAGATGTAATCGGTCGACGAGATGCAAAGACTGCAAGTTTCACAACGACGGATATTTGCTTGTGAATCCCTCAGAGCTTTAAATTATACCTATATTCTACATAGGTCATGAAGAATATTAAAAGAATAGACTGAAATAAACGAAAAAGCGTTTCCAGAGAAACATCTTAGGCATACGCGAGAGTTTTCCAGAGAAAAGCTACGTACCTGTTTAGTCGCAAGGGAAAAGAAAAAGTGCCATTGAAAAGAAAGTTCCAGGCAAGATATAAGAAATCATAGCAACGGGACGTCGCTGTTTGAAATAAAAAGTGACAAAAAATGGAATTCTTGCTCATCTTTCCAGCGTCAGTTTTCGTCTTGTCGTATCCTCAGTATTCACTTCTTAGTTTTAAAAAAAAGGTGATAAAAGATACTCAGAACAGACTCGGATCTTCCTTTTTACAAAAGAGCTCACTTCGACAACTGATAAATCCTCTTTCAAAGACATTTTGCATAACTTTGATCTGTCGAGGGTATTTACAGTCAAAAAACAGACACACAGGAAGCAAAATCGAAGAAAGCGTATAAACCATCAGCGCTTGTTTATTCGCGATTTCCTTTTTGTGTATTTACAAACAGAACGGAAATTGATACGAAATGGGGATATGAAGAAAGAACTGTTCTTTCTTTTCTTTCATCTTTCTCTATCCCCTTTGCATGTTTTTATGTGTAGGCCACCGTCTTTCCCCTTGTCTTGGATTTTTTTTTGTAGGGAGAGGGAATTTTTGCCGTTTCTTTTCCCCATCTGATCCATCAATTTTCCCTGCAGAGTGGTCGGGTGTTCCCGGAAAACATGTCGGTAATCCCATAAGGCATAACAACTACAAAGACGCGACCCCTTCCTATTTCATTTTGTTTTCTTTGTTTTTCCCTCCCTGTGGTTAAGTCAGGGAATAAAACGACAGCGGAAAAAATGAACTTCTTAAGATGACGTCAAAGACTGGCAGCGGGGGAGGGTATGCGTTTTTTGGCAAGGCAGCTAGCGCCTCCTCGCGGTGGTGGAGAAAATACATACGTATGTATGACCACTTTCCGGGCTAGTTGAGTGGTTTTTAATGGACTGTGTCCCGTTCCTGAAGACCGCATGGGACCGGGATAAGGCCCTTTCAATTCAGATTTTGCTTTTATCGTGGACTTTTTTCTTCTCTTCTCAACCATACGTTTTGTTTGTTTACTTTGGACAGAGCAACACATGTCCCTCTGTTGATCCTGTACATTTTTATTTATTTATGTAGCTGATGGATGGCTCGGACCACTTTCAAAATTTTCACAGAAAAAGAGAGTGCACTACATGTTTGAATATATGTCGCTTTAAAAGAAAAGAAAATACTTTTCCTCATCTGACAGGGACGGACTTGGCACTTCCACTAATTAGTGTAGGACGTAGAAATTCTTAAAAGACCAGGAAACCTAAATTAAAATAAAACAGACTTTGAAATAACTTACATTAATAAATTATTTTCCAAGTGGTCCCCTAGGTATCCCATAATCGTAATATCCTGTACACCCCAATTATTCTAAATTATTTGAAGAATACCAAACACTGCATCCTATTTTATATGCATTTATCGAGGATTAATCTGACACAGTACCTCGCAACATGAACGTATATATCGCTTTGATTTACTAGTTAATGAATTTTAGTTGTACGAACAGCAGATAAAACTCAATCTGTGTCTCTAGAATTGGTATTTCATAAGGTCACTTGCTTCAATCAGCGGTAAAAAAATATTTGCGTGCCTCGAAAGTATGGGCGAGAAAGTTTATCGCTTTTAAAGGTTTGACAATCAATTTTGGGTTTAACTTGTACTTTCACATTTTTAAATAAAAAAGCTTATTTTATTTCTATAATATGTAACTTTTCTTCTCCAATATACGGGGTTTACTAATACTTGCAAAAAGTCATCAAATATTTGCATTACCTCTGCATCAGTAGCGCAACTTCATCATCCTAATAAAGCAGTCCTCTGTGCCCGATTGTTATTTACATGCGCTGATAAATCAAGTGTTAATTAGAACCGAGCAGCCCAAAGGCCAGGCGGCGAGTAAATGAAATTCTCCAGTGGCCTTTCCTGCATGCAATCAGGCGAGCGAGTGTCCATAGTCACCCTGGGAGGACAAAGACACCTGCCTCCACCCTTTGGTCCATCCTCCGCCATTCAGACTCCTGGAGCAGATTTCCGTCCAGGAGCTTTCTGCGGCCCATCCCCGAGGGATTGTCCCGAGAATACATTTATCTGGACCCGAAAAGAGGATGGACATTGTGTGTCGCTGCTTAAAATAAGAGTCCCTCCAATTGGCCGGCGGAATTAATCGGGTGGACTTCTGGAAATGGTGGTTAAACAATCGAGTGGGGTGCAGATTAGCTTTTTTTGGTTCGTTTTGATTTGCCTCGATGTTCTTGCTCAATTCACCTTCATGTACGACACGCATTATCTGGGAACTAGGAGGATTTGAGATTCTTCTGGTGGGACGAGCTTAATTATTAATTGATTTTCTAAAAGTGATGAGGTTTAGATTTATACTTGTAACTGGTACTGGATAATGCTGGCCCTAAGAAAATTTACATAAAGGAGCTAAAATAAGCCTGAAAATATGAAAAAATGACAAAAGTTGCTAAATTTTGGCATTAATATAAACATTTCAACTAACAGATAGAAGATGCCGCAGTAAAATGTGATACATTGTTTCCTTCTCTTAACCCTCCTGGTGGTTGTCTTGGTGAAATATCTCGTCATTAAAAGAAAACTGAGCAGATCTTGATCTCATCATCGAAAAATTGGCAATATCTTGATAACGAGATATTTCGTTATTAGCAATATTGGTCAGATATTGATGGACAAGATAACTCGTCGCTATAGCCTGGTCAGATGTTGACTCGAGAGATATCTCATCGAAACCACTTGGAGGGTTAAAACCAGAGAAAACTCCCTCACTCTTCGTTGTAGATGATTCCTCCATCCAATAGAAAAGCGTATAAATCCTTGTTTTGCGTTGAAGGGCTGACTGTATTTTGGAGCCTGAAGCTGGGGGGGGGGGCAGGCTGACGATTTATTTGTTTTGTCTTTTGCAGTAAAAACGAATTCGCGAATAAGGGATAGCGATTTAGGAAGGTTTGAACACACATTTTTTACATCCAGGAGAAAACTAAAACATTATGGTAAAGACTCGAAAGAATGACCAACATTGAAAAAATGACTCAACAAATGACCTAATAATCAAAAATACCGTAAAATGAACAAGATTGTGCATGGAATTTATCTGTACGGGCGTTAGTCAACGAAGTGCTAACAAAAAGATGACCCGTCAACAAAATCCGAGCTTTGCTTATAGTAACCTAGTAATTGATAAATAGATGGTAATTCCTGCAATATGCACCAAATGACTGCACTGATTTTGAAAACATTTCTTTCGTGTTCGTTCGAGCTATTTTAGTGGTAAGAATTAACCTTACGGCATTGAAAAACCGTTGATCGCTTTGCTATGTCATTCAGCGTGAATTGAATCTTAAATACTTTAAATCAAAGAAAGTATTAATTTCAGTATTAAACGATATTTAGAAAGAAGTTATCCTTTATAAATTCTATAATATAAAATTATTCATCGGTGCAAAATCAAAATTTTATAGGTCTAGCTTAAATAAATTCAACAATAAGCACCTACCTATAATTCGATTTTCTTGCTGTCAATTAAAAATTTTCTTTTATTGCTGCTCTTAAACGTGACTTTTTATTTTCAATATTGTGCTAAGTTAATGTGAGAAACTGACGCTGATTTGAGATACATTAAAATATGAGACCCAGACTAGTCAAATACTTTTATGTAACGAATTAGCTATTCTAAGCTGTTTTACGAATTATTTTGCTAAAAATTATTTACTAAGAATGTCTTACATTTTGACCCAAGATAACATTGTGCCACGTAAGGTTCTTGTCTTAGAATAAGGAACGTTTAGATTTTTTTTCTGAACATAAATATTGTCCTGGCTAGTTTCGTGTGAATGTCATATTTCGTTGAATGAACTTTAAATTATTTAATTCCAATGCAAATGTGCTTCATCAATATGAGGCAACAGAATTAAAAGGGGATGTTCTTATGTTTTTTCTATAAGTTTAAAAACATCAATGAAGTATCTGGTAGTGAAGGTCAAGGATTTAACCCCCATAAGTTCTCCTATCGTCGGTTTTTTAACATGAAAAATGGGATTTTATGGGGAGAGCCTTTAACATGAATGAAACATGAAGCTTCTATTACTGCTTTTTAAAAAGTTCGCTGCACATTGTCGAGTGCGTAAGGCTCGTTCATCATTTAGGAGTATCGAGCTCAGATAGGGCTGTTTATGGAAAAAATGAGTACCTCTAAATTGCGCTCTCATGCAGATGAAAGAAGTGACTTATGAATTTCCTTGGAGAAATATTTTATAAAAATCTAATGTGTTTCAGTTTTCTTTGTCATTGAGAAGGATAGGTTTCATTTTAAGCTTTTAAACTTATAAAATATTTTTTCACGAGTCTAAAAGAGAGCAATAGCAATCCGCTATTAATAAGCAACTTCCTATTTAAAAATCCGTTTAAAAATTTTAGGTCTTAGTAATCATAAATGCATCTTGCTACTTTAATATATTTCTAATTATGCAGCACTTTAAAATATGATCATTTGCAAACAAATCATGCCATAATTGGAATTCATATGGTTTCGTAAATTGAAGTAATTGTCTGGGTGTCGAAATCAATATTGTAAAAAGTCGTCTGCACGATTGAGTTGCTATACGTCTGTATACAAAATTAAACTAGTTATTGGATCTTGATATTTCATTGGATAGGCCAATGGTTTTAAAATTAGTTTAAAAATAATTAGGTTATAAAAAATCGCCTTCATTCACTCGCATGTTGTCTGTTTAAAGCAGGAAATCATTAACTGACAAAAGAATTTTTAATGCCACAGCAGTTAGATTTTAGGTCGAAAATATGCATAGACTTATATAGTGTTTGCATATCTTTTAAATAAATTCCAATATACTTTTATACTAATAAATAACGATGTGATAAAAATATTGTCAGTTTATAAATTTCTGCTCTAATCAGACGGCATATACAATAGCTTAATTTAAGTCTTTCAAACAGTTCCCTAAGCTTCTGGTCCTTTCTTAGTCATGCGATTGCTTCTATGCAAGGACTTGAAACTCCGTCCACGCGCTGCAAGGCAATTTCAACCCTCAGTCCCGAGGGACTTGTTTCGGATTCGATTACGACACCTAAGACTGGTCTGATGCTGCAAGGGGATCTCAGATGGATCTTGCTTCCAATCGAGTCATAATAAATCACGTGGCCCTCTACTTTTGAGCATGAAATTGGGGAGGGCTGAACTGATTGCCCCCCTTTAAAGTTTAATGGATTCCACGGAAGTGTCTTGTGTGACAGCCGGTTGTTATTAATGGAGCCTTATTTTCGTATATTTAAAACAAAATCCTGTTTCGTCTTCCTCCAAGTTTTGCGCGCTCGCCTTACTCCTAAGAGTATGGGTTTTATTGATATAAATGGGTTATTGATAGATGGGGAACGATCAATCTGATGTTGTTCCCCAGAAAGAATAAACCTTACTATTATAAATATAACAGTAAATTGAAGAGGAGGTTATAGTATTTTGGAGGTTATGCGAAATAAAAATTTTACTATCCAATGCTAAGCACTTTCAATTGTGCAATGAATTGGAGCTCTCGTTGTTCGTTCTTAAAGTGGAAATGGATCATAGAATAGAACTTTTATAACCACTATTTAGCAAAATTATGTATTTTAAAATGCAGTTATTGGAAGAAGTAAAACAGTAAATGTGTTAATTTTCATAAATTATTGTATAAATTTTATAGCACTAATAAAATTTCTATAATAAACTTTTTGGAGAATTTTAACTTTTCAACTACGCTTTTAAAATTTGATTTCGTAAACACACAATGTTGTCTCCCACATTTGCTTTTGCGTTATTCATAATCTATTAGAGCGTCTCTACATAATTCTTGTTAACCTTTAATTTAGTGACCTTGAATATAAGTAGTACTTGCGAATTACATTATCGTATATTTTAACGTTTATAAGAGCATTTTGATAAAAAGCGTAGCAATATTTAAGAAATAATTATAATTATTCTTGTATTTTCCCTGTAAGAATCCACAACCCTTTAAATCCAATAATGCTGACATATATAAGTATATTTTGTTTTCCTCTTTGCAACAAATGAAGACAATGTGAAAAATATATTATTATCAAGTCGAAAAATAAATATACTTTTTGTCATTTTTATGTTCCACTTCTCAGTAGAATAACTATGAACAGAACTCCAGTCAATATTTTTCTTCCAAGCAAAGATTATTTTCGAGAGAAGCACGGCATTAACCCGTTGGCACAAGAGATTCACGTGCGTTACTTGGACCGAGTCTCTAGAACTGTGCTACACGTAAAAATATAAATAACTATCATTTATACATTTCTCTTTTTCAATCAGCATACAATAATTTCAAAGGAGTTGCGCGAGTAGAAAACGAGATTACACGTCGTTGTTGAAAATGCATGCTTCTGGAATACGGTCCTCTTGTGAGCCCATCTCTACTTTTATATCCTCTCAGGAAAGAAGTTTTTATTTTTCTTATCTTAGATCCCTTTCTTTTATCCCCGTGCTCTAAAAATGTCTTTCTTTTAGTGAGCTTTGAAAGCCGAAAAGGACTTAGAGGATCGTATTGAGAAATAAACTTATTCCTTCGCTTCCCTTTGTAAATTTTTCAACGTCAATACTTCCCCTTTTTTTCCTCATCTCTCAGGATAAATATTCCGGTAATACTGTTTGAGAGAGAACAGGGAGAAACAAAAAAAAATCAGACATATAATTCTTAGTTTGTCATTGCATTCTTTTTAACAGTGTTTACATAAGCTGTTCGGCAAAAAGCTATAAAAAGTATTAGATTCCCAATAAATCACATTACCGCCCCGGTTCGCTTTTTTTCCCTACGCTTTTCCTTTTTTCTGTCCCCATGTACTTTTTCTTCAATTCCTTCTCATCTCTTTTTTTTTCTTTGTCTCTTATCAAGATAGAGGAATCGTTTTTTTCTTTACGATCCATAAACGTCTCGGGGTTTTAAACTACGGGGGCACCAGCGGTAAAAAAAGGGAGTTTAATTCCACAGACGATGCAGGATTTTGAATTGGCTCCCACCATTGAATGAATGATGGCTGGGAGGGGGAATTAAACGGGCTCGTTCTTGTGTGAAATGGCCCAGTTTTCCAATTAAACTTTATTAGTTGAAAGCTCGAGTGTGTGGGGGATAAATAGGTGTAAAAGTAAAATAAAAATTCGATGAGTTCTTCCAAAAAAGTGTGAATGTGCGGCCAAGAAACTATTCGGAGAGTGGGCAGTTTATTTTTTTATGTCTTCTCCCCCACGGAATGTTATTTTTCGCTCACGCAAAAGGGAATTTCAACCGTAAGTTCGGTCGAACGAAACCGAATCGCGGAGAGTTTTATCGGTATTAATTGGCACTATACGTTCTTCAAAGTTATTTTTCGTTTTTAATAGTTGGTTGTTTTGGCGTAAAGGCCAAGATGTGCCAAACACAAGACAACGTCAATTAAAAAATGTGAAAGGAGGGAAAAGGATTGGGAACAGAGTAGAGTAGAGTGGGGTGAAAGCAAAAAAAGATGGGATGGAACGGATCCGTCTCCGGGAGGGAACCCTAGGAACTCTCACTCAACTGTGTTTTTTATGGAAAGCATCCTTCGGAAACCATTCTTTCCCATGCTTCGAGGTGATTGTTAGGGATAGCTTCTTTGGTATTTTAACACTAATTGGATTTGTGAAAGACATCGGCGTGGTATCTCACTTCCTTGGAGAGGTGAATGCGTTAAGCACAAAGTGTTATTCGCCGACGCAATGGCTGAGGTGTTTGGTTTTACTGAAGTATGAAGGAGATTGGTTTTGTATGGTGCGAGGACCAGAGTAGGTCAAGCAATGCTAATATGCAACAGTCAGTAATGTTTTAACGAAAGTGGGTTGGTTGTTTTTAGGTATTACGGATCAAAGGGCCATATTTGGCCAAGCTAAGCCCAACGCAAGATAACTTCAAGTAAAAAATGTTCTGAAAGGAAAAATAGTCATAGAGGAATTGAGTAATGGAACCCCTATGTGGAGTGGGACCCCGTGTTTACTAAAGACAATTAACCCTATGTAAAAAGAAAGTACCACTGGAGTACCTCGGGTCCGTGAAGCCAGTATGCACCTAAAGGAGATGTGCAAATAGTTAAAATCATCAAAGTATTTATAAACACTCTTCTAAAAACTATTTTAATGTATAAGGGATTGTTTGTTTGGCGAAGTCTGTACGAGAGATGTTTCTAAAGTTTTGAGAATTACGATCCGGCTGAAGAATGCAACTATTGTTTCAGGTACAGAGAAGTAAGTCCTGACAGATTGTCCCAACGATGTTAGTCAATGCTGATCCCAAACATTTAGAGGCTTGGCGAATGCAAACATGTTTTTAAGCTAATTTTGCAATTGGAAGACGCTACCAATTCTCAAAGCGCCATTTATATTCTTTGTACGAGGAGCCCTTCATCTGTTTCAAGAATTAAAAAACCTCTAAGTGGCGTGCAATTTCAGGACGAGCTGTAAGCCCAGTGGATAAAATTGCTACTTTCGTGCTATTACAAAAGCATACAGTTAGAACGGAAATGACATTGAAAAATTACGATGCAATATAAACGAAAAAAATTATAACCTAAATTCCAAAGCCCGGTTGGTAGAGTTGCGGATTTGCAGCCGAAGGGTTGTGAGTTCAAAATTCGGCCAACCAAAGACGGACATGTATGGGGGGGTTGGTGCACGTAAAATACGTGTAGTGGCCTTAAATGTCCTCACGTTGTCATGGTGTGAAACTTTGAATTGTGAGATGCCAGCTCAGGTATTGACCTCGTCATCAGACCGTGGTTCAAAAGGACGGTATTTTGCTCGGATCTTTACCTTCGGGGTGGATCCCGGATCGTCGCCAATAGCCCATTATGTTGCTTCGGTGCGTTAATCAACTACCAACCAAAATTCCAGAATGTTAAGGGGTCCCCGTGGCTATGCTGGGACGTGCAGGTTCGATTCCTGTAACTACCCTGGCGTACTTCTCTCTTCTGTGTTAGTAAAATCTTGCATGTTCATTTACTTGAAGGGATGACATTGCTTGGCGCAACTTGATCAGATATGGCCCTTGAGACATTGAAAAGACAACTAAACCGGAGCTTAGAAAACATCCCTCGTATGTGAGGTTGGTAGGGGTTTTATGGCACAAGGGCTGTTTTTGGCCATGCTGCGCCAAACACAAGACAGACAACACCAAGTAATGGAAATACACACGCAACGAAATTTTTACTGACACAGGAGAGAAATACACCCAGAGAGGAATCGAACCTGTGCAGCCACCAACTCGCAGGTTGCGACGTACCCACTAAGCCTAGACACCCCCCTCGCATGTAATACTGAAAGTAAGAGTATGTGAGAAACTGATAACGTGAAAGATATATAGTGCGTGAGTTTGTAAATGAGAATGGCTGTATGTGAGATTATGAATATGTACGTGAGAGAGTGCATGAGTACAATTCATTTCATCAGTGTGTAGCATGAAGTTCCTACTGATTTGCAATTCCTCGGTACAGACTGCAAAGGAAATGTACACAGCACTGCAGATTCCAAGGTACGCATTTTCGTAACAGTTTGATACCGTGATGAATCATAGAGCACGCGAAATTAAGCTTTTCTAGGTCGATAAGTTCCCTAAGCTGATTTCTAGGTCGAAATATGAAATTGCAACAATGCTCGACATTAACGATTTCCACAGTTAAAAATGAAAAGGAAACAAATAACAGCTGCGATCCTAACTACGCTTGTTATATCTCACAATACCACCCTAAGCGAAACCACCGGCTTGGAGCAAAAAGAGGCAGTTAATTAAGCGGATTGATGAAGGTATATCTCCAGCTAATCACCAAGATTTCGTGGAAAAGATTTGAAAGCAGATTTATTTTGGAGAAAGGATGAAATGAGACGCATCTAAATTGCAATGTATCGTCCTGTGATAATTACTTGAGAAAAACTTCAATTGTGATGAAAGGAGCTGAATATCTTTTAACCTTTTATTTATTAAAATTTCATTATAAGACTTTTAAAGTTATCTAAGTTAATTTTTTAAAGACAGCTAAACATGAAAATAGTATAAACTTGTAGGTTTAGATCATTTGTCTAAAATAAGGACATCTATAAAAGCAATACATTTGTGGTATATTTTCTTTTTAGATAAACTTTCAATTCACGATCTAAAAATAATTCCCATGGATAATTTTCATAATATCTCTTAAATTACACTCATGTCCAAAATTATCTTTACATGTATAAAATCACGGATTTCTCAGAAATTGAATTATAATTTTACGAATTTGTGTGAAATGATACATAACATCATAACACATAAATACAAAGGAAAAAATTTAAGAGCACTGCATATGATATAAAAGTGTAGCATGAAACAATAAAAATGGCAATGTGACAAGGGGAGTTCAGAAACGAAGAATAACTCAGAAAAAAAATTAAGGCTAATGAACTTATTATGGAATGTGATCTCCTCTGACGTGTACACACATCAAAACGTGTTTTAATGCTGGCAATAATGTTGTTAAACACAGTTTGGGAAATTAAGTTCCACTCCTCCAGCAATGCGGTCTTCAGGGCATTTATATCTCTAAGAGGAGAATGTCTCCGTACAACTGTTCTTCCAAGGTAGTCCCATAAGTTCTCTATCGGGTTCAGATCAGGAGATTTTGCTGGCCACGGTATTCGCTCAATGGCTTTTTTCAAGGAATTGGTTAACGAAGTTTGCTCGATGTGGACGAGCATTATCGTCCATAAATAAAAAGTCAGATCCGTATGCACCTCTGAAAAGTCTTACATAGGGTTCTAAGACCTCATCCCGATATCTCTGGCTGGTCACACATCCGCTGTTGAAAATGTGTAGGGGCGTACGTCCATTGATCCTTATTCCTCCCCATACCATCACACATGCACTACCGAAACGGTCACGTTCCATAATGTTGGAAGGAAGATTTCGCGTTCCTGACTCCCTCCAGATGTAAACACGTTTAAAATCAGATGTTAAACTAAACCTCGACTCATCAGTAAAGGGAACATGGGTCCATTGGTGTTCACTCCAGTTCTGATGTTCTTTGCACCAATTAAAGCGATCCTCTTTCGTTGTGAAGACAGTGAAACACATGCCCTTGGCTTTCTGGCATAAAGGCCTATTTCATTAAGCCTTCTGTATACAGTTTGTCGTGATACAACAGTTCCAGTGCCGGCTGCAACCTCTGAACTTAACTGCCAAGCAGTTGACTTCCTGTTACGACGGGCAGTTATTGAAAGATATCGATCTTGAGAAGCAGTTATTCGTTTATGACCTTGTCCAGGCCTCCTTACAACAGTTCCAGAGTTCTGAAATTGTTTCCATAGCGTAGAGACTGTCTGTCTTGAATTATTCACACACCTCAAGCTGCTTCCATGATTGTCTGCCCTGCATCTAAACGACCGATAATTCGCCATTTCACAGATTCTTCCAAATGATACTTCGGAGCCATAACAAAACGTTTTGAGTCCTTACACACTGAAATCAAACGCTGTATTGCAGAAATTCACTCAGATATTCACTTTGCGAAAGCGTTTGATTCACCGTCGGATGCCGTAACGCCTTGATTTGCATATCAGAAACCGTTTGATCACTTTTGATTGGATAATGCTAATTAGGCTTGTATTTCACACATTCCCGGCAAAAATGGATTATATCGATTGGATATTTCATGGAATATCATTATTTTTGTGTATGTAAAGACAAATTTGGACATGAGTGTATTTCCATGGAAATTAATTTTAAAACGTAGTTTCTTACCTTTCAAGAAATAAATTTACATTTATTTAGATTATGATATTTACATTAGCAATAATAACAACGCACATAATAACACAATGTACTAGATACATTTAAAATAATACATTTGTTACTGAATATGTTACTTACCTCACAGATGTTGAGTCGCATCAAATTTAATCGAATTGATTCGCGTAAAAAAGTTTGTTTTTAGAGTAACAAGTTCTGTTTATTAAAAATAAAACGAAATGCATTCTTGCATACCAAACTAGAACACAGAACCCTTTGTGTGAAATCTCTAAAAAATGAAAGAATCTTTATTCCCGTTTGAATCTGTATCGACTCTTAAAATATAGAAAATCCATTCCAGCGATTCAGCAATGTCTTCGCTCGACTACGATTCGGTTTCCAAAAAATAAATCTGCTTTCGGCTTTATTTACGAAGGAATTACCGCCTAAAACTTGTGAGCCAAGAAGGAAAAAAGTTTTCTCAAGAAACGCCATGCGTTCTTCCCCCAATTAATTTGGCAAGGGATCTCATTAAGTATGTAAACAGATTCCCTTCGGCGATTACTCTTATTTAACAGAATTTCGTTTTTGCTTCTTCGAGAATTTACTTTGAAGACATCGATATTCAAAGAAGAGTGTTGGAGGAAATAAATCTGTGACTTGAATAAGGGATTTTTCTTCCCGCGTCGATTTCTTTTCTTTGCTTTGGTAAAAGGTTCTTGACTGTTGAACTCGGTCCATACCTTGAAAAATTAGCGACTTGTTTCCTCCCCTCCACAATCCAAATGCAGCTGCCCAAGTCAAGTTTCGTTCCCAGGGGGAATTACTTAGCCAATCACGAGGTATTGGACCAGTTCATTTCTGAGTAACAAGGGGTGGGGATTTGGAGTATTGCTGCTGTGTTTGTTCTGTCGATTTTATGACGAAAAGTTTTGGATTTTTGCAAAAATATTGTTTCGTAAGAATAGCTTACGAAGTTTTTATAACTTCAGCAATAACAAAAATCTTTCCAGTTTTTACTTTTAATCATGGGCTTAGCTAAATAATCGATGCTTATTTAGCACTCTTGATATTTGTCCACATTTATGAGTGCTGATTGGTTAGGATCGAAGAAGTTAGAACGACCACCTCCTTCTAACAGGGTTAAACCTCCAAGTGGTTTCGACGAGATATCTCGTCCATCAAGATCTGCTAATGGTTTGGTTAATAACGAGATACTTCTTCCAGACAATCACCAGGAGGGTTAATCGTGTCCGAGACATATGAGATCGAAATGCTTTCCGTGAGGTTTTGAGATAAACTAATCTCCACTCTCTCTCTTACGTGTCAACTAAAAGGAACCACCAAACAGCCAGTCAGTTACTTGAGTCTTGAACTCACAAGCAATTGGAGTTAGTCGCTTCAGTCAACGGACAGCAATACTCTTTGTAAACGGGGCTTCAGAGAACACGCAAACCAACAAGTATCTGCCCAATGTTCTGATTGGTTGGTTACATTGATACCAAATATCTCTTACCCTACAACTCTCGTTCTCAGCGCGAATGCAACCATTGCCTGTCTAACTGAACTTTGGAGCATCACTTTGGAGAACTTTGTTCACTTCGTTTCAGTAGGTATCCTCGAAACCTGTAATTTCCACATCTCTGGAATCTACGGCATTGACGGGACATTGGTTTTCATGCGATGAAGGATAGAATGAGAAGATTTTGCCCTCCAACAATAGACACAGTTGTACACTTGTATATCAGGACTTTCGATTGCTTGTGTTGTTTTTCAAACGCTACTTAATAATTGTATCCACCATTACTTCTATTTACATTACTCACACACTTTTTATATTAAATTATATAACATGTTGATCAACAAGCTTTAAATCATCAATTCATATTCACACACTATGTTTTTCTCTTCATTCGTGTTTTCATATTGGTTTACCAACATTTCTCACCTCATTATACCCATGTTGTCAATTAACATGTTTTAAAATCTCTTCATTTCACTACTCATAGTTTTATTGGACTAAATTCGGGTGTCTCGCTCTCTTTGCTAGCAATTCCTTCTACTAGTCATTTTTATTTAATCTTGCGTTTGGCGCATAAAACCCAACTGAGCATAAATCTCAACTCGTCACCACCGGCAATATACTTGTCTTAAGATGAACTCCAGTATACATCAGGGATATCCAAAGTGAGCCCGATCTAATTGTAGTGTCATCACTGTTGAGCGGCAAACCGAGCAACCAAAATGATCAGCGAGTAAATTATTATTGAAGCCTAAAATGGGAAATTAAGCAGAAACTCGATCGGTTTTACGAATACATCCAAAAATACTCGCCAAGCTGCAAGTCTTGTTAACCGGTTAAGTCTTGAGGGCTAGTGTGCTTGGGAAACCCAACTCGAGACTTTACTCATGGAACATGTTCGTGTCCACTTTTCACTTGAACTGACGCATAAAACATTACTTAACAAATACAAAAAACACCACCCAATTACAAGCCAGGTACTGTAGTAATCGCTCGATGTATTCTCTCGTTTTTACCTGTCCCCAGATGAAATTTTGGTTCCGTATTGTATAGGGAAATCAAAATCTGTTATTTTGAACTAGGAGTTTAAAAGTCGCCTGTTTAAACCAGTTATCTTAATCACACGGACATCCCTGTAGTCGTACAGGCATGATCATTTTTGGACAATTTGGTTACAAGCGTCATCAAATTAGGGGGATTGAGGTCATTAATCGGTCGGAACCCGAAAAGACCATGTATATACGAAAATATTCTACAATATACATAATTTTTAATAATAAACGCATAAGATAATTGGCCCTTTTTGGTCTAACAAGTAAATTTCTCATCAGTCGCAATAAGTAAATTTCTCATCAGTCGCAACAAGTAAATTTCTCATCCCTCTAGAAACGCTCAATAAATTGAGGACTTTATGGTTGTTTACCACAATTGTTTACTAAAAGAAGTCTGACCCAATAAGTTTAGGATGAAGCCCCTATAACTTGTAACGAAAGCATTGATTTCGTCTGTTACTCGAAGCTACCGCCTGCAATGTTAATTTTTATTGAAAGAAGATTCATTCCATTTAGTTGGATTTAAGGGTTAATGGAAACGTCCGATTCAGTTGTAAAACGCCATGTCCCATCCACAGCCATTTTACGGATGGCGTAAAAACGAAGCATTTTCAAGTTGTTAATGCTTTCCTAAAACCCTGTCAAGAGGGGTTCTAGTTTTACTCGACACTCCAAAACTCCTGAAGTTATATACCAAAACTGATATCGGTTTAACTCAAACACAGCTGTTGAATTTTTAAGTCCTAGTTTTAGCTTCTTTTTCGGAGCGCACACCTTGGTCTTTAGCAGACGATCTCTTAGTGGGTGGGTCATAAAAAGACAAATAGGGGTGGGCCAAGGGGGGTCTCAGGTGATAAATCGCCCTCTGAGGTGTGGGGGAGTCCAGAAGTTGCCGGGGCATGTACTAAGAAACTGGGTTCTAAAAAGATTTGGAAGAATCTTTAGTTTTACTCCTTTTGCTTCAGTTTACGACTTCTCCGGATTGGAGGCAAAATACCAAGAAAAATAAAGAGGGAAATAGGTGTAAAAAAGTTTAATGGAGATTTGCTCCTTTCTCTGCTTTGTTTCTTTTCTCTTTTTCCTCCACCTACCCCAAAGCGCGGGAATTTTTGTTTTCGCGGAGTTAAAATAAATAAAAAATATAGTTAAAGGCGATGGAGAAATTTATTGGTGTTTGCCTACACCGTGCTTAATCGAATTTTCTAGGATTTTTTTTCTCTCAAATTGCTTGACTGGACGAGAATTTGTGGAGAGAAATGCTCTGATCCTTTAAAGTTTTGTAGCGGTAACAAAAATAATTGCCTGTGAATACTTCGCAGCTGTATAGAGGCTTTTTCCTTTGTATCAATCTACATACCATCAAAGGGAAGAAAAATGCGAAAATTCAATTTTCTTTCACGTAATTACTAAAAGAATTATTTTTGAAACACTTCCTGGATTGCATGTCCTTGACATTTTCGCTAGCCATTGTCTACCAAAAATTTGGTCAGATTTTTATATGATCATTTCTCACTTAATCTTTATCTGATTTACCCCTTTATATTTAAATCTATTTAGGTATATATTGCCTTATTTTATGTATAGTTTTATTTTTTCTGATATTTAATTCGCATAAAAGTGTAACAAATTCAAGCAAGCAAATCTCTGAATAATTTTGATTGCTTATTTGATAAGTTTTACACGTTTTGGAAAACACTAATGTGTCGTCGGTAGATTTCCCATGAGCTGTGGTTAGTAAGTTTTAAGTAACCACTAATAAAAAAAATATGATAAATTTATATTTATGGCAATCGGTATTACATTCATATTCGTGACGTAATAGCTGATTGGGGACTTCGTGACTCCCTGCGTTTGTCTAATATCTGCTCGTTGTAGGCGGTTCGATTCCTTTAACTTACCCTGGGTGTGTTTCTCTCTTTTGTGTTAAAAAAAACTTTCCTTGTATGTGTATGTCCATTACTTGACATTGCCTGTCTAGTTCTTGGCACAGCTTAATCGTATAGGCTCCTTGAACTATTAAACCAACCAACCCAATAGCTAATTACAATGAACTAATGGATAAGGTTTCAAATGGAAAAATGACACTTCTATCCAGATAAAAGTCCTTGTAGAAGTAAATTGTTTACAGATGATCACTCAGTCAAACCTTCTTAACCCTCAAATCGTTTCCTACTTATAAATATTGCTATCAATTCAACTACTTTAAACTCACGTGCATTATAATTTTCCAGTTCTTTAACGTCATTGAAACAGTAACTTTAAGTCATGAACTTGACATCTGATAGTCTTAACCTTTCAGGGATCGCCATCAATAATTCAAAATATTGCATTTCATTCTCTACTGATGTTTAATTTTTATTTCCATCTGCTTGTGTCTTGTTTTGAGTGATTTATTTGATATCTCGTTTGATGTAAATTGGATACATTGCGACCGAAGAGAAGTGAATGAATTTTTTCTATGTACTTTGTGTGTTGAAACGCGCCAGTGGATGTGGTTAAACTTGAATCCGTTCCACTGCCTAAAAGATACATTACTTGGAATAACAGTGCTCAATCGATAAAGTTCAATCACTGGGTGCAGCGATGCGTGGCGCACGTCGAAAGAAAATACCTTTTGAAAGCGAGTCACGACGTCAATGCTTGTGCCCACCGAGTCATACATGCAAAATTTTCCTTATTCATGCGAGAGTAAAAATCTACTCCTTAATAAGGACTTTTACTTTGTCCTCTCGTCGAGGCATGGTTAAAAAAAGGAGGAATTATTTTCTTTTTCCCCATCGGGAAAATGGTGAAGGAGAGAGGGAAAAAAGTGGGGAATTCTCTTTGGTGATAAATTGGGACCAAAGTTGCTGAGGCGTGTAGTAGTCTGCCTCTAAAAGGTAACTGGGCCTTTAGCTTTACTTTCTTTCCGAACTTTACGACTTCGAAAGGTTCCAGAAACAAAATAAAAGCTTCGGGTACCGAAAAAATCCCCATTCAGAAGACGGGAAAAAACTGGTCGTTGAAAAGAGAAGGTTTTCACAACAATCCGACCGTGGTGGGGTAAAAACAAAAGAAAAGTGTTCCATTTCTCTAGGAATATATGATTTCCCACGCTCGTAAATAAGCGACTGAAAGTTTTGCAGATTTTTACGCGATATTGAAACTGTTGAGTCTGGAATGGGTTAGGCGATTTGGCTCCGGCTTCTTTAAAATAGCTTTAATCAAATCAGCCCTTTCCCTTCAATAAGAAGTTGCCGAATGTGCTGACTTTCCATTCACTCTTATTTCTTCCATTAAGGAGTCTGGGACGAGTCCTCTTTTTAAAGTGCCAAAGTACAGCGACCGCCGTTTCTCAGGGTATTGATCTTATTCCATCCTCTAAAAGACCGACGTGTTTAACGGGAAGCAAAACGAAAATAGACTGCATGCGAAAGTAGATATTGGACGAGCCTTCAAACCCTGAAAAAGTGGCAGAGCAAGAATCTGCTCAAGAACTTTTGTTTCTAGAGTTATTTAAACTTTTTATTTATCGGTCTTGTATTTCACTTAAAAATTTCACCAAGTTCCCTCAATAAGCAGGAAGATCATTTGCGCAGTCGATGTAGGAAAGCGGAACTTTGCATGGTTGAATTCGATATAGGTGTTGCTCATATCTCTTGGTTGTATAAAGAAAATTTCACTACACCTGGACGCATGAACTAATTTAAGATGGAAACCAGCTGGAACAACCCCAATAAAGACGAGAATATGAAAGTTGTGCTCGGTTAAGATAAAAAAAAAGGAAGATCTGAGATTTTCGTGGATCGCAGAGGAATTTTTATTTGTTTAATTGCTATTTGTCTACAAAAAGATATCCAATTATACACACTTTTACTTGGTTGGATAACTGAATCTTAAAATTCTTTATCTTCTATTGGGTTACAGTCTGTCATGTGTTTGGCGAAGCTTGTCTTTTTTTTACCTTGCACCATTAAACCCAAATCAACCAACCAATTATACACACAGAGAACAATAATTTTTGTTCCAAAAATTCAAGAAAAAAGACATACACTAAGACGGGAAATAGATAAAAACAATCCACTTCATTGAAACATTACTTATTGTATTAAAATCGTTATAAATATATCAACCTCCGAAAGAGAATAATATACAGTTAAAAAACTATTTGTCTCGAGACTGCTGTCTGGTCTTTATTTTAGGTTAAAGTAATATTTTATTATAGACGGCTAAGGTTTATTGGATTTTCTTGTTTATGGATTTTTGATTAGAATTTGAATATGTACATTATTATTTATTTGTGATTTTGAATTGAGTGTTTTCGTTTAAATTAATTAGTCGAGATACTATTTTAAAGATAAAAGGAATAACTGGTCGATTGGAATTGATATATTAATGTTATACGAATTTTTTAAAATCAGGATTAGGTATGTCTGAAGAGGTGTGAGATTATGTTCCGTCTCATACATCTCATTCTAGCATATTTACAATACCATTTATTTTGATGATTTGTTCTCATGCTATATCTACGTTAGCAATCCAGGGTGGTTTTCCTTGAGGCATTCCTTGTGGTTCAGACTTGGAACACCAGAATTCGAATCTCTGTCTAGGCATGAATTTTTGTATTGGTTCACAATTCACTTTGAAGACTTAATACCGATATATTTGCCTTCGTGTCTATACTTTATAGTTCTATATCATAAAAGATATAGAACTATAAACTTAATCTATTATGCTTGAAATTTCTAAAATATTTATCTTGTGTACTAAAGATTTTCAAATATAATGAAATTCTCAGGAAGACCAGTCATCCAAACATTCAAGGAATCTTCACAGTATTGACTCTTTAATAGTTAAATTCAAAATGTTGATAAAAAACATCAATAAATCCAAATGTTTTTATAACGAAGAAATTTTGAGTGAGGTAAGAAAATTTAAAAACTAAGGCAATATTAAAGCCTCACATAATATGCAAATTAAACGATTTAGTTCCTAAATGTCAAACAAATTTTTGAAAAACATCTTCATGAATTTCTTTAGTATAAGAAAGTGCGAAATAAAAAAAAAGTTTCTCGTGTGTTGAAAGAAAAGGGACAAAATATTACTTATTTCCCCTCATAAGTATTCATATGTTCAAATTAGTTTTTTTCATGCATAACGTTATTCCCAATTCCGGCATTTTTTAATGAATGAATTTGAATTGAAAAATATTTGTCGTGTAATTCAATCAAAAACCTTTTTAATTCTCTAGATTTTTTCTCCTTACTTTCCTTTTAATTTTTAATTCCTGGAGATTTTCGCTAAGCACGTCCTTCTACAAGATTAATTCCCATGTCTGCACTGCCAAGTTTTTCCACCAGCGTTAAAAATCTACATCTCTCTTCGCGACGACTTTTTTCCCTTTTTTTCCTTCCCTCCCAGGATTTTTTTCCTCTGCGTCATCTTTTCCATCTTCTTAATAAGAGCATTTCATTACTGATGCTTATTTTCTTAGCATTGAAATTCATTACAGACCACCGGCAGCGATGTCTAACCGTTTTTGCATTTTCATTTCTGCAAGAAAAATAGTGCGGAAAAAGATTAAAAGGGGAGGAATGGGAACGGCTAATTGCTTAATGCCTTCAATGTAAACTTTCCAAAAATGGGTCTGCCTGAATGGAGAGCGAAAAAACAGATTCCTTTTTTGCCTTTACACGATTTAAGAAGACATAAAAGTTTTCTTATAACGAATCTATCCCTGTTCCGTAGAAATTGATTACGTTATGATTCATGGATAATTGAATTAATATGCCGTTACAGGCAATAATTGTTTATTAAATTTGCCTTCCTTCGCTACGGGCTCGGGCAGTTAAATCATGACTTCGAAGGCGATGAAAGCCCTTCTAATTGCCAGACCTCCGGAATTGTTTTTGTGCTTCACCTTTTAATGTAGAGCAGATTAGAGCTTCCTGTTAACGTCGAAATCGATTTCCAAGTACGAGTCGATTAAAATGCGGAGATTTGAAATATGTATCGATTTTTTAAATATATAAATCGATTTTGAAGCAATTTGAAGTTGAAAACGTATTTTTGAAAGCAAATCGGGTTGCAGTTTTTGTCGCGTTTAATACTATAAATATACCTTGAAACAAAACTGTTTGAAAATTTAATATCGTTGCATTTCCGAGGGGATACTAGTTTAATGTCTCCATTATTATTCAATGAATCTAATAATGGAAATATTAAAATTTCATTAAATTGAATGGAAATTATAGAAAATAAGTGAATTCGAATATCTGTGTTTGGAAATAGTCCCTATATTAATGGAAATATTAAAAGTGGAATAATTTAATGGAAAATGCTCCAAATATATTAATTTTTAACTTGGTGCCATAAATTGAAAACTCCAATCTAAATACACTGAAGCGCCAGAAAAATTGGTGCATGAGTAATACTTGGTAGGTCTTCCACCGAAGAGAACTGTAGAATTACGACGGGGCATGGACTGCACGAGCTTGCGGAAGTAATCTGTAAGCATTGAACACCATACTCCTACAGAGCTATCCACAATTCTGTTGTATTCAGAGGTGTAGGATTTCTGTGTTCCACAGCGCGTTGTATGGCATCCTAGAGGTGTTCTATAACGTTGAGATCTTGTCATTTAGATGGGAATGGTAAGACCCAAACGTTAATCTGAAACACATGAAAAGTGATTAGCTTAAAAGACATGATAGATAAAAACACTTTATAAAGTTAAAAACAAATCATACTCAAGAGATATTGATTAAGATATCTTATTCCACATTATTTACGCTGAAGTACCAGAAAAACTGGTACGCCAGTCTAATACTTGGTAGGCCTCCCACGGTAGAGTAGAATTGGAGAAATACACGGGACATAGACTCCACGAGCTTGCAGAAGCATTATGTAGGAATTGAACACCCTACATAGCGGTCCACAATTCTATGAGGTGTAGGATTTCTGCTTATGTTGCTTGCCCTTCAGATTTGATGATTTAGGTGGGAATGGCAAGACCCCAAACTCAGATGGAGTGTTCCTCTAACCATAATTTGGCGTGTCTAGACGTGAGTGGCGGCGCATTGTCCAGTTGGAAGAGGCCAAACCCATTAGAATGAACGTAGGACATGAACAGGTGTAACTCGTCAGAAAGGATTGACACAGCGTTTACCTGTCAGACATTTGTAGGTATACTAGTAGTCCCATTGAATGCCAGCTAAACAATCCCCATACTATTACGGAGCCCCCCTCAGCTTGTATAATCGGGGACATGCGGGAGCAATGGCTTCATGGGGATTTCTCCACACATGGATCCTTCCATCTGCCCGAAACTGTTAGAAACAGCACTCGTCAGACCAGATTATTCGTTTCCAGTCATCTAGTGTCCAATGGTGGTGTTCCTAAGCTCAGTCGGGGACCATATCTGTGTGTCTAGTATTCGTCAAGAGAACTCCAGTGGGGGTTCGAATCCTAAAGTCCATATCTTTGAGGGAACGTAGCCAGTTCTCACGTTGATGTTTGTTGAGGCGGTCCAGCATTGAATCTTAATGTTATTTGAGGCAGTGTTGTGAGAAACGATTCTTGCTATCAACGTTGGTCACATTCAGCCAGAGTCGTAAGTTACCCCTGTCGCAAGTTACAGAATTCTTGTAGTCACGGTTACATCCTTTAAATGGTAGTACGTGAAAATCGAAACTTCTCTTCTACATCCGAAATTGACCCATGTCATGAGCTCTAACTATTAAACGCTTTAAAAATAGCTTAAAATCTGGATAACTTGCCATTATCACGGTTGAGACAGCTTTTGGGGCTTCCACAGATGTGTATCGTTTTATATGTACGGCAGAAACAACCAATGACGTACATTGGTGGCGTTGCTATGTGTTTCGCATAGGCTCGTCTGTATCAGTTTTTCTGTTACTTCAGTGTATATTAATTGAACTATTTTCTTTGGAACTATTTGTTAAGAACTATCAATTTGCCATCACGTTTTTTCTACTTTTACTGAAAATGTTATCCGTTTTATTTTCTTCGAAAAACTAAATCATACGACCTATAAATCACTGTTACATAGTCATCTAAATATAAAGAATAATTTTTATAATAATATTGCAATGTGTGTTAAGAAACATGTTTTTCCAAAAATTTATGTTTTGAAACGCATTTTTTTTAAATGCAGCATAAAATGTATGAATTATGAAATGGGTTCGAGTAAAACAATTTGAGTTTCAAGCAGTTGAAATGTTTTGATTCTCGATTGTAATTAACACTTCAATAAATTCAAAATAGCATCAATATTTTTGAAATTTTTGTTTCCGTAGATGTTCTTTAAGACCGCAATTAGTAATCTAGAAGCAATAATATTTTATCCTCAGTCTCGGTTTTTAGACGCTTCTATTTTTATGTAAGTAATTCTAAAAGATACTCAAAAATATCCATTCTCTCTTCACTTTACGTAAATCAAGATTGACAAATTAGCATCTCCGAATGCCCCTCCAACGTACAGAATTTCATTATCCTACAAACCGAATACACTAGAAACATTTATCATTTGTTATAGATTTCGTGAGGCTTATATCTCTGAACTTGCTTTTACTTAACTTTCTCTACCACTCAGCATTTTGTGATCATCGATAACCTCCATGACCCAAAGTATACATAAAGTGACGGTTACTACTATACACATCAGTTCCAAGTTAAAAACTTGTTTGTGACATTTTGCAGACAAATCCTTCGTTATCTTTGCCTTGCAGAGCAGCACATTATGTATCATCAATCATTCAAGACTCCAGTTTCAACCGCGTCTTGTTCCCCAGCGAAACAAAAATCAAGATTGACAAATTAGCAACGCCAGAATGGCTGACGGAATTTACAAACCACTTACGCGCGGATCATTGTAAAATGCTCGCCGTTTTCTTTGGGGCCAACCAGATTAGCCCTGTTTTGCTTGTTGCGATCGCATCGAGCCATTACCGAGTCAACCGACTTGTCGATTTGGGGAGAAAACATGACCTTCCCATTAATCTGCCATTTGTATCGACGTCGACGAATGTCAAAATAATTGCTCTCTCCCGGCAGACACGAAAACCTAAGCCGAGTTTTAATTGATTGAAGCGCTGACATGAAACCTCTGCGTCCAACGCGAGTAGTCGCTAAATGATGACTCAAACGGTTTTGCAGTTTAGACAACCACGGGCTATAAATTGCGGTGTAGCGTTGTGGTTTGCTAAGTTTCTGAGGTTTTCTATTGTAAGGTAAAAATGGGGCAATCTAGAGGGAGATAACCCCCTGCCCCTTTTCGATCAAAAGTGCCTTTTTACTAGGTTGTCACGATTACAAAAGTTGATAAAAACATGTTACAATAGATCTAACTTAATCCGATCATTATGAGCAGAGACATCGGCAAGTCTCTATGGGAGAATTCATTTCACTTCGGGTAGAGACGGCTCTAGGATTGTAAATAAGAACACGTCATCATTTTCTTTTCTGCTTTTGCTCAGACTCGTTTATGTCAGTAGTCATTATTCATTCGAGATTAATAAAGCTCTAAAAATGTCGCTAAATTTTGAATAGAGCAACCTATTCAATGGCGGCCTACAACTCAGTTGACACTTGTCTAAAGTAAGGTAGTCTTAGTCGTTGCGCAGCCCCTCCGCTCCGACTAGCTGAAGTCACTACGGAAATAGGGAAGAGCCCAAGGAGTTCTGGCAGAGGTCTCGACGAATAGGAACGAGAATCGTTTTTCACTGGCTGTGAAAATCAAGCTTGGAACATCGCCTGCCGACCTCAAACAGGCGAGACTTCCTCACATGTATTCATATGAGATCTGCTCCCTTAACCTTACATGAACCTCACTTGGTGTTCTTTAAATTGAAGGGCGGATAGAACCTTATCTCTATTCATCCTTCCATTTGTAGCCTGGGTCGGGCTTAAGCTTGCAGGGCTTAGGCGAAATTTCTACATTGGCATCTAATCTGATTTCAATGACCGTCACAGGAGTTTGATTTAAACGCCTGGTTTTGGTTCCGATGGTGGGCCCATTTTCCTACTCGGGGATAGGTGTTTGCCACACAAATTTACCCAAGCGGCTTATCACTCGGATACACATCGGGTGGTGCTTATGTCACCAGGTTGATCTTATGAATTCAAGTCTCGGAGGTACGCCATTAGCCTACAGTCTAGCATGTAGTGAAGAGTCATCTGCTTTACCACATAAACAGGTCCGATATCGGGTATCTCATACGGAAGAACCTACTGTGGTTGGTAAGTAGCTGGTTTGCAAAGGGGTCGTACAGATGCATCTCAGGTGTTGTCCATCGTATTTCCCACATTTGAAAAGCAATGTTGGTGAGGACTCTCGTGATGTGTCCTCGATTTCTTCATTCTTAAGTGCACGATCTTACTCTTGGTAGCCTTTTTGGCCGCCTCGTTTCCAAGGTAGCCGACGTGAGCTTTATTCCAGTGCAGGCGAACTCCTTGGCATCCTACGACTTTCCAGTACATAGTCTTCATTCTATGCACTAGTGGATTGTAATTGTTCGGTTCTTTTAGAGATTTTAATGCGGAGGAGCTGTCAGAAAATATATAATTTTCCCTGCACTGTTCAGGTGCCTAGACACATCATTCCTGTGAAAGACTCGCTGTCACTTGGTCTGTATGAGTGTTTCAATAATATCTAAAGTAAAGTAGACGAATTGCCCAGTATCACTTGACGATTGAGGGGACAAGTCTCTTGTGGTGGTCGTACTGTTAAATATTTATTTAAAAGCCACGAATATATACATTAGAATATATTGTACTTAGTGTTATTCAAGAGTGGGTTCTTAGTCAGTCGAAACTTGAATATTTGACAGAAAATAGTATACCTAATGCCCGGATATATTCAGGTCTTACTGAACATTTTTAGTATTTTCTGCTGTAAATATAGTTTAATGTACTGTGTTATGAGAATCGACCATACAATAGTTACATCAGGCGTATCCTTGTCGAAAACTAACCCCAAGCAATGGCTGGATTAGACTTGGCATTCCGGAGATGCAACTGATAGTTTAACGCACTCATTAGTATTCGCATGTCCATGGGGTGCTTTCGTTTCCTCTCAGTTGACTCTCAAGTACTTGAGACTCCAAAATGCTAGTTTGTTGGGTGTTTAGCTTCGAAATTTCAACTGACACTTTCCCCGCGAATATCTATAGAATGTCACGTCCATTCGATAAATGGAGAACACTTTTCGGGTGCTTTAGTTGATTCTCAAGTACCAGCCAACTCCAGAGACTCCAAAAGGATAGCTTGTTGGGTGTGTTTAGCTTCGAAATTTCGAATCACTTTCCTCGCGAATATCTCTGGAATGTCCCATCCATTCGAGAACACTTTTTCAGTACAAGTAACAATTTTTCATTCGATGCGAAACAATGTAAACATCGCTCCGTTTGCATCTGTGGCACAAGATAAAATGTTGAGAGTGCAGGTCGGAGACGAAGTAAGACATTGTCGTTTTTACCCATCATGTGTAGTTAGCATGCTCTCCTGCTCATTGCGCCCCCTCTGTGCCCATGATCCCCCTCCCCATTCCAGTGTAAAACAAAACAAGTCTTTGAACACTCGCCCCCTCTCATTCCAGAGGACAGGAAGTTGTTTGTGGGGATGCTGGGTAAAAAGCAGAGCGAAGACGACGTTCGGAAACTCTTCAAGCCTTACGGAACGATAGAAGAGTGCACGGTGCTGAGGGGGCCCGACGAACACAGCAAAGGTAAGAGGGTGCACGAAAGACTTGTTCGATCCTCCCCTTCCCCTCTACCCAGCCACTGTTCCCTCCAAGTGTCTCACTTAAGTTATATTTCTGTATGACTTAACTTCTGGCATTGTAATCTGTCGATACGAATGACTTTTTTAATGTGAACTGATGATACGAATGGGGTATTTAATGTGAACTGATGACACGAATGACGTATTTAATGTGAACTGATACCGCGAATGGCTTATTTCAGGCAAACTGATGACACGAATGGCTTATTTAATGTGAACTCAGTTTTATTCTGAGTTGCCGACACTATAGACTTGTTTTTTTATTTAGCACTGCTCACTTTAGAGCCGCGGTAGTCCGGTTGGAAGCTTAGAGGATTAGTACCCTAAGGGTTGCGAGTTCAAAACTTGATCCAACCATAGTGTACGTTGGTGCAGTTAAATCTGTCGTGGTCGTCCCAAATGTCCTCACGTTGGGGTGGTGTGGAAGTTTGGAGAAGGAGCAGCTCAGGTGGGGACCTCGTCATCTGACCGTGGTTTAAAATGACGAGATGTACTCAGATCTTTCTCTTCGGGGTTGATCCGGACCGTCGCCAATACCCCGTTGGATTGCGATGGTAATTCAACTACCTACCCATGTATACTTTTAAGGTTTTTCAGTGTAAACCGTAATCGAATGATCCGGAGAAGAAAATATATTTTCTACATTTAGCTTTACAAAAAAAACCTCCCATGCTGTTTTTGCACTTACATTTCTACACTTCACTCTACTTTTTGTGCTCATGGCAAGAAACTAAACATCTTAGCAGAATAATGTTTAAATCCTGGATATGATCGTAAATATAGAGTTGTGTTGTGTTTCGACGAAAGGTGGTTGGCTCCGGTGGTAGTAGCTAGTCCTCTTCTAAGAAAAAATTGACCCTTGAATGACTAATTAGACCAAGGAAAAGTGAGCACGCGTCACACCACAATTGCACAGGGGTGTAGGAAAAACTAACCGTTGAGCGCAACCAATTTACTTATAAGAATTTTCAATGTAAACAAACCACCGGATTTTATTTCTGGTTTTCCAATGCTTTCTCTCGGTAGACAATGGAGTTACTCTAAAATGTAGCCAAGTGACGTCGCTTCCGGAATACGTATAGGAAACAAGTTCTACACTAGAAAACACTAGCGGCGTCTACATTTTGCTTTTGCACAAAGCCTCATCGCGCCTTTAGGAGAACTTTCCCTGTCAGAACTTTTGCGTTTAGAATTGCTTTGTCGAGGTGTAAGAAAATGTGTACCGCTGTTCCTAGACGTAGACATCATTTCAGGCATCAGTCTTGTGGGCTTAACTTGAAATGTGAGATTTGTTTACTGTGACACTTCTGCTATGACTGGGACTTAAACAAACATGCCGAGGTATCTGAGGATGCCGAGATTGGATTGAAATAAAAAAACGAATTTTGTACTCTGCTTCAGACAACCTTATAAGTCAACTCCACTTGCCATTGTTTCTTTTCTCCAAAAAAATGCAATACAAATCATTTTAGATCTAAGTTCACCCACCTGGGTGTCTCGATGAGGCATCTTCTCATTAGAAAAACTAACCAGATCTTTTTCTCGTCGTCAAAAATTCGGTAATATGCTTATGACGAGATATGGCGAGATGACGACATTAACAAAATGGGTCAGATCTTGATGGACGAAATATCTCGTCTAAACCACTTGGAGGTTAAACAGGAGCCCAAAAGTATTAAGTACCCCAGGATTAGTAATTCACTTGTGGTCAGTCTTGGCAACTCTGTACGGATGATTCAAACTGTCTTTGAACTTGAGGCTCTTGCAAAGGAGGATATACCATGCGCAAGAACCAACTTGCGCATATTATCTCTAATGGATGCTAACCTCAATCGAAAGCATGAGGGAAGAGTCCTCTGAAGTTACCCATTCTGCATTACAAACACCATTCACAGTAAAAAACCATAAGAATCTGAAATTATCCCTGTTTGGCTTCGTGCGATGAAAATCAAGGACGTTAAAATAGAAACTTTCTAGCTTGCATGAACGCTACACCACTGCCAAATACACATGACTTCACACGCACCTACACAGAAGTTCCCGCATGCACACCTTTTTGAAAGCAATATACGACAATCTGTGGACGGTAAATTATAATCTGAGAGTGTCAATTTTTGTCATTTTTTTATGAAAAAAGTAGATTTCAGCCCCAAATGAAGACATGATTCCACACTGCTGCAGCGAGATTATTTGATTATTTGCACGCAAAATACCGTTGGTTAGAGTGGAATTTCGTAAATAAATCTCTTGGAGCCCCGATGAAAATTTACGAGGAGCATCCATCGCCGCAAACCGTTACACTCCCTTTTTTCTCGCTCCGGTGGAAATGTGAATTATGTATCTAATTAACGCTCTTTCCATCTCGTTAGCCGCATCCATTCAGCCGCGATGGATCCGTTGCCATCCCTTTTTTACTAATTTGCGCCAGAGGAAATGAAAAAAAATTGTAAATATTAACGCTCTGCATATTTTCTAATCGTAAACAGGAAGCATAAAACTCAAAACTCAAAGAAGATTGAAAAATAAAATAATAATAATGATAATAGTAAAACGAAAAATTCCACGTGTTATAAACCTTTACGAGAAAATTCCATCTTGCAAATTTATCGGCTTTAAAATTACGTTCGAAGTTTCAGCCGCCATAATTTGTGGAGCGGTTATTTATGCACCGCGGCGTTTTTACCTATTGGGGTAGTGTGTGTTCTGCTTTTAATCTTTCGGAGATATTGCTGGGATCTTATTTATGCCTTTAACGAAAACTACCACAATCTTTAGATGGATGATTATTTTCTTGGGATTTTTTGTGTGCTTTGTTTTTGTATACATTCCTTCAGAAAATATTTCAAAGCAATCTCGGAAGCATTTCTCTTCTGCATTTTTGTGAACCGTATGGTATATAATGTCTTAACTTCGCAATTTATTGTTCGCAAGATTTGCTAAAATTTATGTCTCGCAAAGCGAAAACAATGTTTTTTCAAAGATGGCTTCAGCTGAGAATGTTCGGACAGTCATCGAGAAATATGTAACGACGCTTTCTATGTTTAAAACTTTTTCTAAGGGTAACCTAGGAAGGTCATTTTATTCCAAGGGTGTATTGCAAATAATACGTGGATTCAAGTGTGCTTACAACAGGATTGGAGGGGAGATTGGAGGTCTACCCTTTTCCTATTCAGGTCTGCGAGTTCTTACTGTACTTTTGCAAGAATATCTTGGTCATGAAATTTTATTCAAAAATTACATGATTTTTAAAATATCTCGTAATATTTTAGTTCCAAAGCTGAATTTTTTTATTACTCTTATTCAATTATATTCCACTTCATAAATACCAAACTATTGCTCAAGCAATAGCAAAATAAGTGGACAAGGGTTGATTAGTAATTTCAATGCAGATTCATACTGGTATTTAACTAGGCGAGTCTTTATTTTCATTACTTTTCTCCTTATTTATGGCTTTTGTAGAAGAGACCGAAAGTTAGTTATGGATGGTCCTCTGCAACTGTAGCTTAACTTAGTTGATACATTGGAGTTTGGATATTGCTTGATGGAAAGCTGAACTTTTCCTTGCTTTCTCTTGATGTGTTTCTACCGAAACTAACATTGGGTGTAAATATCTTATAGTAGTTATCCATTGCTAGTAACTATCGATAAAACTGTTCAACTGGGTTGGAGCTCGATGGTCATTCCTTAAGAAACCTTATACAGCAACCTCTCGATGTATCGCGGAAAACGTGATAAACCGAGATAAGCGATATAGAGGGGCCGAGAAAAATGTACTTACCAGAAGTACAAATTGTCCATTCTGTTTCGCATTTTATATTTTAAATTATGTAATACTACAGTACGGTAGAAGTTTAGAAGTTTTGTATGTGCGTGGTAAACCAATTTGTCTACATTTCTTTCGCTGTCTGACCGATGAAGAACCACAACCCCTTAACTTGTGGATGCCCCATTCACGTTGTGGCAGGTGGGCATGGTACGGGAAGGACTAACTTATTAACCCTCCAAGTGGTTTCGACGAGATATCTCGTCCATCAAGATCTGACCAATTTTGGTAATGACGAGATATATCGTCATGACGATATGGTCGATTATTTTATGCTGACGAGGTCAAGATCTGGTTAGTTTTCTAACTACGAGATATCTCGTCCATAGAGATCTGATGGTTTTGCTGATGACGAGATACCTCGCGGAGATAACCACCAAGAGGGTTAAAACTAGTCACCTTTGAATCCCTTATTCCATAGCAACGCATTGTGCTGTTCGCAGTCTTAAAGTTGAAAGGAAGACAAGTAAATTGTAAGTGATAAGCAGAGAATAAGACAATAACGAAGTAACCGTGTCTATTAAGTATATTGGGTTGCCCACTCGGTTATCGATAGCTGTCCCATCAGCCTAATGCGTCCTGCCATCCAACACTCGATGGACATCAAAAGACAGAAACTCGGTTAAAAGTCCCGAGCCTCCGTCTCAATCCGGCAGCGAGGCCTCCTCTTTTGCATATTATTAAACAGGCAGTGTGTCAACAAACAGGCCGTGATTCAATTTAGGTCCGACAACCTTTCGGCGACGGAATTCAAGCAAGCGCGCGGTTCGCGTAATTCGCGTTAGGGATTCGCCCGCTTTCAGAGCGACACTTGGACCGTGAGCTTAGGACAGGACCCAGTGGGGCGAAGTGCTCCCAGAAATCCAGGGGGGTGAAATTGCGATTAGAATGCGACTCGCCTGTGATTTCCGCTGGGAGGGTTCGGCTGCAAAGGTGGGTTGCATTTTTACTTCGTGGAACTTGGCGTTCAGCCGAACTGGGTTTGACGCACTTTTGAAGAACTTTGAAAGTGAAATCGTTGCTGCAAAAGGGATTCCGAGCAGTGGGTTTGCAAAAATACTAGCGTCCTTCGAAGCATCGAAAATATTCGGACTGTGAAAGCAATTTTGCAACCAATGTGGAGCAAATTGCTGCTTAACTTAAGATCTTGAAAAGAGTAACTTAGCATAAGAAAATTGTGACTAAAGGGCTTTGCCGTTAATAAATAGAATTATGTTTTGTTTTCTTTATGCGTTGACTGTATTGAGCCGATAGGTTTGCTACAAATAAATACAGTTACAGGAATAATTTAGCATTCACAGAATTTTGCAGCACACAACACACATTCACAGTTGAAATTTTACGTCGTGAACTTTTTTTAACCCTCCAAGTGGTTTCGACGAGATATCTCGTCCATCAAGATCCAACCTATTTTGCTAATGACGAGATATATCGTCATCAAGATAGTGCCAATTCTTGATTGGTTGGTTTGGGGGTTTTAAGGTGCTAGGGCCATATTTGGTCGTGCTGCGCCAGACACAATACAATATCAAGTAATTGACACAAGACATAATATCAAGTAATAGACACACAGTGAAAACTTTACTGACACAGAAGAGAGAAATACATCCAGGGAGGAATACACTTGGTAGGAATCGAACCTGCGCCGCCTACAACTCGAAGGTTGATAGAGCAGTGGGCATACCCACTGAGCCACAACGGCTCCACCAATTTTTGATGATGACGAGATCAAGTTCTGGTCAGGTCTTGCTAATGATGAAATACCTCTTCGAGGATAACCACCAGGTGGGTTAAATCGATCTGTGGAATTTAGGAACTTGGATCCTTCGGTTGTGGCATTGTACAAAGGGATTTTAGATGTTAATGGAGTCAAGTCAAACGGCCTGTGACCACGTGCCTAGAAAATATCAGTTCCGTTCGAGAGCTCGATGTCTTCTTTTTCTTGTCCCTTCTGCAAGAGATAGTTAATTAAAGGGGGTGCCGAGAAGCCTTTAAAACCATCTGGACATGGAGATCTTCCATGGACATGGTGATTTTCCGTGGACATGGTGAAACATTTACGACCGGTGATCAGTGGAAAACCTGCCAGTATTGACTCTTGATCTCAAGCAGTTGCTTCGAACGTTACACTAGTCACGTGTTTGAAACGGAGATATTTTACCTAGATATAAAACGTTAATTGGTTTTTAAACATTTGATCTGTTTATACATTTAACTTCTAAAATCGTTAAAATAGCGTTCACGAGAAACGTTCCAAAAAATCTCATATCTGCTTTTATTTTAAATCCTTCAAAGCATTTGTTCAAATCAAATATGTGAGTGTAGCTGCGTTCTTTTCAGTTGAAATTTGTATTTCTACTTTTTGTATGCTTAAAATGACCAACTTTTAGTAGAGGTAAAAATTCAGTTATCAGTTTCCGATCTTCCTGACGAAGAGCATTTTGATGGTAAGGCTTGTTGCTTTGTGTTCTTATTGTATCACGTATATTATAATGAAAACACTTTATTAGTGTTTTTCAACTGAATAGTAATTATACCAAGCTACCTTAAATTCCAACATAATCATGTCAGTAATCGGTGTCGAAAACACAGCAGATTGCCTAACGAACCACCCTTAGACTGAAGATAAAAAGAAACAAAATGTAATAAAATAATTACCATCGTTATACATTATCTTGCTCATAAAAATCGGATGGTTTTCGCCCATACTTCCCTAAATTTTACAATGCAGCATCCTGTTATCAATACCAAACACTTCGTCCTTGAGCGAAACAGCAGAAAAAAGATCCATCCCAGGAACAGTCGTCAACTATAACAGCAGCAATAAAGTTCGCACGAATTTATTAAGGTAGCTGCCTTAACCGAAAATCGCTCGTACCGAAAAGGAAAATAATCCACACGTCCAAAAAAAAAGGCCCGAAATAAGAAGCAGAAAAGAGGGAACAAAAGCAAGATGAGGCGTGTGTCTTCTTCGGAGCATCATTCGCTCGCTGAAAAACTATATCGGATTTCTGTTTCTGAAATGCTGCGGCCATTTCCACTGATCTTTTTTCAATGCAAATGCCTTCCACTTGACGTATTGTTGAATCGTTGAACACGTCTGGAAAAATATCTGCTCATTGTAAGGCCTAATCTTCCTTCCAGGCCATCTTCTTTCTGGGAAGATAAAACGATGCGCTGCAAAACGTTGAAAAGATTTTTCTAAGCCTCAAATACATCTTTGGGATTTTCGAGGACGGGGAAAGAGGTGCAGAGATTGAATTCATTCTGGATGCGGTCGCCGAGGAATACGTATATCGAAACAACGAGATCTGGCTGCTCTACAAGTGAAGGGGGATTTCGCACAATTTATAACACATTTTCTATAAAAAGTTTTGGGCCCCACCTTCGTTTCCATCCGCTAGGAAGTGGGAGTTTGAAAATCCATTGCAAAGAAAACCGAAAATATGCAGGTTTAGGTTAGGCTTATCCCTTTACGGTTATCTTTTGCTACACGAAGGAAGAACGGGTCGTCCTACTTAAAGTTGATTCTTAACTCCTAACATCCATGCTCTGTCTGGGATTCGAACCCTGTTGTCAACATGGTGGGTCTGGAAGATGTGCCCCTCATAAGTATATCTATTTAAGGTGTACGGGCATCACAACCCTGAGGTACCCAACTGATCTACCCTCCCTTTCATTTTTAACCTCGCCTACCCTTCTGCTTTTTGCTTTTTCGTCCTCCTTCATTGTGTTGTCTGTCTTGTGTTTGGCGCAGCTTGGCCAAATATGGCCCTTGCCCCATAAAACCCCAAAACAACCAACCATGTGTCCCCGTAAAGAGAAATAGATCCAAATATACGCAGTAAGGAATTTAATAATCTTCAAATTTTCATATAGATGGAGACTGAATTCCTTGGATTTAATTTTAAAAAACTCGCTAGCTTCACACACCACTCGCCATGCTAGTCTACTGCATTGAGCGATTTTTTTTTTCAGTTTATATGCAGCAGAACCTATTGAAAGGCCCATCACTAACCACTTGGTTACCATACGCAAGTGTGGTTGGTTGGGTTTTGTGACGTAAGGGCCCATATTTGGCCAAGCTGGTTTGAACAGAATGCGGTTGCAATCTAAGGTAGTTTCGACACCTACCTGAAAATATCTTAACCCAACGGACATTTGATTTTCCTCTTTTATAACTATATCGTTGCCTTTTTCTTTTTTCATTGTTTTCCTTTTCCTTATATACACATTATTGAAAATATCAGAATCCTTTTAGTAATTTCTGCGAAGATGTGGTTTAGTTCAATATTTTATGTGCAGGACACGCTTGTATTTTTTATAAAAAGAGTTGTGACTACATAAATAATTGATAAAATTAAGATTTTTTGACTTAAGAAAAAGATGCTGTGCCAAATTCTGAGCTTATAAATGATGACATGTATGATCTTTTAGACTTTCCGACTTTATCTATGGATGCTAAAAACAAAAAATTCAATTTCTATCGTGCCATATCGATGATTCTATAGTATGTACTATATAGTAAAGTAGAAAAGCATAGTGCTAAATCAATTCACTGAATAATATAAACCCTGAGATCGTAGTAGTGAATTTTTCTGTCCAAACGTTTTAAGCCTTATGTGATATGTGACACAAACTGAGTTACCCGGTTTAAAGCAACCACGAAAGTGTGAAAGGTGCACTTATTTTATGTAAATCTTGATTCAAAATCAATTGCCAAAACGATTTGCTTGTGAAACCTCCTTTGTCGTTATTTTACCAAATCTTTTCGGTGTTTTGTTTTCATTCTTTTTGCAAGTAAAAAGTACTAGAGGAACACTGAACCTGTGTTCCTCGTATGAAAATGAATTTTAAAAAGTGAAAATTATTTCTTCATCCTGCGAACATTTATCTCAATTAGTGGTGTAATTATCTCTATCTCCTACCTGTACTTACCTAGCGTTCCTACCCCTTCTATTTCTTCTGTAATTTAACTCAGCCGGGGATGTTTTTGAGCGATGTTTGCTTCATTCTTGCCCTAATACCTCTTATAAAACGACTGCTGCGAGACCCTCCTAATGGCAAAAGTTTCATTTCTTAACGACAAAAGTTTTCATTTGTTTTCGAGGCTACGTAGTTCTCCGAGTGTGAATGCTAAATCGTTTTGATTCTTAAACTATGAATTAATTAGACTAAGAATGCATTTTCTTTGTAGTAATTAATAGTATGAAGGGACTTCACATTTTGCTCTCTTGGAGATAGCAAAACACTTATTTACATTTGACACGTATTTATCGCATTTAAGAAGTTGAGTAATAAAGGCTAAGGACATCTTGTAAAAGACTTACAACTGATTTTTATTTTCCCTAAATTATCATTCAATTAAAATACAAATTTGTTTATCCAACAAGTGTTTTCTTTAAACTAGTTTCAATTTCGTTTTCAAAAAATTTTTATTAACGCACACTGCTAGTACGAAATTCAGCATTCGTAACTTACGTATGTTTCATTTTTGATTATAAATACATGGGTGTCAATTAAAGTTTCATTGTTTGTGAAAAATAAAAAATATACGTTTACAGATGATAAAACTCAAAAATAGCCTGTTTTTCAGAATATAGGAAATCAAGTTTTACAAAAAGCAATCAGAAATCTTATAGCTTACCTTGTACTTTAATTTAAAATCTATATCGAAATAAAGAAAATGTGTACTTATTTCATTCCCTAGGGGTGTAAAAGTATGCGTACACCCTATGAATTAATATATGACTGGTTTGTTTGAATGTTTTGTTGTATAACCGCCTGGAGCCTTCGTTGCATTAATTCGATCCAATTTGATGTAGGGCTCCATTCTTTTGGGGAAAAATATTTTCAAATTTCCATTGATGTCCTTTTCCATCCTCAATTTCACACAACTGTTCGATTGAATGGTTCGTTGGCTTTTTATGGCTCACGGTGACTGAAATCCTAATTACCTGCGTGCGTTTTATACTGTAGTTACAGACGCTACTCGGTGTTTTAGTTCTGTAGCAATGAGTCTCTTTAACAAGACACCGCTTGTCAACACAGTAAGTCGACCAGAACAGTTATGGACGGTAAAACATGATCTTCCGACTAAAAGCGAAATTTGATTAAAAGTTTTATAATTATTCCTAAGCCTTCGCTCATTTATGAAAACTTGCCACATTTGCTCCGCGACCCTTTTCTAGCTATTGATGCGCATTCTGTCTTATTTGGATATCACTAAGCCTTAACATTCGCTCATTTATGAAAACTTGCCACATTTGCTCCGCGACCCTTTTCTAGCTATTGATGCGCATTCTGTCTTATTTGGATATCACTAAGCCTTAACATTCGCTCATTTATGAAAACTTGCCACATTTGCTCCGCGACCCTTTTCTAGCTATTGATGCGCATTCTGTCTTATTTGGATATCACTAAGCCTTAACATTCGCTCATTTATGAAAACTTGCCACATTTGCTCCGCGACCCTTTTCTAGCTATTGATGCGCATTCTGTCTTATTTGGATATCATTTGCTAACTTCGAAATCAATCATAAATCACTAATTATATTTTCTCGAATGTACGAATTATTTTTACGCGCTAAAACTACATGTCTGTTGCCCTCTTCATAGTTCAAGTAAACAATTTTATTAATAGACACATTTCTTACTCAAAAACTTAATTCGCAAAATAATATTGTACCAAAATTTACTTCTTTCAAGTATTGTCCGAATCAACATCACCTATTACGTGAAGAACCTGCTCCAGTGTGTCGCAAGTGCATCACTATCTTAACATTCAGACATATCTTAATAAAATACCCTGATTTCAACTTCCAGACACAGCCAATTTGGTGTTTATCTCACCTGACTTTCGATTTATATATATATATATATATATATATATATATATATACGGTGTTTGGCACAGCTTGGTCAGATCTGGCCCTTGCGCCATGAAAAACAACCCAACCAACCGAATCAACATACATTAAAAATAAGAGTGGTCGGAATGCTTTTTACACTCGCTGCACAGATTAGTGTATTCGTAAGTGTGTAGAGATAAATAGTGATGTATAATAAAGGATACTGTGTACCAGTTTAGACATAAACACGTATGTCTTAAAAGAAACAAAAATCCTCTGCTTAAGCATAAGTTACTGCCAATTCAATAATTAGGGTTTGAAGACCTTGTATTTACTATCTTTACGCATTTAAATTTTATTCTAATGCTTAATCATTTCTCCACATGTCTAACTGTTTGAGATGAACACCAAACAAACGGCAACCTTTTGTATTTCAATAATTTCCGTTAAAATAAGTGAACCATAAGAATTCAGCGGAGGTTGACTTGAGCGATCTGCACGAATGTTGTTTATCATCTCTGAGACAAAATATTTCCCAATATTTGAGTTTGTTGGATTGAAATTTGATTCGTGTGTTTCCTATCGAAATTCATTTTAAAATTTTCTGTTTGATCCCACATTTCCTTAACCCTCTTAGAGTCACGAGATTTCCTAGTGCCATCGCCCTGCATCACACATTTAATGACTTTAAACAACCACACCAATTTTTCGATAGAATCCTTGGAAAGATTCTATTGGTCAAACTGGTTAGAAGTCATGCAGGGAAGACAATAGGAACGGGTATATGTATGTGTACTTAGAGGATTAACTTTCATTTCAGTGAAAGTTCCTTTTTTTCATAACTGATGCCAAATAATTATAAATTCAACATCGAAATTCTGGGCCGTTTGGAAAATTTAATGCCGGACTTCACTTTTCTTTGCACTATTACGAACATATAATCTGATGTCATTTAAGATGGCATGTTAAGCTGCGTGTAAAATTCTAATATTTCAGACTCGTAAAAAATGACAGCGACACACCAAATCTTATGTTTGGGTAATCAGCTGAGCAAAAGGTGTAAGTGTAAGGTGTTTGTGCTGTAATCCGGCAGTTGAGTCGCATGGTTTTGGACGGACGATCCTATTCGTCAAATTTGGGGGCAGGCTAAAGCGGAACAATGTGTTTCCATAATTGGCGCGTCTTTCCTAGCTCCGTGTTCATTGTACTGTGTAAAAAGCGTTGATAATAAATACAAATTGGCGAAACAAATAATCACCTGTGGCGATCGCCATACAGGGTTTTGAGTATGGCAGCCCTTTCTCCTAACGAGTTGAACCACTTCTGTACAAATGGACTTCCCCAAATTCATCTGCCTTCTCAAAGGAACTGCGCTGTTAAATAAATTGAGAAAGCCCTGTGTTCGGATTATAATTTATAATTTGCTCATATTTCAATAGAGATAAGATTTTATGTTTCATGCTTAGAAAAATGAAGTCGCTCAGGTTCTAACAATCAGTTGCTAACTTGGAAGTTTTTAATATTCAGGCATTGGAATTGAGTTCAAAAAGAGTGAGTTTTATCACTTATATCTCAAAAAACTTATTTGATGTAATTCACTGTCCTGTAATGTAGGAAGAAATTAAACGGATTTTCTCCAAACGGTGGAGGGGCCACAACCTGCGAATTGTAGGTAGAGCAGGTTCTATCCTGTATATATTTCTCTTTTCTATGTCAGTTAAACTTTCTTTGTGTATGTGTGTCTAGTACTTGATATTGTATGACTTGTGTCTGGCACAGCATGGCCAAATATTGCCTTTGCGCCATAAAACCTCAACAAAGCAGACGAATGGAGTAAAAATTCCTCCATATAGAGTAACCGTCCAATACGTGGGGGGAGCAAGTCCTGAGATGGGATTTTGTTTCCTCTAATGCATTCCAGCAAACTGAAAATATGGCGTCGTGACAGAATATTTTTGTTTTAAGAAAGGAAAAATGGATTTCAGACGTGATGAATAAACATTCTAAAAACCACATTCTTTATTTGCATTGCACTCGAAGCTACACAGAAAATATTTGTCTTACAGATGGGTTTTCTGGTGAAACAAAACTTCCCAAGTCAAGTCTTGTATTAAACAAAAGTATGCAATACATCATGCAGCAAGAAAATTATATAGTTCTCTAAAAAATTATGCTGTCAAACGGGGAAATAAAAAATACGTATTTCCAAAACTTAGCGAAAGATTTGAATCCGAAGATTTATTTGCCTCCAGGTGAATGAAGTCTTGAAATAATATGATCACTCTTCCTTTCTGAAAGTAAATACATAAATCTATTCTCTAAATACTCAATATATATGCTGTGAAAGTTCTCTATATGAATAAACAGTTTATATGTCTGTTTATTCATGTAGAGATTTCTTCAGATATGCTTTTTTGGGTGAAGCAGAGTAAACATGATGTTGCCTTTTAAATAACAGTACAGTGCCTGTACTACCCTTTTTTACGCGAGTGACATAAACGGTGTTTGAAATAGTACATTTAAATACTAAAAATATTGTTTATTGATACGTTTTTCAATAAATAATGTATCAAAGCTTTTCTGTTGTATGTATATTACACAATAATGACTGCTAATAATACTACGCTATACTATTATCGTCAGTTTAGAGCAGAAATTCATTAAAGTTGACATTCTTTCAGAGATATTAAATGTTTATTTTCCTGATATGAGAAATACATTATCCTATTGTAATCTGTTTGAAGAAATATAGCACTACCTAAATGCGTTTAGTTTTCTTTACCTAAAAACAAATAGCTAATCTGCTAATTAACGAGTTTCTGGTCTAAGCCGCCGATATGAACTTGCTAATACTGTACTATGCTGACATTGAGCCCTATGGTGCGCTTGTTTGGTTCTACACATGTTGAGGGGCCGCAGTAGCCCAGTTGGAAGAGTAACTGATAAGCAACCGGAGGATTGCGAGTTCGAAACTAGGTCCAACTAAAGGTCATCGTGTACATGGAGGCTGGTGCACGTTAAATCTGCTGTGGCCCCAAATGTCCTCACGTTGGTGTGGAAGTTTGGAGAGTGGGGCGCTATGTCAGTTGTTCTCGTCATCTGGCCGTGGTTCAAAATTACGAGGATTTGTCCTCGGATCTTTCCCTTCGGGATGGATCCCGGACCGTCGCCAACAGCCCATTGTGTTGCTCCAGTGTGACTACCTACCTACACATGTTGACGAATAATAAGCCTAACCTGGGTACCGTATTGGTATGACTAAATAGTAACTGTTATTTAAACGGTTTATTAAACCCATAGCATATTTTATTTCATTACTTTGAAGCTACAAATGGCTTTAATAAAGTTTATGGACTTTTCCAATTCGACAGTCGAAACTAGGCCTAGCTTCTAAACAAGTTAAAGAAAACAATCCGAGTTTCTCCTGATATTATTTCGTTTTCTAAAGCAGCAGAATCTCAGCAATGCTGTAACAGAAACGAAACTCCACGAAGGTGTGTGAACAAGCGCACTGAATGTAGTTCCAAAGGTAGAAATCTCCCCTCTGGCGCGTGGAGAACACCTTGTCACGCTCCCTGGGGATGCTTCAAAGAGTGGAGAGACAGTCACATGTCAGGTTGGAAATGGAAACTTTCTCTCCAACTGGTTTGCTTTGTGCGTTGGGGTGGGGATTTTCTGGTATAGATTCCTTTCTTTTTCTCATTTCTACCATCATAATAAAAGTTGGCTCGGAGATTTTGAAATGTACGAAATTTTATCTTTATTTTCTGTTCCTATTCGTTCTCCCATTTGGAAGGAAAGTTCGTTTCTGTTCAGAAAGTAACGGATTTTTCATTTCTGAGAAACAGATTTTGGGGATAGACTCACCTCAACTCCATCATGGAGTACCTATAATGGGTCTGGTAAAAAATCCCAACACCATAGGAAGTCTCGGAGAAGCTAGTCTACAACTGATAGTTTACATTAGCATATCCATCGAGTGCCTCTCTATTAACTCTCACATACATCTCACTAGAGAATTCAACATAAGATATATCTTTTTGGGATAATTTGTTTATTTGTAGATAAAAATTCTCGCCTACTAAAAATTATTTTTAATTATTGACTGTAACTTAATTTTTAAATTATTGTCATGAATCACTTAATTCGTTGAAATGAAAATATGAATTAATTGTATCAACCCTCCAAGTGGTTTTGACGAGATATCTCGTCCAGCACGACTTGGCCGATTGTGCTAATGACGAGATATCTCGTCATCAAATTATTGCCGATTTTTTATGATGACGAGATTAAGACCTGGTCAGTTTTTTTCTAATGAGTGGATATCTCGTCCATCAAGATCTGGTCACTTTTCGGAATGACGAGATATCTCGTCGAGTCAACCACCAGAAGGGTTAAATATGTTGCCAAATGATCTTGAAATGATGCAATTAATTGAAATGTTTTGTAAAGTGATTTTAAGAAAGACTTAAGGTCAAAAGTCTTAAATTATTCGCGTAAGATTTATATCATTCTTAACTGGACTTAATACGTTTAAATAAACGTTTAGAGTTTAAATTCGATAAAGAATTTAAAATATTTTTCACGATCTTTGGAAACATTTGCAACAAATCCTTCGTCTTCGTAGCTAATGTTAGACTTACATTAATACAATGTCTTCCTCAATTCATATTAGGCTAACTCAGGTGGATTTGTGAGCGATCCATCCGAAACTGACACAAAATAATAGTGCATGGTGACTATTAAATTAGTTGATCATAATGTTCAATAAACTTGCCAAAATGTCCATTTCAAACGTTTGTATTACGCGTTATTTCACTTTCATTTGCAAATACTGAATATTTTTATGACAATTCTATACTTTCAGAGAAATTAAGTGATTTTTATGCCTTCTGATGTGCTCAAATTTCTTACCTATATTTATTTCCTACTTGAGTACTCAAATGTGTTTCTTTTGATAGGTTGCGCGTTCGTGAAATTTGGATCTCACTCAGAAGCACAAGCTGCGATCGGAGCATTACACGGAAGCCAAACAATGCCCGTAAGTAAAGTAAATATCAATTTTGTTATCTCTTTCTGCATTGCTTCATTTTACCACAATTATCTTAAAACTCAGGGTGAATTTTAATAATGGGGAACATAAAGACAATACTTTTCTCTCTACGGATGTGTCCTTTGATTTTATGGGATGCCAGTAGGTGCCCTGCAATCGAATGCTCGCCAAGTTCACCAGATTTAACTCCGCCTCTTTCCAAATTCAAAATGACTCATCAATCTATTTTATCCAAATTCTTTTATAATTCAATCTTTTAAATTTCACTCCTTCAAACTTTATGCATATGTAAATTAAATTCATTAGTTATGCTTCAGACAATGGTCTTGTTTTTATCATCTGACTATTTGAATGTTTTTAATCTCATCTACACATTTACATGTTTTAAATCTCTCTTTTATCTTTATCTGGGACTTGATTTTTAAATATTTTGTACTTTTATTGGGTTATATTCTGTCTTGCGTTTGTCGTAGCTTGTCCACTTTTGGACCTTGCGCCATAAAACCCTAACATCCAATCCAATCCTCTTCAGTCCTCTTTTTGTGGCGATATATCATCAAATATTGTTGCCAAAGTAGTCATTTCTAGAAACGAATCTAGTGAAATCAGCTGCGAATGCGATGATTATGCCACTTCCACTATCTGATTTGAAAATTGCTATTAAACAGCTGCAATGAGAAGTTGGTAGATCTCTTGGGAATGAAAATTGAACGTAGTATGGTATCTAGGATATGAAGATTGGAAGAAGCTGGATTACATGCAGATGAAGACTAACACAATATTTAATTAAACATTAAGATAAAATACAGAAGTGGTTACATAGATTACGATAGCCTACATGCTGGCACATAGTTTTGTAGTTGTTTTGGACTGCGCTTCCCCTGTGCGTGGAAACATGTCGATCAGTTCCAATCTCAACTGATTTTTGAATGAATAAAGTTATAGATTGCAGTTCTGCTCTGCGCTGCCTCTGGTGGGGGGAATCCTACATGAATAACAAACTTCATGATATAAAAATATTTTAAGAATCCTGGAGTTCATTTTTACTGAGAAGATATGAAGTCGGTCGTTTGAGAATAGTAAGAGTCGTTTTACTCAGCAACATTTGTAACACACGGTTAGAGTTCCCTATGTGCACTATATTCCACTGACCCATCAAGTGATCCCATCCTCTTAATTATGTCTTAATTTCAAATTTTGATTAAATATTTGAATGTTTTAATTTCAAATACTTAAGCAAAAGTATTTTTAATCTCACTTTTCAAACTCATCCTACATTTATGATCCCAACGTTTTAAACTTACAAGAAACCAATGCTTTCTTTCAATCATGAATTTTTATCTGACACATCACACAATGTGTTTGGCGTAGCTTGTCCGCTTTTGGACCTTGTGCCATAAAACCCAAAACAACCAAGCAACTGACACATCACACACATTTTTATTTTGTTTTCGGATATACAGCTGATCCGAATAAAATTATTTAAAGCGGTTATTGTTTTAATATAATTATATACGTTAATTACGAAAATATTTGTTTTTCCTTGCTGAATTCAACTTTGAATTAAAACGTTTCTCTTCAATTAATAATTAAAGCAACGAAATAAACTAAATTTAAGTGCCGAGACAATTACAATGGTTGGAATTTATTTATGAAATTCGTTGACAAAACAACAATGAAATTCATTGAGGAGCAGAATACATTGCTGCAATTAGATACGCATTTTGTTCCAGAAATTCCTCTAATAATTTATTGATAGTAAAGCATTTATTTTGTATAAAAGATTCAATATTTTACATGAATAAATGTAAAGTTTTATATATGCTTATTTTTAAAGCACATTAATAAAGAGGAAAGGCATTTAAAACAATGAAATGGAAAATAAATACACAAAATTTGCTTAGAAGAATGAAATAAAATTTGTCTCGCAAATGCAATTAATAAAGTAAACATGGTTTAACTTATTCATTCGATTAACCATATATGTCAATGGTGATGAGCGAATTGAAATAATTTGTACCCGAATTAAATTTGGTTATTAGTTCAGAATATTCAAATCAGTTATTTAAAAGGACTGGGATATAAAATTTAAGATCATATTAATTTAGTCTCAAAAATCTTGGAGTTATGCTATTCTTTATGAAAATAAAATGAGGAGAGAAGTCGAATTGTGAAATTGGTGCGTTATTTTTATCAGTATGTTAACGTTTCAAGACGTGTGGTGTTTATTTCTTTGTTTTGCATTACTTCCTAATATGGAATATTCTACTTTTGAAATCAAATTAACCGAAAATTGGATATGCATTGTGTAATTATCTTAGAATCGCTTCCGTTGCTTTTGAAAATTGAAAAAAGGTCCAACCAAAAATACTTTATAATGTATTTTTGTATGGATTATAGTTTTCTCCTATTTCACATGTCAATTTATATTGACTTTGTAATATCGGTCGAATTGACCCTCGTGTAGCAAAAAAGGACCGTAGAGCTACAAACCAAACCAACTTCCATTGGTATAAAGGAATGAATACAATTATGATGATTTACCAAAATATCTATAATTTTCAATGGGCCTTGTGCACAGGTTTTCAGGTTGGTTCTAATAAATCGATACCCTTGTCTTTACGATGGTCGCATTTCATTTCACATATTTTGTATTAATCAAAGTTGAACATTAAAACAGAAAATCAGTTTCCAATTTTAGCTTTTTAAACACTTATAAATCAATCATTTGGAAAGCTTGTTTAAATCCTTGTTTTTGATCCTTCATAATGATTATAAGATGATATTATAATCTTTTATACCATTTTGCATGGAGCAAGCAGCTACTTAAATCTACCGAAAACTAAATGAGGTGCTATTGTCGGTTATTTCGTAAGTAAAATTGACATCTGAACGTTTTCTTGTCGACTATCAGTTTATTTTGCTCGATCCTTGAATTGCAAACACGCTATATTGCAGGACAATATAATAAATATAACACGTGTTATATCTGGCAGTCCGACCATTAGTGTAGCCACCAGCTTGAAGGAAAAAAGGCAGTTAATTAAAGAACCGACTTTCTAATGAAATAGACGGAATATGGGCGCACAGCTCCATGATATTTCTTCCGGTCACTCAGTTTGAAGATCTGTCACGTGATTGTGGGAAAACGCTTTAATCCTAATGTGGGAAAAATTATTGATTGGTTAGGTTACCAGCGTGATTTTAAACACTATTCTGCTCTCCCACATGATCCGGCCCACATGCCCTTGGCGCAGCTTGTCCTGCTTAGGACCTTGCGCTATAAAACTCAAAATCCTGTCCTCCCACATGACCCGTTTAGAAGGTCCATGTCAGGGAATCGATGAAGCTACCAGGCGTAGCTCTTGCGCATGGATTTGATGAAACATCTAGAAAAAGACATGATACTCTTGGATTTCTGCGAGATGTTAAAGGCAAAACAAAAGCTGTGCACTTTAACCAGATTATAATATTGGAAATAAATTTCCTATACATTGATTTCTTTCACGGTTATTTGCAAATTTTAACCCTCCTGTTGGTTGTCTCGACGAGGTATCTCGTTATTAGCAAAACTAACCAGATCTTCATGGACGAGATATCTCGTCATTAGAAGTAAACTGACCAGATATTGATCTCGTCGTCATGAAAAATCGGCAATGTCTTGATGGACGAGATATCTCGTCGAAACCACTTGGAGGGTTAATCTAACACACACATTGGCGGACAGTAGTGCGTGGATAATACACATTGCTGAAGCAGTTCTCTGCACCCGAAACCCTCGGAGGCACATCTTTAGATGTGTACGATCCCGAAGTACCCTAGTGATCTATCCTTTTCCCATGGAGTTTACTGCCTCTGGTAAACATGGGGATTGCGGCCCCAGGGTGCCCCCAAGCGATCTTTCTTCACTCCATCTTTTCTTTTCACAACTACTTGACATTGTCTTGCGTTTGGTACAGCTTTGCCAAATATGGCCCTTGCGCCATAACACTCAAAACCAATCAACCCAAACCAACCAACTCTGCACCCAAAGCACGCGTCGAACTATTTTCAGGGATTTCTTGCCTTCTCCAAGTAACCACCGAGTGCATAATGGGAATTCATGCATAATTCCAATCTGGTGTGCAACATATGCTCCTCGCCTCACGGTTCCATAGACTACCGAGAGGGCTTTGAGGGCGACGTGTAATATGGCGCGAGATCGGATTATTAGGAATATCAATGCCTTGTCACCAGTCATTCAGGTTCAATCACGTTGAAGTCCGTCTAATGTGCGGTAATTTGCATCAAATGGTAGTTATTGGAGGGGATAATCCGCCCGAGACAGCAGTGGTGTCACTGGCGAGGCAATCATTTCCAAAAGAGATATAAGAATTCCGTTGTGATATTCTTTCAATAAAACAATAGTTTCCTAATTTAACTAACAGGTGTATTCAATTTATAAACTAGGAAATGAGTTTTATCTTTGAAGTACTTTATGCCAGAAATAAACCTGGCCTTCTGAAATGTACTATGACTGTTGTGTACAAGTCATTTCAGAGGGCCAGGTAAAGTGAAATTAGCCCACAAGCTTATAAATAGCATAACGCATCTTACTTAAATATTTGTATTCGCATAAAAGACCACTAATTCAGAAATAAACCACCATAAATTACTGCTTGTAATCATCATCGTCAATATTTTTTAATAAGTCGATTTTAAACTTACAGGATTTGATTGGAGAAAATCACCACCCAAATTTTTTAAAATTTTTACATGCTATAACATATTTCAATTTTATCTAGTGTCTAGTCCAATTTTATCTAGTCCATCACCATTTAAATTCATCGTTTCATTACAAATTTTAATTCATAATTCATGTTGCAAATATGATCTTGTTTTATCCTTATTTATTCATCTCATTAGAAATCTCAATATTAATTTCTTATGTTTCTTTTTTTCTCATGTTTTTGAGACTCCATTTATTGTCGTCTGGACTACTAATTTTTAAATATTTCATATCTTTCATTGGACTACATTCTGTATCGGCCAATGTAATCAGCTGGATTTGGTACTACCTAGCTTGTGTTTGGCGCAGCTTGTCCACTTTTGGACCATGCGCCATAAAGCCCCAGCTAACCAACCTAAAATGCACGATTTTGTATAAATGGGTTCGGCGATGATTTTCAAGGTATATATACTCGAATAGTGAGAATCTTAAAAAGCAAGACTTTTTTATCTTAAACTTCTAATCTATACCGATAAAGACTAAAGTTGAAAACAACATTATAAAAAATAAATTTTGGTTCGTATCATCGATTCAATTAAAGCGCTTCTACTTCAGTTGGGGAAAAAACATAATTAAATTCATACACTTAATGGTGCTTTTTGTTTGTTTTATAACAAATATGCTCCCCAGGACGAAAAAGCTTCAATAACACCCTAATTACCTAGTAAGAACGAAAAAACTGTTGTTCTTAGGAATTGAGGAATATTAATGTCACTTAAAAGTTATTGAGATTTAAATGGTGTTTTTTTCTGCAATTCCCTCTGACTGCTGCCGACCGCTTAAACCTCTAAGCACCAATCAACTTAAGTTTGGACATAAATTCATGTGCCTTTAACAAGTTTAAACATTTTTTGTTTTCGTCTGCTGAGGAGAGTGGGAGACAAAAAACAATGACCAGAAAATTTTCTCAGCAGCAAGTTGTGGGTAAATATGCGCATTTAACCAACTTCCCGATCAGAAAGAACGAGAGAAAAAACAGACGAATAATACGAATTTAAAACACGACGCAAAGTACTTCTTACGCTCGTACAAAAACAAACTTTCTTTTAATTAGGATAAGCTCTCGAGAAGCAAGGGGAAAAAATTTCCGAATTACAAAAGTAAATCCTACTCGCTAAGTAACAATGGCACACAGGAGAAGGGGAAAAATTAAAAAAAAAACCCTGAACCCTTAAAAGAAAAAAATATTCTTTTAAGAGATTTGAGACTGAGTACAAAAAAAATTATTTAAAAAAAGCAGCATGGCTGGATAAGGAAAAACTCACCTCGCAAGCAAAGGGGAGAAAAGAGAAAAATACAAAAAGAAACTGGAAGGACGGAAATTTAATACCGAAACTTTTGTAAGCAATGAGATCAAAGTCTTATTTTTTGCTGACGTTCTCGTTTATATATCTATATATATAGGCACTGGCTCCGGTACACCAAAGAAGTGAGATTGAAAAATAAAATAACCATACATGGAGGGGGGGGGAGTGATTCAACAAAAACGTCGCGTTTATCCGAATAAACGTTTTCTTAAAATGTGATGCAATCATCTCTCGCGTACGTTCTGCCGTCTTTCCTTCATCTTCGTGAACAGGGCGTGGCTTCATTTCTGCTGAGTCAGAGAGGTAGGGGAAAGAGGGTCTAAAAATCGCTTTCCAATGCTATTTCCCTGTTTGGAAGAGAAGCATTCAAACCGAACGCAAAATAAGGGATTTTTTCCGAAAGCCGTCGATATATACTTGGACGGGAAAGAATAATACCTTTGTCTCTCGAACCAGATCGTTTTCCCGTTGCCTAAAATAAAAATCTGAATTTAATGCTTTTTATATTTCCATCGAATTCAGTTTTGAAAGTAATATTCATTAATATTGTCTTAATATTTACATTCACTAGAAAATATTTTTCTTGTGTAGCATATTTTAAACGATTTCACTATTTTTCTAAGAATTCATGCATTCTAAATTTACACTCATTATAATCTTTATAATTTCTGTGTTTGCCTGTGAGGCGTGAATAATGCTTATCTAGCATGCATCCAGATGAAATCGGACGAGGTAGTTCTGTCTGGTCTGGTTCGTTAAGAACCAGATTTTTTATAAAACTTCAAACAAACAATTTATTTTGTCGAACGTTTGACACCCAATGAGTATCACAGATAATTTTTATAATAAAGTTTTAAGATTTCGAATTTTTGTTTTTGTTCCGTGTTTCAAAAAATTAGACAATTTCCGAATTAGGTTTCGCTACAAGTTTTCTTTTAGTTCAAGTCAAAATATCTTCTAAACTATTTTATTTAAATTATAAATAGAGTAAGCAATGAAATTCAGTAAGATATTGAATTTCCTGTCGATCACTAATTGGTTTTATAGAGCTCTTATAGGTTTTGTGCCCGCACAATCTCAAGTCAAGGATTAGCATTCGCTTGTAACTTAAGAAAATTTTCTTCTATTTTATCTTTAGTTATAGACCCCTGTTTCCTGCCATGAAGACAAAATGGCACTGAAAACAACGATGCTATGTAAACATTCCTTTACACTTTAGTATTCTTGTAACGAATAACAACAACAATACAAATTATGTTGATGAACTAGTTCGATTTATCTTGGTTTGCAAAGTTGATTTGTTTCATTTGCTATGCAATTTATCAACTAAAAATTTAGTTTCAGGAGGATATGGAAAGAGGGGATATTAAGAGGCAATAATCTGTTTCCAGAATTGAAAAACCCTCTTAGTTGTGTGTGATTTCAGGACTTAAATGACGTAAACGAGGTGCAGAACAGTGAGTGAACAGACTCCTAGAAATTTATATTTTGATGGTCTAAAAATACTAGATTCGTGCTGGGACTTGTATACATGCTATTAAACGAAAATTATATCGAAAATCAACAAGGTTATTGCTTTAAAGAGGTTGAAATTTGTTTAAAAGCTAATTAAAGGTGCGAGATGTTTACTCACCCCTTTTTTGAATCTTTACCCTCTTTTCTAGGGCTGGGCAAAAAAGATCAAATTGGATGATGTCCTTGTTTTATCCATGCTTCTTATTCATTCTTTTACTTAAACTTTTCTATTCCATAACACAAGGAATCTCAACCAAAATGAAGACACATCCAATAAATTTCGCTAATCTTTAATTGCGCTGAAATATATCTACATTGAAAACAGAAATAAACCGAATGTTTTCTACAGCTTAATCCGCTCGATTCAAAAATCAGTTCCTTTTATTCTCCTCTGTGCGCATTCCCGGCAGGTCTGCACAAACGATAACAGGCTCGTATTCACGACAAATATAATGTAAGTGAAAACTAAAAATTAAAAATTTATAACCCGATTTTCGAAATTTTGGAAATATCTTTCGTTGAGATATCTGCAACGTTGAATAGTTTTGAGAAGGAAACTATTACACATGCATCACACGCAGAAAATTTTCAAGTTAATGACCAAGTTCTGACCATTCCCATCTACTCTGGGAAACGAAGTTACTAAATTCTGTTCCGCAAGTAGCTGGTAGGAATTCTCTTCATCATGTAAAGATTGCAAATAATCCTGACTCGGGTTCAGTCCAAAGTAACGCGACCCTAGTTTACGACATCCTCTTATTAGAACCCCTTACGACACGTTATATTTCACGACAACCCAAAGGGTTTCTCAATAACAGGCTTCTGTAAATTCGCCTTCAATTCAATAAACTTTGATTGGCTTCCCTTTCAAATTGAACATTAAAGGGAAGGACGTACTTGAATAAGATTTGTTTATTGATTTTCGAATCCGTATAGGAACGCTTTTATATAATATTGATACTGTTCTGCAATAGTGTGTCTGCGTTTGAACTTGGAAAGTTCATTTATCTCTTCAGTTGGGCCTTTCAATTTGAACGTGTCTCTTTAATTGGGCTTTTGTTGGGGAAATAAATAGTGTTATACGAATGTCAAATATGTACAAGATTTAAGATCACTGTTCCGTTAAAAGACACTTGGTTTTTTTTATTGAATTTTAAAATATAAATTTTTTCAAGAATCTAGAAAAGAACTATACATTTTTTAGAAACCAATCTGCTTCAGCTCGTGCATAATTAGCTTCACATGTTCCCCATTTTTTTATTCTTGATCTGTTCTAAAATTGGGCATCCATTGATTTATGAAGTCTCGTCCTAATGTGTTTCCGTAGCTATCAAAAAAATAGTCAACTGTTTCCAAGTGTTTATAGTAAGGGCAAAGGTCTATTGCATTATGAAGTCTAGCTTGATGTGTTTCAAATATTCCATGTGATGTGATGATCATTATATATGAAGAAATCTGTATAATTGTTCTTTCTGCTTACTTTTTGGATGAGGTAGTAAGAAACCTTTCTCTACTTTTCCAGCGATTTTGTAATTGTACGGTTAATTCCTTCCTGGTGATGTTTTTAATCTGTTTAGGAGTAGTAAATTACTAATATGCTAGTAAATTTATTGAATTATAGAAAATACTCATTTTAGGTATTCATTATACCTAAAATGAGTATTTTCCTAAATTATACCATTCAATATTAATAGCAAACTGCTAGTTGTCGAGAGGCACCGCTTATAGAACACTTGCAGGCTTCAGTTCTAGATTGAGTTCGATCGTCACCTCTGCTTTAGACGAGTTTATTGAAAGAGATTTTACCCTGTAGGCACTCATGTGGACCATAGATTAAAATGACCAAATAAATATTTAGTACAAATAAACGAATCGTACTAAATAAAACAATTGTTGATGGATAAAAGAAATGTTTCCAATCCAATATGCATTGTCAGATGTAAAATTCAAGAAAAGTTTTCTCGTTCTTTCGCATTTTTATTTGAAAGGGGATAGAAATATATACACACATAAATAAAGTATTTGTATGACATTGAATACTTTTGTCACATCAGTTTATACATTTGAATGCAACCTCAGGTTTCCGCATTTCGTTTCCACCTTCTCGTTTTATGACTGCAAGTATCACGTAAAAACAAATCAATATATTTTTCATTACATTTTATAAAACAAAACTAGAATAAAGTATTTAACTCTGTATTCATTTTTGTGTAAATTTCAAGCTAAAACATTTGAATACCCATATCCTCTAGCATACTTTAATCAAACTTAACTTGGCAGTGTTAGAGAAGTTGAGATGTAAATTGAGCATTGAATTGCTTTTGAAAATTATTTTGGTTTTCCAAAAGTTATTACCCTCAGGGGTTTACTTTCTTCTAGTAAACACGGGTATGATATCCCCGAGGTAACGTAGTGATCTTTCGTTTTTCTCTCCCCTGCCCTTCTACTTTTCGCTGTTTTTCCACCCAAGTTGTGAGTTTTGTTGAATTTTATTGCCTTGACGTTTGGCGCAGCTTATCCATTTTTGAATCTTAAGCCACAAAACCCAAATCAACCAACCAAAAGATATTTTTACAGAATTTGAATATTAATACTTCATAGAATGAACTTATTTTTCTCCGAAACATAAATAATTTACGAATAATTGGTACAGTTATACAATTATATAAAGAATAAAAATAATTTTGCATAATTTAAGCACGTACACTAAAAACCTAGTAAAGTTGAAAATTTATTTTAATGACGTGTAGGGATTGCATTTTTACCATAATTACAAGTTCATTTACTTTCATTTATATATTTTTTCTTAAAGAAACAAATCTTTATTTAATGCGAAAGCGAAAACCTCACTAAATAGAAATGAAATTATTTCTCAATATCTGACCAACACAGAATTAATGTTTCATTTTTAATTCCTATTAGAGTTTGTATTTATGTATCAGAGTTAAGACAGCGAATGGCTTTGGTCTATTTGAAAGTTTCTAAATATTATGCAGTGTCTTTCTTGTACATAAGTTGTTTTGGTCGAGTATTTTTGGAATTACGCTTTAATAAGTAGATTAGAAGTCGAAATCCGACACGTTTGCTCACTTTTGGTTTTAAAATTCTACTTTTGCTTTCTATGATCGGAATTTAATTGTCTGCGGACATGTCTTTATTCAGATACTTGATACACTTTTATACTAATTTGTATATTGGCGATAAAGATTGAAATATAGCTGCTAAACTTATTCATATTTTAAGATATTTCTCTTTGGATTAAGCAGAAAAAATTACAGTAAAGTGCCCGTACAAATTGTCATATCAGACTTAATGCTTCTAACATTTTGCTATTTTAATATTAAGTGGATGGTAGGTAGGTATTTTAATTAACGTCACACCGGAGCAACATAACGGGCTATTGGTGACCGTCCGAGAACAATCCCAAAGGGAAAGATCCGAGCAATAAGTGAAATTTCTCAACACTGAAATCTGCTAATATTCTGTCAACACTGAAACATATTCAGTGTTAGCCGAATATTTTTCAATAAGAAACTTGGAGGCATATTTTCAAACCTTTTCTCTCGAAATTCACTTTTGAAGTCGGCATATATAATAGTTCTACTCCGGCGTGTTGGCATTTGAGTCGAACGAGTCAGTTCGTTTGAAAAGGGGACAGATTTAAAGTAAACGATACGGTTTCTGGATCGGAGTTTATCGGACGATGCCGTAAGCGACAGCAGTGATGACGAGTTGGAAAAGTAAATAATTACCCAAAGCAATCGTCATATATGATTTTGCTTATGGCAGCCCTTTTCTCTGGCGACCCTTACTACTTTGTAGAAATGGATTTCTCCAAGGTCATCTATCTTCAAACTCTTTCACGTTTCGTTTAATGATGAATTTAATTAAATAATAATTGATTTAATGCAATTTTCAAGGAATATTACAATAGTATTTCTATATGTAATGAGGTAGTATGAAAATAAGAAATTAGCACTTTCGAATGGCTTGGGCGCCCAGAAACCCTTTCCCCCCTCGCTGCGCTACGGTCCCTGTTGAATAGCAGTATAGCGTAGCTTGACATTGATAACTGTTGACGAGATTGGATCGAATAGAAATCTCATGCTTAGCTTCAGGCAACCTCATAAGTTAACTCCATTCACCCTTGTTGCTTTTCCACAATATGTACAATGCAAATTATTTTTAGCCCCAAGTCAAAAAGGAGCTCAAAAGCCAGAATTGCACCCAATCTTGTTATAATGCAAATCAAGTTAAATCCCAAAAAAAATCAAGTTTAAAAGCTTGCTTGGGGAACTTGACTCACTACGCATATTATCTTGACAGAATGCTAGCCTCAATTGCAGGCAAGGGGTAGGGTGGAAAAGTCTTCTGAATTGCGCAGCATTGTGCATGAAAAGCACCTTTCACCAATAATAGGGAGAAATCATCAGAAGTGGATATAATTGGGCATTCTTTGGTTGGTTTCATGCGGGTTGGTTGGGTTTTATGGGGCCATGTTTGGCCATACTGCCCCAGACACAAGACATTAAGTATGTAGAGTAATGGACACACTCACAAGGAAGTTTTACTGAAGAAATATACCCAGGGAGGTATCGAATCTGCGCTGCCTACAACTCGCAGGTCGCTAGCGCAGTGAGCGAACCCACTGAGCCACGACGACCCCTGGTGTCATGCTGGAACAATCAAGGACGTTACGATAGGAACTCGTTTCAATGTGATTTACGTTTTTAAAAATCGTCATTTTTGCATCGGGATATGCCTTGGCTTGCGATATTCCCCAGTGGTGGGCGTATCTGACTTAAGCAACCTTATTGATTGATAACACCATCGCCGGATTCCGGACTTTTAGAAGTGTGAGGAGGATGCAACAGATGCCGAAAACAAAGACGTCGTGAGCTTCTAAGTGCTTAATCTTTAATTACGAATCGCGTGGGACACGAAGTGATCAATCGAATCGAGCCGCAGCTGCGCGCTTTTCAATTAAACCCATTGAGCTGAAAGTCATTTGCTCCGATCTCTAGGGGAACTGTTGCAGAACACGGTATTATAATCTCAGTCGTCTTAAAATTAATCATCGAGGGAAATGAAAGCTTTCCCAGCACACACTTGGCCGGGACTCAAAAATCGCCTCCCTGGGGACTTGTTGACCCGGACGATGACGAATGTAAAAAGCATGTTGCCGTTACGTGATTTCCCAGGGGTCGATTGTCATCTCTGGTTCATTGTTGCGAAAGTTGATATGTATTTATTGATGAATACAACACGAACCAGAAACGGCTGACGAATAAAATGAATTACATGTCAACGCGATCTCATCTTTGAAATAATTGTTCGAATAGCCCAGTTATATTATGCGGTAGCCCAGTTGGAAGAACAACGGATTAGCAACCGGAGGGTTGCGAGTTCGAAACTCTGTCCAGACGAAGACCGTCGTCTACAAGGGGGAAGGTGCACGTTCTATCTCTCGTGGCCTCAAATGTCCTCACTTTGGCGGGGTGTGGAATTTTGAAGAGTGCCGTACCAGCTCAGGTGTTGATCCCGCCATCTGACCGTGGTTGAAAATTACAAGGAATTGTCGTCGAATCTTTCCCTTCGGGATTGATTCCGGACCATCGCCAATAGCTCGTGTGTTGGTCGAATGCGACAGTCCAACTACCCTCCCAGTTACTTATGGCTGAGAGTTGAATTCGTGCTCTAGTCACTTTTAAAGTACATTGATTGGCGTATTAGTCTACTGTAGTACTGTTTATACTGCAAGGTATATAGGGTGTTTAAAAACTTCCTCCAAGTGGTTTCGACGAGATATGTCGTCTAAGATCTGGTCAATTTTGCTCATGACTAGAAATGTCATCGGGCCAAACTGCCCTATTACTCGAAGGGAAATGAAGATCGAAAAACTAATTTGCCCTTGTCTAGAAGTGGTGACAGCTTGGAACAGGTCTTTGCACCAGAGGCTGGCCAACACAGGCTGGTTTTCGACAAGATAAACCACCAGGAGGGTTAAGGACACATACAAAATTGAACCGCATTCAGGTGAGATCCACTCAAATCAGCAGAACTGAAATACAGCGTGTTTGGGATCCATGGATTAGCAATCGAAGGGTTATAAGTTCAAACCAAAAGGCCATCGTGTGTGGGGTGCCAGCTCAGTTGGTGACCTCTAACCGTGAGTCAAAAGGACGAGGTGTTGTCCTCGGATCTTTCCCTTTGGGATTGATTCCGTAGTGTTGCTTCAGGGCGACCTAAACTCAACGCCCTACCTATTCTTAAAGTTTGCAGGAAGTTTACAAACACCCCGTATACTTGACTATACTGTAGTCAAGAAGATTTCCAAGTTTTTTAAGTTAAAAAATATTACTAGCAGAGTATTTAAGTACATAATATAACTAGAAAGCAGTATGGGTGATTCAACCAACTGTTGATAGAGTGAACTGTTTCAAAGCGTTCTGAGGCATAAGTTACTTTTATCAGCAGCAATTTCAGTTACCCCTGAACACGGAAATTTGAGAGTGCCTACTTCACTAGCACGGCAGTATGCATAACATTATTAAACTGTTATGCAACTAAAGTAAGGATACTAATCAAAATATTAAGGTTTTAGTTTGGTGGGGTTTTATGGCGCAAGGGCCAAGTTGGCCATGCTTCACAAGACATACAATATCAAGCAATAGACACACAAAATATTAAGGTTACGGTAAAATTTTTCCGGAATGAAAGAACCACCACACAGAAGGATCTCTCATACAGCATCACCTCGCTATAGCTCTCACACAGTATCACCTCGCTATAGCTCTCTTGTGGAAGACACTTCCTTTTAAAACTTTTATATATACATAATTTGTATTGTTTTATCTTGCGCTTTGCGCAGCTTGTCCGTGTTTGGACCTTGCGCCATAAATCTTCAAAATCAAATCCAATCCTCTCTTGGAAGACAGGCACAATGTATCAAGAGTAGAGATACAACGAGGGACGAGAAAAAATTAGAAAGGACACAAATTGTGAATTAAATTACTCTTCATTTACTAATGAAATTCAAAATCTATGGTAAATCTTTGTAAAACTATTCTATACACGATATAAGTTTTGAAAAACAATATTCCTTCTTATCCAGGCTTTAGTTACCCATATATTTTTGTTAATTCAGTTTGCCTAGGGATACATGCTGGCCGCAACTCTCCTCAACAGGGAATCAAAACACTTGGGTAGGTAGGTGTTTTAATTAATGTCGCACTTTTGGAGCAACACAACGAGCTATTGGTGACAACACCACGTAATTTCAAACCACGGTCAGATGACGAGGCAATACCTGAGCTGGCACCCCACTCTCCAAACTTTACACCACGCGAACTTGAAGACAGTTGAGGCCCCGACAGATTGAGCATGCACCAGCCCCTTTGTGCACTACGGTCTTTGTTTGAATTCGAACTCGCAACCCTCCGGATGCTAATCCGTTACTCTTCCAACCGGGCTACAGTCCCAAAACACTTGTGAGAGAGTATTGAATATATAGTGTGACTAGTGTGAGACTAGTCGAAAATTGATAGAGGAACAAGTAAAAAACATGCCATATAAGTAGGGTTGCTGTATTAAAAAGACCTAATTTTGTCAATTTCGAATAATTTCCAGTCAATTCACTTCCCTTAAGGTTTACAGCTTTGACTAGGGTTTCATATTTATTAAAGTCAATTCAAGTGGAAATCAAAATGAAATCCAAGCGAACAAAACGAACCGAAAGCACAAAATACCGAACATCATTGCATGTAGGAAGCGTTTAAAAGCAAACGCAATTTCTTTAAGTTAACATTCTTTTATAAGACAAAAAGGGCGCCTGAGAGTTTTTAAAAACGCTGATAACCATTAATTGTGTTGTACTTTCAAATGCTGATTTTTTTTTAAATTACCTGAAAGGGCTTAAAAAGCTGCCCTTTTCCCCCGGTTTGTTCTCTTGAGACTTCGGGTAAATAACTTAAAGCGTGTCACGAAGACAAAAACAGCGGAGTTCAGCAACAACAAAAAACCCTCCGCATTATTCCCCGTCGAAAAGGCTGCCATTCTATCAAGCAAAGAATTAATTAAAAACTGCTTTATTATTTCTGACCTAGGCGTTCTATGGATGTCTCTAATTGAACCCACGCACGAGAATATCCCCATCTCGCTTTTTTGCGTGTCATTTGCATTTTATTGGCATTTTAACGGATATAGTTTTCGCGGCCAAAAAATGAACAAAAAATCCGCCAAGTCTATCAAATTCCTTTTTTTCCTTCTCGATCCGCGTGTTTAATCTAAAAAAGAACAACCTAGGAAAATTAGAATTCTTGTCTTTAAGTCAATTAAAATGTGTTTTTCCTCCCTCACAAAGTGCGCCCCCCAAATCAATATGCTAATGATTTCGGCTCCCGTTATCGCTCTTTTGAGCTGCACCCCCCCCCCTCTGAGAATGAATGGGAGGAGGCGGAAATTGAAAGGGGGCATGAAAAGTTTTAGGCATTTCAACTATAGCACACGTGATCAACTCGAGGACTTTAATTGAAAGCAGAAAGCTGGGGGTAATTTGGTGACTTTTTTGGCGATTTTTTTCCCGTCTCATCGGACAGTTTTTTTAATCCAGCCCTTCTTATTTCACTTTAGGGCCAATGGGGACCATGTTCCTGATCCTCTCGTAAATGCCTCGGTCCAATTAGAATTTGTAAAAAGACAAAGGGGAAAAAACTAAGAAAAAGAGTCGTGGAAACGAACAAAGGGGGAAAAGTGGATTGTGACGGCCATTTCTTTCGCCTGATGGCGCTTTAGGCGACGTAATTGTTTCGAGCGCTCCCTGACGGAATGATTAGGAAGTCTTTATAGGATGGTTATTGTCGATGAATGCACCTTTCTATTTGATTTTATTACGGTTATGTCTTTCATCTCAAGCAGATAATTTGACTCAGACTGCAGTTGTGAGTGGTTGCTTCAGACACAAATAGAAATCGGTTGAATTTGCAGAGATTTCGACGAAATGATATAACACTGGTGTTCATTTAAATGCTTTTCCACATCCTTGTAACCTTCTTGTCCAATAGTTGAGTACATTGTCGCTCTTGTCGCCAAGGTAAATGACGCAAAAGCTTGGGGTAATCCATACTATGCAATGTCACGATATTGCAAATTCGTTGTGGTGGCCCAGTTGGAAAAAATCGTCATTGGTGAAAGGTTTTGGCGCAAATTGACGATAGTCCCATGTACTTTATTCTTATCCCTTTTTATTTCTACTCTCCTGGTGGTTGTCTCGACGAGGTATCTCGTCATTAGCAAATTCGACCAGATCCTGATCTCGTCGTCATAAAAAATCGATATTTTGATGACGACATATTTCGTCATTAGCGAAATTGGTCAGATCTTTGTGGACGAGATATCTCGTCAAGACCAATTGGAGATTTAAGGTATGTTTCCACGGGAATAGGTTTTCTTGCTGGTAAGTCGAGTCGGCTATTAGGCTATCGGGTACGTTTGTATTGCCACTGGGGATAGCAATTTATACCAAAAAGCAGGCATTGCTGTTTTAGGACATTGGGAAAACGCTGTGGATGAATCTATTAGTTTTAAGTGAAGAAAGAAATTGTGAGGGCTATATGTCAAATAATAGTGAATATAATGAAACATAATAATAAGTGAAATGATAGAGCAAAAGGAATTTCGTAACTTTTTTAAAGTTTGATTGTGATCTCGTATCGAACATGAATTCTGCTACGAAATTGTTTAAAATGTTTCACTTAGAACAGACATCCAAGGCAAGTAAATTAACAATTATAAATACGCTAGTTATAATTAACACGCTAAGTTGAACCAGGTTACTAAGTAAACGAATCGATGGGCGCACCTACAGGGGAGGGCTTAAGCCCCCTCCCAAAACACACTCAGACGAGAAAAGCAAATAGGCCCTTATTTAATTCATGTTTATGCATTCTATTTTGAATGTGTTGACTTATTTTTATGACTTGCAACTCCCGAATAAAATATGCAAATTTCATAAAACTTAAAAATGTCTACTTTAAAGGTTAGAACCTATGAAAACCTAAATTGGCTTTGTAGTCTAAAAAGTCCTTGAAAGACTTAAGACCAAATACTTTATCCGAATCTTTTGCATTTCTCTAATTCTAAGTTTTCTAAAAATTAAATTCAAAATGAATACATTGTGGGAAGTAATATGTTTAATAAATTATTTATTTTATGGGTATAATTAAATGAAAATTAATAAAGGACTAATTAGAATAACTTATAACCTTGTTTGAATAAATAATTTTAATTATTTCCATTAATACCCCTAAAAGAAAGATTACTATGCCTGTGTAGCTCCCTCGAATGAAATCCTGGGTGCGCCCCTGATCGAATCAAGCTTTACGAGTTTGGGTAGGGCCATGTGGTAGTTGAGGATAAATTGAGATAGAGTAAATTTCAAAGTTTTTAAAATATAATTTCATTGCATTTGCATTGCACAATTGTTTAAATAACTTTTTATTATCTATCCCCTCTTACTCCCCTGTAACACTACTCCTAAACACCATTAACTAGTAAAATATAGGGCAGGCCTTAGGGGCTAAGAAATTGGTTCTGAAAAGGGCGAGTTGAAAAGGTTGGGAACCTGATCTATAGAATCAAGTAGCCCTGTCGTGGAACTCTTGGTGGCGCGATCCGAATAAGCACCTAAGTGTATAGTTAGGCTGTTTCCACTGTCACTTACTGCTCGTACTAGTAAACTATCCCCGTGGAAAGGCACCCCTTCAGATTTTACTTTCCGGATCAAATGCCATTGACTGATCGGCTTCATCCGCCATGTCTGGTTTGGGGACTGTTAAAGCTAAAATCAATAAGACTATACAAATCAAAATTCATGAAAAAGTTAGCAATGAAAAAACACATCAAGCAAAATGCTCTATGGTATTGAACTACAATACTATTGTCATTCAATAGAAATTCCGCTTTCATTTCCGACTTCAGGTACCATAGGGTGGTATGGAGACTTAAACGAATTCTTATAAAAAGTTATAAAACAAAATACTGCATCAGTGACGAATTGATGGCAGGTGAACAATGCAACTGGCTTTTCAATGTTTAATTCATAGATTTTGGAGGGAGGCTTACATGTCACTAATTCATAAAATCTGCGTCTGTTATGAATTAATTATTCCTGAAGTTATACACAATTGTTACTTTATCTTATGCAACAAGTTAACGATTCCAGACTTGCACCCACGGTTTGAACCAGGAAATTAGAGGTTGAGTAACTTTAAAATGGCAGCAAAATGGGCTTATGAAATGAAGGGAAATTACTTACACTAGACGTGGTTCATTTGCAGAACGCTTTCCCTATGCAAAAAGCTGAGCTGAAGACCCAGTAATCTATGGTGCTACTGAAATGCCTTAATTATAATGCAAGTCCTAAATGCAGCCAAATTTCCGCTTTAAATTGGAAACTGGAAGAATATTTACAGTTTCCACTCCAAACTACCTTTGTTTTATTTTTAATGGGTTTCAAGAATTTGAGTACCTAAAGGTGAGAGGAAGGAAATTAAATTGGTAACATCAGACCCCACAAGACGTCTTGCTTCCGGGTTTCTATCGAGGTTTCACGCAGAACAGTGCAACTGAGATGATGTCTTTCCATCCATTCTGAATGTCCTCAGAGTATACTAAAAAAATTAAAGGAGAATTTTCAGACGAACGATGAAATCCGAGGATAATTGTTTCCTGTTAACCCCGACCCAGTTGAAAGAGCAACGGACTAGTAACCAAGGAGTTGCGAGTTCGAATCTCGATCCGACCAAAAACCGTCTTGGACACGGGGGCAGGCGCGCGTTCAATCTGTCATGGCCTCAAATGTTCTCACGTTGGCGTGGTGTGGAAGTTTGGAGAGTAGAGTGCCAGCTCAAGTGTTGTCCTCGTCATCTGAACGTGGTTCAAAATTACGTGGTGTTGTCCTCGGATCTTTCCCAACGGGATTGATTCCGGACCGTCACCAATAGCCCGTTGTGTTGCTCCAGTGCGCCGTTAATTAACTACCTACCCTGTTAACCCTGCTGGTGGGTTGTCTTGACGAGATATCGTCACTAGCACAACCATTTGCAGATTTTGATGGAAGAGATCTCATCATTAGAAGAAAACTGACCAGATCTCTTGATCTTGTCATCGGTTTCAACTAGGTATCTCGTTGAAACCACTTAGATGGTTAAAAGCCTAAACAGCCTTCGGGCGGAAGGTAGATAACCCTCCCCCCTAGCATTTCGATAGTACTCCAAACAATTTCATCCCGCATCATCAGCGCTCGTGCTGTTTGGAGACCCGCGCTCCCCCAGCGCGGGCTGTTTGTTCGTTCAGTTCAAAACCTCCACCCAAAGCAGATCCGTTAACCTCCGCGAACGTCAAAATCCTTTTTGGGAAACTGGAATGACGCTCAAGTTTTTCTTACTCTCTCCTGTGTGTATAAATATGAAACGCTCCCTGCAGGAACATTTACATAATAGCAAGTTTCTTCCAACGGTCGAAGGAAGTGTGATAAAACCCTTCACGTTTTCCGGCAGTTGTCAGCCGATTAAGCACCAATCGAGCCAAGTTATGGGTTCTCTTCTTCTAACCCATCCCCTCCCTCCTTCCTTTCTCCTCCACACTTCCCTCGCTCTGCGTTCTAAAAGAAGATACGACGCCAAAAAAAAAATTCCCCCTGAAAACTTGAAGTGAATAATTAATGCGAAAGTCTTGAGGAGAAGAAAGACGGAAGCGAGAACACTTTGGGGAGATAAAAATCAGGTGTATTACGCGATAGAGATGGAACACAAAGGGGGTCCCTCCCCTCCCCCGGAGAGAAACTTGGAAGGTAGATAATATTTCGGAAATGATGGATAGAACAGATACTCTACCCTTTCTTCATTGGCTGGTGAGGAGAGAGGAAGATCTGGAATTAAAGACGGGGGCGTTTTGGAAAATCCTCGGACGTTTGAGACGATTGAATGTAAGTGAAATGACCATGCTTTAATAACTAACCGGAGCGAGTTCGGAACTCGATCCAGTCGTAGACTCGTGTACGAGGGAGCTGGTGCATGTTCAATCTGTCATGGTAAAAAATGTCCTCACGTTGGCGTGGTGTGGAAGTTTGGAGAGTGGGGTGCCAGCTCAGGTGTAGACTCCGTCATATGACCGTGGTGAAAAGTGACGAGGTGCTTCCTCGAATCTTTCCCTTCGACGTTAATTAACTACCTACCTACCTTTAATAGCACGGCCCTTGCGCCATAAAACCCTAATTACCTTAACGTGTTATTACTACCTTAATTACACGTTATCTTGACTTATCCAAGTAGAACCAAAAGGGACAGACACCGAATTTTAACATGAAATACACAAGTGATTGAAAGAGACTGACGCCTTTTTCTGGATTTAGGAGTAAAAAACTCTGTGGAAGCGCGAAATCGCCAGAATTGAATAGAAAAGTCTGAGCAGTTTTAATAAAATATTTCAGTTCTGTGTATTCGAAATTTTTTGCGATTGCTTGTGTTCAAACTTTGTCTTCAAAGACATTTTCAGATGTCGCGTAAGAAGTACTTGGTTTATTTCTAAGGGAATATGTTTGGACATTTGGAGAAGTACTTGGTTTATTACAAAAGGAATATGTTTGGACATTTGGAGAAGTACTTGGTTAATTTGAAAATGAATATGTTTGGACATTTGGAGAAGTACTTAATTTAGAAGTTAGTAAACTCTTCAAATATGTTTATTAAAATGGTGATTTGGACTGTCAAATCGTGAATGGATTCGTGCAAAACGGATCCTGAATACGTTTTTAAGCATCAATAGAAGGAATCTCAATGTTTCTAATGTTCATTTTATGTCTATTGCTTCGCTGGTTTATAGAAGGCATCGCGAAATTGGAGTTACGAATTCCATTCGTTCGTGCTATTCTTATTAAAGAAATCTGACCTTGTGATCGATGGATCAATACTCTGCCTGACACCTGTTATAATGGTTCGAATTTTAATTCGGAATTCCCTTTAAGCCTTTATCTAGCTAGGGCCTCTGTAGCCCGGTTGGAAGAGTAAAGAATTAGCAACCGGAGGGTTGCGAGTTCGAATCCAACCAAAGACCGTCATATACAAAAAATCTGTCGTGGCCTCAAATGTCCTCACGTTGGCGTTGTGTGGAAGTTTGGAGAGTGGGGTACCAGCTCAGGTGACCTCGTCATCTGACCGTGATGCAAAATTACGTGGTGTTGTCCTCGGATCTTTCCCTTAGGGTTTGATCCCGGAACGTCGCCAATAGCCCGTTGTGTTGCTCCAGGAAGATTGGCATGGAAGATCGTACGGTCTCGGGATCCTCTTTAAATCGTCGGTCTTGATCTAATTTGCCCTCGCTTAGCAAAAAATGGCCGTATTTCTAAACCAAACAATAGGTAGACCAAAAACAATCTAATTAAATCCAAGTATAATGAGCAAATTTTTTCCGTATAGTTTCGCATAACTATGTCCACGTTGCCTCGGAATCAAGCGGAATATTAAATCCACGTAAGCTTCATTTGGTAAGGATTGAACAGAAGAAAATGTGAGTTTGAAAGCTAGCATCTGTTTTTTAAATTGTTTGAAAATTATAGTTATTTATAAGGGACACCAAATAAATATTTATCTTTAGTTCAAATGTACAAATGCCAGAAACAAAACATGAGCCTTTCAACTCCGATTTATTAATAAATGTATGATTCAATGGATTCGTGTATGTATGGTAATAACAACGAACGCGAAACGAAATCAGCGTAAAAATGAGTTATTAATGACAGGAATGACGTACAAATAATTGAATGCCATCTTGCTCTCATAAGAAATGCGCATTTTTTGCGAGAACTTTTTCTCTTAAAACCAAAACCTGCATAAACATGTCAACAATGTCATCGAAAAAATTCGTGCATTCGAGCAAAACAAAAAAGCGATCTTATCCAAAATACATAGAACGTCCAAGTTTGGAATATTCCGCGTCATGAATTCTTTTCTGTCTCCGAAACGATAACAAGACGCAAAATGTTTGAAGAATAAATTAAACCTTCTGATTTATTCCCCCAAGAGACGGAACAACTCGGCTTTGTTTACTCTCTTCCAAATTCACGTGATTCTTCACTTCCCTCACCCCCTCCCCAGAGCGGGCGACTTTTAAAGGGACGTTTATATCTGGAAAGAAGATCTAATGCTTTTTAGAAGCCTCATGCAAATGCGGAGGCCGAAAATTCAAATTATATTTCCTCTACCTCATCCATCATAATATGTGACTCTGGTCTCCCTACCCCTAGAATCAAGATAAAGATCAAAATGGTTTAAGTACACTTTGGGGTATTTTCTGACTTGTGACGTTAACACATTGACAGCGTGGAAAAGGAGGACCATTGTCTATTTTCTGTAGAATAAATATCGCTAGGTTAACTCTTTGAGGCACACGATTTTCAAGAAAAAACCCAAGTTGCACAGAATTGTTTATTCACTTATTCAGCTTCAAAATTAGTATAAAACATCAAATAACATGGTTTTTATTATAAAACGATGTATTCACTCATAATAGATTTTTACAAAAAAAACAATTTTTACCGTTATGAAAAAAATTCACTGCATACAATTCTACAACCTTAATCACAACAGTGTCAACAACTTACTGATGAGGTTTGACGTGTGTAAATTTTTGTTTTCAGTTATTTACACATTTAGCGTTAATTCATAGCATTGCCAACTCAATGAAAAACTTGAAATAAAATATTAAACTGTATTACTCAGTCATTCAAACTTTTAGAGGTGGGTTAAAAAATATCCCACCATGCATAGAGCTAGGACAGTTTTTAACCCACCTAACCCCAAAGAATTAAGATAGAAAGCAAGAAATATGGATTCATAGTTTCGGAAAAAATTGAAATTTCGATGTTTGTTTCTTCTGCTACAGCGGTTTCCAATCTTTGGTACTTACGTCTCGGATTCCGCAACAGAAAATGAGTTTGGGCAGAAAAAGCAGTTCACGAGAAGCTTAAGTTTATTTGCCCTCGATCTGTCGCGATTTTCGGTATAACGAGGAACCAGGAAGAATTATTTATTAGAAACAGAAATTATGTTTTTTTACTTAAAAGTATGTAAAGCTATAATTTCAGCAAAATCGATTTCAAAACCTGCATAAATAATACTAAATGTGGCTTATAATTTATTTGGTAGGTAGGTATTTTAATTAACGTCACACTGGAGCAACACAACGGACTATTGGTGATGGTCCGGGATCAATCCCAAAGGGAAAGATAGAGGACAATATCAAGTGATTTTGAACCACGGTCAGATGACGAGGTCAGCACTTAAGCTGGCACCTCACTCTCCAAACTTTCACACCACGCCAACGTGAGGACATTTGAGGCCACGACAGATATACCAAGAACCAGCCCTCCTTGTACATGACTGTCTTTGGCTGAACCGAGCTTTGAACTCACAACCCTCTGGTCGCTAATCCGTTGCTCTTCTAGCTGGGCTGAAGGCCTATGTGGAAGCTCAGAACATCCTCCGTAATTCCTTTGTGTACATTACATGGTAAATACCAGCTTAGAAATATGTAAATTAAATCGAGTTAAAACAAGGTTATTCTGTCTGCGGCCTCGCTGAATTTCGTAGAGCTTTTCGTGCCATTTCAGACATGGTTCGTGCCACCCTTACGTTCTATGCAACCTGATTTGAAACCACAGGTGTTCCAAAGTGTCCGCATGGCTAAATGTGCACACTAAACAAAAGCTCTTTGATCTTCAGTATATCGATTCTATAGGCTTTCAATTGTTTCTTTCAATGTCCGAATTTCCATTGCATAGTAAGTAAAGTCAAGGTGTGCCAACAACTTGATCTGATAGTATGACGTGATGAATAGTTCCCTCTTTTCCAATGAGAGAAATTCAATTCAACCTTCTGAATGTCTCGAGATTTCCGAATAGAGTAGTGAGCTTTCCTCGTTTACCACACGTACTGACTCAATTGCCACATCTCTGGTTAAGAGCACGCTAGGAAAGATTCTATTGGTTCAGAAGCAATAAAACGTGTATGATCCTCAAAGGGTTAAAAAATTACATAAGTGAATTTTCTTAACTTTCATTTTAGAAAGCCAGACTTAACTAGGAAAAACGTTAAAGAGCACACGTACGTGTTTTGAAATTTACGAATATTTTATGAGTAACCGAAGATTGTGACAGGTTGAAATGTGATTCGCTTTATTCTAAGGATATAATAATTTATTTGAAAACATACGAATTCCTTCTCATTCACATTTTCGAAATGTTTTGTTACCAATGCAGTTTACATTTGTTTCGTCACTCTACAGTCATTTTTTGCTATACTAGAACTAATCAGACCGATTCCAGTTTCAAAATGCTGGAAACAAGTTAACTTTTGAGCTCTTAATTCTAACAGATTGAAATTTGCCTATGTTCGCAAACCCAAAAAGCATCGGACGAATAAAAAAGCGGTATACATAGCCGCGTATTATAAATCGAGGGGTACTGTACTGAGATTCATCTTAAACCTTTTAGAAAATGAACGTCAGTGGTGCAGACTTATTGCTGCGTCTTTGATAATTTGAATCTCGTTTTATAAAAGTGTCCGAAAACAAGCTCAGAGATCGTATTGAACATTTTTTTCTACTTAAAGTGGTTTCAATTTAAATAAAACCTTTTTGTTCGTAATAAATTAGAGTTGACTTAATTTATTGTAACTTCTGATTTTTAATATAAAAATAAGTACTCTGGTTTATCTTTATTATACATCAATAATGCAATTGCTGATTTTCACTTTTGGATGTAGTCTAGAAATAAATTCAAATAAAATTAACTATATAAGTGTGAAATGAAAATGGTGTTCCCGTTATAAAAAGGTATGATACCATTTCTAATTGAGATTATCTATTAACTATCTTTAACACATTTATGCTAGGAATACGTTTGTGTTATTGATATTATCAATGGTCCCATGGCATAAATACACTGCTGGCAAACGAAAATACACCATAAAGGGCAAGAGATATCAAATCCATATTTATTGTACAAATATCGTAAGGCACAAGGGGATGAAATAATTGAAATAGCAACTCCGTTAGACTTTCGGAAAGCGAAGAAATCAGTATTCTGTGTCCTCCATGGGCTACTGCTACGTCTCGGCAATGAAAAAAAGGAGGATGAGTGTTTGGAGTGTGTCAGTCCATATACTGCTTCCACTCTTTACCAAAGTTCATCTGGCGTAACCGGTCTATGGTGTGCCAGTCGTTAGTCAAATAATCTGGCGAATAACATGGAAGTGAAATCTGGGACTTATGCGTTCTATGCCACGTGCGTGATGAGGCTGCTGCAATCGTTCACATCAGTGAGTTCGTCCCTCATGCACCTACGGATTCCATATTCGAATCACTGTCTTGATTTCATCCAGCACGAGTCCCTATTTCTCGAGGAGCCGCGGTAACCCAGTTAGAAGAGCAACGGATTAGCAACCGGAGGGTTACGATTTCGAAACTCGGTCCAGCCAAAGACCGCCGTGTACATGGCACTGGTGCTTGTTCAATCTGTCTTGGGCTCAAATATCCTCATGTCGGCGTGGTGTAGAAATTTGGAGAGTGGGATGCCAGCTCAAGTGCTCTCGTCATCTGCCCGTGATTCAAAATGACGAGGCATTGTCCTGGATCTTTTCCTTCGGGATTGATCCCAGACCATCACCAATAAGCCATTGTGTTGCTCCAGTGCGACGTTAATTAACTACCTACCTACTCTATTTCTCGAAACGATAATTCAGTCTCGATAAGCTTCTGTCAAACTGAGGAACTTGCTTGTATGACTGCAGTATTTTTCGACGAGGTGTAATTTACTTCCTATTCACAGGAAAAACGAGAAAACACAATTCCAATATTTAAAATTGGTTATATTTTATGCTATTTAAAAGGAGCGTTACTAGCCCATATGATACGCATGTACGCCGATCGTCTTCATATTCGTCTATGACCAACGCATCGTGCAAATTTCAAGGTTATTGGATGATTCCTTCTTAGTGTTGCATTTTTGATGTCCGGCAGTGTGCAAAGATGAATACCGGCTTACTCCCATTTATTCCTTAGGATATTTTTAGCCTTTAGCTTTACGCTGATTTCAGTGGTTTAACACTACAATTTTATGTTTGGACGTAGCATGTCCGTTTCCGGACCTTGAAACATAGAACCTAAAATCCTGAAGAACTTTTAGTGGTATATTTTTAGGCTACGATGGAAAGCCTCCAATCTGACCAAAATATCAGTGATATAGAACTTGATTAGCAACATTTTCGTTTCATCACTGTGCAATGCCATTTTGCTATGAATGGGCCAATTGGATAGACATTGCATCAGGAATGATCCGATAGCCATCCTAAGAATGAATTATTACATTACATTGACACTCCCAGGAAGAGAGGCTTTCCTGCAGATAAGTGAGTCGTCCCACTATAATGTGCAGACAAAAACCATTTCTTTCAAGCAAAACTGTAAGCCGTAGGCCTCGGCCTAACTAACTCTCGTGAAGCAAATAATAACAGTATAAAGACAAATCAAACATTTGTACATTAGCAGTACCCTACGAATAATTCATCCCATTCGAGTGACACTCCTAGGACGATATCTAACCTAGGCCTTCCTGGAGCACTTTTGCTGGAACGTGGATCACATTAGAGTATCTCCAGGAAACCAAGCTTGTACCAGGTTTCCCTTGTACAAGCCACCAGGACTGAAGTATTTGCTTGGCCCCAGTGGTTCTGACGAGATATCTCGTCCAAGATCTGGTCTATTGTGCTAGTGACACTATATCTCGTCCATCAAGATCTTTTCAGTTGTACTAATAACGAGATATTTCGTCGGGATAAAACTACTCTATCACTCCAAGGGAATGAAGATCCAAGTAGGAAAAACAAATTGCCTCTTGCCAAGATCTTGTGACAGTTTGGAAAATGTTTTTGCATCAGAGGTTAGCGGGTGGTTTTCGACGCTATGATAAACTACCTGGAGGGTTAAGTTGGCATTCCTAGGGAGTAATCTAGCAGATCACAGGAATTCCAGAACTTTTTCGGGTAGTCGGCGCACAGTCTCCAAGGACGGCACCAGGGAAGAACCTATGCAGGACATATCTGTTTTAGTGAGAGGTCCTACGAAGTAATTTAACTGAGATCTTCCTGGAGGACTTAAGGTCAGTCGTCCCATACTTTTATGCCGCAAAGGGAAAAACTGAATGTTTACCAACAATAAATCTTGTGCCCCAACTCTGGAAAAGGGGAAGCAAAGATCATATCTGTTCGTTTTCCAACGAACGTTATTTCGATAAGTGGTCCCTGCTCACCTCAACTCAACTAAACAAACGCAAACGAGATAAAAAGTGGAGAAAAAAGCGACAAAGAGAAAAGGGCGTTTTAGAGAAAACCGGATGACTTCAAAAAGAAGTAGATATGAGATTAAATTCATTTTTCAAAGGTGGCGACTCACTCGAGCGGCAACAATGTTTTCAACTCTACAAAATGAAAGACTCTTACGCGGGGGTGCAGGTGGGGGGGGGGGGTGGAAGAAAGTAAAAAAGAAAGGAGAGATCTTGAACCCAATTTCCTGTCATATTTTTCCCTTTTCCAAGTGCCCCCTCTGAACTGAAACTGTTTGAAGGAAAGGATGGACGAAAGTGAAAAAAAAAATAACTTTTTTATGTGGGAGAAATGAAATCAAAAGTTTTAGAGAGTATTGAAGAAAACATGCGTGCGATTATCATCAAAGACGAAAGAAGTTATGAAAACTTATTTCCGAGAGAAAGAAATCTTTTTTCTTTCTCAACTTAAGGTAGAAATAAATGCCTCTCGAGCGGTTCCCTGTCAAAACCGGAGGGTGTTTGAAAATAAATTTTAAAAGAAAGTCCGACTCTGTTCTTTTAACCGTATGCATTTTATGACATTTATTAGAGAAGTATTTTTGACGTACAATTTTCTTACGAAATTCGAACCTATTTATTAAAAAAAATAAATACGTTTTTTATTCTAGATCTATTGTGTTTAAAATGCACGAGAGCAGATTGTTGAATGCTTCCAGGTTAGATGGCGTCACGTGGATGATGTCATATAGAGGGCCTAAAAAGACGACACGGCCAAAACACGATTTAAACGTTTATTTATTTTAATACAAGAATCGACAATACTAGCACAATTAATCAGGAATTTTCGTCCTTGGGTTGTGTGCGCTAAATAGGGAAAATAGGACCGTCGTGCACCCCTCTGGTAGTTTTACGAGCGGCGGCGATCATTGTAAAAGCTGCAGGTATTGAACCGCTATACCTGACTCATTACCAGTTTGTCTCACATGAAATACATAAAGCCCTAGATATATCTCGGATCTTCCCGTTCGGGATTGATCCCGGACCATCGCCAATAGTCTCGTGTTTCGCCAGTGTGACGTTAATTAAAATACCTACGTTCCCTAGATATATCGCTTTTCTAGGGAAGACAATCAAAAAGCGCTAGGGAAATGATAGAACGAGGGCTGAGAATAATTAAATTAGTGATACCTTGAGAACGAGTGCCCCAACATACGAGTTTTTTGAGATACGAGCCGTCACTAGGTCGATTTTTTACCTTGAGCTACGAACCAGAATTTAAGAGATACGAGCCTGCTTCGGTGACGTCACAACCACCACTCCGCTCAGATTCCAGAATCTTGCGCGTCGTTCAGTTCACATGTTTAACTTCACCTGATGACAGTTAACATCTACTCACAAAAATCAATCAATTTCTTAATTTGGTTTGATATTTATAGTCAACTGCCACAGGGGTCCCTTTCTTATTTTTTTTTTCATTTTTCTTTTCTCAGCATCAATTCTAAAAACGGGAAAAATGGGATGTGTAGAGTTATTTAGCTAATTTTTTTCGTATAAACAAGAGCCCAAAGAAGGTGAGTGTAAAGAACAGTGGTGATAAAAGGAAACAGGTAATATCCATGAAATTAAAGAGATAATAGACACATGAACAAGGCGTAAGAGTAATAGACTTTGCAACGCAGTACGATCGCACTACTTCTACGATATGTACTATTCTGAAGCAGGACTCGATAAAGGCTATAACTCCAGCTACAATATTTGTTCATTATAACTACATTATTAAAAGATTTGGAGTGGTTTGGGGGGCTGGTACGAATTAATCTCATTTCAATTAATTTCAACGGGGAAAATTGATTTGAGACACGAGCATTTTGACTTACGAGCTCGGTCATGGAATGAATTAAACTCGTATCTCAAGGTACTTCTGTATTAGAGAAAATAAAAACATTATACATTCGCGTTATATGCGTTTTTTATTCAAATTTGTGCAAAACTATAATGCATTATAATTTTTTTGTACATAAAAAGTAGATCATTTACGGTTTTTCTACCTTCCTTTTGGGATCCGACTGACGAAGAACTCTAATTTAACGATACATGTATATACCCATGCGAAATCTGACATGGGGAGAAGGTCCAGTTTAAGTAAAACTGAGTGATGTACCCGATTAAGCGAGGCGCTATATCATGAGGGATTAATTTTGGTTCGATATTTGGTGTTCAAGAAGAACGTGTTTATTTTAACAGTAGACGAGGACGTTACAAATTAAACACAATTTGCACTGTTTACAACAAAAACGTAAGAATAACATAACGAATCGTAGCTTTCGAGCACTAACACATCCACCCTGCTTTCGCGTAGTGTGAAAGTTTGGAGTAGAGTGCCAGCTCTGGTGTTGACCTCGATTTTGATTGGTTCAAAATGACGAGGTGGTGTCCTCGAATCTTTCCTTTCCTGGACCGTCTCGAGCAGTGCGACATTAATTCAACTACTTCCCTAGAGTCTAAATTATACTGATCTGCATTGACTAACATCGTTGGAAAAACCTGACGCTACCTGCACTAAAAGCATTTGCTTGTTTTCAAAACTGAGAATAGCGTGTATTTATTAACGTCGCACTGGAGCAACACAGCGTGCTATTGGCGATGGTTTGGGATTATCCTCCGAAGGGAACGTCCGAGGACACTACATAATTTTGAACCAGTCAGATGACGAGGTCACACCTGAGGTGCCCCCCTCACTCTCCAAACTTCCACACCACGCTAGGATATTTGAGGCCATGATAGATTGAACGTGCACCATCCCCCATGTACAAGAGGGTCTTTCATTGTATTCTAACTCGCAACCCTCCGGTTTCTAGTCCATTACTCTTCCAACTGGGCTAACTGTGAATAGCGTGATCGCTATTCCAAGAACTCCTATTTCACTTGAGAGTTTACTTCCCTGATGTCCTGTCAATGCACTAGGTAAAAGAAGTCTTGTTGTTTCCAATAAGTGCGTGCTCCACTGCCATCCGCCATTGAAAATAGATTAGGAAAATTGTTGGGGCGCACGCATTCACGCATATTCATTTGTGGAGTTGGTGCGAATAAAGAGGTTTTTAAGAGTGGGATGGAACCCGTCTTCTGTTCCGCATTTAATCTAATCTTCACAGCTACTTTGGAGATGCCATCAGGACGCCGAAATTGGGCCCAAGTAAAAAGAGGCGATAAGGAAAGAGTAAAAACGGAAAGTAATCAGCGTCCCCACCAAATTACTTCCATCTTTCTCCTGTGTATAATGCACGGGGACTTGTTTAGTGCCCAAATGAAGAGCTCTGGATTTTTAATTAGTTTGGTTTTAAGTGTTAAGTGCATCGGAAGCTGGTAATTATTTTTGCTGCTTTCCCCGGGACGCCAGTGCACGTGACGTCTTTGTGTGCAATTGGCTAATTTTGGAAGTAACGTTTTGTCAGCAGCTTCTGTGGAGTCAGAAATTCGATTCACCTCTTTAGAGCTGTTATTAGGGGGATTTAATCAGGTTTATGCTTGCACCTACTGCCTATAAATAAATGACCACTCTATTTTATTGGGGGGTTTTCTTGCAAGTATGCTTTATTGCATGTAATTTCATTATTTTTTAATTTATAAAAAAGACGATTGCTATATTACTGCTGTTGTAATAAAGGAAACTTTTATTACTTAAGAATTTTGTACTGTTTGTGTGGGGGGAGTATTTGGTGACTAAAATAGTTTGCATTTCATTTTCTCCTACATTATTAATAGGGCCGTGGTAGCCCAGTTGGCAGAGTAACGGATTAACAACCGGAGGGTTTCGAATTCGAAACTCGGTCCAAGCAGAGCCCGTCTTGTACTCGGGGGGGGGGGCACGTTAAATTTTACGTGGCCTCGAATATCCACGTTGGCGTGGAGTGGAAGTTTGGAGAGTGGGGTGTCAGCTCAGATGATGACCTCGTCATCTGAGCTTTGTTCAAAATTACCAGGGGTTTCTCCTCGGGATCATGATCTTTTCCTTTACGATTGATCTTGGACAGTCGCCAATGCCCCGTTATGATGCTACAGTGCGACGTTCATTAACATGATTAAGATTAGTTTTCCTATTTTATTATATATTTAAGCATTGAATACGTATTTCACACTCCATCAGGCTGTATTCTTTATTCTATTGCTCAACAATTTTGGTTCCTTATCACTACTCAAAAGATTGTTGTTATTTCTTCAATCTACTCTTAACAAACACAGCCCCATCACACATCTCTTAAAAATCTGTTTTCATTAGATTTTTTTAAGTCAATCAACAGCCTCCGATTTCAAAACTCAGTAATACGTATATTTAATACTATACAAGATCCTTTTCATATGATCTCGGGACATGTCATATGTTAGTGACTCGAATCAAGGAATTGTCTCTGATAGTGAACTATTACCATTAATAAACTAGTTTCTAGTTCGATCCTAAACAACTCCATCAACAACAATGGTTGCTCTATAAATAACCTGGAATGAATCGATAGTAGCGATCAGATCACGCTAATCAGTTACGATCGATATTGCAAAAGTGATTACACGACGATGACACTCTTATTCCGTTACTAAGGCATCTCAAATTTAATCCGCATCTGTCGCAGCGAGTTCGATAATTGTGTAATTTTGAGTTGTTTCATATTCTAGTGATCACTGGTCCAATCTAAGTGGTCGAAACAGGCATGGAAATTACTTTCATTTTCACAATAAACTCTTTCCATTTATGACACGCATCTATTCGGCATTGAATTAGACCGACGGATTTTCAGCATAAACAGAGAAGGAAAAATACTTCTCATTTAGTTTAATTTGACTGTTTTGGCGGTGCTTCGCGTCATTTTTAGTGTAAGTTACACTCGAGTAATTTGCCTTGTTACGCCACAGGATAACAAATGTTTCCAAAGCACTAGCGCCCTCTATATTTAGCTTAACAGAAAGCCCCTCGTACCTTGCTCATAAAGTGGGAATAAAAGTATTTGAATAAAACTTTTTTTTTCTAATACTTTACGAGTGCGGTGGCTTGATCAGCGACACTACTTTAACGGGCTTGTTTGTGCGAGATCGCGTATTACGCTTCATCAACCTTTCCTATTTCGAGAGCGAACTAAAGTGAAGCGAATTAGTTTCAGTTCGCATTTGCGTGAGTACATAAGGTTTACTACCTTGTCAACTTGCTTGACTAACTTGTCTGTTTGCCTTGTGCTTTGTATAATGTGTAAGTGCTAAGATGTGCGTAAAATAAAAAAACCTTCTGATTATGTCAACTTCAAGTGAATGAAATTTAATTGAATTTCGATAAGAGAAATATTTCTTATGATAAATGGAAATAGTGTCGGATAGTGATCGACTCCATGAATTCTAAGATATTTGTGAAGCGACTTTTAACACAAGTGTTAAAGTTCAGTTCTAAAATAAGGGTGACCACAGGAGTCGTTATCAAATTAAAATGGTAATATGGCTAACAAAAGAAAATACGCGGATATATCTATCCAAACTAGAACATTACAGAATACCAACATACTAATAATAGAGAAAAATGGTTTAATAGATGGGAGTCCACTTTTCGTTCGGGAAATCTCTCACCACATTTCAATCAGTCACAATCTTCGGTTACAGTTAGGGATCTCATAAAGCATTCGTAAATTTAAAAACACGTGTGTGTGCTCTTTAACGTTTTCCGAGTTAAGTCTGGCTTTCTAAAATGAAATTAAGATCCGCTTATGTAATTTTTTAACCCTTTGAGGATCATACACGTTTTATTGTTTCTGAACCAATAGAATCTTTCCTAGAATGCTTTTAACCAGAGATGTGGCAATTGAGTCAGTATGTGTGGTAAAAAGGGAAAGCAACACTACACTATTCTGAAATCTCGTGACATTCAGAAGGTTGAATTGAATTTCTCTCATTGGCAAAGAGGGAAATATTCATCACGTCATACTATGAGATCAAGATTTTGGCACACCTTGACACTACTTACTATGCAATGCAAATTCGAATATTGAAAGAAACAATTGAAAGCTTATAGAATCGATATACTATCGATATATCGATCAAAGCGCTTTTGTTTCGTGTGCACATTTAGCCATGCCAGCACTTTGAACACCTGTGATTTCAAATCAGGTTGCATCGAACGTAAGGGTGGCACGAACCATGTTTGAAATGGCACGAAAAGCTCTACGAAATTCAGCGAGGCCGCAGACAGAATAATCTTGTTTTAACTCGATTTAATTTACATATTTCTAAGCTGGTATTTACCAGGTAATGTGCACAAAGTAATTACGGAGGATGTTCTGAGCTTTCCACATGGGCCTTCAGCCCAGTTGGAGGAGCAATGGATTAGCAACCGGAGGGTTGCGAGTTCAAAGCTCGGTCCAGCCAAAGACCGTCGTGTATATGGGAACTGTTGCACTTTAAATCTGTCGTGGCCTCAAATGTTCTCACGTTAACCTGTGTGGAAGTTTGGAGAGTGGGGTGCCAGCTCAAGTGTGGTTCTCGTCATCTGACCGTGGTTCAAAATTACGAGGCGTTGTCCGTCGCCAATAGCCCGTTGAGTTGCTCCAGTGCGACGTTAATTAACTACCTACCACGAGGCTTTCACAAACCATTCCTGTAAGAGCATTGATGCTTGAGGGGGGTGTAGGTTAAGAGGGCAAGCAGCAGCAATGTCGAAAGAGGTCATAAGTTCCCCAGTGTAGTTATTGAGTGATGTGTTTTGTCTTTTCTTTGCAGGGGGCATCGTCTAGCCTTGTCGTGAAGTTCGCCGATACAGAGAAGGAAAGGCAAATGAGGAGGATGCAGCAAATGACCGGCAACATGGGCGGCCTCCTCAACCCTTTCATTTTCAACCAGTTCGGTGCTTACGGTGCATACGCACAGGTAGATCTCAATGTATGTTCCAATACTCTTTTTCCCTCTCTGTCCACCCCCCACCCTACCTGTTGCATGCCGTCGGAATGATCGAAACGTCCATCCGCATTGGCAACGACACCACTGTTTCTTGTATCTGGGAAAGTTTTTAAACGCAGGGGTGAGTCAAAAAGATGTTACCATGTATATGGGATTGGTATAGTTTAATTAGTTACTTGGGATACCCAAACCATCCTTTTCTACTTTCATCCCATTATTCTCTTCCCTTTTTCTTTCCTTTTCACGACATTGTTAGCTTAAAGTTTTCTGTCGTGTCTGGCGAAGCTTGGCCAAATAGGGTCCTTGTGCCATAAAACCCCAAAACAATAATTAGTCATTCAATTATTCGTTTTATTTGCAATCAACGTTGTTATTATTACGTTGATTTGTTTTATCTACAATAACGAACGTTAATTGTAGATAAGACGAATGCATTCCTTCAACCTGCTCTCATCAGTTATCAGTGCAGATATGCAGTCGGTTCGGCATAGAGTATTCATAGTTTATTGATACATCTTTGTATATGTGTATAGAACGGGTTATAGATTAATAATAATGCATAATAGGTCTAGATCCAGATAGAGGTAAGTATAAAACATTTCTTGCAAACTATAAATCATGTCACTCTATTTAGTCTCAAACAGAATACAACTTTCATAATGTTGTCGCAGGCCCCATAAGTGGTAACATCTTTTTGATTTACCCTGTAGGTCAGGCTTCAAATTATATGCTACGTATGAAGAATCCCTTTGATAGACTCAAACCTTACTGCTATCATTCCCATAATACTTAATTTCCTCTCTTAAATTATATGCATTTTTCTATTATAGAGAAAAGTTATGATTCTAATCACTTTCAATCAACGTTTAACCCATTCAACCCGAGCCACGCCGGGTAATTCTGCTAGTTTCTAATAAAGCTAACAATAAAAGTATTTCCTATGTTACGCTACTTTGGTTCACAGCAGATGAGATTTGAACATGCCCTCTTTTAACGCCAAGTGGCGCTATTTACAAAAATTCCAAATGGCGATCCTCAAAGAAAATTCTAGATGTCGGTCCATACATAAGTACCAGATGGTGCTCCTTACTTAAGTCCAAGATGGTGCGCACTACATTCGTTCGATGGATGTTCCACGATGAGACGTTTAATTGCTATTCCGAACTGCTACTTGTCAGTGATCTTAGAATCTGTTATCATAACTTTAGTCCTTTTAAGCCTTAACCAGTGAGACATCTATCGAATCCGACATTGCTAAATCACGGTGAGTTAGCATTTGTCATGTGGTTTTGAACGAGTCTACTCGTTACATTAGGGGTAAGTTAAACGCAAGCAATTCATTCCTAAAATTGGCTTTAGCATGGTTTCTGGCTCCGAATTCATCGTTCGATGTCGATAACCATAGCAGTTGGTGGTACAGATAATCACTCACGGCGATTACCATACATGATTTTGTGTTTGGCAGCTCTGTCCCTTAGTCAGGTGACTACCAATCTAGAAGTGGATTCCCAAGGTCATCTGCCTTCTCATCGCACTATATCCCCACTATAATAGTTAACATAAGGGTAGTATATGAAGTAAAACAGAGTATAGCATTGGAATAAATTGCGCTCTCTTACTACGTTTTACTGCAGAAAACGTTCTTGAGCAACTAGAGGTGGACAAAACTGTTATTTCACGATAACAGTGCTTCGTATGACTTAAGATAGTGACGCGGCTGGTGTGAGTGATTACTACTAATTTGTGGTAGATGCAATTATTAACAGTCTAACAGAAAATGAATTTAGCAATTATTAAATGACAGAAATTGATGTAAACAGTTAATTTCAAATGTTCGTAACTATTCAAATAAACTAAGTGAATTTAGCTTTTTACTTTCATTGCATCTTTCTCTAAACTTTTAAATTTATAAAATTTTGCAACGTTTAGTTCATTTTAAAAGTTACAAAGTAGAGCTTGAAGATGCCATTTATTGACAATACATTCGATAAGAGTTGTTAAGTGGTATTTTGCATTACACTTTTATTTTAACTGCTATCGGAATAACAGCCCATCACCCTAGCGAATTGGGTGGTGTGAAAGAGTGCCAAAGGACTGTTCGATCAACCTGTGTACGTGCATTTCCCCATCTCAATACTCTTCATACTATTTAACCCTAACTGTATCCCATTCATATGTTATGATATGTTTCACATGTGTTATGATTCTAGTTCTTAAATTTGTGTAAAATCCCCTGCTATGAATCCGGTGAAGAAGCATTTATCCCTTACTGGTCCGTTTATTTTATTAAAAATTAACATGTTTAACATCGCGCCAAACTTACAAATCTGTAATTTTTGGTGTTTTTAAAGAATAACTATTTGATGTATTACACTGCACCAAAAACGCTTGTTCCCATTCGAGGCTTAAACTTAGTAAGAAATATATATCAATTTCCAATATAATTGTTTCCTATAGTGTAGAACCTTTAAACGTGTTTTTTCGGCAGCACCGATTTTCAAAGTAGTGTTTTTGGTGTGGTACCGTAATGTAGTTAATCACTTTAGTTGTCTTTATTGAACAAAATTAGCTTTTTTCAGTGTAAGCATAAACTACAAGAGAAGAAAAAAATACTTTCAGTTAAGAATGCAGCAGTTTCTGGCATTGTTTAGCAGTAATTTTTAATATGAGCGAAATCCTGAAATCGCATTCTACTACTATGCCAAGTCACGCCACAAGTTATGAAAGGTTATCAAAACACTAGCGCCCTCTACATTTAGCTTTACAGAAAAACCATCTTATAAGAGATTCGAAATTGTACTAAGAATTTTGTCAGTGCTTGACCAGTTTCATTTTAGGACAGTTGGACCACACGGCTCCACGAGACGAATTTCCGTGATTTTCGATGAAACATTTCCGATATGTCTATCTTCTATTACTTCGATTTAGTAGTGTTGAAACTATTTTTTTTACTCCTGTAAATCATAAACTCCATTCTTCGGTAAATTTAAAACTTTAAAAAGTGTTTTAATAAGTGATCTTTGGCAGTTGTATCAAAATCTAACAGGAACTGAATCTTAACATATATGTAGATTCGAAATTTCTCTGCAGAAACAAGCATAGTCGATTAAATCTAGTAAATATGTTTCAAAATGTATTAAAGAAATGGAGCTCATTCAGTGCCGTTCCAATGGCCGACAGCTGCCAAGCTTTCGATACTCTGCAAGTTCCATTGAACAAAAGCGGGAATTTCGGCTACTTGTATGAAGGATAAATCCGTAATAAAAATAAGCGTAAAGAAAAAAAGAAAGAAGGCGAACTAATTTCACGCTAAGATTCCAAAATTAAACAGGTAAGTCGGGGCCCTGAAATTGTACGGAATGCATTTTTAAAGCTTCGTTTTCTGCCGCCTAGATTAAGAGATAGAATTTTAATTAAATGCCGTTTTCTAGTCTCAGTTGTGTTATCTCGGGATCTCTAGCAACAGACGCGAAATAGCATCGATTTGAATTGAACGCTCAGTCTAATAACGCAGGAGTTTGAAGAGTATAAAAAATTAAATTACTTAAGTGCGTACGTGAGTCTGAATTAAGAATGCAGGCTTGAGACCCAAAAATAAAAGGCGTTTAAACTGCGGTTTTCAGTTGCTGTAGGGAGATAAGAGTTTGCTTTGAGAGTGACTTTGAATTCATTTTTGCCACAACCGCTTTTACTCCCAATGAATTTTTTTAATGATACAGCATTGAGGCTTGCTTCGTTATGTTGGTGAGTCAATTCCACAGATTGTGCAAATGTCTATTTGAAATTAGCCTACGTGCTTTTCAATATTTATGAACAAAATTGCTCGAACCGTCTAGTGTACGCGTTAATCTTACGTATAATCTGAAAAGTGAAAGAGCATAGTCAGATATTTTTAAATTGTTGAATCATTTTTAAAGTTGCTTGTGCAAACTTAATAACTAGGTAGCAAATCCTGATCATTAGAAAAATTTATATTCTGGAGTGTTGATGAAATTTCACTCAAAATATTAGCACAAATATTTTTACATGAACATCATCAGAGTAGAATATGGAAGAGATTATTAATACTCGTGTTTGTTTTGATAGAACTGTATGTAAATTGTATGTATAAAGTGCTGATCGGAATATAGACATTAAAATGATTAATTAACGCACAGCGTATGATCCTTAATGAGAAGCAGTTAAGGGGTCGAACCCTTTTACGACGTCGATTGTGGATCTCAATTTAAAAAACGCTACACGTGCCTGAAAACAAACTCAATCCTTCCCTTGTATGAATCTCTCGTGGATGCCAGCAGATCCCTCCGTCGCATCTTTTGTATTCTCTCCTCCCCTTTTTTTCCCTTGAAAGTTCTTGGGAAGAAGATCCACGGAGCGTTTTCAGAATCATTATCCCAACCTGTTATTAATGCAGATCCGCCGCCTTTTCAGGCAAGAGTGAATCCCACAGCTGTCGCCCACCCCAAAGGCCGGTGTAATGAGGAGGCGAACTTTCTAAAATATGTGTATTTTTCATGCCCCCCTAGACATTATTTATTAAACAAAGGATGAAAAGAGACTGCCGCAAAAAAAAGAAAAAAACGTGCCCAGTTCTGTACTATAGTCACTTCCTTTTTAAAGATCAATTTCTAAAACCAAGAGGGGAGATATTTTTATTCCAGTGCGTATAATACAGTGTCAGGAACAACATAAATTACACCAGGGTTTGGTTGGAGTGAATGAAAATAATTTTTTCTCTTTCACGTGTGCACGTAATAATATGAAAACTAAAACATCTTTTCTCTTTGATTAATAATGGCGGCGGTGAATGGCTTTTTGCGAAAATAACTATTCTTTGTGATAAACGACGCTATAAGGTCACGTTTAAAGGGGCCGAACAGCGTTCTTTTGTGACTGAAAAACGAGCACTTATATTTCATTGATAGTGTTAAAAGGAGCAGATTATTAAACACGGATGACAAAAGAAACGGGGAACGATGTTTTCGGGTACTTGGTTTTTTTTTTCATTGTTCGCTTCCCCTTTGAAATCTGACGTTTCAACTCCGATTTGAATAACACCCTGTTTGATTCGAGATTGGAAATTTTTTTTAAATTCGACTTTAAAAAATTATATTACTAAAGGCAAGTGAGATGTTTTCTTTTGATGTTTAAAATTCCTCTTTGAAAAATAGAAGATTCATATTTCATTTCCCTCTTGAAAAATTGTAATTAACATTTTCTTTTCAGAATTTTTGTGATCATTTACTCGCATCCTAATAATGATGTTAATTTTTTAATTAATTTTAGTCCCTTCTGTGTGGGTTTTTTTACACATTATTTGAGTACTCATTTTTCAATACTTATTGCACGACGAAGAATCTCCCAAATTGCATGTTACTCTCAAGAACTTCGAAATTATGGAACTCGTACATTTTGATGATTTTTAAAAAATAGTTAACTTAAAATATAGATATATTTGCCTGACATTATTCAAATGTAGATTGCGTTTTTCGAAAAAGTGTTACATTTGAAAATGGAAATTGAAATTTTTTTAAAATTATTTTGAAACTTGTAAAATTTGAAAAACTCGTAAATCAAATTAGGAAAGAAATTAGTCAGATTTTAGTTTTTTTAATTTTACAAATTTCACAAATAATTTCCATATATTTTATACATTTCAATAATATAATTTTAATACACTTTATACGTTTCAATAACATAACTTCAATGCATTTCATACGTTTCACTAAATACAATTTCTCTCAACACATTTTGTACGTTTCAATAAATATAACTTCAATACATTTTATACGTTTCACTAATATAATTTCAATGCATTTTATACATTTCAATAATCTAATTTCAATACATTTTATACGTTTCACTAATCTAATTTCAATACATTTTATGAGTTTAAGTAAATACAATTTCAATTTTGTCTTATAAATTTTGAAATTATTACTTGTGGTGTTGAATAGAATTGTTGTCTTTTCAGTTCATGCAACAGCAAGCCGCCATCATGGCCGCCGCGGCGCAAGGAGGTTACATGAATCCAATGGCTGCCCTAGCCATTGCTCAGTTGCCTCAAATGACGACGGTCCCCAACGGACTTGCGAACCCTGCCATAACCCCGACCTCAGGTAAGACCCTCTGCCTAGCGACGCCACCATTTTCAATCAGTGCTTGACCCCCTACACCTATCACGACATTCTAAAGTACATAGACAAATAACAGACTTTTGACATAAGCCATCGAGTCTTGTACCATACTGAATGGCTTACTACGGAACGACAGTCAAAATATACTTGAGGCACTGCGAGCAAGAACAGACAAACGACGTAGTTTGCTTAGGTTCATGCTCACGTTGGTGTGGTATGGAAGTTTGGAGAGTCAGATGTTGACCTCGTTATCTTACCGTGGTTCAAAATGATGACGTCCTCGGACCTTTAACTTCGGGGTTGATTCCGGACTGTCACCAATAGCCCTTTGTGCTTCTCCAGTGCGACGTTAATGAACTACCTAAGTATCTACCTGAGGTTCATGCACCCAAGTAAGGTAAAAAATGAAGCAAGGCAAGGTTATTGGGCACTGACATCTCCCGGAGGAACTAAAACACATTTAGGCCGTTTTAACGGTTCTATTTCGTATTTACATCATGCCAAATATCACACGCACAATTCTACCAACAAGTTTGACATTATTTACATTTGGAATTTTAAATTATGATTTATGGAATATAGTACTAGGGTCCTTCGTGTGCGGGCCCTTGGACACATCTTCCTTACATGTGTGCGACCTTCGGACCGAGGTACTCCAGTGATCTTGTCTTTTCACATGGGGTTTACTGTCGTTATAGAAAACACGGGGGTCGCCCCAAGAGATCTTTTTCTGCTTTCATCCCACTACTCTGTTTCGCAATACCTCTTTTTTCCCCCTTTCACGACATTTTTTACTTGACGCTGTCTTATGTTTGGCGCAGCTTGTCAAAATATGACTTGAGTCATAAAACACCAAAACAACCAACCTTCGACTGTAGGCGCTGTAAAAAGGGATGACCGATTTTAACGGGACAAACTCAAAAACCTCCATTCTGTTCGAGATTACGAGGTCTTCTATTCTCGTCCTTCGCGTTGACACAGTAATGGAGGGAGCACTGAGTACCCACCAGGACGCGAAGATCTTCCAGATGGACATGGTGACAGATTTACGACTTACTGTCATTCTGACCACTATATGAAAGCTATATAGATGGGCACAAAAAAACATCTACGCTCATTTTAAAGACGAAATGCAGCGCTTGCTGCACATCGAGGAAAATCCAAAATGCTTGAATTGGAGGGAAGTAGATTTTTGTATTTATTTACAAGATAGGTTGATCCAATTACAATACAGTGAGAAAAGATTAGAAGCATAGCCGTGCAACATCCAAACAATATACAGTTCAATTATACAGCAATATAAAATGCATTATATAAACACATTAATCACAGAACAGAAAGGACGAAAAAAATTACGATTGAAATAAGTCAGAGAGGAACCATTTAAAATATTTAAATACATAAAAATAATGATAAATAAAACATCCTAACTTTTGTCCTTAATCGAGAGGGAAAGTGGAAAAGTGTTTTTAAGAAGACTTTTTAAGATGTATCCCTTTAGGATTCAAATTTCCAAATATACTCCTCCCGTTTAAGGTTTCCACATGAAGCTCGATCATAGTAACAGCATCGAAAATCTAATCGACGGCATACTCCGAAATCGAATACAGATATAGAGGATACTAACAATCTGTTTCATATGCTCATGAATCTCTTGTGACGCCCAATTCGATTCCAACATAAAATGTCACCCAACACATCGTATCCGTCTCATTTCCAGCTTCTCGCGTCATCGTGAAATTTAAAACCGCATCATGACTTTCAATTTGCGATAACAACCGGGAAGAAAGTAACTCCTGCTAAGGGGGAGCTTTTCCGGAAAGCTAGGATAAGGGAAAAGAAAAGCGAAATATCTTTGGCTGTGACACTACCGTCGCAAGACACGGGAGACTGTTTCCCCTATTATTGGTGAGGCATGAGATCATCCCGTAAAGCCGTCGTCGCCATCGTTTTCCATTAGATCCTTCACAATGGCACCTGAATAAGTCTCCCGCCCGAATCGAAGACAGACGGACCCTTTACGAGGAGTCCGATGTCAGCTTAAAGGATATGCCGTTTGCCCGGCTAATGATGGGGCTAATACGCATGCGACGCGCGTAACGATCCGGGCTAAAGGGCGGTTTGCCCGACCCAACCACCCCCGACTCTTTGACCCGGGCACTAAGACATTAAGGTAAACATATGGTGATTGGGCCCGGTCTTTTGTATCCTCCGCCTAAATGGGATGCTTGTCTTCTTGCCCGATTTTTTTTTTGCGTGGGAGATTATTTGGGGAACATTAAGCGCAAGACCCTGTGTACGGGAAGAGCGTCTTTTGTTCAAGCCGTGCAAGCAAAATAGATAGACCTAATTGCCGAGTCTTCTTCCTTTTTGTCCTTGAGGGACGGTCCTTTCGGGTACTTTAGTGAGTGGCAATATTGCTTTTCTGGGCTTACTCGTTGGCTTGTAAATAGACCCGAATTTTACAAGGTTATTTTGGGTAGCGCCCATGTTTAACCAGAAGCCCGACATCATCTGTTAAAAACATTCAAATTCAGTGCCAAAAAATTGATAGAACCAGAATTGAAAACGACGGGGTTTTTTTAATGTAAGTTTGAGTAATTCTATTTTAACGTCCTTGATTTTCACCGTAAGAAACCAACCAGGGAATGCGATTATTTCAGTTTCCAATGGTTGTGATCAGTTAACCATCCTGGTGGTTGCCTCGTCGAGGTATCTCGTCATTAGCAAAACTGACCAGATCTTGATGAACGAGATATCTCGTCATTAGAAAACAAACTGATCAGATCTTGATCTCGTTATCATCGAAACAGTGGCAATATCTTAATGACGAGGTATCTCGTCATTAGAAAAATTGGTCAGATTTTAATGACCAGGTATCTCGTCGAAACTTCTTGAGGTGTTTGCCCTGTGCAATGGATACCTTGAGCTCAGACTCCCACCCCGTGAATCGGATGAGACTAGCATCCAGTCGAGACAATATGCGCAGTGGGTCCATACGCATTCTCTCCTCATTCTCCTTTCCTTTCTAAAAGACTGCCTCAATCTTAAAGACAGCGTTTGGATCATTCCCAGAGTTGCAAAGATTGGGCCCAATTGCACCATTTGGGCTCTTTTTAACTCGGTGGGGTGTCAGCTCAGGTGTTCTCGTCATCTGACCCTCGTTCAAAATTACGAGGTGGTGTCCTCGGACCTTTCCCTTTGGGGTTCATCCCGGACCTTTGCTATATCCCGTTGTGTTCCTCTAGTGCGAAGCAAATTAATTACCATTATCTTTTTAACTTGGGGCGAAAACTAATTGGTATTTCGTAGTCTGCTGAAAATAAACAACTAATTGTGAGATTTGTTTGCTTTCTATCCAATCTTAACACTCCGATGGCAGTTGTGTTGAGCTTCATTTAGCCAAGGAAGAAGTGAAGTGAAGCGGCATTGTTCTGTGATGTGAACTTTACCACTCCAAGAAACAACCACAGAGAATCGAATTAAGTTTCATTTAGGGGCCCCAACTTAATTGCGAAATTTTGAATAAACATTAGATTTAAATACTTAAGCCTAACATCCATTGTATCTATAGCACAGAAGAAATTTATCTTAGCTATGATGGGTACATGAACTGTGAGGAATACCTTCGTCGTACACTACACTGTACCAGCATGTCGGCAGCAGTATAATCTGAAGCAATAGGTTAACTTAACTCGCGAAGAACCAGCTCACAAAACGATGGAGCAAGGCGGTTTCTAAAGACGAAGTAATTATTTTAAAATTCCTTGCATCAAACATCTAAAACCGTGGTGGAATGTTGATTACAGGACAGTATTAAAACGAAAAAAAGGCCTGGAGTATTCATCATAGATCTCTTCAAATTTAATTTTGTTCAAGAGAAGAGCTCGACGTGTATATCGACAAATCAATTGTAAGTCAAAGCTTGCATCAATGTTTTAATTCAACACTTTACTTTTTTTTATTTCGACGGCATTCACTTTAATCTAATGTTTATCGTTTTCGTAGTTTCGATTAAAGAGTTATTTTAAATAGGTGACTCAGGTGTTTAAGTAAAATTATATTCTGGGTACTTATATTTTGCAAGACACAACTGTTTGAAAGAGATAATTCTCTATAATTTTTAATTCTGATACATTGTTTAATAGAATACGATAAACAAAGGGGCAGAGATAGAATGTTAGTCAAAAGGTGCATCACTATTGTCGACATGAATAAGGTAAATTTATTTACTTGGACACTGGAATTTAAAAAACGCAACGATCATTCCAAATTTAAATGATCAACTTAATTTAACTGAACAAGTATCTCACACTTAAACGTCGGGAGTATAATGGGTTTGTACTAATCGATTTAAAGACTAACATTTAATTGCGTTGTTTTTAGACAGGAAACTGATCTAATATTCTGAATTTCAGTTAAAACGCATAATCGTACGATCTCTAAATGTTTCAAGGTTATTTAATTTCAGTGACTATTTTGCATCTTTCTGGCAACAATACAGAAGTAAATCTCGTATACGAAATGATTCATACCTAAATTCTAAACACAGATTAGTCATTTACATCTAGTTTCTTGTTCTGATGTAGACCTCAATTTCCCAAGATTATCACTGTAATTCGACATATTTTTCTAATCTACAGGCTCGAATGAATGTACACAGTTCTAAAAACAAAAGTCGAGAATTGACACTGACTCCATATATCGCTTCAAACTCATCAGCTAATAAAAGCCAACCTCGCAAATCCATAACCTAGAACGCGCAAGGAAATGCTACTTCCTTTCGGTACAAAACTAATACATCTCCCCACAGCACATCTAAACCTTTACTGCGTATAAACAAAAGCTACAAAGCCGCGCCTCTTACTGAGTAGTTCTGTCAAGTTAAACAATGAATCCCAGCCATATATAAATCCTTTAAACTCCCCGTAATAATCTCGCTCGTTTTCCAGCTTATTGTGATAAACGCAAGTCTTACGTCGCCAGAAACAGGAGAAAAAACACCGGCTTCTATTAAGACGATCCAAAAGCCCATATCGCTCAACAATTTATGAGCTTTTGTATCATTATTAGAAGGAAAGGGAACTAGGAGGATTGATGCTCCTGCAATTTGGGCTTCAGGAAATATATAAGGATCACATCAGCAAAGAGACTGGCTGCTATCTTGACCATCAAAAATTTATTAAAAAAATGTATTTTTCAGAATGAATGGACAAAACTTGCTCCCATCCGTGTATTATTTAGTACCTCTGACAAATCTACAGAAGTACTCTTTAAAGAAAAATTGGAAACTAAAGTAAAAACTGTATCTTCAAGTTTCCTAAATTTATACAATTACAACATCCAGTTTTAGTTGAGAAATTTTAAATTATCAATATACTTTCTCACTTATGATTAAGTTTTTGAATTAATTTTCAAAATGCCTTCAGTGAGCAAAAATGATAATCCTTTTTTGTAACTTCGTCAGTGCAATGTAGTCTCTTCTGAACTCAATTATTTATTAACATCGACATAAATGAAATAGACACATTCGTAAAGCATTCACAAATTACTAGGAGCCAGACTTGGATAACATTTGCATTCAAATTTTTTTTAAGCATTTAAGTTTTTATCCCACTGTTTTATGTTTTCCAGGCATGATGTTTTATGTTTTCCAGGCATGATGTTTTATGTTTTCCAGGCATGAGCGGGAGGCATTGTAGGGCATCTTTTTCGTAATTTTTTAACTACAGCATTCGATCCAGAATTGACAGATGACCAAAATAAAAAACATTCAATAGTAGCTCATCAGGCAACCTTTTGAAAATATTTGGGAATATTAAATATGCATTTGGTTTTCTATTGCAGTTTTCAAGACACATTTTAAAAAGGAAAGATGACATTCTTATTTGTAACAGCCCATATTTGAAAGTATTTCATCTGTTTTTGAAAAATATTGTACAATCTTTTTTGAGGACTTTTCCTTCCATTTTAAAGAAAATTTTATTTTAAGATCAACGTCTGTTTTAGTAATTGCGGATCATTATGAACTAGATATTATGGTGTACTAAAGAGTACATTTGTATTCGGAACATATGCAGCGTATTTGAGGAACAGTAAAGGGCAATCCTCCTTAGTTCATTTATCACAATCTATATTTGAATTTCAAAATTCCTTCAAAGGAAAATAAGGCCCAAAAGTTGCTTTGAAGGCAAAAGAGTTGCGTGTAAAGCAGCCATCTTTATTTTTCTATTACAAGTACTTTTGCTGATTTTCATTCCATGTCCCAGAATACCTAAGTATAAATCGTAATATATCTAGACTCCATTTCCCATCAACACTCATCGATTCAGTAGTGACGCTTTCTAGATCTGATCATGTTTGTGACGTCCTATGACTTCCAACTGGTGTCCGAAAACCAAGCATAACCGGTATAATTATGAATATTTCATAATCCAGTTGTGAGGATGACACTAAATTGATAGGCTGACATACAAGTCAAATTAACAAGAAATGAATAGAAGTTATTCTGATTTAAATACGGCAGTTTTAAGAACAGCAAATTTGTTTTCATTATATAGTGGGAAAGAAAAGACATTGCACGAAAAGATAGTTTTATGATGAATGCGTTCACACGATTCACTTATCGTCATATTTTACTATGAGAGATCGTCCTACTTTGAAATCACGCTCAGCTCCTTTTTCTGTTCATATATTAATTGCTCCTTTCATGTCTTTCATCATGTGTCTACAAATTTCAATGGTGTCTACAACTCAGATATCAACCATACAAAGACTTTATCATCTAAAAAATTACAGAGTTTCCTTGGACGTGTTCTGGAGTTGATTTATTGAAAGGGAGAACGTGGTTATATCACTTGGTATTGAAGTCACTGGATTGACAAAATGGGAGCGTGAAAGAATAGAAATGAGCACTTAATTGTTCATAGTGAGATGAAACTATTGGTGAAAAAAAGATTCAGGGGATTTTAAAAACAGAAATGTTTAGCATCGTCGCTGTTACTGCAATAGATTTTAAGTGAATATGTCTGTTTTCAGCGTATGATACCATTCACAAGAAAAAAAGCTGGAGGTTCCTGCAAAACGTCGAGTATGGAAGGATGTACATGCATTGTAACATTCCTAGCACAGCTTTGGAGACAGGAGTCAATACCGGCAAGTCTTCCATTGATTTACATCCGTCAATCTGGAAGATCTTCACGTCTAGGTGGTTTTAAGGGATGTTGGGCGGGTCCCTCTAATCAATTGTTCATGGGTGCCACCAAGAACTCAAGTTCTCGAACAGGTTTTTCGCTCCAATTTGCCCTACCGATGCAAGTGGTTTCGAAGAGATCTCGTCCAAGATCTGGTCGATTTTGCTAAAGATATCTCGTCGAGACAAAGCTGCCCTATTACTCCTAGGGAAATGAAGATCTAACTAGGGAAAACAAATTGTTCTTGCCTACAACTAGTGACAGTTTGGAACAGGTTTTTGCATCAGGCTGACTACAGGTCAGTTTTCGACGCACAGATAAATCACCAGGAAGGTTGTCTTTCCTTTTCATAGCTCTCCTCCAGCCAAACGACCCAAGTTCCTATATTCCATAGGTCATAATTTAAAGCTCAATTAGTTCTAAAATTTCAAATTTAATAATCCCTTAATTGTGTTTCAGCTGTCCTTCGCAATCCACTCATCCCAGAACGTTACAGCATGCACAAATGTCTCTTGTATTCATTCTGAGTAAAATGATATAATGGTTTCCAGCCGCTTAAATGTTTGCTTTTTTGACGAGTTACTATTGCCCCTTTACGCGTGTTTAAAAAGTGCGAAACTCCAGGAAAAAACATTTCATTGTTCATAATCTTCTGAAGCACACTGACTGAATTCATAATTTTGTCGTTTTTACAATTTCAATTATGCCAATTTTCAAGAGACGGAAAGATGCATTCATAGTCACCCCAAAACTCAAAATCAACTCTTTTGAGGAATTGCACTTCTGCACCAGTGGAAAGTGCGATTGAACCCTGCTGCAGAAACAGCGAAGAGTATAAAGCAAATTAGCATTATTGATGAAGTTAGCATAACAGTCTTTTTGGAGATGTCATCAAGAACCGATATCTGCATTTTACGATCGATAAAATTAAATCTGAAAAGATTTATTGTGTTCATTTTCCAACACCGATTGATCAGTAAACATTTTGATTTCGAATGCACAAATTTCATTAATCATAGAGTAAGCTCATTTGGAATTTATATTCCCACCCTAAGTCTTTTTCCTCCAATTGATTTCGACGAGATATTTCGTCCATCGAGATCTGACCTATTTTGCTAATGACGATATATCTCGTCGTCAATGTATTGCTGATTTTTAATGATGACGAGGACAAGATCTGGTCAGTCTTTTAATGACGAGATACCTCGTCGAGACAACCACCCTAAAAGTTATATAATGGTACTAAAACTTATTTTTATTCACTGGCATCGCTTTTATGTATAGCATTTTAATTTCGTAGTCTGATCTAATTTCTGCTTGGATTCGCAATTTGCTGCATTTTGTATTTAATTTTTAGATTTATGCTTTTATTTAAACTGAGTATTAAATGCAAGTTTAATCAAAAAGATGTTACCTCTTACAACGAATTGCTATGTTTTAATTATTTATTCAATAAATCATTATTATAACATTAATTATAAATAAAACCAATCCATTCCTTCAACTTTGGCTCCTTGGTTCTCAGTGCAGTCGGTTCACCATAGAATCCATATTCACCCACTCATCACCATAGTGTCTCATGATGAGACACTGATGGTGACTTAAACTTCCCTCCAAGCTGCAATCTTCCTTTCTTCCAAACTTAGTCCCAAACAGAATAAAATTTGCATGTTGTGTTGTCCGTATAATTGGTGACATCTTTTCGACTCGCCCTGTACATGCATTGTTTGACGCAGCGCATGCCCCTCGCGCCTTAGAAACCAAAAAGATAAGTATGTGCAACTCGACGGCTGACCAAATTATGCGCTGTAATGGCCACAGAAACGATCGGATCAACACCATGCATCGTGAACTAGACTGACTCGATTCCGACAGCAATCCAATAATCCTGAGAAATTTTACACAGCGTCCCGGATGTAAGTATCTTTAAAATGCTGTTGGACGAGGAAAGGACGTTGGGGGAGTGTCCGGTGAGAGAGGAGGGAATTCAATAATTTCTGTTTGAGGCCACATGATGGACATCAATTTGTTAGTCATGTTGGCCACGTAAACTGATTATTCATTAGGCTTAGTGGGAGTGACAGCCGACGCTTATATGTCACTGGTGAGCTCAACACGGTATTAATGTAATTAATAAAGCTCCCACTCTAATGGGCCAGTCAATCAGTCTGCAGAGAAGGGGGTGTTCCGCTTAGTGAGGAGTTTTGCGGCTGCAGAAGGAAATAAGCGGATGGATCTCTCTTGAATTGGAGTTTTCATTGAGTCTGAACCGAGATAGGCGCTTAGTGTTTGAAAGCATAGTGTCGTTTTATGGAACTGCTGACTTCTCAAATGTAGAGAAATGATACGATAGGTATAGCACATAGAGAAGCCATTGAAAAGGTCCCGTTGTAATTTGTTAATGAGTAAATGGTTTATCAGAATTGAATGGAGATCTTGTGGTTTAATCCAGAGTTCGGTTCATTCTTTTCCTGGGCAGAATAATTCGGTTTTAAAAATTCTACGGGCATATTAATGGTGTTACACAGCATTATAAAACTTTTCTGAGATGATAATTTATCGACAACGGTTAACTTCCGTAGTCGGAGTGGAGTTTTTGTTCAGTGTAGATCAAGTGTAGTATGCATAGATTTTAGAAGTGTTCCCAAAGTATCCGAGTGTATATCTTAAGCAAATTCAAAATCACAGAATTTGTGCCATAAATAAAAAAAAAGAAATCCTGCACATAAGACAGCGTAGCTTAAAAATGAGTAATCGTTTTATTCAGAATTCAATAGACACAGGTATCATTCATCCTTAAACAAAAATACTAAATATGAAAAAGCTTTAAAAGAAGGTGTCTCATAATAGTCAAAAGATAACTAGTAGCAATTCTGCAACATTGCTGGCATTACATAAACTATAAATAACTAACTATAAATTATGTGATTCAATTCCGTCGTTTCTCGAAATTGATCTACATTTCATGGAATGATTAGAGAAGTCCCCATTATACTGATATTTGATACAATGGTACTTTACAGTCAAATAGATTAAGAATACAGGGAGTAAGCTCCAATAAAATAAAGGTAGAGGCTTGAACCCCTCCGCACGACTCTGCATTACACTGTACCGTGCTAGAACGCTTTCCAACTGCTCCAAATGCTGCTTGCTGCAATGCTTGTAGACTGCTTATACTTGAGGTCAACTTAACTTGATTATACATTACACCCTACGGATAGGTAGTCTCACGAGCATAAATGCGACGCTCTGATTTCCTAAGAGTGAAATCATGCGTCACATGAGCGAAAGAGTTTATTCGTTGACATGAACAGTCAGTAAAAAATAAAATATCACCAATGAAGCGTATAACTTTAAAATTAATGTTCTATATTTTGAATTGTTATGCAGAAGTCATTTATAATTCATCTAAGATAAATTTGCAAAGTTTCAAAGATTCACTTTCGTTTAATCAAGTTAAGTCAAGACCGAAGTATAATTCGGATCCCCACCCGTAAGTTCTAGGTGTACTTTTTGTTATGCCTGCATTCAATGATGTATTAACGATTCTTTTTTGTAGCAAGCCAGATTAAGAGTTGACACCGTTTGGGGTGAGTTTGGCAGTGATTGCATGTTGCTTATGTGTGTTTTGCATACATGTAACGTTTGTTTATTACATTCTAGATGTTCATCTCTTGATGTTGCACTGATGTTATGGCTTTTTATATTTTGTCTGTTAATTCCTGCTCGATGTAGAGTCCTCATATCGGGAAGCCTACAACCGAATACACGCTTTGAATAGTTACCGCATTTGCTTTATATACTCCTTAGTAATAAAACATTGACGCTTTAATAGAATTCTATAAACTAACTGCATGAGATTTATACAATGCTTAGATCCTGGTAGAGCTATATACGTACTTATACATTTTTAAGTTTGAAAAACCTCCTTTCACCAAATTTGTTTACTTGAATATTTTTAATTTTTATACTAATACAACATAGCCCCATATGTTTTGTACCTGGTTAATCTTTTTCACTTATGCTTTTGAAATTGAGTTATTTTTAATTTGAAATTTATAAATTTACGTCTCCTTGCTTTCGATTTCAACTAAAAGTTTATTCAAATATGAATTCCGATTCTTTCCTCGTGTTTTTCTGCATATTTTTTCATTAATTCTTTCTAATCTTTATTGAAATATGTTTTGTACATACTCATGTTACTCTAAGCAAATGCGGTACGTTTGAAAATTGTTATTTCGTGGTCCCTTCAGTGCGGTATCCGTCTGACTTACAAACGTCATTAAGAGGTTGTTGATTCCGTGTACACGATCCAAGATTATAGACATTCTTAATTTTCTATGAAAAAATAAAACCATTTTTCCAATTCGCGTTTTTTCGCATCGATAGGTGAATCTTTTTTAAGCATGTATATTAGTTTTTGCGTTCAATAAGAACGTTGCAAAAGTTGAGTCGAAATTCCAATACGCGTTAAATATTTTAATCTTTGAATTAAATAACTTACAGAAAAATATTTGCAGTCTAGAAAATAAGATTAAAGCTTCTTGATATATAAAAACAAATATAAAATTAAATTGCATTTGTGCTTATCTTCATTACAAAACCAGAATATTAAGACAATTTTTATATCAAATCAAATAAGAATCCAATTGTCAAACTATTTTCTTTTCAATTAAATTATTCTTTACATGCCAAATTTATCAGCGGCATTTTCAACACGATGTTATTTCCAGGCGCATTTGCCAATTCAATAGTCCTCAGAAGCCACAAGTACAGGCAACTCAGTTTGATCGACAAGTGCTAGATCTAGGCAAGAAAATATGACATGCTCAAAAGCGAATTGATAAGTTATAGTAAATTAAACAAAATCGAAAAATTAATTGAAACAAACTCGACTACGAATGTGTTTTAAATTATGCTTAAAAAATCAAACTTGCGCTTTGGTAATTCTAAATGTTGCAGTCGAAGCAAAAGATCTCGATGGTCGGAATGAAGTCCTGTCTGCAATCGACGTACTAAAGTAACGCACTAAAGGGATGTAGGTCGAGGAGGGCAGAGGACCTGTGCATTGACCTAGGCTTTCTGTTGTAGGTACGGGGACTCAGAGTGTGAATGGAGCTATCCCTAACTTGCCTTCCCCCACCATGCCCACCTTTAGCGTGCCTCAAGCAAACGGGCAAGGCGGAGAAGTCTACACCAATGGCATGCCGCACTATCCACGTAAGTACCCTTATCCCTACCTGTTGCTTTCGATGTTTTTCTCGTTACCGATGCTCACTTCCTTGGTTCTTTTCTTGTTGTGTCGCCATCGATGTTGCCATGGCTGGTTGTTACAAAACGCTTTGATGTTGCTCCGCTGTATGTGTGACATGTTCTGTATGTCGGGATATTTTGTGTTGAAGACGAAATGATTGAAACAAACTAACTTAGGGATTAGGTATTGATCAAAATCCTGATAAGTCTGAAGGAATAGTCATAAGTAATAACTTCATAGAAATTTCGGGAGACCCACTAAAGCATTACCTTAGTGTTTGGGTATTGGTCAATATTAGAGAGAAGTCCTAAAGGATTTGTCTAGAACATTATTACATAGTTCAGAATCAACAATATTGGGACAAAAGGACACATTAACTTAAGACTTTATTGTTGATCTGTATTGAACAGAAGTCCTGAGGGACAACCAAAATCAGTACCACTCTACAAACTCATGCAAAAGGAGACCTAATAGCTTCGGATTTGGGTATTGTTCGGTATTAGAGAGAAGGGCTTAAAAATGTATCAAACCTACGCATCCATCAAGAGCGCCAGGAATGCACCTTTTCATATTCTATTGAGAATTTACGTGGACAATCCAAAAACATGGACAAGAAAAAATATGTTCTCAGAAACTTAAAGACCCTAATCGTACCCCTTGGACAGTGACGTATTCAGACGGGATCGGGAGGAATCAAGGGTTCGAACATACACACCCCGAAATGTTACAAAATTGAATGTTGAAGTTAGCTTAATCTATATTAATTGAAGTTTTAATAAATCAGTAAGTCTAAAAATCGTATACCTGTCTCGAAATATTCAAATACATTTGTAAACGAAATGCTCATTTACTATCAGCAATTTGATCAGTTGCTAAAGCAAGCGAAGAAACCGTCTATGTATTGAATGGGTTGGTTTGGGGGTTTTATGGTGCAAGATCCTATTTGGCCATGTTGCGCCAGACACAAGACTTATCAAGCAATAGACTCATACGATGAACGTTTTACTGATACAGAAGAGCTAAATACCCCGAGAGAGGAATGTACCAGACAGGAATCTAACCTATAACTCGAAGGTTAGCGCAGTGGGTATACCCACTGAGTATACCCACTGAGCCACGACGGCTTCTATGTTCTATGGGAAAGAACTGAGCAAAATCTTATCTATTCATCTAAACTTGGGTGACCAAAGACGTTTGGAGTAGGGCCCACATGGCTCAAAACATTTGAAATGCTGAAACTACCAAAAATACATACTGAGATTTATTGAATGAGCGTCAATCGGAGTTTCACTTATCACCAAAATGTGTGACAAAAAACATTCACGAAATTCATAAAACGTAATTTTCAATTAGCATTAAAGTTTTTCGATTGAAATCGAATACTGGGATTGAGCGGAAATTATTTTCTGCATAAGTCTGGAAATCCTACAGTATTTCCAATATACATTTCCCTCTAATAATGCCTCGTGTAACGAACCTGATCCCAAATCAACCCAATGCACATTTGGGTTGAATTGAAAATAGTTTTTCCGTTTTATTTCGGATAGAAATACCTTAAGGCAATGTGAAATGCAAGTCCTGGGATATGATGTCTCACATTTATTGTTGTGTCTTCGATGAAAGGCAGAGCTCAATATTCTAATTCCATATATCGTAGCTTTAATCTTAAACAGGACACCTTTCTAAAATACTGAGCAGCTAAATCCCTTTAAAACTTTTGTTCCATTTCGGAAAGAAACAAAAACATGTAGCATTTATTCATTAAAATAACATTCTGCTGGGTTATGAAATTCAAAATTATGGATAAGTATGTTTGCATCTATCTACTTATCAGTGTTTCACTCATTAGCATTGCCAATAACAGCTCAAAAATTGCCATTTCTAAGTTCAAGGATTATTTCTATACGTACTTTTCAATTAGAATTCTTCTATTCTAAGCTTCTAAAAGTGAACTGGACAATAGTAACAAAGTTATTGAATTTAAAATTGTAAATGCGACTTCCAAAAAAGTCATTAGCTGAGTGATTAGAGTTATGGCCTTTGGGTCAAAAAGCTCTGGGTTTGTATCCCGAACACCGGTAGCACAAAAGGTCCGTAGAAAGACAACTTGGGACCGAAGACACTAAACTTGAACACGGTTTTTGTTAATATCAAAGAGACGATACATAACTACGAATATGCACTACTGGATACATAACCATAAACTTTATTCCTGTAATGATGGAATTCAGCATCAAGTTATCCGTTACGCTCAATAAAATTTTGCCAAACCTAATAATACATAAATTAAATTACACTTTTCAAAATATCCAATCATACTTAATACGAAGCAAGCCGTAATTTCGCAAACCTACTCGTTCAGTGGGAGCTGCTTTTCTTTCAGTCGTTTATCGCACCAAATTAAACCCATACAGAAAAATCAGCATCGCGTTATTAAAACTGCCATTTTGGTCTTTCATTAATCACGACAAAAATCGACCGGAATCGTAATAGGCTTTAAATTAGGATTTACTCTCGGTCGGAAAAGAAAGTGTTCCGCAAAAAAGGCTGTTGGAAAAGCTTTTAAGATTTACTCCATTCTGCTTTCAAAATAATTTCGCCGTCCTCACTCCTGGAGTATTAACTACGCGCGAGAAATACCCTCCAAACGACATCGTTATCCTGCCGTAAATGACACCTCAACTCGACTCACTTCCTAGTCTCGTTAAATCTCGCGATATTCAGCGAAACATTGACACGCCATTAGGTAAATTTCCTTTTTCCTTAAGTGCTGCTGCTGCTCGAGGAGCGTTTTACCCGGAGTTTGCCCGAGCTCTGCTTTCGGGGATTAGACTTTTACGCATAATTTTGTTTTTAATCACTCGGGAGAACGTGTTCCTTGCCACCCCAGAGTGCTTTAACACGGTGTGGACTTAGCACCTCCTGCGAAACTAATCGAAACAAGAAAAGATAACTGGAGGCATTCTCTTTTGCACTTGCACGTACTGTTTTTCTTGAAGATCTTTTGGTGTGCAAAGATGAAACTCGGCAAAATCAGGAAACCAGCTTAGAATAACTCGGTCAGAAACAAATCTTAGTCTTATCAGAAATTTTATGTGGTCATCTTCTATAGAACCAAACGTTTGTTTCTGGCCAAATCTACATTGTAAACGCTGTAGATGAAACTCAACAAAATCATGAAACCAACTTAAACTATCTCGATCAGAAACATCTTATAATTCTTATCAGAGAATTTTATGTGCTTATATTCTATAGAACCAAGAGTTTGTTCCTAGACGATTCTTTATTGTAAACTTAGCGACTAGCACAATTTCTGCAACCAAACGTCTGGTTCTGGTTTACTTTCCAATGGTACATCCAATTAAAAAGGGTTCCTATTTCCAATTGACGAGGTGGTCAAAATCGACAATACGCTAGTCATAGCACGCCATTCCGACACGGAAAAGTGTTATCCGTTGTTTCGATTGGACGTGGCTTTCCGGAGTTATCCAAGTATTGTGACGGTTATTTGAAATTTCAGAGCCCAAAACACACAAGAAAAACATTTTTTAGGCATCCCTGTCGATATAGATGACAATAAAGCACCCGATGGATATGTAAATCCGAGTATGCGCTAAACTACCAGTTGTACGTACGCATCTCAAGAATGCCTCGTCCAATTGAAAAAGGGACAGGCATTCGGGTTAGTTTTCGACAAGGAATAGCATGGTGTGACTTGTGTGGTCAATTCTAATTACACTGTTTGTTCACCATTGCCAAAGACAAACATTGTGTCCTGAATGATTCTCCAATAGTAAAAACAGTGGTCATTTCTATGAGAACACACCCTCCATCGGGAAAATAAATAACAAATTTGGTCTCAAACGACGTTGGAGGAACTAAGCTGCAGTGGAATGGTTGTACAATTTTGTCATAAAAAAATCTTTCTAATTATTTTTTAATTAACTGTAAAGCGAAGTTCGTTGAGGTGGTGCTCTATTGGCCTCCATAAGCACCCGTTTTCAACCCAATCGAATATTTGCGAGATGTAGTCAAAAATACATCAAGCATTTCTACCATCAAACTCTGGAAAAGTCAGTTCATCGCTTGTGGACTAGTATTCTTAAATAATTTTTGTTCATGATAAAAGAAATTCATGCATTATTCGGGCAGAAGATAACAACTAAGAGGTCATGAGCAGGAAATTATCTAACAAAAGAATATTTAATTAAAGATTCGATGTTTTATAGGCAAGTTTTATTAATCAGCTTTAGTTGATTAAATTAATAATTTATTAGAAAGTGAAATAATTATTTATTGTATATAATCATATAATAATTTTGCACGACACGTGGAGTTCGAAAGTATAATGTAATTCCGTTGGGAATGATTTATTATAATTAAGGCTTCGTAACATACTATTTTAGCTAAGTGCAATAGTCTGAATTAGAGGTATTCATTACTTATCAAAACGATAAACTCGTTCATTTCAAGGGATTTTGACAGTAGAGTTCCATTTTCAATCAGCTAAATATAAAACTGAAATTAGTTTACGCAATTCAATTTATGCATGCAGGCACTATGATTCGTGGTAAAAATGATAATTAACTTAAACTATATCTTCAAAGAACGCGAATGTAGAATATTTTATTTTGCATGGATCACGATAAGCAATAAAAATCTTTATTAGATTTGATGATAATAAAAACATTCAGAATATCTCGAAATTAATTTTAAGCTCTTTATTTGCGAAGTGAAAATAAATAAAAAATGAGCCGTTTGAAAAAACAATACGCGTAAAATATACTTTTATTAAAAGCTAATTTTAATTCCGTAATAATAGTTTAGCATAAGTTGGAGTAGGGGGAAATTGTCTCGGTCATATTCAAAGCCATTAAGTGAATTTAATAATACAATAAAACATCTCTGGCAAAGCTACAGACGCACTTAACACGACGTTATTTTTTCAGGGAGAGATTGATCTTGATAAATTAACGTGCGTAATTGTTTATTCTTAATTTCTTTCTGAAGCGATGATAACTCCCGAAAATATTCCTCCGATGTTAATATCTCGGGCAGATAGAAGAGAGCATAATTAAAAATGGAAAATTGGAAGTTTAATTATATTCTTGTCTTTGATCGAGAAAATAATGGGCATTTAATTTCTTTTTTCTTTCGTCCCTGGTTCTTTTTGTCTCTTTCGATACCCTTTTTTGTTCTATTTTGTTCTTTTCGGCCTCATTCCATTTTACGAAGCAATATCGTTTGTGAATTTTTTTCCTCCTCCCTTTCAACAGTTGTAATGATAAAGGCAATTGCAAAAAGGGATGGGGTGGAAAAAGAGAATTGCGAAATGAAATGATGATAAGAATAAATTAGTATGAACTTTTTCTGCTTTTTTTTCTGCGCTTCCCCCTCCCCTGACTGGGCACTGATACAGGCGACTAACGCACAGATAATGAGTCCGCTGCTAGATTGTTTTTTCATGATTAATACCAGAATTCTCTTTTATAGGATAGGAATTCTTCTAACAATAGACTCAAATATTGGAATTCAAGACGTTTTGTTCCCGACATTTCTTTTTTTCACTTTAATTATTGTTTTCGAGTTGAGGTACGAACTGGGAGAGAAAATTGGAATGAAGGAAATTATAAATACACATTTATGGTACCCTTCTTCGATGTCGTTTCGTTATTTTCTCTTTTTTAATAGAAATCCTCGCAAGGAAGTTTATTAAGACGCAGATTTATTGTTTTGCGATCTGTCTGAGAGGCAGAAATTGCAAAGCCTCAATCACGGAACGTTCTATTAGAGGTTGGATAAAAATGGCAATTGAAAATCGTAATCACGGGATCCAATGCGTCTTTCTTGAAAAGGTTTTTTGTTTGAAATATGTTCTTTCAGTCATGGCTAAGGAATGGGAAATTTAAAAAAGTTTTAGCTTGCAGGAAATTTGTTCGAAAAATATATTAATTTGTGAAGTAATAGAATGCAGAAATATTTTATAGTGTGAAGCGCTTTTTAACGTCTGATAATCACATCACTTTCTTTAATTTCGTATTACAGTGCTTGCAGTATAATTTCCATTAAAGAACTTTGGAGTGTCTGTTTATTACTTGTCAGAATTCAGGAGAAATATATGCTTAAATTTACATTTGAAATTAAAAATAATATTCGTGAACTAAATCATTCGAATAATAAAAATTCTAGATTGTATTGAGCATGTTAAATGAGAAAATATTGTCAGTAACAGTTTATTAAAATTGAAAGACTGAAAAATAAGTTATCTTCTAACAAAGCTGTGAAGAGGTTTGAATACCTGAAATGTTCTTAATTTAACTTTTTATGAAAACCCATTTTTGAGAAGAGGAAATGGCACTTAAAAAAGTAAATTGTAGGCATGTGAAATCATATATGAAGCATTTTTGTGTTAATTTAACTACTTGGCAGTTTTTGGGGATGCTAATGTTCATCCCGTAGCTATTAACTTCGAAGCTTTTATTGCAATTCAGCATTTCTTTGAATTTAATGAGTCGGTTTTTTTAAATTCAATACCTGGTGAATGGTGTAATAGTTAAAATACTTCTAGTCAATTCAATGCCTATTTTATTAAAACTGTTCCTTTGAATGTTTATATAAGCTTTGTAAATTAGGTTTTAATGTAGAAGTTATATTCATATAGAAAAGATTTCAAAAAAAACTTTTCTTTAACACTTAGATTTTTTAATGTATCAAATTGAAAATAATAAATACAAAGGTCGCTTCAAGCAAAAAACAATGCGACATTAATTAAGGGATTACCATAAACATGGCAGCAAAACAGTCAGGTGACAAAAGAAACAACTCTTTCCAAAACGTTGAACTCGCACACATACAATTTGTCTTTTTTGTAAACTGCGTCGTTTATTCTCAGAAGTCTTTGGTTTTTAAGAGAGGAAAACGCAGCAAACGGCGCGAGTCGCGTCTTCTAGTGTGTTTAATGCCGCGTTCATGAGGAGTTAGGAACGCCTTGGGATCGGACTCGTAGCTTTTCGGGGCAGCACAGGGGGTTCGGAGTGACCCGGGGGGGGCAATCCCCGCTAATGCAGTGGTTCTCCCGGGTGACATTTCGGAGAAAAGAAGCGAAAATGCATTTTTAGAGAACCAAAATGTCCTTCCTGTTTCTTTAACGTTTTAGAAAATTTGTCTTATATTTTTAGGTGGAGTATATGTGGGAGGGTAAGGAAGTTTTCCGCGATGAACTCTGTTAAATGAAGGAGGGTCGCGGTAGCCCGGTTGGAATAGTGACGGATTAGCAACATGCGCGTTCGAATCCAACCAAAAGACTCCTGTGCAAAGGTGGCTGGTATCCTTTATTTCTGACGTGGCCTCAAATGTCCTCACGTTGGCGTGGTGTGAAAGTTTGGAGAGAGGGATGCTAGCTCTGGTGTTGATCTCGTCATCCGACAGTGGTTCCGAATTACGTGGTGTTCTCGGATCTTTCTCTTTGGGATCGATCCCGGACCGTCGCCAATAGCCCGTTGTGTTGCTTCAGTGTGACGCTAACTAAAGTACCTATCTACCTACCCGTTAAATGAAGAGAAAGCTTAGCAGGAGGGTATTCATTTTCGTCAAACAACCTTAGGTTAATTGATTAACCTGTTTTATCCCTTCAGTCTCTTACGTGAAACGATACTAGCTTTGTACTGAGAAGTCCAAAGATTATCTGCTGGGATACTAATCAAACTAGTGCCATGGCTAAGTGGGTTTATCCACTAAGTTGTGTATGATTTGTAGGTGGCACATGTTCTATTCCTGTAACTACCCTGGGCGTATTTCTTCTGCGTCAGTAAAAACTTTAATTGTGTGTGTATGCGATGAGTTTGTCCATTTGCTTGGCGCAGTTTGGCCAGATCTGGCTCTTGTGCCATAAAAACATACCAGCTAACCTGTCGTACCAGTTTTGTAAAAGTTCAGTGACGCATTTTGAGAGTTCATCTGTACGAAATTATGCTATAGAAAAAGTCTAGAACGGCGGGGGAGAGAAAGCAACTTCAATTCACCAAAATGCACTTCATTTGCACTATTTTATACTATTATGAAAAGTTGCCTTTCTGTAGTGGTGGGTAAGTTTTCAGGGCTTCCCTCTGTGCTTAATTTGATAGATGTAAAATAACATTGTATATACGAGTGTCTAAATGCTTAAATTGTGTTGCAATTGACGTATGTGTGGAAACTTTAAATGAGTACTACGTACTCTTGCAGGAAACAATTTTACTGTCTTTATTAAAATGAGTGGAACGCAATTGGGAGGGAAGAGAAAATGTCACCTCCCTCTTATTCTACTCAATTAAAATTCTTTCATTCTCTCGCAACATGCACAATACAACCTATTTCCGAATTCCAACTCGGAAATGAGCAATTATTTCCCTTACAAAATTTAACTCTTGAGTGACTTTTAAAGCGAATTCGTTTTTGCATTCGAGAAGAAATTAAATCGAATTTTTTCAGATGCGTGTTCTTTATTCGCGTTTTTTTTTTCATTATTTATTATTTTGTTCGTTTCGCTTAATGAAATCAAAGCGCGTGTAAGTCGACATTCATTTGACCAATTACATTCGGCCGAAATTCGTGAAGCTAATATCGAAATAAGAGGGATCCGGAGAAGTGGGAAAAGATTAATATTGAAGTAGATTTCCTCTCTCTTTTTTGTAGAAGAAACGTAATATCCCCAAGTATAATTAATAAAAAAGTTACGCTGATGATCTTTAAGTCTTCATTCCCCGTGCTGTCTTGTGCCGGAAATTGGAAAATTATTATTACTCCTATAATGATGGCGAAAGAAGGCACTAGGGGAAAGAGATTTGATTTGAATTTTTTTCGAGGGATAAAAGATGAATTAATGAAAAAATAAATTTGTTTTAAATTAGAAATGGTTCACTTGAGCGAAATGAGTTTTCTTTGAAGGTCTTTTTGGACCAAAGAGATCCTGAGATTGTTTTTCATAAAAGATTTTTTCTAAGAAATTATTTCATTTAGGTATTGGACGCACAAGCTAATGTATTTTCACGCTGAGTTTAACCCTCTGAAGAGTTCACACGATATCCGAGTTCTTCTCCGCTTCTAACCATAACTCTTCGACCTTCTTAACCAATAGAATCTTTCCTAGGATATTTTCAGTCAATAGATGTGGTTATTGAGTCTTGTGGGGTAAAACCAATACTTGGAAATATCATTACTCTCAGAAGGTGAATTTAAACGAATATGGACTACTAGTGAGATGTGCATCTTGAGTGTTAAACCTAGTTTTATACGATAAATAATCATAAGCGATGTTTTTGCTTCGAAATTGCATTCGAAACGGTTGATACAAAGGCAATACGGAATTGTTTCAGTATCCTTTATTGAAACAGAAAATTGCCATACGGTCAATTTTCTTCCTCCAGTCGAAGAAATACAGAAATATCACGCTATCAAAAAATGCCCCTTTCAGCCCTCTGAATGAAAAAATTGCAACTATATGCTCTATCTATTACGACAGTTGAAAGCAATCTATTAAGTTTTGTTAAATTAAAAAACTAATAAAGCGGCAGTTGTGCAGTGCATCTGCATTTTAGCAATGGTATAGACAAGTACTTATAGATGATATTGTAGGGCTCCGGTGTTAAGGCAGATGATTTGGGGGAAATCCATTTGTACAAAGGTACTTGAGCTCACAGGAGAAAGATCCGCCATGCTCAAAATCGTATATGCCATGCGATTATTTGTTTCGCCCGTCGTAATGACTGGTGTGGCTTTCATCGAACTTGGAGCCAGAAACCACGCTAAAATCGCCAATTGTGAAACGTAATACTTACGTTTAACCTGTCTCCTAATTTAACAAATAGACGCGTCCAAAACCATGCGACTCGAATGCCAACTTACCGGATAACTTACTGGATAATTGTTTTGAGACTCAAACAGAAGTGTAAATTGGATTAAAAGGTTAATAAAAGTTTGTGATTTTTGGTGCTATGTACTGCACTTTGAATCGTCTGAATCCATTTCAAAACAGTCGAATAATCCTTTCTTTGTACCGCAAGTAAATTAACAAAAACAAATTCGAAAGCATTCTCAAGGTAAACAACAGTATAAATATTTTATAAGTTAATCAGGCCCTGCAGAAGGAAATTCAGCAAATTACTTTACGCAAACCAGACTACGACCGCACTTTTTGTGTCCACTGTAAGCTGTTTCACCATTTAAGCATTTTACATCAAACGTTATTGAAAAACAATTGGGCATCGAATCCATGTTAAATGTGCTGACTGAATAACAGGACCCTTTTCAAGAGAGCTAGAAGCAAAGTGGTTTGATATCTGTCGGGTGAGTATCTACAATAAGGTGCATACGAAACCTTTGACAAAATGGTAACCCTTCCGGTGAACTTTGGGATTGCTGACATATATTTCGATTTAACGAGGTTAAAGAATTTTGACAGATTTGATTGGTAACAAACGTGAAATATGTAAAGATGATTTCATCATCTCGTGTCCTTCTTGCCAAACTATCAAATGTATCATGTTTTGTTTCTAATTTTCAGCTCAAGCCATTCCTAACGGGGATGCTCTGCAGCCCGCCGCTTATCCGAGTTTGCAACCCTATCCTGGGATACGTGAGTATACAACTTCCTTTATCACCTTTATCTCTTGATTATTATCTTCGAGATATGAAAATCGCATGGTATTTTCTTAACCTCAAATGAAAAGTGTACAATGATAAAATGTATTTTTTTAACTTGACCATTTTTGAAGAATCCCTTGATATAATTAATGGCTTGATCATCTGAAAAGTTATTGGACGTCAATGAAATTCCGCGAGAACGTGTCGTTTTTTATATGATTGAATTGGTATGAAAAGCGTCGAAGTATAAGACGCCTTCTTCTAAATATGGTTTTCGAGTTTTGATTTTTGGTTCAGAAATTAATGAGTGAAGTTTTAAAATGTTTTTCTCTTAACAAGTGGGGAAAGAAGGTACAATTGAAAGGTATAGTAGTGCAATGGCTATTAACAGAATAAGCTCCCCAACATTTATCCTTTGTGTGCATTTGAAAGACGCTGTCTATGCAAATCACATTTCAAACTATTCACGAAGCTGAAGTTTAATGAAGAACGTTCTCTGGAAGACAACAACCAAAACACTCCAGAAACAGATGATTCGTCTTGTGCATAAACTAAAAACGAGATAGTGCTAGACTTGCGTATTCTCCACAAGGTTGGGTAATTGGGTTTTGAGTCATAAAATTCAACACCCCAAGGTTGGGTAATTGGCCAACTTTTCGCCAAAATATCAATCAACTCCACAAAGTTGGGTTATTTTTGACTAACAAACTAACATCAAAAGATTATACAGAACAAGACAATGTTTTTGCTTTTGAAGTAATCAAATCGAATTTTTATTTGCAAATCAAATAAATCAAGGCAGGATACTTTTGCAAGTCCAAAAATTGTCATCGTAAATTTTTTATTAATAGTTGATCGGAGATTATGAAAATATAAGAGTTAAATGGAAATATTATATGCAAATCAGCCGTAGACTAGATGAAAATAGATTCCAAGAAATAAACGTATTCATAAAATGAATAAAATTTTATTCAGAAATAAGCATAAACATTCTTGAAATTTATCTATTAAATTCCCCCTTCCTCAATTTTCCTTACGTTCAGCAGAAATATTAGTACTTTGAACAGTTTGTAAATACCAAAATCACTTCGTTCTTGTCTCAATCATTTTCACGTATTTGCATATTCATGGTTAGAATAACTGTAATGAAATATATTTTACGCTCAGGAGAAGGGCAATTCCACGTTGAATCACCACGAATACAGTTTCTGGGAAAAGAAAAAGTTCTTAAAAGAAAGTTGTATATAAAATTGAAGCTACCTAACTGTCTGAAACGAAAAAAATTTCTACAAAGTTTGACAAAATTAGGGATGAATCCAGTTAAACTGCTGACAATGAGATTTTACATTTATACAGGAACGGATGGTAGAAATACTTAGAAGTTTGAGATTCGTTGATTGTTTTACATACAACACCATGTTTTACATAAAAGTAGTCAACCATCTGTACAAAAGTAGTCATCCAAAAGATGGGAATCTGAGCACAAGCGAAATTTCGGGGAAAATCACTTGAATTCTTAGGGATACGTTTTGCTTGAATTACCGGTGGACACAAAGAAACGTGTTAAAAAGTTTGCAAGAAAAGGAGAGAAATTCGACTTGAAGTGGCGCTCTGTTGAAGCAAATTCTATAAGCGTAACACATGGGTAACACAAAAGAATTTTATAATTAAATAATATCAATTATGCAGTGCTTCTTAAGTAATAAATCCAGGTGTGCAACAGAAAAGGATATTTTTCTGAGTCTTGGAATCTGGCACTCAAATAGTTCATGGCTTGAATTGTCTTCCACATCAAATGAAATATCTTGACATAAATATTCAATGGAATGTTCCTCAATACATCAAGGCATACTTTGATAAAGGTCCTGCACAGCTTTTCCTATTTGTATAGTTTTATACCGTCATTATAACCTCAATTATATATGGATTAACGGCTGATCACCATTCAATTAGACCTCAATGAAAGCAACCAGTACTTTGTAACGTCTATTGTGAAGAGTGGACAAGTCTATCGCCGGACGGCAACGATTCTGCAAGCCTTCGATGTCTATCTCGTTCGACGAAGGCTTTCAGTGTCATTGTTGTCTTGCGACACCCCCGCCTTTGGATGTCTAATAGTTCTTCCATTTTGTTTTTGCACGTTCGATCCTCACTCTGTTTCTATCTTGTCTGCTTGAATATTTGTGAGCGTGCGTTTAATGTTTGGTTTCGGTCTTTCAGCCGCGTATCCCACTGCATTTGGTCAGTTTGGCCAAGCCCTCACCCCTCAGCCTGCCGTAGTCACCCAGACTCAGAGAGAAGGTACGTACATTCCTGGTAAGCATCAATTTCTCCCTTCCTCTCTCACGCTTAGTGTATCACTTGCCTTATCTAGGGCTTGCTTTAATCGGATCGACTCTGCTAATCTAGCGAATCGTCCGCGTGATAATCATAACAGGCAATTCCATGTCGAAAGCCAACTCGAAAAAAACGTGTCTGTTTTTAGGACACGTACTGATAGACGCATTCGGATTCGCACATCCAGAATTGCGTGCTTTAGTTTGACTCGCAGCCTCAGGGTCCAAAAAGAATTGTTTATTGTTTTGAAGTCGACAGGAAGGGGAAACTCCACATCTTCAAAATACCATGGGGCCGCCCAGTTGAAAGAGTAACGGATTAGCAACCGGCGAGTTCGAATCCAACCAAATCTACATGGAGGGCTGGTCCATGTTAAACCGGTCGTGGTTTCAAATTTCCTCACGTTGGCGTGGTGGGGAAGTTTGGAGAGTGGGGTGCCATCTTAGGTGTGACCTTGTCATCTGACCTTGGTTCAAAATTAGGTGTTATTGTCCTCTATTGTCTCCCTTTGGATTTGATTCCGAACCGACGCCAATAGCCCGTTGTGTTGCTCCAATACAATATTAAATTAAATAGCTACATGCCAAAATACCATATCCAATAAAAAGGGTCGACAATTTTTGGGTTGGTTTTCGACGAGGAATACTTAACTATGATTACTCTACCGTCGATTCTGTATACTTTCAGTACACAATGACTTTTGGCTTCACTTTGGTCAAATTTACTACTAGTATGCCGCATCACTCACTTTTTCTCATAGTCTGAATCACGTCTCTTTTATGTGTGTATCTCAATGTACCCCTTACTCCTCTGTATATATGGCCTTACTGCAATGTTGTCATCTTTCAACTACTTTATCGTAATGAGAAATCGCTATCCTTTTCACTGTTATGTGTGTGTATACACTTTCAATGACTCATTTGCCACAGTAAACTGCTTAGCAACACTGATCACAACTGTGTAATCATACTCAGACTATTAACTTTTACTAAAAAATGATAAATAAGACTAAAAAATCCTTTATCTTTTATCAATATTATGAGCATGTGCTCTTTCAGTGTGTCGCTTAACACGGTGATATATATGGCTTCACTTGGTCAAATTCAAGTAATCATGTTCTGATCCCTGACTTTTTCTATAAATAAGAGAAATCACTCATTTATCACTGTTATAATGTGTAGCACTTTCAGAATTCTATTTATTACCGTTATACTTGTATGTGTGTCTTGAGATCATTTTTACTACAGTTATATTTAGACCCTGAACATCTAGTGCAGTAATCACTCACACATTACAATGTATCTCTTGATAATTAATTAACTGTTAGTGTCGATTCAATATCATTTTGGGCCAAATAATTTTTAGAACATAATTGTATAAGAATTATAAATGGATTATTATATTATGTAATTGATACGTAAATAGTATTAGATCAAGTAGAATGGAGAAAAACATGAATAAAAATTTAAATGCAACACTCTTCAATAATATTATACACATTTAGATATTGCTTAGTCTAAATTTAATGAAGATACTTTTTTAGCAACTAAATTAGTTTTAATGATGTCCAAAATAATCGAAATTTAGAAATCGATTTGTCCGTTGAATTTCTCTCTTTGGTGTATCTTAACCAACGAAAGTAAAATCATGATTTGAATGTTTCAAAGCAGGTGAAAATATAATATTCTAATTGCATTAGAATTCTAGCAATGTAATAAAAAAAGAGTTCTTTATAGTCACACACAGAGTACTTACAGTTTGCTATCAATTAAAAAAATTCTCAAAATGACACAGAAAATTCCCCATATTAATCTCCAATTATATTAACAAGATGTGTTTTTTAGTATTGACTGATTAAAGAAATCACTGTTCATTGTTTCAATATCAATGTTTTTGATAGGTGTTGCAGTAAATAGTGTTTTGTTACAGCACAGTAAATGCAACATTTTTACTCCAATTTTTTAAGAATATTAACAAAACACGACTAACCTCACTCACAGCAATAGTTTAAAAAAACACATTGTTGTAATGTAAATGCTTTAGTGATGTGCTGCATTGATAGTGTTCTGCTCACAGCTTTCATTGTTTTTATTTTCATAGCATTAGTTTTCTTTGCTTCATTTTGAAAGGTGACTTAGTTTCTTGATGGATAAAAATTGATATATTTTATTGTATTGTATGTAATTGTGTATATGTAGTCAAAAAACACACATTTTTAGTTCTTGTAAAACTGGTATTAAAACACCTTGTCAATGTTTCCTTCTAATGTTTTGCATGTATTCAAAAGGAAGAAATATTTCTGTTTCAAATAAAAAAGATAGTAAAATGTATGTTGGATACAAAAATAAAAGTATTTTACTATTATCAAAGCGAAATTGAAATAATTTTAATTTGAATATATTTACGGCATAGTAAGTTTAATTTCTAACGTTATTTTTGTATAACTAATAATCACAGAGTAAATAATGATAAATATACATAAATTAAGATAACCATATTCTCTAGGCTTATAGATGTGTGTAAAACTTGACTTTTATCTAAATTTTGCTAAAAATTTGAGTCTTGCAAAGTATATCCATATTGATCTATTTTAGAATGTATCTTTCAATAAATAGATACTCATAAGAAATAGAGTGCAATACAGCTTTATATACTAAAAACAATATATTTTTACACTGTTCTAAGTTTATTCCTCCATATTAATTTTGAACTATAAGCACAAGTTATTTTACGTGTGAGTGACATTCTTTTTTAAATATAAGAGAAAAACTGTATTTTACAAAAATATTGTAGCATTTAATTTTCTAAGGTTTGGTTAATTTAAATTTATCAAGATAGTAGATATTAAATTTTCAGATACTCTCCTTATCTAAAAAGAGAATCAATCTTTATTAAAAAATTTAAAATATTTTAAAATCTAGTGTCTAACTTTAATATCTAAAGACGCCAATTTTGAAAGAAACTTTTAACTTATGATGAACCTTATACATGTCTATACATTTTATGTCTGAATAATATAAAACCTAAATAACTTCTACCTAATGTCCATGCCCTCAGAGACACATCTTTAGGTTTGTATGGGCGTCACAAACCCAAGGTACCCAAGTGATCTCTCCTCCCTTTCTTTTTTACCCTCGCATAACCTGCTGTTTTTTTTTTTCTTTTTCTTCCTTCCTCATCGTGTTTGTCTGTCTTGTGCTTGGTGCAGCTTGACCAGATATGGTCCTTGTGCCATGGAACCCGAAGACAACCAACCTAATTTCCATATTTTATTCAAGAATCAAAAACTAAATCCTCTGTCCTACAACATAGCTTCAATTGAATATAATTAGTAACTTAAATTATTATTTAAAATTTCTCTATTAAAATATATAAAATGAATTAGAAACTATCAATTAAATTTTAAAAATTGAAGAAAACGTTTGTCAATCCTAAGCTGTAGGCCACTCAAATTTTCGAAACTTACTTTAAATTGAACTTACTTTTTGGAAATAAAGTTTGAAAGTCGACTCATTCCCTCTTCAACTCACTACAAAGAGAACATGTTTCCAAAATTGACCTTCTAAATAAGGCGCTCTTGTATTTGTATGAAATGTGTTGGCTTGAAAGGAGTTCCTTTGTAATCGTGTAGGTCCCGAGGGGTGCAACCTGTTCATCTACCACCTCCCCCAAGAGTTTGGTGACGCCGAGCTCATGCAGATGTTCATGCCCTTTGGCAACGTCATCAGCGCCAAGGTGTTCATCGACAGAGCTACCAATCAGAGCAAGTGCTTCGGTAAGTCTTCTGTTGCATTGACACATTTTACACACCACTGTCTACTCAATAATATCAAAGCTTCAAAAAATTATAAATAAAGGTAGTAAAAATAAACTGGTCGTTAGATATTTCGGTGGGACAACACGTCCATCGTAAGACCTAAAATGAACAAGAGAAAAACTAGTTTAAATGTTATGCAGCCCTGCAATTTGGCATTTAAGTCACGGGTTTTCGAACGAGTCTGTTCGTTACATTAGGGGACAGGTTAAACTTAAACAACGCATTCCCACAATTGGCGTCTTTAGCGCGCTTCTTGGCTCTGAGTTTATTGTTTGATACCGGAAGCCATAGCAGTGATAACGAGTTGCCGAAAAATAATCACCTATGGCGATCGCCATACCTGATTTTGAGTATGGCAGCCATTTTCCTCGGCTAGCTTACCTATCTTTACACGAATGATACTACCCCAAGGTCATCAGTTCTCTTCGGTATAGATGTAGCAGATATCTCTAGATGTTGCCACCACTGGGTTTTGCTTTCTATTGCCATGTACACCGTTGTGTTCTAGTTGTTCTCGTTGTGTTCTAGTGGGACGTTAATTCAACTGCCTACCTAACTCACCCCATGTGCAAAGGCCGAGAAGTACCATTCATTAATGCGGTAGGCAATTTATTAATGCAACAAAAATGTGCTATCTGAAAATATTTTTTGAAGCTTTTATATTATTATCTACCAGTATCGCTAAGGGTTTTATTTTTACTCTACACCATTCTCTCGAATGGCATTACTTATTTTAATCCTTATTCTTTTCCCAGTATTTTTCAAGCAATATTTCAATTATAGAAATTCAGCATCCTGTGTAAAGCACCCATTTTGCAATTAATTTGTTTTAAAATGATGTTATTTATTGTTTTGTTGTCGTTATTTATTTAAATACGTTTCATACACTTTCGAATAATTTGTTTTGTTTCTATTCAACTTGGGATTTTAAATTGTATACAGTTAGAACTTAAACAATTTTTGAAGAACAGTTGTTTTTTGAAAGTCTGATGTTCCGTTTTAGAAAATATTCAAAAATCGATTTGAATGGAATGAAAAATTACATAGTGAAAAAGTTTCAAAGAATTCAATTATGTGGTTTATTTTTTGATGAGTATTAGTGTTCGTTTTGTTAGATCTTTTTGTATATCTTTAAAACAAATATGGAATATCAACTCAGAGTAGAAAAAGCATTTTTATTTCTAACCTTTCTAAGAACATTGATCATAAAATTCGTTTTCTGTATTTGAAATTAACTTTTTTTAAAACATTTTAGCAACAGCTTGTGAAATATACAATATAAGATTATTATAGTATTCTATTAAGTGTTGTGTTAATCTATTCAAACATACAAAACATTAAAAGGCTAGAGTACTAAAAAATGCAGACAAGTAAAAAGCTAAAAAGCCGAAATACGAGGTACAAGCATAGTTAAACAGAAGCCAAAAGTCAGAACTGTCCATACATGCGTACCGAAGTGCAGACATAGCAATATAATTCAAACCAAAGGGAATTTCTTAAATTGATATTCCTAAATTTCCCTTTGGTTTAAATTATATATATATACTCATATACATATGTATATAATGGTTAAAACACTGACCTTCCTCTGAAACAAATATACTGATAACTGAATACATCCGTTAGAGTTCTAAATTACAAAAATTATGGCACACAGTAATTTAAAATGCATGCTTCGATATTAAGAGAGTGACTTTTAATTTTACCCAAGTTTAGTGAGCAGTCAAAGAAATTATTTATTTTACTAATTGTTCCTAAATGTATTTATTTTTCGGAAACTTGTGTCAGCTGAATTTTAATAGAAGGTGGATCGACGCACACTTAACACATTGAATCTAAGTCTGCCAAAGTCTTCTATTAATTATATGCAATTATTGCCTTTTTACTGTTAATAGTTGTAGTTTTACAACAAACTTCTAACAGTAGTATTCGGGAACTTACTACGAAAACTCCAGCATAATTTTGAGACAAAATTGTACCCTTAGTTCTTAGACTGGCAATATTTTATTTAACGTAGACTAAATATTTTGCAGTTTGAAGTATTGAGATCGAACATTTAATGCCTTTTGCAAGTAGACAACATAGTACTTTAGACTTACTATAGTAAATAACTCTGTTGCTTTGAATTTAGTGCCTTTTCCTTGTAATCTCACAAAAGAGAAAGTCTATTTCAGTTTATTATTGAATTTCTTTCATGAAATATTGTTCATGTAAAAATAGTTCTGGGCTTCAAACCCAAGAGCTTTCTCTGTAATCACACATTAATTACTTTATAATAACTTCGACGAAACCATATTAAAATATGATATTTAGTTTTAAATTTTTGTCATAAGTGCCTGATAGCTGTATTTAATTCCTGCAGAACATATGAAGCACTAACACTATGAAATCTTAATGATTGAGTTGAATACTAATGATTTATAGTGTTTGGCATTGCCTGTGTTTTTCTGCAAAAATGCTATTGTAGTTGTAAAACACCTTTTATAGATTACTTGACGATTTGAAATATAATTGAAATAAGACATGTTTGAGATACAATTCATTGATGAAAAATGTTGCCCTCTTTTGAAATTGTAGCACAGAAAATCATCTCTAAACTAATTGATTCCTGTGTTCAACTATTTATTCTATTGCGTAAGGAAGCTTGTAATACATATCCACATATTACATATCCTGTAAGTTGTTTATCTGCAACTAGACGCTCGTAGTTGTAAAACACTTTTTACAGATTAATTAATCTATAAAAAGTGTTTAAAAAAAAGTGTTTAAAGTGTAGTCAATTGACTATCTGAAATATAACATGTTTGAGATACAATTCATTGATGAAAAATGTTGCACTCTTGAAATTGTAGCACAGAAAGTCATCTCTAAACTAATTGATTCCTGTGTTCAACTATTTATTCTATTGCGTAAGGAAGCTTGTAATACATATCCACATATTACATATCCTGTAAGTTGTTTATCTGCAACTAGACGATTGTAATTGTAAAACGCCTTTTACAGATTGATGTTTGAAATATGTAACGGAAATACGACTTCTTTGAGATGTAATTCATTATACTCTTTGGAATTCATGAAGTAGCATAAAAAGTTATCTCTGAGCTTACTAATTCCCAAGTTCAACTGTTTATTCTAGCATTAAAAATCTGTTATACATATCCACATAGATTTATTTGTTGTCCTATAAGTTGTTTTTCTGCAACAATACTCCTCTCGTTGCGTAAAACACCTTTTAAATATTACTAGACGATTTTAAATCTAACTTGAAAGGCAAACCATACACTGATCCAACATCAGTACTACGACAGTAAATAGACTGAAATACGTATGCGTACGGAAATGTTTTTTGTACGTATTGAATGTATTCGCGCGGAGCACGCGTGCGCATGTTTTTTCACATGCTGCTCCAGTGTGTTGCCGGGCTGAATAAGATGTCTTTGAGATGCAATTCATCGATTAAAAAATGTTGCACCTCTTAGTATTCATAGAATAGAAAGTCATCTCTTATCTATAATTGATTTCAAAATTCAACTAATCTATTGGATTAGTAATCTACGCATACTTCTCCACACATTTGTATTTAATTTATTTCCTATATTGAATTCAGTTTAAGTGTCGCAATTACTCAAAATCCCCGTATTCTAAGCTGCAGCGACTTACTAAATGGATCCCATTGAAAACTCTGCACGTTCACTTCCTAAGACCCGGTCTTCCTCCACTCATTTAAAAGACATACGTTTCTCCTCGTATTCCAATTTTCTTATTCCGAGATTAACTCCAAATCCTTTCTTTCATCCCGCACATTATTTAAGTCGCACTGTTTTAACGTAATCGGCATTAACATTTCATTTAAATTCCACTCCGCCTTTTCTTGGATAAAGAATTAAGGCTGCGTTTAAAAAGTAGCCTTGTAAACAGGACTTAAAAATTCATTCCAGATTCTGAAAAGGTTCGCTTCTTTTATGGGCTTGTTGCTAGACTACCTTATCTATAATCTTCTTAGTCTATTAAATAAACGGTTGGGACACGACTTTTTTGTTTGTTGGGATACTGCTGGGATGAATAGAGAAAGGTTCGTTTCGCTCATCGTTTAAATGGGTTTGAAAATAAAGTGTTGTAGTTCGGTTCATTTTTTAAAGTCCAGCCTGTCTGGAATGCGAATCATTTGCGACATTCATCCGAACATTTCGAAACCTTTCAGTGGTTTTTTAAACAAGCTACTTTATGGAATTAAGTAAACGTACAACATCTATCAGATGTCTAGACATGAAGAATGGACGAGGGAACTTTTTTTATCAATCATTAAATACATTGAATCGCGATGGTAGAAGCACCTGAGCTTACATAACCTGAGTCAAAATATTGTCAGTTTAAGAGAACTAAGTGCACAAATTTATCTCAAAATTATCTTGTTGGTTGTAAGCCTCGAATACTATCCCTGTTAGTGTTTGCAGTTTACAAATAAAGATATTGAAGGCAGTACTTCCGTATGGTATTTGAGAAAATTGCAGATACAGATGTAGTGCTTGTGTGTAGTGTACATATTCGATTCCCTTTTTTTTTCTTAAAATTCAGCTTGAAACGTGTCTTAGAAAAATAGGTATAAAATTGAATTACCATGTTTTCATTAAGTTGAAACTGGATTCAACAAAAAATAATAGAATATCTGGCTTATTCAGTACATAATGCTTGCAAATATCACCAATACAATGTCATTAAAGTGCTATTACAGTTAATTCATTTTGTATACAGATTTTCATCTTGCTTAGTAAAGTTAGATATGGTTTATTCTTTTATTAGTACAATAAATGGACTCAAAGTTAACTCTGATAGTACTTGATTCATGATATCCCTTAGTAAATACATTGCTGGCCATCGAAAATGAAGGACAGGAGATATCAAAGCCATATTTATTATGCAAATAGCATGAGGCACAAGAGGGTGAAATGATTGAAATTATAGATTCGTTAACTTCGGAACGCGAAGAAATAGGTATTTTTGTCTGCCATGGACGTTATAACGTAGTGGGCTGAGTGGCGTACCAATAAACACAACGACACAGCCAAAATTGCAATTACACTATTTCTTTTAAAACATAGTACCTACACTATACAATCAGGGACTTGTGTGCCTTGGTCATGGACGCTGCAAACAGGGAAAACTGGGATTTACTCAAATGGCCGGCTCGAAACGAGCACCAAAAAACACCTGCTCAACAACAGTTCTCTTGTCCCTCCAGTTAGTTTCACTGGGCGACTGTTCAATCAGGGGGGCGTCCTAAATCCCAACAAACCATCGGGATGTGGCTGTTTCTGCCTTCTATTCTATTCAAGGACCCAGGTGTCCTTCAAAGTAGACTATCGCGAAAGTAGAAGCCACATTGGAATTAAAACTACATTTAAGACCAAAATATTTATTAATGTTGCATATTTACATGACACCAGCCGTTGAATTGACATTTCCAATCTGAAAGTTTTTCAAATCAGAATTTCAATTCCGGTTGAAGTTAAAATCAAATTTGAGCTAATGATAAATACGAAAATGAAAGTAAATTGGCACGATTCATAAAATAATTTGAAAGTTTTGGGCACAAATCACACAAATCGCGATCAACGGCAATTAGGCCACCCCGATAGATGTTTTGGGATTTTTGGCCAGAGGTCAGTGGTGTTGATCTCTGATCGCGAGCTTGTTTCTAGGGACGTTACAACTGCAATAACTGCTGCTCCCTATTTCGGCATTGAAGGAAAGAGACTTTGAATGTGTGCTTGGGGTATGTCTGACCATGCTGCTTCCTCACATTGCCCAAGTTTATCCGGCATAGGCGCAAGTAGTCAGGTGTGACAGTCGTTGGACGGCCATCGAACTGACGTGTTCGTTGGGCGACAGATTTGGTGAACGGGCGGGCCATGGAGGAAGTGGAACATGGTGGACATAGTACGTTGCAAGCCCAAATACAATCCACATTGTCCTGTTGAAAATTGGTTTAGCAAACGGTGGGTAGCGTGTTCGAAACTAGATCCAACCAAAGGCCGTCGTGTACGCGGGGCTGGTGCACAAATATGCCGTGGCCTCAAGCGTCCACAGGCTGTCGTGGTGTAGGAGTTCGGAGAGTGGGGTGCCAGCTCAGGTGTTGATCTCGTCATCTGACCGTGGTTCAAAATTACTATGTATTGTCCTCTGATCTTTCCCTTCGGGATGAATCCCGGACCGTTGCCAATAGACTTGTGTTGCTCCAGTGCGACGTTCATTCATTAACCTTCCCTTTACATCTGTAACTGATGGTACATCGACGATCTCTCAATCTGATGACATAACAAGTGTGGTTTAGCACTTCGTTTCTAGGTACTTTTATGCACATCATTTTTAATTGAATTGAAGTTTTTTCTTCGAATGAGACGAATTTCATGATTAAGACGTCATAAAAATTGCTCTTTTGATCCTAAGAGGATTATAACCTAACATTACTTGATGTTGTCTGTCTTGTATTGGAGCAGCATGGCCTAATATGGCTCATGAAGCAGAATCCAACCAACCTAAGAAAACACGATCCAACTCCCCATCGTAAGAGTAGCTATGGAACTGTCTCTGATTGGTGCGCTGACACCAAGGAAATATCCGGGTCTATCTCAGTTTGTGCCACCTGGAGACATGAACTTCTCTCCTTTAAAATGTCACAGGCCCTGCATCACAAGAGCAGCTTCCCGTAATGGGTCGGCCTCCCTATCGCACGGGCCGGCCGCTTTAAAAATAAAGTATATCAATAAATAGCGCTCCGCTTATGCAAATGAAATGACCGGCCCCGATGACTCCGCCATGACTCAAGACGTCGTTTGATACCGCAGCAGCTCTCCGACAATTTGGCCGATGGCTCCCGCGGAATGAACATATTTATCCTGTCTCTTAGACTTTCCACCCCCTCTCCTTATCCAATCTGGCGCGCGCGTGCGGGTCTTTTGCCGCTCGATGATTGGCTGCCTTGTGAGATATCTTCGCTTATAAACTCCCTCCTCCAGGTGGGATGAGGTTTGGATGTATAAATATGGAGTGGAGGTTCGCTTTATCATGGGAGGGTTAATGTCGCAGCGCAAACAGTCCAATGGCATAGCCTCGCGAAAGGGGGATTTAGCGCGCATTATGTCATTAACTCAGGATTTTCGGAATTGACTCGCCAGGTGTTAAAGTCAGAGTAGATGTTTTAATCGATCGGAGTTTATGGCAGAATCGAAAGCAAAATCAAAATTCGGTTATTGACTAGGTAGATTGATTACGAATTTTATTTCCCGTTTCCTGTTGGTATAAATCATCACTTAAATTGTAGGAAAGCATGTATCGTTTATGTGCAATAGATAATCAGGTTGTTTTGAGGCCCTACGTTCAAGTAACTTATACCCTCCAAGTTTTTCGACGAGATATCTCATCCAAGATCTGCTCATCTTTGCTAAGGTCGAGATATCTCGTCGAGACAAAACTATTACTCCAAGGGAATTAAGATCTGTGTAGGAAAAACAAATCGTCCCTTGCCCAGAACTGCGACCAGTTTGGGACAGGTTTTTTCACTAGAGTTTGCACTACATCGTGCTTTTGACACGAAGGTAAACCACCAGAAGGATTATGGCAATAATTATTCCTAATCCCAATACATATTTACTACAAATTTATAAATTAAATTGTTAAAATTAATCACTACTTATTATAATAAAGAATATAAATTGATTACAAAGGAAACGAGAAAACTCATACAAATCTGTTGCTTACAAGTAAACGAAGCATTTCAATGCCACTAGTTTCTACACTAGGTTGGCCCAAAAACATCAAATTTTGCCGAAACAAATTCTATGAGCGAAAACAGTTTGTTACTCCACCTCAAATGAACATATCTGTTAACTTTTCTAAATTAAATTATATCTTAGTGAAGAGACCTAACGGTTGACGTTTGCAAATTCTGGCGTTTTTTGGCTTTTCCGCTCGGCTTTGTCTGAACTCTCACCCGTCAAGGTGTTTTTACATTAGCAGTGTTCAAGAGATCTAAAAGGACGATCACGTGTAAAGGAACTTCAGCAATTCTAAATAAATTGTAAAGAAACTTTCATAATTGTAAAGAAATTTGCACAATCGTAAAAAACTTTCATAATTGTAAAGAAATTGTACAGAAAATCACACAATTGTAAAGAAACCTACACAAGTGTAAATAAAGCAGTGCAGAGAAAAAAAATTCGTGGTGTCTATTCACTTAGACATGTGAGCAAGTGTTCAGAGAAAGGACTTCTCTGAAGTACTTTAAATATTGAAAAACAATAAAAATAGACACCGAAGCTAAATAAATCTGCATCATTCGAAGTTTCGTCTACCACACAGGTAAAAAGCGCTTCGATATTTTTGAAAACAGGGAGAAAAGGTTGTGCCGAAAGGTAATTTTGATAACCACATGTATCTGCGTATCGTTCACTGGAGTGTTGTGTTTCAGGTTTTGTGAGCTTCGACAACCCCGCTAGTGCCCAGGCTGCCATCCAGGCAATGAATGGCTTCCAGATAGGGATGAAGCGTCTCAAGGTTCAACTGAAGCGCCCAAAGGACGCCAACAGGCCGTACTAGCCACCGATCCTCACCTGATACAGGTAAGTTCTGTCCTTTCAATTATGAATTTAGGAGGCATTCCTCTCGCCAAGCCCTCACCACCTCTTCACATTTTTTATCGTCGTCTTGGCATGTTTCATTCGATGAAAGAGTTTTTCAAGAGAACACATTAACAAACTACCAGAACTTCTGGCTAAGATCGGTGATTGGAAGGGATTGTTGAAGAGGAGAATAATTCAATCTATTCGCCTCGACATGAGTGAAGGGTCCACAGGGTTCGAGCCCTCATCGAGATGTTTTAAATATAAAAAATACACTCTAAAGAGAATTGAATCAGTTTACGTTATATCACGCAGGTAAAATGCATGTAGGTTTGTTTGAAAACAGTCGAAAGACCATTAAATCAATATTACGACCTCTCAATGGAAATGGAAGAGATTATTTCCTGAATGCGTGTCTAACTCCCAAATAAAAACAACGCAAAACTAGCACCTCTCTATCCTCTTCGTAGGGAAATAATTCCAAGGAAAAAGGGATTCCTCGGGTCTCTTCCTTTCCATTCGCGACTGTGTTGACTTCCTCTGGGGGAGCGAAGATTAATTTGTGTGCGTGCAGCCCCGAGGAAAGGGGAGGGCTTAATTTCTCACGTTCCTCGTTTTTGTCTCTTTAACGAGGATAGAGTCAGATGGGGGAAAAAATTACATTTGCATAAAAGTTTGGGCTTTTTTATTCTTAATTCTCTCTCCCCATAGATCTTTACAATTTCCTTTTTAATCCACTAATGCATCTCGGACGCAATTGGATGGAAAATGTTAAATATAATGAAACTGTTGGTAAAAAAGGAACCATCTTGCAAATTAAAGTCAGCTGTAAGGTTAATGGGAAAAGAATTCATTCACAAGTTCTAAGGTTGCATGAGACTCTTCGGGGACTTGGGAAATATTCCTTTGAACCTAAACGTTAATCTACGCACACGAAACGAGGATTGTTATAATTGCTATTCATTTAAATAACTACGGTTGAATTACGGTTGCTTTTAAAATTGTATTGTTCATCCCTCACTCTGGGGATGAACGTTGCGTCGTGACCAGAAAAACAGTTCCGGTCACGAGGAATAGCATTCCGTCCCCATAATATTACTATTAAATTTTTCCCATACTCATACACAATTGCAGATCAATAATTCTCCTCGTATTGCAATAATTTCTAATGATTAAACTACATACCGAACTTTATCGTTAATCTATATTTTCCAAGAAAATCCAGTTTACAATAATTGCTTAAATATTTATCTACTTTCATACAAGACACCTAAGTGCAATAACTGCCGTTGATTTTAATTCAGATCAGATGATTTCGATATCTAATTTAAATGGAAATCTGCTCTCAAACAAAGCCTATATTGTAATAATTCCCATTGATTTGAATAATTGTTATTGCATGATTGACGTCTCTAACTTATCTATGCTATTATACACTCATACTCAAAATTGAAAGTGCAATAACCATCATAAATTTGTATCGAAAGTATATGCACATAATTGTTAACACTTTCGTTGGAAACTGAACTATTTCTTCGTAAAAATAGTCTTAACTACAAATTACCAACTGTTACATAATTTATAATATACTAATGATTAAAATTCGAATACAATCTTAACTGAGTCTTTGAATATCATAACTGTTGTCTGAAGAAGACAAACATTGCACTGCCTAAGTACAAGAACTTCTTAAGGGTTGTAATTATATACTCCAAAACGCTCTTTATTATTGTTATGGCATTAATCATTTTTGATTTTCGAATCTTTAAAGTGGGTATTTATTTTTCAGCACACTAAAATGTTAATATAAATTACTTCATTCAATTATTTGAAAGCTATAACTTGGTTATCCTTCACACATTTTACATGAATTCTAATTAGTAAACGATTTAGATGTATGTTACACACTACTACATTTTAAGTTTACAATTACTACATTAGTTAAAATTTTACATCTAATTCGTTTCATTGTATTGATACTCTTCGCGTGCACAAATATGTGCATATTCAATAAGTCGTCACACACTCGAGTTGTCTCTACTCCGCCCCGTTAGTAAATAAAATCCTATGCACATTGCACCAAAAGTGACACGAACATAAACAATGAATTTCTAGACTTGAAACCCAGATTGCTGTCACTGCCATTTGCGAAATAAACACTTCAAAGTCATTCTGTTCTCAGGTGAATCCAGTTGCGCCACTCTTATGCTAACACAAGCATTTATCCTCTTAGAATTCAATCAAGTAACCAAAGGACTTCTAATCCAATAATCTTTATTCATACGATAGGGTCCGGATATTCTACTAGCTAGAAAATTGTACTTCCAACTTTCGGCCCCCTCCGAAATCAAATTCTGGCTACGCTGCTAGGCACCAACTTTTATGAATTCCAAGAGAAACTGAGTAATGCTACGAGATTAAAGGAACAAAGGAAAAATGTAGATAAAATATAACCCTCGGCCGCACGGTACATTGGGTCGGGTTATGGCCCAAGTGTCAGGTCTCGAACGGACATACGTCATGCGCAGACCGATGACGCCCGGAAGAAAATTCTTTGTTCGAAAAGTTGGTTGAATTCCGACACTTCGGGGTTTTTTTTCCTACGTCCTCGCTACGGGGTCTCCACCGGTCCGTGAAGTTACGGAAAGCCTTTTTTAAATTGTCCGCTCGTCAGAAGCTTTTTTTACTTCGACGGTGCTTCGAAGCTTCCTTTTTTTTGTCTTTTCGACCCTCGCCTCGAGATGTTCGAATACCTGTTCCTATTAAAGAACTCGAAAGTTTCGGAGAGAAAAGGTGAAGCCCCGCTACAAAAAATGAAACCCGCTGATCATTTTCCGGAGTAGAGGATCTTTAGAGATTTTTTTGTTCGATTTTTTTCGACTCATTTGGGTTTCCGACTATCAACATTCGGAGGAAAAGATTTTATATTTAAGTCCCCTTTCTTTTCTGCTTCACTTTCTGGATACTTTCTCTGGGAGGGGTGGACTGGAGATGGGAAGTCGCTTACTTTCAATCGGCTGCTTTTCAGTCCTCTCTATTTCCGGTTGTCATTGATGCTTAGTGAAGGAGCGTCACGAGTTTCGGCGATTTATAGTTTCTTCCATATTTCTTATCGCACCCCAAGTGATTATTGTTGTGGTAAACAACTCTGTCCGTTTCTTACTTAGAAATTCGAGAAATCTCGTTAGAAAGTAACGATTTCAAAAGTGGCCATCCCAAAACTAGTAGAATCTGTAGATCAAAATAGAATAAATAGCATTGCTATTTCGAATTTATCCTACCTATAGGTTGGAAGAGTTGCGGATTAGCAATAGGAGGTTTGCGTGTTCGGAACTCGATTCAATCAAAGACCGTCGTGTATATGGAGGCTTGTGCACGATAAATCTGTCGTGGCCTCAAATGTCCTTACGTTGGCATGGTGTGGATATTCGATGAGTGGGATGTCAGCTCAGGAGTTGACATCGTCATATGACCGTGATTCGAAATTACAACATGTTGTCCTTCCAGACCCTATCCCTCCAGCTCACCAAATGGTTTAGAGTCTTCGTATGGAGAAAGAGGTTGTCCTTGGATCTTTCCCTTCGGGATGGATCCTGGACCGTCACCAAGAGCCCATTGTGTTGCACCAGTGTGACGATAATTAACTACCTATCTGCAGTAATGTTCATTTAGCATCACAGCCTTTTTTTGGAATAGAAAAGCAAGGAAGATTAGGTGCCCTCTGAAGTTACTTTAAGTGCCTGATCCTACCATTATCCAATGTCCATCTAAGTAAAAGATATTTCTATTAGAGAGCAACCAACTGATTTTTATCACTCGAAAATCCAATATTCAGGTAATAAGTCGAATTTTGAATACCTCAATTTTGCATCACCACTCAAATATTCTAATTTGAGAGGTGATTTAAATTTAAAGTCTAACCAAGACCTTGGTTGAAAGTAGCTCTTACATTTGCATTCTAAACATTTATCTTGAGGTGCCTCTTGGACCAACAGCAGCTACACTCTCCAAGAACGATATGGACTTGGTGAAAACGACCAGGTGGTGATTAGCAACAGCGCAAGGTCTAAATTTATAATCTAACTTGATAGATACGTTTCCTCAAGTAATCTCGAACAGTAGCGAACACGAACCTTCACCTGCACACACAAATCATCAACAAATACGTAAAAATGAGTACATAGTTTGGCTAAATAAGGCTGAATGTAAACAACACCTGTTCCACTGTTGGCGCTTTTAGCATGGATTCTGGTTCTGAGTTTATTAGCAGCGGAAACGATAACAGTGATTACAAGCTGGAAGGAAATAATCGTATGTTTTACGTTTGACAGACCTTTCCCCTGGCGAGTTGATTACCTTTCGACAAATGGACTCCCCAGAGGCAATCTCTCTTCTCTTTAGAACGGCACTATAAATCACAAAGAATCATCGCAAGTTTTACCCCAAAGGAAACAAGCAGCTTATTACTGTCTGGACGGTCTAATACTGGCTAACGAAACAGCCACATATGGTCTAAGGCCCGTACAATCTCACATTTCCCCAATAATATGAAATCGAGACAAACCTTCATCGCTTGTCACCCACGAGGAAGTGCGCCATCAACGAATGCGTAATCATGGTCTGTAATCAGGAAGAATCATCACGGTATCTGCAGCTAGGAAACAAAAACAGCCTATTACCAGCTCGGGCCGAAATCGTGGCTTATTTCCTCATCACCCAAAACCCGCGTTTCGCAGCAAATGACTGCGATGTTTTCCTCAGTAAAAGATATTGATAACAGCGCATTGCATCGTTTCGTGCCAATTTGTCAGTCTCCCCCTCTGTCGATGGGCACGCTAATGGAGACGCATTCACTTCCATTAAAGCTCCTCCTGGCACCTTTTGTGGGCAAAGAAATATGTCCAGCCCTTCACTTAATGCTACCTAATCCACCTGAGCAAAAGGACCGGACGTCTACATAGATACGCGCCCATTATATTATATATATGTTGTTGCGAGCTTTCAATTACGGTAACAGATCGCAGATGTGAGCTACCGGCAGCTGCTTGTTCGCACACAGTTTGATTGTACATAAATAGTCATTAGTCTCCTCCTGATGGTGCAATTATTCTCCCCGAAAAGCAGTTTCTTTCATCCATCCTTTCGCCCTTGTCCTTTCTTTAAAGCTTTTTGTTGACGAGAGCCGTAGATTGTGATGTATGAGGCCCCACCGAAAACACAGGCGGCCGAAAAGAAGCTGGGAAACAGTTGGGTCGGAAAGAGACTGCCGCTAATTATTGCGGGGATTTTGAAGAAGCTGGGCGACGGAAATAGATGGAAAAGTTTGTCTCTTATAAAAGATACAATGGCCATTATAGTCGTAACGTTTCGGCCCATTTGGCTTAACTTGAATTTATGGAATTACAATAACGGTCCCTTGTTTGAACTCAACGGCATTTGAAATGGATGTCGAGATAAAAAAAAAAAGGCGATGTTTCTTAAGAAATTTTTTGCTTACATACAAATAGAAAATATCCTGAGAAAGAAAATTTTCATAACACTTTACATTGTTATTTCATTTTCATTCATTGATTTGAGTATCCAGATTTTGAACTTTTTCAATTTCGTATAATGTATTAGCCTTTTATTGATTTCTCGATCACAAATAATGTATTGCGTATTTATTTTTGATATAAAGTTATACAATTTTTTTACAACGCTGCAGGACACTTTATTTAATTGTTTGATGCTTCCAGTAAATTATAAAAATGCTAACGAAATTTAAAACGTCACGTATTTAATTGCGTTTTGATGGGTTAATTGTGAATTAAAGCTAAAAAAAATCAAGCGTCGATCCCAGAATCAAATCAGCAGTTTGTGTAAGCACCAGCGGTTATATTAACATGTTTCATTTAAAATAGTCACGATTATCCTTTCTAATGTTGGTTTGGTAGCTTGTTTGACCTGTTATATAAACCTGTTTTCATAAAATCTTACTTTGTCTTATGTATGTCGGACCTTGTCCATTTTTGGATATTGCGTCATGAAACCTAAATCAAGTAATTATCGTGGTTATCTTTGCTGTCGATACAAGTATTGTACAAATCTTCGTGTCCAGTAAAAAAACCACAAACTTAGTTTGGGGAAAAGGAACCACAAAAAATACGCCCCCTCGGAATCGCATAAAAAAAGTGCAGACGCTGCCAAAAAACATAACTGGTAAAAAACAAAAACTTGTCTCGAACACGCTGTTCATTCTTAATAGAGTCTGAATAACTTCATCGCAGCTCTTATCTGATAGGCGAAAGAATATAAATTCCCCCTATCTGAGTTTATTGCTAAATTCGCCGTTAAACGAAAGGCGAAATAAGGAGCCAGCAGCAGACAGCGGGAGGTTGAAGCAGAACTGTGGAGGGCAGATCCCAATGACACCTCCCTAATAAAGAAAACATAGAGCGAAAAAACGGAATATAAAAGATCTGGTAAGAAAATTGCGAGCGGAGTCAGCGGAAAAAGTTGCTTACGTCGTCCCAGATATCCGCTGTAATAATGACAGTGGCCATTGTGATTTTGGGGGGCGTTGATGGAGCGGTAATTAAGGAAAGTGGTGGAAAGTCACCGTAGATTATATCGTCTCAAAACAAGCGCGGACATTAGGCGAGACCGTTGGACTGGCGGCGATGACGAGACGACAGACACTAGCTTAGTAAGATCCAAAAGCGCCGTCTGACCGTGTCAGAAAAAGAATAAGCAGGTCTAATTCCGTCAACCTCCGCCCTAGTGTTTCGTTGCCCTATAGCAACCCTCCTGGTTGTTGTCTCGACGCTGTATCTCGTCATTCATTAGATTAGGCCAAAACTGACCAGATCTTGATAGCCGAGATCACACCATTATAAGAAAACTGATCAGGTCTTGATCTCGTCATCATCGAAAAATCGTCAATTTATGACGAGATATCTCGTCATTAGCAGAATTAGTCAGATCTTGATGGACGAGATATTTCGACGAAACCACTTGGAGGGTTAAAATTTGTGGCCTCTACCATCAGTATCACTCCGGTTAGCGTTGCCGATAGAAGTACTGTTGCCCGGTATTTTAAATTGTTTAAACTGGAGTGGTCATTCGATTTTGAAGGGGGTTGGTGCACATTGAATTTGTCGTGACCTCAAATGTCCTCACGTTGGCGTGATGTGGAAGTCTGAAGAATGAGATGCCGGCTCAGATGTTGACTTTGTCATCTGACCGTGGCTTAAAATGGCGAGCTGTTGTCCTCGATCTTTCCCTTCGGGACTGATCCCGGACCGTCACCAATAGCCCGTTGTGTTGCTCCAGTGTGACGTTGATTAATTACCTACCTATTCAATTTCAAATTCGAAATTTTTTTATTCAAAATTTAAATTGGATTTTGAGGGGGTTGAGGAAATTTGCAAGTGAAAAAGCGATTTGTGCAGTCTTAAACTCTATTAAGGACAAAATGTCAGATTTTTTTCTCAGCTATATAAAAATGCATTGAAGAATAAAGGGTGATTTTATTGAAAACAAATTATTTTTTGATTCTATTATCTACGTATTATAGGTAAATTTGGAGGTGTAATATGTATATTTTTGGTAGATTTTAGAATAAAAATCATTTTTACAAGTTCGATTCAAGGTTGTGTTCGTAAATGTCAAGAAAAAGTAACAAACCAAATATTAAAGTCTCCTCGAAATTCGCTTTTATTTTCCTTCGTATTTCGCAATGATTTATCTAATAAATTATTAATAAATTTAATTACTGTTATTCTATGTAAAAAATTCTTTGTTAAAAAATATTACAAAGTGTACTAAGCATTCATAATAAATTTGTCAAGACTTATGAAAGTAAGAAACTAATACTCGTTCTTTAGGTCCTTATCCATGTTCCTTACAGACACCAGAAGCTAATGTTTTAGGATCGACTCATCCCTACTTTAGTCTGAAACGTGTTGTAACTCGACCACGATGCGTTGTCATTTGAGTCACGTGGTTTTGAACGAGTCCTCGTTCAGTTAGCGGGCAGGTTAAAAGTAAACAATACATTCCCACAATTGGTATTTCTAGCGCGAATTCACGCTCCGAGTTATCATTCGGTGACGGAGACAAATAATTGCTCATGGCGATCATAGATTATTTTCTGTATGGCAGCCCTTTTCTCCAAAATGACCAGTGTCCTAAAAGTCTCAAAAATGACCTAAAAATCAAAATTACCGATAAAGACAACAATGACTTAAAAAACCTCGACGTTTGTAGAATGAGGATATTTGAAATGAAATTTCTATCTTAACGGGTATTCTCTATGAAGTAGCAACAAAAGATGACGTGTCAAGGTTCTGTTTACGACTCTATTTGATTGCTATTTACTTTTTTATTTCCACGAGGCAAAGCAGCCATCCTTTTCAGAAACATCTCGCGTTCAAAGAATCCCAAAACTGCGATATTAGCACTTAATAAAAATAAGCCCATTAATGATCCTCCGCGTGATTCAAATAACCATCACGCACAATTCTCCCCATCCGAAAATCCTTGAAAGTAATTTTCCCTTTCTTGCTCCTCCCTGCGAAGGAGGGGTAAAACGTTATCGGAATTCACTATTATAATTTCCAGTGGAAGAAGAGCGCCTTTTTCCAAATGGTAAAAACGATTTCGATTCCCCTGGAAACGCTGTGAACGCTCCATCTGCGAATGTCCTCTCTCTAATGGATTTCCACTTCTGCGGGGAGAAGATCAGACCTCAAAAGGGGCAGCTGTTGATTCCAGCCTTGCGGCAATTAACCCATGCAGCCCTTGCGAAAAGTCGGGATTAACCAGGTGGCTGGTTATCTTTCAAGTCAGCGGTTTTCTAGCTGAGGGTAATCATAAAGGATTTAAGTGTAGTAAAACTTTAACTTTAAAGGAAAAATTATATGCAAACCCACAACTAATTATACAGGGTGGTCAAAATCGACCACACACTTGGTTGGATTTTATGGCGCAAGCTCCAAAAATGGACAGTCTGCAAACGTAAGACTAAAAAAGATTCTATAGAAATTGAAAATTCAAACAAACAACAAGACCGACCTTAAATGGTATAAAACCATGCGGTTTTTAGACAAGAAATCGCCTGGTATGATTACTGTGGTCAAGGGGCTCACTGCGCTATTAAACTGCGAGTTGTAGGCGGCGCAGGTACGATTCTTCCCTAGATATATCTTTCTCTTTTCTGCGTTAGTAAACCTTTCCTTGTGGATGTGCGTCCATTACTTGATGTTGTCTATCTTGCGCTTGGTTTGTTGGTTTTTATGGCGTATGGTCCGTGTCTGGCCATTCCGCATCAAACATAATACGGGGCCGTCGTTTCTCAGTGGGTAGGCCCACTGCGCTAGTAACGTGCGAAATGTAGGCGGCGCAGGTTCGATTCCTCCGTGGGTGAAATTTTTCTGTTCTGTGTGTCAGTAAAAACGTCTTTGTGTGTGTGAGTTCATTAATTGATGTTACCTGTCTTGTGTCTGGCGCAGCATAGCTAAATAGGACCGTTGAGCCATAAAAATCCAGCAAACCAAACACAAGATAGCATCAAGTAATGGACGTACACCCACAAGGAAAGTTTTACTAACACATGAAAGATATATCTAGTCAGGAATCGTACCTGCTCCGCCTACAACTCGCAGGTTACTAACACAGTGGCCCCCTCGATCACAGTAATCATATTGAATGATTCCTTGTAGAAAAACCCCGTGGTTTTATACCATTTAGGTTGTTCGGTCTTGTTGCTTGTTTGAATTTTCAGTTTGTATAGAATCCTTTTTAGTCTTACTTTTGCAGATTGTTTATGGAGCTTGCGCCATAAAACCCAAATCAAGCAATCGTGTTGAAACCCACCAGAATTAGAGTCCATTTTTTATTGGACGTGGTATTCCGGAGGTGCGTACGTACAACATATGGTTCAATGCATACATTCGCATATCTATTTGTTCCTTTATTTTCGAGTGCCGCGGTAGCCCGATTGGAAGTGTAACGGATTGGACGCAGTAGGCGGACCCTGTTTCACCTGTGTGGCTTTCAGCTATATAGTCCGCCTTACGGAGGAGTTTCAGAGATTAGGGAGAGACGAGCAATCTACTATACACATAAAACATTTAAGAGAGTACATAAAAAACAAAAGGAAAAAGTGAAGGGCAAAACATGTAAGCACAAAAATGCAATATGACGTAAGAAAAGGATTACAAAATTTGTTAAATTTACATATAACCAAATGATAACATAAAAGTAATACTGATAATAATAATATACAAATGATAATAGCATAATAAATAATCCCATATAATAAACGATAACAATACACAATGAACAAGAATACGTATTTAAAACAAAAAAATTCAAAGAGCAAAACCACTAAGACAACTAAAAAATGCAGATATACTACAAAGGAGTATCAGAAAGTAAGGTGAATTTTTGATTGACAGAAAAACGTGCAGAGATAAATATATGAAAATTTATTATGTTTGACAAATCGTATCACACTATTATTCGACAAAGGAACCATAGTGATCTAAACATTTATTCTAACGTGGCACCCAATCATCCATGCCCTTTTCAAAGAAATCTTGCTCCAGGTTCCCTATCCAGGTAAGTGTAGCCTGTTGTGCCTCTTCCAGTGTATGGAAACGCTGCCCACGGAGGTGTTTCTTCAGGGGGCCAAACAAATGGTAATCCGAAGGGGCTAAATCAGGGCTATACGGAGGATGGTCAAGAATTTCCCACTTCGATACTGCTCACTGAACCATATGAGCTATTCAATGCATTTGCAATATCATGCAAACTCACTCTTCTGTCTTCACGCATCATGACATCGACGACAGCCACATTCGTGTCGTTACACCACACGTACACTTGTTTCTGCGACATAACACTCTCTCCATAGACTTCCAACAATTCTCGATGAATATCACATGTTTTTCCCCCTTGGCCCATAAAAAACGAATGACATCTCCTCCTTGGAGTAATGCTCAAGTCGATGCGCCATCTTTGATTGGCTCTAAGCACCAGACGGGTTGACGTAGAAGTTTCTACAAGCCGTCACACTTCTATCACCTTGGTACTTGCAACATATAAAAAAATTAATTAGCTACACAAAAACTCTGAGTTTTAGAGACAAATTCACCTTACTTTTTGATACAACCTTGTAATTTCGTAAGAAAAGCTAGGTTATTTCGAGAACTTTCGACCTCTCGGCTCTCACATATATAATCAATGTTGGAGCTGAGAGATTCCATCATTTTAAGGATTTTGTGGTGGCAGTGTCTATTCTTGGCAATACTTTGGCACCAAAGAGAGTAGTTTTGTAGAGAAGGTTTCGCCAAATGCCACGAGCTTGTGAGATCACAGTGAGAAAGGTAGTGGATGGGATCACCTTCTCGGCCGCAGATGCACAGCGATCTTGTTTTTAGATGGAAAAATTACAAAACTCGGTCCAACCATAACGTCGTGTACGTGAGGGCTGGTGCTTCACTTCGGTTTTATTAACTTCTCTGTTACAGTTGTCGACATTGAAATTTAATTTTGTATCGCGTTATTATACATTATTATTCGTAAGTTTTATAACTGTTACGCATTATTTATGATACATTTTATACCTTTCCAAGAACATGCGTTAAATAAAAGTTGCACCTTTTATGATTATAAATTTTAAAATCGTGGAACAAAAATTTTCACTTCCTCTAAAATGCTATGCAGTCTCTTCTAATATGGTGTATTTTGTTACAATTTACTGTCGAATAAAAAAAATACTAAATTTGCAACACTTTTAAGCATAAGAGTTAATTTTATTCCAAAGGAGGTAAATCTTTCGATTCCTTCATAGAAAGTATGGAGCTTGCAATAAGACCAGTATAATAAAGTCTTCTTTGATTAGAAGGTTTTTTTTAACTTACTGTTCTGAACGTGGCTAAAGTTACAGTAACTCAGAGTAAATGATCGGGATCATTTACTCTGATTAACTGCATTCAGAGTAAATGATTGGGATCATTTCCTCTGCTTAATTGTCTGCATTTGTATATTTAAGTAAAATAAGGGCAGTTTTAAATTAACTGCATTTATAAATTAAATGAATTATTCGATTAAGTAAATTAACTGCATTTATAAATTAAATCAATTATTCGATTAAGTAAATTAACTGCATTTATAAATTAAATCAATTATTCGATTAAATAAATTAACTGCATTTATAAATTAAATAAGCAATTCTGAATTCGTAAATTAAACCAGTTACTTGATTAACTGCATTTGAAAATTAACAACGATTGCAGTGTGATAGATAAGATCCTCACAACTCCAAGTGCACGTACAAAATATCCAGAAAAGTCACAATCTAAATGATCACAATGAATTGAACTCTTAAAAACAGTAGGTCATCTAACCATTCTATTTTGATAATTAGGTAACCTATCTCATTAACAAAAAATAACTGTTGAGCAACAAAACACTTTCTAATCAAATCAACTGTTAAACAGAACTGAAGTTTTAAAACAGAAGCAAATCACGTTCCAGAAGAGACTAACCATTCGAAGAGCACTGTGCTCATAGTTTGTTAGGGAAAAACTTTATGGATATTATTACCTTATTAGTGACATAAAATTCTTATTTTCATAATGATGTGAAATTTATTGTCATATAATCAGTCTTCAAACAGTTCTGTGAAATTTTTTTGTCAATTACTGAGTTTTGGCTCTAAACCGACGAAATGACTGTATTTTGCACGTAAGTTTTTTAAGGTTTGGTTTTACCTCCTTCGAGAACACTCCTTAAAATGAGATTAGAGAATATTTATACCTTAGGACATTTGTATATCTTAGTCTTGTGCCTGGTTGTAACGCCTTTTCTTCCTCGCCCTGACGGACTTTGATGCGAATTCATCTTCTCAATTTCAGAACGCGGAGCGATCAGAAAAAAACTATCGCATTTCTTCGGAATTTTAACTCGTCCGCTCTGATTGGCCAATACAGACCGCCACGTCATCAAAGCCAAACGAACTAATAGCCCACCTCGCTCCATTACTTTCCAGATGCAAATTCCCCAATAATCCCTTAATGGATGGGACAGCAGCAGCTTCCAACAGAGCTCCGAGAAACGCGTCTTATCTGATACGAAAGGAAAAGAACGACACATTGCTTAGAATGAGAGGAACGTAAAAAAAGCGGACCAGATAGAGAAAGTAAGAAGGCATTAAAAATATCCTTTTAAACTGAGGCAAATTTTTATATAGTTGGTAATCCATTTTCCCAGAAGGCTCTTCGGTCGAGGCGAGTTCACTTAGAGGGGTGGTGGGATCTTGATAATGATAAAAATAAGAGACGACTGGAGGCAGTTTTTAGCCGGAATGAAATATAATGATGGTGGAGAGGTCCTACCACCGCACCCCCTCTGATGCCTCAATACTTTTATCTACTTAGAGAGGACCCAGTCTATAATCTGGTTTTATTAAATAAAAATATTTTTGCCTGCTAAGATCATTAGGGAAAGCTTTCATAGCGCTCCCTAATTCGATTAGTTGCAGAAAATGTTGCCGCTCTCCGACCCTGCTTCAGGTGTTTTAGCGGGACCTTCGATTATTTTTTTTGTCGGCGTTCCTCGGGGGCCGGATCAACATTTCCATCCGCCCTCCCACTGCGGCCGCGTGATCGTCTTTCACCAGCCCCGGGGAGAGGTTCTTCACTTTCCAAGAAGATAGGGGATGAAAAAAAGTTATACAATAATCCTTCGTGCTTCTTGGGAAACAAGAAAAATATGCCGTGTACCGAGGGATGCGATAGAGTGAGGGCTGGGGAAATTTACTTATTAGAACAAACTTTTTGCATTACATTACGCTTTCTTCTATTTAAGATCATATAAAACTACAAATGCAGCGGAATATTTTTGCATTTTCAATAAATTAATCATTGACGATTCTTCCACCCACTTCTGAATCAGACTTTTAAATATCCTCAACTCCACTAACTTGACGATGTCTGCAGATGCCTTGACGAAATCGATTGTACATCTCCTTTAGGTAGCCCGGTTGGAAGAGTAACGGATTAGAAACCAGAGGGTTGCGAGTTCGAATCCGACCAAAGACCTTCGTGTGCAAAGGGGGACTACTGCACGTTTATTCCGTCGTGGCCTTAAATGTCCTCAACTTTGTATGGAAGTTTGGAGAGTGGGGTGCCAGCTCAGGTGTTGCCTCGTCATCTGACTGGTTCAAAATTAGGTGGTGTTGTCCTCGGATCTTCCCTAATTGATCCCGGACCGTCACCAATAGCCCGTTGCGTTTCTCCAGTATGACGTTAATTAAAATACCTACCTCTTTTAGGTGTGTACGGGCTTCACGCACTCAAGTTATCTTTTCTTTCCCCATGGTGCTTACTGTTTAAGTAAACACGAGGGTCGTGCTCTCATCCCTTTTTCCCTCTTCACGACATTTTTTACTTGGCGTTGTCTCAGATATTGCCCTTGCGTCATGAAACCCAAAACATTCACGAAATCTCATTGTACGAAGAAGGCTGAGAGAACTGGTGAAAACATTTGAGCTTCCAATTTTGAAAAGCAAATTGTCGGAAAATTGGAATCCGCTGAGAGACAAGTAAAAATGAGTGATAGAGTCCAATGAGAGATGTATCGAGGCGCGATATGACCTGGGATTGCAGTACTTTAGAATTAGACAAAGGGCTGTGCAGAGGGCTCGAACCCTTTTTGCATTGAGTGCCATTTTTCAGAAATATTTTTACCATGAATTTGAAAAATGCACATGATATGAAAATATTTTTGTTAAAAGCCTTGAATAAATCCATAAAATCCATTTGTTCATAGGTTTATCCCTGCTCTCAATGGCGCATCTCCTTTAGGTGTGTAGTCAGATATATTTACCATTTTGCATACATTGAAAAGCAGGGGGTTCTCTTCTGTTGGGTCCTGAGTCACGTGGGCGTCGAAGGTAACGAGCTTGCTGACAGTTCTGCGAAAGCATCTTCTGTTTCATTGCAGCAGGCCGTTCCTTTAACTGGCACCAAGATGTCTACAAAAGAACTTTTCAATTTATTGTGGCAAGAGGAGTCTTGGGATCTGCAAATCAACAATAAATTGCATTAAATCAAACCATTTATTCATGGCCATCTGCCCCAATGCGAAGGACTGATGTCAAATTGACTCATCTTCGTATTGGGCGCACTTGTCCTACCCATCGTTATCTATTACTAGAAGAGAGCACCCCAATTCTAATTCATGCTCTACTCCTTTTTCTGTTGATCACATTTTAACTGTCTGTCCTGTCTTTAATATCATCAACGTCTTAAATTTTTTTAAAGTGCAATTTTAAATATGCGAGATTTACTTGGGGAAAGTCCCCATTCGAAACTTTTTGCACTTTTTCGTTCAGATGGGTTTTTTTTAAAACCTCGTCTAATTTTTTTCCACCTTTTAAATTTCGCATTCAAAATTTTATTCATATGTAAATTAAATTTTCTTTCATTAGTTATGATGCAGACGATGATCTTGTTTTATCACCTCACCATTGTTTAAATTTTTTATTCTCATCTACATTTTAGATGTTTTAAATATACCTTTTATCTTTGTCTTAGACTATTAATTTTAAATATTTTATACTTTTACTGGGTCATATTATGTCTTGCGTTTGGCGCAGCTTGTCAGCTTGCGCCATAAAACCCAAACATCCAATCCATTAGGTGTGTACTGGCCTCATGACCCCGGTACTCGAGTGACCTTTTCTTCTCCCACGGGGTTTACTGTCTTTAGTAAACACTGGAGGTATGGTCCTGGGATAACCAAGCGATCTTTTATTTCTTTCATCCCACTTCTCGATTCCCTATCCCTCTTTTTCCCTTTCATTACTTTTTTTTACTTGCTGTTTTGTGTTTGGCGTATCTTGGTCAAATATGGCCCTTGGGCCATAAATCCTACATACAACTAACATTAACCCAAAATTTCCTTGATCGTTTCAATTCTAGAATTTGATCGAATGGCACTGTACCTCATTCCCTCGATCATTTACTTTTCATGCAACTGTTAGTAAAGTGATTTTTCCTATAAATATAGTTGCATATTTGTTTTGAAATGGTTCAGAATTTTTTTTCAGGTTTTTTTAAGCTACGATTAATTGCGAGTCGAGTGTACACACTAAGTGCTATGTTCCAAGACACAGGGCCATCCCATTTCTGAATCTCGGCCCCCTCCCCGGACGAGCATGGTGGTTGAGAACTGAATTCAAATTTCTCAAGTGATGGAATAGAGTTCCTCGACTTCAGGTCTTTGTCTCATAACCGTTGCAAAACTAATTGTGTACCATGTAATTTCAATAACCGTATCCTAATTTGCTTTCATACTAATTTACTTTATGCATTAAAACTAACATTCTTTTGCGTCGTTAGATGATTTATTACACTTTGCATGTGGGTTCTAAAAGGAAACGCGATTGGTAAATGTGCATTTTTTATAACAATAGCTGAATATACCCGGCCCTGCTCGGGTTGTTAACATGTAGCCTACGTTGCCCCATAAACGATATGATATTGAGCGATTTTCAGTGCAACCGCACCCACTGCAATCTAAAAATCTCCAAGGTCATCTTGAGAGGCGACTCTTGTAGATGTTAACTCTGACGTCATCTGCACAGCCAGACCGGGAGAGAGTGCCCCCTAGCAAGTGCTCTGTCCAGGATGACGGGACGTTACACCCCTCTGTACACCCAAACAAATAGAACGGGGGTTAATATTTAGCCTATGTTACCCGCAGGGTTCCAAAGAATAAGTGTACCAAATTTGGTGTAGATTGGTTAAACGGTGTAGGTTTGTATAGAGAACAGACAGATGCAAACTCTGCTTTATATGTATAGATGTTGGTTATATTTGGCGGAAATCCCACAATCGCTTTTTGAATATTACCTAAACTTTATGAACTTCTTACGTCTACTTTTTCAAAAAATCGCAAAATTCAAGTTTGATGCATATTAACCTACTGGAGTTGATCTCCACGAAGTATCTCCTTAACGAAACTGACCAGATGATCTGGTCATCTCTCGTCATTAGTAGAACACTGACCCGATCATTATCTCGTCATCATCAAAAATAAGTCATCAGTATTTTTGCTAATGACGAGACATCTCGTCATCTTGTGTATGGCAAAGCTTTCACATTTTGCGCCATGAAACCCGAAATCCAATCTTATGGTCATTTTCGCTACGGCTGACTTCCGAGCATTCATGCCAGTCGGGGATTCGAACTTTGAGTCGGTTTCAACGACGGTCAAAGCTACTCACCCTCTCTCAACGATTATTTTGAAACTCAAAACCCAGTTATAAATCACCCAAGAGTTATTAACTAGTCATGCCATTAAATCCATTCAGAAGGAAAACTATTCGGAAATAATTTAGCAAGTTTCACTGAAGACAGTTGACTTTTATATAACAATTCGAAACTATTCCTCCTCAAATATATCTTGATGAGATGCATAATAGGAATTATCTCCTTTTCCCCAATTCTCATTTGCTTTTCAAATTGCTATTGAGTTCCGATTTCAGAAAAATTTAATCATTAAAAACGACGCTTTTATTGGAAATTCATGTTGGAATTTCTTTTCTACTTCGCGTAGGTTGAGGCACAATCGACAATTGAAGGAAGAATTTTTCTCCAACTCAAATTTCCATTCGTCTGTAAAAAACCATAAAAAATTGTTTAAAACAAAACTCGGGTTTCATATCAAAGCGTATTCGAAGATAGAAAAAATCGTAATTGTACAAAACTGTATCAATTGTTGCACCATTCAATTCCCTTGCGAAATTCCCTAATTTAAACTTATTGATCGTAGTTTTTTGTCCCTTGAAACTAGATATGTATAAGCTAAAAAGTATGATCCTATTTGGATGAAGTGATGGGGAGAGTTTTTGATGGATGTTTAAAGTAAATTGATTGCTAAAGTAACGTCGAATAAATTTCGCCGGACACTTATCTCCCATTCCGGAGGAACAATAATTTTTGTAACCGAATCTTTTTGCGTGATTTGCATGAAATAATTCTTAATATTCTGATTAAGATATATGATTGCCCATATTTCTAATCCATTTTCCATAATCCAAGTATTTTGAATTCGATATAAACCACCAAACACCTCGCTGTGCTATACCCCCACACCTCTTCAAGTCCAAACAAAACATATCAAAGGCTCTGACAAACTCAACGTCTGTTCTGTTCAGCTACTAGCAACTAATTCACAGGAGATTGCGGGCCTAGGTGCTCCAGCCACTCCAAAACCTTTCTTCGCTGTGTTATTACTTGGACAAGTCCGCCAGATTCGTTCCTGAGTAGGTGTGTGCTTAAAAAATCTTCTAAAAAGACAAGGGCGGCTAAAAAACGACCAGGATTGACTCCAACTATAAAGAGGAGTAGTAAATTATATTAAACTATTCATTAAATTTTGTACGTGATTCGTTTTGATTTTTACATACTTTTTGAGCGATTGTCTTGAAAGAAATTTATAAATCAGTGAATTATTTTATTTTAATGGAATTGTAAATGGATACTCTTCCAGGGCGATTGTTTGGGAAAATTGAAAACTTTGTGAAGAGGTTTGCACATGAGTGGCAGTGGCTAATACTTCAAGAAAACGGGCCGTTTTCCAAAAATAACGAGAGGAGAGGTGGAGTGTTCTGTCTGCATATAGTTTTAGAACGATACCTACTAAGTGGCCACATTCATTATTTTGTCATGTTCACTGTCTTGATTCCTCTAGCACAAACAAACCCTCTGTTAATTGAATTGTAATCTATCGCATCTAGAATACCTATCGAGAAGGGCCTCGTAATGCTGGTACCTATACGACGAGTTGTCGACAGCATGTATGTAGGATATGCATTTAACAGCAGTACGGGAGCTTTTTTGTGTCCTTGTAGCATGGAATCCATGGAAAATAGATTTTCATTTTCAAGAGCTCATTTATATCATCCATGGGCTCCAACGGACCTTTAATGCTAACGTGCCACGGTAGCCCGGTTGGAAGAGTAGCCGATTATCAACCGGAAGGTTGCTAGTTCGAAACTCGATCCAACCAAAGACCGTCGTGAACGTTGAGGCTGGTGCACGTTAGATCTGTCATGGACTCTAATGTATCCACACTATCGTGGTGTGGAAGTTTGGAGAGTGGAGCGCCAGTTTAGGTGTTGTCTTCGTCATCTGACCGTGATTCAAAATGATGAGAGGTTATCTTCGGGACTGAACCCTGGCCGTCGTCAATAATCTGTGTTGCTCCAGTGCGACGTTAATTTAACTACCTGCTTACCTTTAATACTGGCGCAGGTCCCACTTGGAGTAGCATGTTTATAGAAACTATAGAGGTGGGTTCTTTCTAGTATAGCCATAACCAACCGTACAATTTATACTGCGCCTCAGCTATTCGAGATAATGCGGAAACCGCGCGAGGATCCAATAACATAAACACTCGCACCATTTATCATTCCAGACCCGAGCATTCGACTAAGCTATCAACCGGCCAGAACGATATACGACTCTGAGATACGGACGGCAAAGAACCACATTCCGACCTCGGGATCCCCGCCATAAACCTTGTTCTTTCACGGACCCGAGTGGAAACAATGGGCTCTCGGAGAACGCTCAATGGGACGCGCAAGCTGCTGGACCGGCGATAAAAGTTTATTGTTGATAGAGATTAAAGATGCAGCCTTATTAATGACACTCCCAAAACAAAACAAGGCAGCTAATCTGTATCGGATGGAGCTGATGCAGCACGATCAGGGGGATGGGACTCAAAGTGAGGATTTCCGGACTGCCCCAATGCCCCGAATTCTGCCCATTTATCACAACGCGAACCCATCGGGCGATGTTTTGAATTCTATTATGTGATTTTCCTTCGTAATTGTACGCCATGTCTCCAAAGTCGACACATTTTTAAAATGAACACTTCCGTTGAAAATATGATTTCAGATTTAGTTGAATAACAGCATAATGTGTAATTACGAGGTTTAATGTCCGTTTGCAATGTCAAGTTTCCAGTGGTAGTGTTCCCGATCCCAGACGAGACGTATTGCTGTGTGCCGATTATCCATCAAAGGTACGCGAGTTGGGAATTGACTCCAAAAGCTCGTTTCTTAGAGGGAATGTTGCAGTCTTCACGCTTATGTTTGTTGAGGCATTGAATTCCGATGTTATTTGAGGCAATGTTTCATGCCTATCGCGTGAAACGATTCTTGCCAGGCGACGCTGGTCACGTTTACCCAGTCTTCATTCAGTCAGCTAGAACGCATTTGAACTAATTCGCAAATTGTCGGAACTAAGCTGTCATACTTGTTAGAGTTAAATCTCCATGCAACCAAATCGAAAATCAATGATTGTTTTAATGATCCACTTGGAATAAGGTACACTCGAAATTAATAAAATTAATTCGTCCATTTCTGATTATAGTATGTTACGACGATACGTGCAGGTAATTGAAACATACACAGTTTTTAATATTTAGAATTTCTATTTCTGAAAGTCAAAATCTGGTTAGTTACCTTTGATTTTATTGAAATATTGGACTTAACGTCATTATCAATTATACTTTTCCTATAATCCTTTTTTAAGCAAATATCTAACCGAACGTCAGTATGCATATTTTCATTTTGTTGAAAATCCAGACCTCCCAACCTTAGCATATTTTACTCGAGCTTAGCAATTTTTGAAACATGTTTTGAACTTGCTTCTACGACAAAACAAATGGATATTGATAAAGTATATAACTTGGGTTTTTATTAGCGATACAAGAGAACTTCTAAAATTACTCATGCTTTGTTTTCGTTGTTTGAACTGCCCTTTCCAAGCTCTTCGCTTAGTTTCTTCCATTCTCTTGTGACCAGAATTCTATAAATAAGTAATACGATTTCCTGAAACTTAAAACAAAATGAAAGGTATCGTAACTTTCAACAAGTTCATTCTGTTTAACTAAGTTTATCTAAGAAATCTCCTGCTTCAGTGGCGTGTGTGGATGGAATTTTACAAACTAATAATGCGGTTTGCTCATAAAAGAAATGTCTTGTTATTTTCGATCATGTCTAGACTTTAAGATGAAGCCTTTAATCTTATATATAAAGTAGCTTTAACTATCAGAGTTTAACTATTTTGTTTGGCGCTATCGGTTGCCTCGACTTACGTAGCATAATTTTTCAATTTTGAAGGCCAGTTCTAACAGAAAAAGGGGGCAATTTTCAATCTTTTTACGCTTGTCTTACATCATATTTAAAACCTGTCTAAAAGTCTTGGAAAGTTTTTCTCTATTCTTTACTGCATGACTGGAAAGAAAGGCTTATGAGGAGCTTTCCTTGTTCGTCTACCCTTCTGGACAAAATTATACTACTCAAGGAAGTAAATATTGCAGGAATATCGAACATCTAAAAACATATTTTTCTTGATTTATAGAATTCTTTCATATATTGTATTTATGAAAAATTTGTAGCTATCATGAAAATTACATGGTTTCCTCAATTTTATTAAAATCGTGAATTAACTGAAAAATTAAAATCTTCATTATTCAAGAAGGTAGACATACGAAATACTTACAGTGGCTGCCAAAAATTGAGTATACTCCTGAAATAAATTTTTTAGAAGCCCAAACTTTGTAATAAATTATAATTTGAACTTCATTGTTATAGGGTGATAAAATTTACATTTAAAAACATTAGACTAAAAAAACAGTTTCCTATTCGTGAAAATAGGTTTTAAACCTCAAATTTTCAAAATTCTATATAACAAAATTGAGTATTGGGCCATATTATTTCGTACAGACACAATAAAAACGCAAAACAATTTCTTGTTGCATTTATTTTTTCATATATCTTCTAAGATGTGGGGCACTGGGTTTAGAACAATTTCTGTTTTCTGAATATTTTTCCCATTTCTCTCTGAATCGTTCTGACATTCAATGCTCTGAATATCGTAGTTTTTAGCCACTTTTTACTACTAAGACCTCAAATTTTTAGGCCCATTGAGGTCCTGAGATTATGGCGGGGTGTATAGTTGCTGTTAAAGGTGGAGCAGAAACTCTAAATTAAATATTTTCGCTCTTTACCTCTTCTTTTTAAGTGGAGACGGTAATCAAAGACAAATATTTGACTATAAATCAAATTTTGGAAACTTAAAAAGACATTTTAAATAGAGATAACTATTTCACTTTCCTATTGTTTCGTCAATAAACTAAATTCCTCATTATAAGCATACAAGAACCGAAACATATCCATGCTTGGATGTGGATACGGTTTGCTGGGGAAGAGATTAAATTTTGTTGTTGTGATAAGCCAATCATTGGCCATTAAATCGAGAAAAGTTGATTTTTCTTTCTTAGCTAAAAAGTGTTGTTTTTAGATTGATATTTTCGGTTTAGAAATATCAACCATTAATGAACCCTAAAAGTAAACCGTCTATTATTTATTACAAAAATTTGGGCTTTTAAAAAATTTATTCTTTTTGAAGTGTATATTCAATTTTTGGAGCCACTTTTCAACTATCGAAGCAGTCGTAGCCCAATAGAAAATGTTAATTTCTAAAACATAGACATAGCATCAGGGGGGTTCTAATTAAATTCTACCATGTTAACATAATTGAAAAAGGTTTCGTAATTGGAGAATTTAGAACGAAGGGACTGTATAAAAAGTAGAATTTCGTATATCTCAGAGTTAAAGGTTGAGACAAAAAGGACTTTCTGAGACACCTTGTCTCTATATATTGCTATATTGAAAGGATGATATCCAGCATGAGAATGAGATAAATTGTAAACATGATATCACTCATTGGTAAATGATAGGTGTCTGAAGCTTATACATTAACGCTTCATGTTTTGCTAACTTACAGATACAGGTCAAACTGCCACCTATTCTGGGGCACATATAGTGTGTCACGGTACATATAACAGACGTAAAACAAGTGTAACCCATTAAACAGTAGTGCAACTCGCTTATAACTGATGTAACAAACTAAAGAGTAGTGAAACAGCTAATTAAGGTAAATATTTTGCTATTAACTAAAGCCCACACGTATTCCAGAAGTAGTGTAATCAGTTGTGTGTGCTTAGCTGCTTTTATAATAAAAGCATTGATTTTATTGGAGTTGTGAATGTTATATTTTACTATCATTTCCATTCGTGTGAGTAGGAAGGTCTCTAGAGTCGTCCCCGTAAGTGGCCATTTTCGCTTGTCCCGGCCTAGAGGACTTTAGAAGCAACGATTCTTCACGCCAAGTTTCCCCGAGGTTTCGTGTTCATGTCCCATTCATCCGTCATTTAATTCCATTCCCTCGCACAGAACCGTACCCTAAATAATTCAACCTTTGAGAAATTTGTCAAAGACGCTGCACGGAAGCACTCAAGTGTCGTCTTTTAATCACCGGGTCTGTCTTCCTCTATTTTTAATGAGAGCCAGACTCTGCCTCCAACAATCAATTCATCTCGGAACGGAAAAGTTTCTCCCACCCAATGAAGGATTTCGCTTCGGGGCCTATTTGAAGTCGGAATGCGGATGAATGGAAGGAGCAAGTGGATGGCGGTCGATCTGTAGGCGATATCACTTCTTCTGTCACGCAACGAAACGTGATCACTGGCTTGTGAATGAATAGATAGAAGTCGTTATTAATGGTTCTGGAAACGTCCTCTTAACCCTCGCTCGCCGCTGGGGGATTTACAACACACATTTAATGCCTCAATGGCCACGTCTATAGAACGTTGGAAGAAACTTTTGATCGGTCAAGAGGGCTAAAACTACTGATATGCCAGAACTAGGTTCATGAGTCGCATGCTTCAAGTTAAATCCTCCTGGTGGCTGTCTTGGTGAAATATCTCGTCATTAGCAAAACCATTCGCACATCTGCTGAACCAGATATCTCGTCATTAGAAGGAAACTGATCAGATCTTGATCTCGTCATCATCAAAAAATCGACAGTATCTTGATAACTCGTCATTAGCACAATTGATCAGATATTGATGGAGGAGATATCTCGTCATTAGAAGAAAACAGACCAGATCTTGATCTCGTTATAAAAAAATCGACCATACCTTGATCACGAGATGATTCGTAATTAGCACAATTGATCAGATATTGATGGAGGAGATATCTCGTCATTAGAAGAAACCATACCAGATCTTGATCTCGTTATAAAAAAATCGACCATACCTTGATCACGAGATGATTCGTCATTAACACAATTGATCAGATATTGATGGAGGAGATATCTCGTCATTAGAAGAAACCATACTAGATCTTGATCTCGTTATAAAAAAATCGACCATACCTTGATCACGAGATGATTCGTCATTAACACAATTGATCAGATATTGATGGAGGAGATATCTCGTCATTAGAAGAAACCATACCAGATCTTGATCTCGTTATAAAAAAATCGACCATACCTTGATCACGAGATGATTCGTCATTAGCACAATTGATCAGATATTGATGGAGGAGATATCTCGTCATTAGAAGAAACCATACCAGATCTTGATCTCGTTATAAAAAAATCGACCATACCTTGATCACGAGATGATTCGTAATTAGCACAATTGATCAGATATTTATGGAGGAGATATCTCGTCATTAGAAGAAACCATACCAGATCTTGATCTCATTATAAAAAAATCGACCATACCTTGATCACGAGATGATTCGTCATTAACACAATTGATCAGATATTGATGGAGGAGATATCTCGTCATTAGAAGAAACCATACCAGATCTTGATCTCGTTATAAAAAAATCGACCATACCTTGATCACGAGATGATTCGTCATTAACACAATTGATCAGATATTGATGGAGGAGATATCTCGTCATTAGAAGAAACCATACCAGATCTTGATCTCGTTATAAAAAAATCGACCATACCTTGATCACGAGATGATTCGTCATTAACACAATTGATCAGATATTGATGGAGGAGATATCTCGTCATTAGAAGAAACCATACCAGATCTTGATCTCGTTATAAAAAAATCGACCATACCTTGATCACGAGATGATTCGTCATTAGCACAATTGATCAGATATTGATGGAGGAGATATCTCGTCATTAGAAGAAACCATACCAGATCTTGATCTCGTTATAAAAAAATCGACCATACCTTGATCACGAGATGATTCGTCATTAGCACAATTGATCAGATATTGATGGAGGAGATATCTCGTCATTAGAAGAAACCATACCAGATCTTGATCTCGTTATAACAAAATCGACCATACCTTGATCACGAGATGATTCGTCATTAGCACAATTGATCAGATATTGATGGAGGAGATATCTCGTCATTAGAAGAAACCATACCAGATCTTGATCTCGTTATAAAAAAATCGACCATACCTTGATCACGAGATGATTCGTCATTAACACAATTGATCAGATATTGATGGAGGAGATATCTCGTCATTAGAAGAAACCATACCAGATCTTGATCTCGTTATAAAAAAATCGACCATACCTTGATCACGAGATGATTCGTCATTAACACAATTGATCAGATATTGATGGAGGAGATATCTCGTCATTAGAAGAAACCATACCAGATCTTGATCTCGTTATAAAAAAATCGACCATACCTTGATCACGAGATGATTCGTCATTAGCACAATTGATCAGATATTGATGGAGGAGATATCTCGTCATTAGAAGAAACCATACCAGATCTTGATCTCGTTATAAAAAAATCGACCATACCTTGATCACGAGATGATTCGTCATTAGCACAATTGATCAGATATTGATGGAGGAGATATCTCGTCATTAGAAGAAACCATACCAGATCTTGATCTCGTTATAAAAAAATCGACCATACCTTGATCACGAGATGATTCGTCATTAACACAATTGATCAGATATTGATGGAGGAGATATCTCGTCATTAGAAGAAACCATACCAGATCTTGATCTCGTTATAAAAAAATCGACCATACCTTGATCACGAGATGATTCGTCATTAACACAATTGATCAGATATTGATGGAGGAGATATCTCGTCATTAGAAGAAACCATACCAGATCTTGATCTCGTTATAAAAAAATCGACCATACCTTGATCACGAGATGATTCGTCATTAACACAATTGATCAGATATTGATGGAGGAGATATCTCGTCATTAGAAGAAACCATACCAGATCTTGATCTCGTTATAAAAAAATCGACCATACCTTGATCACGAGATGATTCGTCATTAGCACAATTAATCAGATATTGATGGAGGAGATATCTCGTCATTAGAAGAAACCATACCAGATCTTGATCTCGTTATAAAAAAATCGACCATACCTTGATCACGAGATGATTCGTCATTAACACAATTGATCAGATATTGATGGAGGAGATATCTCGTCATTAGAAGAAACCATACCAGATCTTGATCTCGTTATAAAAAAATCGACCATACCTTGATCACGAGATGATTCGTCATTAGCACAATTGATCAGATATTGATGGAGGAGATATCTCGTCATTAGAAGAAACCATACCAGATCTTGATCTCGTTATAAAAAAATCGACCATACCTTGATCACGAGATGATTCGTCATTAACACAATTGATCAGATATTGATGGAGGAGATATCTCGTCATTAGAAGAAACCATACCAGATCTTGATCTCGTTATAAAAAAATCGACCATACCTTGATCACGAGATGATTCGTCATTAGCACAATTGATCAGATATTGATGGAGGAGATATCTCGTCATTAGAAGAAACCATACCAGATCTTGATCTCGTTATAAAAAAATCGACCATACCTTGATCACGAGATGATTCGTAATTAGCACAATTGATCAGATATTGATGGAGGAGATATCTCGTCATTAGAAGAAAACATACCAGATCTTGATCTCGTTATAAAAAAATCGACGGTTTCTTGATGACGATATCGTCGATTAACATTCTCGTCATTAGCAAAATTGATCAGATCTTGATGGATGAGATATCTCGTCGAAACCACTTGGAGGGTTAAAACGTCCATCATCGCTTTGACATTAATTTTGAGCTTTTACGTGACAATGTTGAAGACCATCTTAAAAGATTGCAAAATTAAAATATTTTTATTTACACCGGGTGGTCAGAATTGATCGCGGAAATCCCTACCACGCGATTCCTTGTCGAAAACCAACTCATAAAAATGTTGACCGTTTGTCAATTGGACATGGTATATCCTGAGATTCTTACGACAGCGAGTTTAACGTACACATTCGTATTTACAAATCTATTGGATGCTTTATTTTGGTCTCTATTTCATCTCGTTTATACTCTCAAGTACAGGTGACTCCAGAGATGCCAAGAAGATAATTTGTGTTTTGAGCGCTGAAATTTCAAATGACAGAAAGACTTCACAAGATTTTGGACACGAATGTATTCGGGAATGCCAATCGAAAAACGGGCACTTTCGATTTGGATTTCGGCAAGTAACCGCTGCCGAAAACCGAAAGTAATTTTGATTCCATCCCCTGTAGATAAATTTCGAATTTCTTAATAGTAGGTGAATTTTGTGAAAACCTATTCAAATCGTTTATTCATAGACTGCTGCAATGTGTCATATCCGATAAGTGATTGATCTTTCGTATGGTGAGAAAGAACATTTCTACCTTCAATGCCCCAAATTTTTAATTCTCAAGATAGGTGATTAATTAACGTCACTGGAGCAAGACAATTGGCTATTGGCGACGGTCCGGGACCCATCCCGAAGGACAACACCTTGTTATTTCGAACCATGGTCAGATGATGAGAACAATTCCTGAGCTGGCATCCCACTCTACAAACTTCCACACCATGCCAACGTGAAGACATTTAAGGCATGACAGATTTAACGTGCACCAGACCCTGTGTAGGTGACGGTCTTTGGCTGGACCTAGTCTTGAACTCGCAACCCTCCGGTTGCGAATCCGATGCTCTTCTAAATCTCAAAACCGCATTTATTTGTGTAGACGACACATCGGCCGACGCAGTGAAATGGTGTCGGCAAACGTGACTCATCGCTTTCATTAGTGTGGAATACAATGGCTTTTAACGTGTATTAAACTTCTGAGGGGTTCATACATCCTTTCTATAACATCCAGTCTTCCCTGTGTGATTTGTAACCAATTTTGACCTTAACCCATGGAATCTTTCTTAGGATTCCTTCAATCAATAGTTATGGTTTAGTCATTTTGTATCTTGTGAGGTAAAAACTATACTCGAAAACCTCAAGACCTCACCCAGAGGTTTTACTACTTAAAACGGACTATTTAATTCATTATTCTTCAAGTCCATTTGTAGCAAAAATTTATATTAGCCACATTTCCTAGACTTTTCATGGTCATACAACATGTTTACATGACCATGAAAAGGTTAGATGGGTTAAAGGATGGATGAAAAGGTTAGAAAGATTTTTTATGTTTACAAAAAAGCAGTGTGAGACGGGTTCTGGCCATCTTGTTTCATTCCAAAGAGTACTTTTGATTGGAAAAAGACCTCTCATTGCATGACCCTGATGAACAGTTAATTTTTGCAGTGCTGGGGATTTCTTCCTCAGTCTTCGACCTACTCAGTTTAAAATTCTAGCAAACTTCCACCCACTTTTCAGCTTGTCATCCAAACGTCGTTTTGTTGCGAGGTCTCTGAGCCTATTAAGGGCGGCCGGACAGCAATTTCGCGTCTGTTTGTGGTGGCCGCTCTTTGTGCGCCATGCCGCAAATATTCCACTGGGCTTTCCATCATCAGATATTGTTTGTTCTCTTTTCAAGAGACCGCAGTGGGCGAACCGGTTTTATCCGGATTTGGTCCTCAAAAGCCCTTCTCCCAATCCTTTTGTTCCCTGTTTTCCTATAAAAGGACTCCAATGAGAGGACGATGATTTTGATTGAGAGGGAGGACCCCACACACTTTTGTTTGCAGGTCCACCCACCCCCTCCAAATTGGAATGTGAATGCCTCGTTCAATTAAAATTTTCGTTGAAGATTTATCTTCTGTGACGCAATCCTTTTAGTGAGGGAACAAAGAAGCCGATAGATCTTTGTTGGGGACTCGATGGCCATAAAAATGGTCGCCTGCAAATGTCTCCGTTCAGACATGAAACTTTTAGAGCGGGACTTCCGTGGATGATGGCCTGAATAAGTTTTATGGGGTGGTTTTGATAAGGAATGTGCACCCATTGGGGCGTTCGATGAGGAAGATGTCAAGGTAAAAAGGCGTCAGCCTGTCATTTGAGTCTTTTGTGTTTACTTCCACTGGGTGGTTATCTGATAACCACTTCTAGCAACAGCACGTAACGTGCTTATTTTTAATCTGATTTGCTGAATACATTAAAATAGATTACACCGAGATGAATCACGGATTCTTATGTGAGAGTTCATAATAAAACCATCTACGTCATCTACAAAATTGTTCGGCGTGCGTCGAGTTGTTTGGAGACATCAAAATTGTATAGGGTTTGCCATTTAATCCTAATTGCAAAGGTGACAACCATTTTAGTTGACAAGTGGAGATATGAGTTCTATACGTGTGTCAATCTAATACTTGGTAGGCCTCCCTAAGGAGAGTGGAACTGCAGAAATACGACGAGGCATGGACTCCAGGAGCTTGCGGAAATATTCTGTAAGCATTGAACCCCATACTTACTGCAGAGCGGTCCACAATGCTGTTGTATTCTGAGGTGTAGGATTTGTGTTCCACAGCGTGTTGAATGGCATTCCAGATGTGTTCGATAGCGTTGAGATCTAATGATTTAATGTGGAATGGCAAGACCCCAAACTTAGATGAGTGTTCCTCTAACCATACTTTTGCTAGACTTGTGTAGTGGTGCATTGTTCTGTTAGAAGAGGCCAAATCCATCAGAACGAAAGCAGTTTACAAACGAGTGTAATTCGAAAAGATGAGCGTTCAACTGTGAGTATTTTTAGACGTACCACGGGTCCCAGTGAATGCCCCAGTTAAAAAACCTCATACCATTACGGAGAAACCACCATTCTGTACAATCCACTATTGACATTAGAGATCCATGGTTTCATGGGTTTTCTCCCTACACGGATCATTTAATCTGCCTGAAACAGCTAGAACTGACTCGTCAGACCAGAATACTCGTTTCCAATCAAGTGGCAGTATTCTCTAGCCCAGACGAGGCATATAGCTGTGTCGAGTATTCATCAAGAGCGAGTTGGGAGACAACTTCTAAAGCCCATATCTTTGAGAGAACGTTTCGCAGTCCTCACGCTGATGGTTGTTGAGGGCCCATCATTGCATTCCAATGTTATTCGAGGCAGTGTTGCACACCTATCACATGAAATGATTCTCTCCAAACGACGCTGGTCACATTCACACAGAGCCATTTTATGCCCATACTATTGTCGTAAGTTACAGATTTTGCCAGAATTCTAGTCACAGTAATGGTAGTACTTGAAAATCCAAGCTTCTCTACCTCCGAAATGATAAGACCCATCTCACGAGATTAAGTTATTAAACCACGTTGAAAATCGCTTAATTCGTGTTGCCATTCCCATGGCGAAAATAACTCTTGATACTGCCGTAGGTGCCTCGCTTTGTATATGCACTGGAAGACAACCTATGACGCTCATAGGTGACGTTGCTATATATTTTGCAGACTCGTCTGTACGAGTTTTTCTGGCACTTCACTGTACATGCATACAAACATCTAATTTTAAAATGAATCCGTGTTTAGGAGTTTATGATCGGCAGTGCGCTGTAGAGAGTTAGGAGTTTAAAACAGAAAGTAGAGCGTATATGTTTTCTACTAATAAACCAGTACTTGTTTCATCGTATGCAACTTTTCAGTCTCAAACGGTAACGATGTTAAGATTCCAGAAGGCTTCAACATTCTCCATCATCAGAAAATGAGTGTAAATTTCACAAATCAAAATTTATTTGTCCCGAAAATAAAAATTCTGGGTTCGTATCTCAAATTGGATCGGCGAATAGTCGGAGAAAAGTCGACAATTAAGTGCGATAAGCCGGGTGTAATTTAAACACAAATTCATACGCAATATATTTTTCAGTTTGACATTTTTCAATGAAAATGAGTTTTCAGAAATCAACAAACTAGAGATAATAACATTAAGATTATTCTTCACGTTTGAGATGTTTTGCTCTTTAAAGTAGCGTAATTTTTTTAGTGCAGTTTTGTCACTTGCTCTAGCATTTCAATGCGATATGTACTCTTCAGTGTCAAATACTCCCAGTCGATTCTTCTGCCTAGAGAAATAGAACTCTACCTAACAATTTGCGAAATTGTGTAATGGAGTGGAATTCTTACGAAGGACAGATATTTAAAATTTTCTCAGTGCAACGTCATCACTAAACATTACCACCAATTAGATGCTATGTATTGAGAAAATTCGTTAAATTTAAAAGCGTCCGGTGTACATGTACACGCAAAAAATGAAGTATAAATTAGACGCCCAGAATATTCCCCAAACGACCCCATCATCTTCTCCCTTCCCAATCTCGTTTCAAGAATATTACAGCAGAGCCAGTTCGTGTTCGGTTTCGCAACTAATTCGTGCACTGAGAACTTTACCCGGTATCAACCCCCGAAAGCAATTTATGTAAGCAATGTTCCCAACTGTTGAGCAATAAATCATGGGACACTTGAGTCTCTGACAGATATAAGGCCTTTTTGAAAGAACTCCATTACCCCCCTCAAACCCCTTCTCTCCATAATGAAAGATGGAAAGAGGAAAACAAACAAAAGTCACATTCCACCGAGGGTATACGTTCCATTTCCCGGGTTTGATAAACAATCCTTTTATCTGGCAGCTACACCCCCTTTCGAAAACATTAATAAACTAATACAGAAAACTAGCAGTGGTTAGTGACGATGTTCTTCGGGGTAACTAATGGAACATTACTTGGAAGGGAGGGAATAAAAACGATGTTAAATATGAAAAATCTCATCTGTGGACTTTAATAAGAGACAGCGAGGGGGAGAGCGAAGAGCTTGTTAATGTTTGTGATCGTTAAAAGCTCATTAATAACTGGAAGAACTTTTGCGGATCAAGAACTTGGAGGGGGTTGGCTTTTTCTTTTTTTGCTTTTTTCGTTTCCATTTTTCCGATTTCGTCTCCTGCTCTTTATGACACACTCTTTGGAGTGCTGATTGTATTGAGGTAAAAGCCTATAACATGACCACGTGGGGATGTTTTCCTTAACCTACATCCTTTGGTTCGATAGGAAGAGAGGAGAGATGGGGAGTGAACGGTGGTAATGAAACTGGCGAAATGGTCTTTTGCCCTTCACGGCCGTAAAAGGGGTGTTTGTGGTTTTGCAGTTCGTTGGTGGTGGCTCACTAAGCATTACTTTGCAGGTTTGGATGTTGGAGTATTAGGGACTTCACAAGCACTTGCTCACCACGTTGCTAACATCGGGGCTTAGATGTCAGAGTAATTTATATTGTAGCATATACTACGCTGTTCGTGAACCCTGTTGGTTATGTGCACTTAATACAACATTATGTCAACTCTTGTGATGTCAGTACTTATTTATGTTAGAACATTAACATCTCAAAACCTTGTTGATGGTTACACACTACAATAGTGATTTGGATGTTAGTATTTATGCGATTTCGTAAACTTATTGGCCGTTGCTCACACTAAGTGGTGACACTGAAGTGGTACATTGATGGTATTATACATAGTTCGATATTTATACATAGTTCGTAAATCCTTGTTGATAGTTACTAAGTATTTCCTTTGCAGGTTTGGATGTCAGAGTATTAGGACAAACACTTGCACACTACATTGCTAACATCGGTGACTTGGATGTCATAGTAATTTAGCATATACTACGCAGTTCATGAATCTTGTTGGTTATGTGCACTTAATACAATACTGGTACTTCTTTTCAGAGTACTTATTTATGTGAGAACATTAACATCTTCAACCCGTGTTGACGGTTGCACAGTATAATGGTGATTTGGATGTCAGTATTTGAGAAGATTTCGCAAACTTGCGAAATCTTGGCTTTAAGAAACTTTGACCGTTGCTCACTAGTTGGTACATTGATGGTTTGAATATGTACTTCGTAAACCCTTGTTGATAGTTACTCGAAACAATATTAGCGATTGGGAGATATCAGGATTTTGTACGAGAACATTACATCTACGTATATATTAAGTTTTGGTTGGTTGCTCACTTAGATTACTTATAACAATGATATTTTGAATATCAGATTAACATCAATGGTACTATTCCTCAAAGACAAATGAGTGGAGATCTTTAAAAAAATAAATGTTTTATTTGTCATTATTGGTGATTGAGGTGTCATAGTTTAACACTTCTTACGTAACATACCCTACAAAATGAATGGTTCAGCAAGTCTCAGATAAAAATGCTTTGTTTAATACAAGTAAAAGGTTTTTGACTACAACAAGCGTACATGCTTTTCACTGTTTCTGAACGAATTGTAAAATGGTTCTTCCTCTTCCTATTAGGAAGTATCCCAAACGGCGTGCATTCATTTATTTGTGATTAACTCTCCAAGTGTTCCGACGAGATACCTCGTCTATCTAGTCCTGGTCAGTTTTGCTAATGATGAATTACCTCTTCGAGGCAAAACTTCCCTATTACTAATAAAAATCTAAGGAAAATAAATTGTCCCTTCCCCAGAACTGGTGATAATTTGGAATAGATTTTGCACCAGAGGCTGGCCACAGCAGGGCGGTTTTCGACGCGAGGATAAACCACCGGAGGGTTAACATAGTTTTCTCATACTCATATTACTACAAATGAAATAAGGATCTGTTTTGTGAAACAGCCTGTCTCTTTCCTCCTCTCTGATCCCCGGATCTTGCCCCAAACCCCATTTCGTTCGATGGTAAGGTGATGAACACGTTCCTCGGTGTCTGCACCTAGCACATACCACTGAAAATAGATTGTGCATTGCACAGACAATGATTGGCTCGCGGTTACGTAATGTCAAATAACCCCTCATTTCTTTAATGTTAATCCAGAGCCTTCTAAACTGCAGCATGCAAACTTTTACGTGGATTTCATCAAACGCATGAAAACTCCTTTTCCCTTATTTCAGAAAAAAGACACAGAAAACGAAAATTGCATGAAATTTTGGTTCCCGCTCAAACCGCAATTTTACAATGAATGTCTCACAACTTTCCATGTTTCTGTCCTTTGAGCACGACTGTTTGCCTGCCCATCTACATCGTTTTAATTTAATTGATTCTGAATTACATATTTCATGTGACCCTAGATACAATTCTGATCATTTGGACGATGCAAAGCACTTAAGGATTTCAGTGGACTCGTGCAGAAATACTGGAGAGCTCGTGAGTTAATGGCGTAATTGCCAAATGCTCGGTATTTGCCAACAATACTTTCCATGTTTCTTGCATTAACGAAAGAAGGTCCAAAAGCTTCGGACCGAACACATTGGAACAAGAATTGACTCACACCTTGTTTTTCCACCAGTTATAATTTCACTGCTGTAGCTTCAGTAGTACCTCAGCTAGCGTCACAGGTAGATGACCAATATTTTTAAATGTTTAAACTTGCGTATCACATGGTAATTAAATTTTTAAATTGAAGTCGGATCTGCGTGGGGAAACTTACAAGTAACATTTGTGCAGTTTTGAATCATTTTTAAGACAAATACTCAGATTATTAGTATAGAAAAGTTAATTTACCATTCAAAACTGTATTAAAATAATGGGTCATTCTATTGAAAAATAGGGCCGCGGTGGCCCGGTTGGAAGAGTAACGGACTTGCAACCGAAGGGTTGCGAGTTCGAATCCAGCCAAACACCGTCGTGTACAAAGGGGGCTGGTGCACGTTAAATCTGTCGTGGCCTCAAATGTCCTCACGTTGGCGTGGTGTGGAAGTTTGGAGAGTGGGGTGCCAGCTCAGGTGTTGCCTCGTCATCTGACCGTGGTTCAAAATTACGTGGTGTTGTCCTCGGATCTTTCCCTTTGGGATTGATCCCGGACCGTCACCAATAGCCCATTGTGTTGCTCCAGTGTGACGTTAATTGAAATTCCTCCTCCTCCTATTGAAAAATAAAAGTTATTGTTTCATTCTATTGCTTATTTGCCGTCCCTTTGGTCCAGAACCTTTTGAACTTTGTTATGCACTTGATACAGAACCGTAAAATGAAACATTGTATCAGTAAACACTATCGAAGTATAAGCCATATCTATCAACAGAGAAGGGGAAACTAATGGTTTTATACAAGCCAATCCAACAAGAGAACCGAGCGATTTCGTGTTGAGTAAAGCATAAGGTACGTCCACTCCTGGAAGACCTACGAACAGCAATTTCAAAGACACCCCCAAAGAGTCGTTCCCTTTTATTATCTATCCTTCCAACCACCCCAACTACAACTTCGAATTAAGGTAGGGCTTACTTTCAGCAAACTTATCAAGGCCTAACAATAACGAAACAACGGTTAAGCTACTTGTTAGGAACCGGATCATTAAATGGAAACCTCATTGTCCAGGGGGGAGGCAATCAACTGGCATCTTGTCCACAGGCGAAGATGAGCGAGTGGGGGGTGTACAGGGAATGGGAGGATTATCTTTTTCTTCCTGCAGATTTCGTTTAAGGAGCGTTCTAGAATCTGATATAATCCGCTCCTAAGAACCTACTGATTAGGTGCCAGATTCAGGGACAATTCAATTTACTTTATGTTCTCGAAGAGGCTTTCTTTCACGGTCCCCTGCTTTTGATTCGATTGGCGAACACTGGAAGAACAAAAAAAATGGAACGACTAATCATACCAAGGGTCGATTAAATTTGATTTGTGAGTGAACGAAGGAGGAATATTTTTTTCTGTTTGGCTTCTGGTCAGCAATAGTTATTCTTTCTCTTAGTAACCAACTGAACGGTAAAAAGTTGATTTTTAATGACTGGTGAAAACTGATGGGCCGGTCTTACTATCTGAAGAGCTAGTCTTTAAAATACCACTGAGAATGCTTAACTGAGTAATGTGCTAGTTGACTTCGTTGTAATCAATTTTCGTATTTTAATGACTGCAATTGCTAGAGATTATAGATCTGGTCTTCTGAAACAGCGTAAACTTTGGATTGTGACTTACGTGTTAACGTTAATTTTCACTTCATTTCAAAACACTAATTTGTCACTACAGAATATAAAACGGGAGCAATACACAAACGTTACAGGTTAATTCCATTAAAAGTTTGTCTTCCAACGTGAGGCATCAAATTTGTAATGGAATGAACCTGGAGTCGCTCTAACCATTTAAAAATATTTAATTAAGAAGTTAAAACATAAAATTTATATACATACACAAGTACAGATGCATACATTAAAATATCTCGGGGAGTTTAGAGGGGTGTGTTCATGATCGCAGCCGGCGTGAAACGACATATTTTCGTTCTCACTTTTAGTTCGGCAACTGTTCTGAGGTTTATAGTTCCGCAGCTGGCGCTGCGCTCGTTGTTCACTCGTTACAGATTGTAATTATTCATTTCATATAATTTTTTTCTTACTGCCATTCTAAATGACTTTACACGAATGCAAACTGAGCTAACTACAGGTGATGGGTAACATTCGCGATGTTTTTATATGTAAATCACTTTTCCTTATAACATTAAATCCTGCTCTATAACAATGAGTAATAGAGCAGGATACCAAATTAATTATACCAAACGTTACTTGTAGTGTCTAAGATATTTCCTGTTTCTGTTGAGATTGGCCAAATATGGCCCTTGCGCCATAAAACTCCAAACCAACCAACCTGTTTCTGTTGAGCTAAACAGAGGTCACACCTAAGATGTAAATACTGCAAAGAAATATCTAGTTACATTCTTTAAATAACAAGGCTTCATTCGATACCCCAACCGTACACATGAAAATAAGAGGTCCTAGGCTTAGATAACTATTGTTTACATATTTCTGGAAACAAAAGTTGAGCGGTTGACAAAGTATAAACCACCGTGTCTTTCAAAAGTGACTTCATAACCAATCAAGTTAATGAAACGTTAACTGTGTTAGAGATATGATTAGAGTGTAGTACTTGCAACAGTTTATTTAAGCCAGATTTGCATCAACATGCAGTCCAAAAGTAAGTCAGCTGTCTGCATTGTTCGATTGCGTCGTTAAATGAAGCAAGCACTGTTTTCGAACAAAGCTGTTTGACAAAGAACGTTCCCAACAAAACTGTTCGTGAATAATTAGCCGAGTCTTTATGTAGCTTTTCTATGTTAATGAAGATTACTTTTCGACGTGTCAAATAGAGAAGACGATTGAGTTTCATGTGCGCCGAGAGAATAATATAGAAAAATGGAGCTCTCTACAAGGGAACAAAGGGACTCTCTTAAATGGATTAAAACATAATCGAAAATCGTAAAGGAACAATACTAAGGGATGGAAAATGAGCAGATTAAATAAGCAAGCGCCGAATGCGTCAAAAGTTACTGTGAAAGGGACATTTTATTATTAGTACAGAAACATGAAATATTAGTACAAAGCATTGAAGAACTATGAAAAGAAAGAATTATTGAATACGCATATAAAGTTATTTTGTCATATCTAACTAACATTAATACAACGTTTTAAGTCCTTTATTTTCTATTAATCCTCTTAAATATTTCCATTACAGCTTTAATTACAATCGCAATGTTTTGGCAATATTAGTTCTTCCTCCATCTGTAACACAGAATAAAACTATTCTTAAATAGTTACTTTAAGAGACGCTTATGTGAACTTTCAAAATCACCAAAAAGTCGATTTTTTAGTTTTAAAGTTAAAAATTAGTTGATATCAAATTCCTGAGGGTAACAAAAATATGTTTTCCAATTTCGATCATTTTTGACGGAGCGTTTGAATATGCAACCACAAAACATGTAGATGCGTATAGTGGGATAAAAACGCGTTTTTCTCCGATTGACTTTCTTCTGCTTTCAAAATGTTCCCTGAGCATCAAATTTTAATTCATTTCCTCAAGAAATTTTGCATAAGCCTTGCAATTCGTTGTATTTATCAAAATGCAAATGAAAAATTCATCATGCTTCCAAATTTTTAAATTTTGGTTTCTAATGTTGCTTAACCTATGCTTTTATTCGCAAAACATTAGGTTTTTTTGTAGTAAAAATATCTGCTTTACAATTGTGTAATACACTTACCAAATGGAATTTATGTGGTTTATATCTATATAAACTATTCTGAAACAACAAAATCTAGCAACCACCCCTAATCAATTTTGAAGATCCGCGCGACTGTTTTTAGGTTTTTCCGAGAACTGTCTCCGAGACCATTTAGTCATTGTGACAATTCTCGATGTTCTGGTACAAACTAAAGCCCAGTCCAGGAAATCTAAACGTTATAACCAAACACACAGGTTTAATGTTAAAGTCAAACACATAAAGGATTAATGTTGCCAAACACATACAGGATATAATTAAACCGATTATCCAAACATCATGAATAGCATTCAGTCATATTGCACGTTGACGTTAGACCGCTTCTACAATCAGAAGGTACTCTATATAGTCATTAATCACCGGACACCCGTAGTGATGTGCTTACCTGGGTGAAATAGGTGCGCCTTTCTATGACATCACAGTCCCTTCAAAAGACTTTCTGCTATGCGGTAGGTGGTACCTCCTCCTTGAACATGGAGATCAGAATTGTGTTGCCTTTAGGGCTGTTTGGTCTGGACCGTTGCTCGAATTCATCAAAAGGTTTTCAGAGAGGGGCTTTGCGCCGAATCCCATTTCCACAACCCACTGGAATGCGGCTTTTGCTTTATGAACTGGTACATTGTCATACAGAAAATGAAATGGGCCTGTTCCAAATTGTTGTCCTTATTTTACCCACGGACACCTATTACGTGGAGAAACTGCTCCAATGTGTCGCAAGTGCAACACTATCTTATCAGTCAGACACATCTTAATAAAATGCCCTGATTTTACTACCATAGGTTCAGCCGATTTTTTGTTTATCACCCCATTTTACATGACCTTTTAGCAGATCCGTCCCACAAAGACTTGTTTTATTTTTAAAGGACATTGGTTTTATAAACTATTTATTTTTTATCGCCTGACTTTCGATTTATATATATATATATATATATATATATATATATATATATATATATATATATATATATATATATATATATACGGTGTTTGATTCAGTTTGACCAGATCTGGCCCTTGCGCCGTGAAAAACAACCCAACCAACCAAATTGTTGTCACATGTCAGGCAGAGCTGATTTCTCCAATTGCTTCATTGGCATTCATGATTCCAGGCCCATACCATTGAAAACGAGGCCTTGGCCATGTTTCCGAACTTCACAGGTGTGTGGTGATTCATGGCTACATAGTGTATATCTTAATGAGAAAAACTTCGATAAAAAGTCGCAACTTCGAATCACAACCTGCAGTTTATTGCTGTCTATATTATTCACTATTTTACGTTATCATAACACCAGCTCTTCCTACTTTATCGACATCCAAGCGATTAAAAATGAAACGTGGTAAGTTAATCGTAGTTGCTTTCTAACAAGTAGACTACTTTTTAGTGCAAATGGAAATGACTTCAGAAACAACGTGTGCTCAGGTTGACAACGATTAGATCGTAACAATCAGATTGGAACTTTTATTATAAAGGTGGTATAGCCATCTACGTTTGTCTTTCTTTCCTTTAGTTTTTGGAGAAACCGTCTCCTTGAATTACAGTCCTACCAGGCGTGATCCTAGATTCAACTAGTTTTGAAAGGGGTTTTTTCATCTAGTCATTTCTATTGTTGGGTTCTCGCGGCGTTTGTTGTTACCGTCACAGTCCAACCGACGATGTGACGGAAGGTTTAGCCGACATCTTTGAAACCTCCACTAACAACACAACGCTCCGTTGCCAGTATCCGACAACGAAAAAACAAGAAATAAGGGATGGAAGCTGCTATCGATTTTAAATAATTGTATCTTGGACAACTGTCGAGTGGAAACGTGTCCCTCAGAGCAACAAGTACAATACCGCTCCATAAAGCAGCACCAGGGCTCATCTCAACTCGGCCAGACGATGAAAGAATGCGAATGGAATGCGGCACTCTCCAGAAGGGGGCTCTTTGAAAGATGGGGAGAGGTAACAACCTCCAGACAGCGTCGTCTGCTGTCTTTGAAGTTATGAGTCCCTTTTTCTTAGTTCTGAATTTTTGTTCCTTCCTTTTTACTGGTATTCAGGTGATGTCAAGTATTTTCGTGTTCTCTCCAGCCCCTGTGCGATCCTTTCTCAAATTGGAAATTAGTGTTGGGATTTAATTAAGTTTGTTTTGAGAAATGTCGACTCATTATTAGTGTTTCTTTTTAACGTTCCATGAGCTACGCCTCAGAAATTTCATTCTGAATAACATTTAGATTCGATTGATTTCACAATCACGAAGTCTAAAAATAAGTTTCACGATATAAAATAAATGTATTGTCATGTCCGAAACGCTGAAATTCGCAAGTTTTTAAACTAAATTAACCTGCGAGTCACGATCTCCAATTAATGACTACTCTCCACATCTATTGGTTGAAAGATTCTATTGGCCAAGAAATCTAAAACTAACTGCCCTAAGAGTGTATAAAATAGTACAATAAAATGCAAATTGCTTTGTAGTTTTAAAACACAAACTAACGATTTTCAAATGAACATCATTTCGTCTTTAAATTATTCGAAAGTATTTTCGACAGAATTGACATCTTATTGAAACAGTACAGCTGTAAATATTTTAGGAACTGTCGCTTAAATTATGTGGTGTTAGGTGGTAGCGATATACTTAAAACATAACTAACTATTCAATGTTTCAACTACATTTCGAAATCCTTAGCTGTCACGCAATGACATCTTATTTAAATTATTCGAAAGTATCTTCAACAGAATTGAAATCTTATTGAAACAGTACAGCTGTAAATATTTTAGGAACTTAAATTATGTGGTGTTAGTTATGTTTTAAGTATATCACTACCACCTAACTATTCAAAGTTTCAACTACATTTCGAAATCCTTCGCTGTCACGCAATGTCTACATTCTTCAATAGCCAATGTTAGTTTTCTCCCTTTTCCAATGGAATCTGTTCTTCTGTCCAATAAGTAGCGCAACCCATCTTGAAACTTGTTCCTCAAAGTTAAAAGCCAGTCCGACATTAACACCTCCTGTAGCCGATATCCAGCGACACAATGCTAACCGCCCAAAGTTATCTCCCTATTGCTTCCCGATGGCCGCCAAATGTCAAAGCGCCTCCATTCAGTCATCCGTGTCTGAAGAATCTGCGCTCTAACCGTTTCCTCGCTTTATAAAACGGACGTCGATATATCGGAACGAGGGCCATTCCTGAGAGCCGGTGATTGCAATCTCCAGGAGCGGGGCTTTTAACGCGACTTTTATGCAGACGCATAAATATATATTAATTACCGATCACCGGCAGGCGTTAATGGTCACGGAACATTAGCAGAAGCCTTTTCCACACCTGAACAACTCGGGGAAGAGACGTTAAGGATGTTCCTTTATTAGGTCTTATAAAGTGAACATTAAATTAAGGAGCGAATTAGGGGGTGCCATCTTCGGTGGATGGGGGAAGCAGGTGTCTTTGCGAAAGGAATTCGCTGCCTTCTGATCGTGTGTGTTCAGGAGGCGCCCCCAAAATGTTCCATAAACGAATCTCGGAAATTGGCTTAATTGATGTCAATCAAAGTTTCGTTCGGCCCATGAGTACAAAAATCATGGGCATGTCTGAATATGTAGTTAAATATACTTGCAAACGAAATACTTGTTCAGTACTGTAGCGGTTGCTAAAGCACAAGCAAAGAATCCATGTCAGTGTATTTAAACTTTTCAGAATAATTTCATAATCGAATATGGCACTGGTGCTGACAAAGTACTGGTAAAATAGCTGTTTACTAGAGACCTCTCTTGATATATATTTTGAAGTATTGCGTGCTTATGGATATATAACAGCTGTATGTTATATATGAGGATATTTGAACACAGGATTGTGTAAAATTAATTTTGCTTCCTTAGTTTTGACTTCCGTTGGAAGTTTTAAATAAATGCACACTATTATATTTTTGTACGTTCAATGCGAGTATAATGATGTAAATATTATTCAAAGCTGCAAATCCTTCTTTGGAAGCACGTTCCATACAAAATAACAGAAGATACTTCGCAAAACATTTTTTCAAAACAATTTGGCTCAAGCGAAGCTTGCTGCTATTTCTCAACGACGCTCATTCTCTTTTAATCAAATTATCTATTTTTAGCAGTTCGAAAAGAAAATAACCACGTTCGATGAAGGCCAAATTACTTATTTAGAACTCTTCTCTCTCCTCCACTCCATCTTCTGCTCTCATTGGTTACTCGATTTCATTGAGTCACATGACAAGTCCTTAAAAAACCACTCTTAAACCCAGCGAACATTAATTGTCCTCGGTGATAAAAGAAAGATCCAACAACAGCAAAAAAGATGTGCCCCAAAATGTCGATGAAAACATTGTTTCGCAGCGTTAAAACCCCCATACATAAGTAATGACTGTCTAAACAAGAGGAGAGAGACAAGAAAAAAAATTTAAAATTGCACTTCTTTAATGAAGAAAAGATTTTTACCCACCCCTTTATTTTCGCGCTCAGCTTGTTACCGATTTATAAAAGACTTCTAAATAAACCGCCCGCCCTTAAAGTGAGTGGATTTGAAAAAAAAAAGATTCTGGACGATAGAGCGGGTACCAGTTACCAAGCTACTCTACATTAAGTATTTCAATCATTTAAACTCCTTTTATTTTGTTTATAAAAAGCTGGGCTCGTCTATTAACGCATTGATTCAAAATTAGGCTTTCTGTGGTCTGACAGTGTGTTAATGGTACTCGCAATTCGATTGTTTTCGTCTGAAGCAGATATACTGTGTCATATTTGAATGGTTGGTTGTTTGGAGGTTTTATGGCGCAATGACCATATTTGGCCAAGCTGCTCCAAGCCCAAGAGAGACAACTTCAAGTAAAAAAGGTCGTGGAATAAGGAGAAAGAGCGATCGTCAAATAGAATAATGTGATGAAAGCAGAAAAAGATCGCCTGGATATTCCGGAAGCGCGACACAAGTGTTTAAATTCAGTAAACCTCATGTAAAACAATCATTAGAGTACCTCGGGTCCATGAAGCCCGTACACGACTAAAAGATGACCCTAGTTGAATGTCCTTGTGTTATGCTTGTTCGGCGATGATTTGACTGTTTGATGCAAAAGGTTTACAGCATAACAGCAATCTGAAAATATAATCAGAACTATCTCCAACTAAATGCTTTTAATCAGCTTTATGTCATACAAATTTATTGGATTATGTTGGCTTATTATTTAATGTATGAATAGAAAAGTTCCGTAGGAAATGTCTTATGCCAAATTGAAATATATCCGGGAGATATGATCACGATACTTCTTTTAAAATAATTATATCCTCCAAAATTTAATAATCACGATTAAACTATCATCCTCCACAATTAACTAGTTATCCAGTACCTTTCACGAGACTTCCATCATAACTAGAAATAATACTTTCATATTTTGCATAAAACGGCATCTACGCCTTCGAATTAAAAGTAACTAAGCCCCAATATCCATGCATTCCACAACTAAAGACCTAGTTGTGACGTCCACACTTTGTAACAAACCTTCTGAAGACATAGTAGTTGTAGGCGGCGCAGGTTTGATTCTGGCAACTTACCCTAGGTGTATTTCTCTCTTCTGTATAAATAAAACCTTACTTGGGTGTATGTCCATTACTTCCAAGTAAGTATGTCCATTACTTACTTGGGTGTATGTCCATTCTTTTTTGTGTTTGATACAACTTGGCCAAATATGACCCTTGTGCCATAAAAGTTCAACAAACCTGAAGGCCTAACTGTTACGCCTCCTTGCTTTGCTAAGAGACCTAATTTCTATACCCACGCTTTGCGACTAATGACGCGACCCAAGGATTTAATTGTTCCCTACATGCTTTTACCAATTTAATACCCTACTGAAACAATGGGCCAACTCAACGAATATGAAACGAATGTTATTGGTCCCTTTTAATAGTCAGGTTAAAAGTTATTTCATTTATTGACACATTTTGTCGCCTGGTTAATCTCTGCAGGCTGTAACATAAATCTTCCTCAGGGAGACTCGCTTTTGAAGAATAGACTCCTTGTAGAAAAGGGGACCGCGGTAGCCCACTTGGAAGAGCAAAGGATTAGCGACCGGAGGGTTGCTAGTTCGAAACTCGGTCTAGCCAAAGACCGTCGTGTACACGAGGGCTGGTGCACCATGATATTGAATGTGATGGGAGGCAGGTTAAATCTGTCGTGGCCTCAAATGTCCTCACGTTGGCGTGGTGTGGAAGTTTGGAGAGGAGTGCCAGCTCAGGTGTTGTCATCTGACCGTGGTTCAAAATTAAGCGTTGTCCTTGAATCTCATCGAGATTGATCCCGGACGCCAATAGCCCCTCGTGTTGCTCCATTACGACGTTAATTAACTACCTACTTACCTTGTAGAAAAGAAAGTCTGGGATTGGAACCATAATATGATTAGTATAGAGCACTTGGAGAGACTTCAAGTTATGTCGAGAACAACAGACAGCATTACCAAGATTAGAACTGGTCACGCCAAAGCTATGAAATGCGTGACTGTAGGAAATAAGATGACTGTCAGGGTAACAGTATGGCTAGTTTGGGCCACGTACTGTAGTTAGTGTTTCGGGATGTTGTTGTAGAAGGGCATTCATGATGATCCGAGACTTTTAGACATTTTTTGCAGGGAGACAAACTTATGTAATTTTGATTCCGGGATGACAAACAATGTGTCCCTAGTGACTGCAACTAATTTTCTCAGTTTTTACAAAATGGGGGTGAGTCCAGACGGATCTTACACAGCGTGGCCCTCAGGGGCACATCTCCTTGAGGAGTGTACGGGCTTCACGGTACAGAGATGCTCTTAGGGATCTTTTCTTTTCCCATGGGATTTACTGGCTTTAGTAAACACGGGTGTCGCGCTCCCGGGATTCCCAAGCTATCTTTATCTACTTTCATCCCACTACTCTGTCCGAGGTATCCGAATGATCTTTCCTCCCTTTCATTTTTACCCTCGCATAATCTGCTGTTTTCTTCCTCCCGCATAGCGTTGTCTGTTTTGTAATTGGCGTAGCTTGGCTAAGTATGACCATTGCCCCCAAAACAACCAACCCACTACTTTATTCCCAAATCCCTCTTTTTTCCTTTTCGCGATATTCTTTACTTGAAGTTGTCTAATGTTTTTGGCGCAGCTTGGCCATGCCCCATGAAACCCAAAATGAACCAACCCACTTCCACAGCATGAGCTCATTCCCCAACTCATTCGCCCATGAAGGAGATCAGTGCACATACTTCAAGACTAATTAACGGGACGTCATTGTTGTAGCATAACAAGTGATTGAATGGGGGAAGGGAGTCTATCTATAGAGACCTCATAATTAAAAGATCTTCCTGAAGAAAAGCACGCAACGAAGACAGGTGGTCTTTAGGACTGCGGGGTAACAACAACAGCTCTGCTGTTTCTTTCACCAATGAAAAACAAATATCTGCAGGGACGCGCCTACACGAATGTTGCCCTATGGAAAAGAGCGGCACAAAGAGCAGGTTCGTTCCGAACTCCCTCTTATTTCAGCTGCTCTTTTAATCGAAAAGAAAGTACACCCCCTAACGACATGGACTTTTTCCTAATAGGCCGTGAGCGAAGAACTACATAACAAACAAAAATACATAGATGGAAACAAAAGTTCGCGTTCTTTGATCTTCGGCGGGGGAGGGGTGTTCTCTTCAGCAGCGCGAATGATCCCAGGAAAAACAAGAAAAAGAAAAGGGAAAAATTGCTTCTTTCTCTATAAAAACTCGGAAGAAAGCTGTGTGATGGCAGCTGACAAAGAACAAAAATCTTAATAGTTCTTTCAAAGCAAGAAATCTCTTTGAAAGAAGTCTTCCTATCAACTAATATTGAAGTACTTACTCTTTTAAGGCGCGTCGTCGCAACCACAGAGAAAGGGCCTCTCTTTCGGGAACAAAAATTTCGGGGAGGAAAAGAGATATTATTGGCGGAAAAGCTTTCCCATGCGCTTTAATGACCGCAATAATTGGTCCCAGGTATAATTGAGAAAAATTTCGGGAGTTTAGTTTTTCTGGGCGTGAGACGACTCGCGAAAGTGGTGTGAGTCCCGTCCAACCTTCGAGTCCTTTTGACTTTCCGATGCGCTTTTAAAACCCGATGTCATGTTTTTATTGGTCATCTCTATTATTGCTGCTGCCACTTTTATTTTGGTCGCGAATGTTTTGTGTTATTTTAATTCCCAAAATGCCCAAGCGATCTTTCTTTATTTCTCCCCCTCCTTTCTTTTCACCAAAGACCGTCGTATGCACGGCGGCTGGTGCACATTAAATCTGTCGTGGCCTCAAATGCCCTCACAGTGGCGTGGTGTGGAAGTTTGGAGAGTGGCTCAAGTGTTGACCTCATCATCTGATTCAAAATTAAGGGGTGTTGTCCTTGGGGATTGATCCCGGACCGTCGCCAATAGCCCGTTGTGTTGCTCCAGTGCGATTACTTAACATTGTCTTGTGTTTGGCGCAGCTTGACCAAATATGGCCCTTGCGCCAAAAAACCCAGGACCAACCATTACCGATATTGATTTACACTGGTTTCGAAAGGTAGTTTTAGTCGATGCTCGTGTGCGTAGTGCAGCATGTCCATATTTTGGAAATTGCCTTAAAACCAAACCTTCGAACACCCATTGTCTCCCATTTGGACCAAGATAATGTTTCTTGCAACCTCACTCAAACATCCTCTAGAAGATGTTTGGAATGGAAATAAATTTTTAAAATTTCCGGCACTTTCCACTCATCTTTCTGTATACCAATTCACCTCTTGGACGTACCGTAATACCAAACCTCCAAAAAATCAAAAGCCCAGGTTAAAGTTTATACCGCATTGTTGAAAATAAACGAACCTTGTATAATTACTGTGCTACTTAAATCTTGGTAAGTATTGAATGTTCTGTGGACCTTTAGTCACTGCTTTATATATAAAAATAATAAGTTGTGCAAGACTGAAAGGGATTTTCAGTGTGAACAAACCACAGGAAAGAAGAGAATTTCCCTTACAGGTTATCCAATTTTCTTAAAATGTAGCCGTGAAGTCGCCTCCGAAATGCGTTCACAAAACACGTTCTACTTCAAAAGACACTAGCGCCATCTACATTTAGCTTTACAAATAAAGTCTCATTATTTTTCCGAGGTTCAAAAAAGAATCCATCCAATTTTTTCAGTAAATTCAATAGATCATCTCTGAACGAAGCTTAAAATCGAGTTTGTTTCGAGTTTCCTAGAGCAAATAGAGAAAATCAGACAACTCAATAACACTTGGTTGGATCGACGGTTTGTGAGAGAAGCCGAAAAGAAAAATGAAGTTGTGTGTTCTGGTAGAAGTGTCAAGATTCTTGGATTATTTTGTCCTCGTTTGCAATACATCTTAGCTGATGAAAACAAAAACTGGAATTTTAAATCATTTTACAGGGGAAATACTTGAAAAAAGCTGTTTATAAAAGTCTCGGGACAATAGGAACAGTGTTAAAAGTAAAATGTTCCATTTTTGCAACTTACAAAAAGCACTATTCAATAAGGCTATGAAAGAAGAAATTCTGTGGGATGTACTTTCAAAACTCTTATACTAAAGCTTCCCTACGCATTTGTAAATAAATCGTTCATAAGATTATACATTCGTTTGAAAAGGAGACAGTTTCTACCTCTCCCTCTAGAGTTGAGGGGCCATCGTGGTTCAGTGGATATGCCCACTGCGTTAGCAACCTACGAGTTGTAGGCGGCGCAGGTTCGATTCCTCCCTGAGTGTATTTCTCTCTTCTGTGTCAGTAAAACCTTTCCTTGTGTGTGTCCATTACTTGATATTGTCTGTCTTGTGTCTGTCGCAGCATGGCCAAATATGGTCTTTTATTGATGCACTTAACACTCCTTTTGGGGTCATACCGTTGTGTACTTCAGCAGTTCCGCATAAGTCAGGTAATTACTAATTAGTAAATAGAAATTTCAGAAGAAATTAAATCCTGAAAATCAGTGAGCAACACAGGAACGTGAGCTAGAGGTGATAGTACTATAGAGTTTTGAAAACTTATTCAAATCTTAATCAAATGAAATTTTGCATTATATGAGAATAGTGTGGACAATCCAAAACAAACCTGATCTAAATATTATAAAGTCTTCGAGCGTTTCAGTTTTGATGATAACAAGATCAAGAGTCAGTTTTCTTCAAATGACGAGATATCTCGTCCATCAAGATCTTGCCAGTTTTCTAATGTCGTCTACCCTTATCAAGACAACCAAAGGGAAAGTTAAGAGATTCAACTCCATTGAATGCCTCGAAGGACCGCCTTGTGCCACTTCTGCCTGCATCAGTCCGGTTCCTTTTATAACTCTCACCTCTTTTCTTTCACTCGTTTATGACGTCATAAGGGTCCATTTCACTCCTCGCCATCTTTTATCATGTTCCTGGATTCCGCTCTTTTCTCTCAATTTGTATGGACTCGCTTTCAATCATTCCTCCCAAATTCAGCACAACATATCCCGCACATTACTGCTTTTTTTCTTGTCCTTTATTGTGCTTTTGTTTGTTACTCTGGAAAAAAAAAAGAACTTTTTCGAAGTGATAATTTGTCGTTTTTTTCTCTCTGAGTAGTTCTGTTAGTGTCGAATGGGGCTTTTGCAAAAACCAATTGGATTTCCTTTTTTTCGACAAATCTGTTTTGAGTAGTAAAATTAACACTCTTTGTTTCAGATTTCTAAAGAACGTTGAATTCAGACTGATTACGTAAAATCAAAATAAACGGGAAAGGTTGAGTTGAATGAACTTTTTTCAATTTTATCGTCACCAGTTATTATTCTGGGAATGTCTTTTTATTGTGTAGAATAAGAAAAGGCATTAACTATTTTCGAATTGCGAAAAATACTTTCCCTTAACGTATAATCCATTTTTCATTTTCTAATTTCATGCTATACTTTTTCATTTGGTCGCAGGAGGATTCCGTGTTATTGAATAGATTTGGATTCTTTCGGTAGAACCTTTTCGTTTTCTGAAATTAATTTGAATCAAACGACGCTAAAACTGAAGTTTTCTGACGTGACATTTTCTTATAAAAGCAAATTATATGAAATCTGAATGCTTATTTTTATAAGGAAACGTTAAAAGCAAGTTGGATTAAAAAAATATTTGTTTATTTCCAAACATGCGATTTTTTGGATAGCTGTTATAATAACCTAACAAATACATTTTTTTTCCAATTGTTGTCTTCGAAAATATAACACGAAGTCAAACGAAATATAGCATTTTATCACTTAACTTCAAATTATCCAGGGTAACTGAACCACACGATAATCCAAATTTAAAAAAAAAGTAAATTAGTCCGACAAATTAAGTATACCGCAGTGACATGTACTCGTATTCTGTTCTGAAATATTTGTTTTGATAAAAAAAATGCGTACTCTAAAAATATCCTTTTTGGTTATATTTTCTTAAAATAACGAATCACTGGTTGCTGTTTCTTTTCGAGATTACAGTGGATGACAAATTAACTTGCCTCGTATCCAACTAAATGAATGCAGTGTTACCTTCAGGATCATGAAATAATTGTTTACGACCTACCGATACTGATGGGTTTAACTGATACCCAGGCACTTGCCTTATGGATGGAGTCTCGCTAAAAATATCTTCAAGTCTCATTCTTATTACAATATGGGTCGAAAAATGAATTAGTATTTTAGGGAAAAAAATAAATTTTATAACGAAAGGTTGCGGATATTAATGAGTCTAATGTAACTTCCAATCGCCGTTCAACAAGAGGTTAACGCTCCTTATACTAGTCTCCATTGAGGATCCCGATCTACTATGGATGGCCACAGTAGATCGGAATCCTCAATGAGTCATGTCCTACATTTGGAAGAGTGGGGTGCCAGCTCAAGTGTGACCTCGTCATCTGACCGTGGTTCAAAATTTCGTGGTGCTGTCCTAGGTTCTTTGCCTTCGGGATTGATCCCGGACCGTCAACAATAGCCCGCTGTGTTGCTGCAGTGACTTTAATTAAATATCTACCTACATTTGGAATTATAAACAAACTCAGTGCAATGTTAATTTAGCGTTTCGACGGTTAAGTGTCTGGTATTAAATGTAACTCACAACATTGTTATTTTCAAGTGCCGTGAAAATCATAATCTCCAAAGTGTCGTACCAATATACCTCGAAAATAGAGAAATTTTGGAGTGACCACGAAAAGTAGCTAATATAATTAACGTCGCACTGGAGCAACGGGCTGTTGGCGACGGTTCGGGATCAAACCCGAAGGGAAAGAACGGAAAACATGTAATTTTGAACCACGGTCTGATGACGAGGTCACATGAGCTGGCACCGTAACTGGAATATCGTACGATTCGTAATATAAGCAGTCTTTTTCCAAATTCAAGTATATTTGATATTGATAATTCATATGTATTTAGTATTAAATAATCCTAGTTTTTCTACTCTTTGTATCCCAATTTTTAAAGGGGGGGTATATAATGGTATAAAAATAGTTGAATAGCATTGGTTCTAGGACATGCAAAGTCTATTCAGAGTTTAAAGAAGTGGCTTCTGGACTTTTGAATTGACTTAAATGTTTCCCAATTTAACATCCTGTAGTTGGATTCGACGAGATATCTCGTCCATCAAGATCTGGCCAGTTTTGCTAATGTCGGTCCGGGATCTATCCCAAAAGGAAAGAACCGAGGACAACACCACGAAATTTTGAACCACGGTCAGATGACGGCAACACCTGACCTGGCACCCACTCCAAACTTCCACACCACGCCAACGTGAGGACATTTGAGAGCACGACAGATTTAACGTGCTCCTACCCCCTTTGTACATGACGGTCTTTGGTTGGATTCGCAACCCTCCTGTTGCTAATCCGTTACTCTTCCAACCGGGCTACCGGGGACCATGTGTTATTTTGATTTGAGCCAACAACTGAATTACTTCTCTTTCATACACATGTTTACAATTGAGTCCTCTTTGTCATATTGTAGTTTTGTCTTTGGGAACCCACTGTTACATCTGTCTAGTTATGCTCGTGCCAAATATTCATATATTTGAGATTTCCCTTCGACATAACAGAGGGTTGTTTATTACCAGTGCGTCAGAAAGGAAGCACTATCTTCTGAAAGATGTGCCTTGATTCTGGTAGAGTATATTCTACGTCGGCTGATTGAGAAATAGTAATAGTCCGCTTTTATCCGAATGCAATTGAATTTTACTCCATGTCTGCAAACAGGTCGGTAAACAAATCTCGGCTACACTACATGCGATGCATATCCAAGCGGAGACATTTCCATTCGCCCTGCTAAGTCCTGGAACGGGTGAAAATTTCATTTTCCGCCTGCGAATTAAGGTTCAAATAACTGCTCTAATCCTGGCTGTGCTCGATCCCAGGCGCCGCTTCTAAAGGTTCTCAATAAAAGGCCTTATTTGCTAAAAGGATTGCCTCCATTTCGTTTCAATGCGAAACTTATTCTCAAAATTCCTATTATCCCCGACCGGCATCCACTTCCAACCTGGCCCTCCTCACAAAGGCTTTTGTGCCACTGTTTCTATAGCATCACCGAACAAAGACCGCATTAAAAGCAGTACCACCGACGACGTGCAGGGGGCGCTGCAGCACACAAAAAAGAACACCGTTACCCAATTTACAATATAAATGGAATTCTAAATAAAGATGTAGTCGTAAAATCGGAAGAGGATTTAATTTGAAACGGTATTCTGTCAAGTATAACGGATTGCTTCGAGGGTCACAGAATGCGATTAGTCGCTCTGTTCCACTTCGCAAGAAGTATTTTCTCTGATCCTTCAACTTCCCACATGTCCGTGATTGCGGGGAATCTAGCAAATTATTAATTACATTTTAAAAGTCCTCGTAAAAACTCAACTCGTAAAAACTGTTTTACTCTTTGTCCAGTGTTTGGGTACCGAGGAAATCGGATTCCCCACTTTTATGCTTTCATTTTTTTTTCACTTACTGCATTGTATACGAACCACGCTTTGTCGAACCCATTGTATATATAAATTGCTAGGCTGTTTCATGCTGTCTGAATGGATTGCTTTGTATTTCACTGTTGGCCGCTGTAGCCCGAGTAGCGGATTAGCAACTGAAGGTTTGCGAGTTCAAAACTTGCGATATCTGTCAGTAAACACCACACATACATTTACAATCAGAACCATAACCCGCATATGTGCTTGGATTCTGGAAAATTCGAGGGCCGCGGTAGCCCGGTTGGAAGAGTGGAGGATTCGAAACTCATTCGAACCAAAGACCGTCGTGTTATGTGGAGACTGGTACACGTTAATCTGTCATGGCCTCAAATGTCTTCACGTTGGCGTGTTGTTTAGAGAGGGGGGTGCCAGCTCAGGTGTGACCTCGTCATCTGATCATGATTCAAAATGACGAGGTGTCCTCCGTTCTTTCCCTTCGGAATGGGGGCCGCGGTAACTATTGGAAGAGTTGTGTTCTCCAGTGCGACCTTAATTAAGTACCTACCTACCTATTTCACTGTATGTGTAATTTGTGATGTACATCCTTGCTCTAATGTGAAGGCAGCAATAAGTCCCTCCGCACTTGGATCAAAATCAAAATTCATCCAACATAAATAGAATGGGTGGATTTTTTCAACAGAAAAGAGGGACTTTATCGTATTTTTTACAATTGCTAAATTGATCTGCGTGCAACTATTAAACTATTTTTAAACTTCTGAACCTGATATTTCTGAAGCAATAGGTGGAAACGACGAAATTGAAGTGAATTTAAAACGGTGGAGTGCCCTGTTGAATGTTTTTCCCCACCTTTTTCAAAGAAACCTGAATCCATAATGTACACATGTATTCGCAAATACTTCATTCTATTGTCAAAATATGTAATATTTCTCATTCGCGAGTGTTTCGGAGATATCAATCTAGATTTTAAAGAATGATTAACAGTTATTGGAGGTTAACATGCACTACTGCCATCTATCGCATACCGTTGAAACTACTCTTAAATTGGGCGTATTTAACACTACAAATAATATTTAGTTCATTTAATTTGTTTTTCGTGAGAAAATATGTGTACGTGTGAATGCTAGTGTGAATATAGAATGTATCGAAAGATATGAGTGCAGGTGCTATCCCAAAAAGCTTGTTTTCCTGCTGTGAAAGAGTGGTTGGTTTTTTGTGGTTTTATGGCGCAAGGGCCATATTTGGCCATGCTGCGCCAGGCACAATACAATATCAAGTAATTGACGTATACAGTGAAAGCTTTAGTGACTCAGAAGAGAGAAATACACACAGGGAGGAATGCACTTGGCAGGAATCGAACCTGCGCGGCCTACAACTCGAAGGTTGCTAGCGCAGTGGACATACCCACTGAGCCAAGGCGGTCCCGTGAAAGAGTGGAACTTCCGGTATTCTTCGTGAAGTTTCTGTCTAAAGATACGTGACAGTGACGATTTTCTGAAGTAATGGATCGCCTCATTAAATCTGAGCAGTAAATGCATGTAATTCAATGCATATAATTCAGTGCAAGATTTGATTGAAAAAATTCCCACCCAAATCTATTTAAATATTTGCGAAACATAATTTTTGAATTCCATCTTTTATGTTTTAAACTTCATCAAAACTTTTTGTTCTTATGTTCATGACGTGGATGATCCTATCCTTTCATGTTTATTTCATAGTGATTTTATTATGAATCAATATTAAAATACTATTATGATCTAAATATTTAAAGTAAGAACCGACTTATTGTATTTCTGGACAGATTTTTAAATATTTTCATTTTACTGGGTCGAATTGTATCTAGCGTTTGGCGCAGCTTGTCTATTATTGGACCTTGCGTCATAAAATCCAAAACAACCAACCAACCAACTGTAGTTATTCAGTCTGTTGAAAATGACATTTTATTGAATGGCTTTTTATTTTGTTACACCTGTATGCCAAATAAAGACCACGAAAATACTATTACATGTTGCTACCCCCAAGGAAATAAAAAAGATATAATTTTGGATTTTTATTTTTTGCGAATGCTGGAGATCTTTCCTGTAACGATTTTACTCTAAATTATAAAACCTCGAATCGAGAAAGAGAAAACACCACTCACAAAAAAGAGTTTCCCTCCCTCGGTACGATATGTAAGCGAATCAAGTGTTGCAATTATCCCTAAACGAGCAGGCGAAATTACTTCTGGGATTTGCAGAACACTCTCCCGCGAAAAAACTCCGATTCGAATTAAGAAAAGTATGAAGAAAGCCGCCCGACGCAGAGTGAAAAATGGCGCAACCCATTCAAAAGCAAAAATGGGATCCTTTTATAGCGCTTTATGCTCTTTTCACCTTTATGACCGGGAGAGAATGAAATATTTATAAAAGCGAAGAAGAAAGTCTCGTTTTTGCATTCGTCTTTATTTTCACAGTTCATTTTTAGCTCTGGGTAATGTACATTTTCCATCTAGTTTTTATGCGCGTTTTATATCAGCCGCAGAAATGCCTTTTGTAACGGTGGTGTCTCACTGCCGACATCTTGCGGGGATATAAATATGCATCACAATTGATTTATGGAGCGACATTTGCTGTTTTCGGTGAGCTTTAATGGTTTTGGTTTTGTTTGCTGGAATTAAAGCTTTTTTGTCGAATAAACGAAAAAAATTAATTTGCAATTTGATGGTAATTCGAACGGAACTTTTCTTTTCGGGTATAGTGAACTGGTCGGAAAGCCTTGACGAATGATGGATGATCCCGATTGTAGAAAATAGTTTTTTATTCTCTTGCCACTTTGGATTCATCACTTGGAAGAGTTTTAAATATTGAACGATCGGGTGAACAAAACTAAAAGTGGGGAACGCGAATAGTTGAATCTCTTGTTTTGATTTGTCTGAATCTGTTTTGTTCTCAAAACGTGGTATTCGTTCTACTGCTGAACTTAGAAATACAAATAAAGTTAGATGACATACACTGCATTAAACAACATTTTAGTATACTTGGAATCTATTTTGTAGAAAGCAAGATGGGTTTTAAGCGCTGTAGTTCACTAAGCATGCTGGATTGGAGTTTTGTGAGAGGATATACGCTGAGTGATTTAAATTCCTTGACCAAAGGATAGGGGCACAAATTAAACATTTTTTGTCAAAGAATGTACTGTTGCGCTTTAGACGCTAGAGAATGCTGCTTGGCGTGTTTGAAAATCTTTTTTTTTCACTTCATTCCCAACGCGGATTTTGCATAAGATGGAAAATCACACGAATTCCAAAATGGCTGACATGCATCTAGCGTATGGGCAGAGCTGCTCATGTAGGATTGCACATAGAATGTCTACCATTTCTGGAGTGCTCTAACTTCTCAACTGACCCGTACCATGCCTGATGACATGAAATGTTCCTGTTTCACACTACTGGAGGTGCCAAATGTTGAAGATTCGATATGGTGAAGCGGTACAATCTTCGAGCAGCTCTTCCGTTTCCATTGACAGCCCCATACGTTAGATGCATGACAGCCATCTCGAAATTCGTGTGATGGAATTCGGATTCGAGGAATTCGTGTTCAGTGTGAAATCCGCATTGAGAATGACGAAGTTCTAAGAAAAAACGATATGAAAACAGCGTCCTCAAACGCTTACGCTCAACAGTTGCGGACATACATTCTTTGACAAAAAAATGGTTCTTTTGGCTCACCCCACCAATCCTTAAAGTTTGGCCATCGAATTTCAAATCACTCTAGATTTCTAGAAATCACAAGGTTACACATTTAAGTTGGTGAAACATAAATGGTTTTGTAAAAATCTACCAAAGCAAATAGTTTACTCAGGCGGATTCTTGAAACAACACATCAAAACAAATGTCCGTCTGAAGATCTCCAATATGCATCTCAGGGCCGCCCCGGTTGAAAGAGTAAAGGATTAGCAACCGGAAGGTTGCGAGTTCGAATCCAACCAAAGACCGTCGTGTACAAAGGGGGCTGGTGCACATAATCTTCCGAGGCCTTAAATGTCCTCACGTTGGCGTGGTGTGGAAGTTTGGAGAGTGGGGTGCCAGCTCAGGTGTGACCTCGTCATCTGACCGTGGTTCAAAATTATGTGGTGTTCTCGGATCTTTCCCTTCGGGTTTGATCCCGGACCGTCGCCAATATCCCGTTGTGTTGCTCCAGTGGGACGTTAATTAAATACCTACCTACCAATATCCTTCTCGTAAGTTATTACGTGGGCTAGTAAATAATACACTGTTGACTGTATTATTTACTTTTAAAAGAAAAGTGAGCATGTTTTTACTATGGGTGATATTTAAAATCATGTGCAGTTTCAGATAGTTTAAGATTTACTTAATTATTCTGCCTAGAAGGGAAGGGTTGTAAAAATGCTTATGTGAATAGTTGAAATTAGGATCGATTGGTGTTTTTCATTGTCATTCAGAATTGTGGGTCCAGCCAGTTTTGCACTGAAACGTTGAGTTAAAATCTGGTATTTGTAGTGTGTATTTTCTTCGTGTTTTAATATTTTTCTTTTTCTTTCAGGTCATGTTGGGTATTTAGAGAAGCCGTCAATTTTCACTCGTTATTTTGAAGAATACCCAGCATTTGTGGATTGTTGAATTGAATGCCAGCTATTAGAGCGCAAATCCACGTTTTAAAGAAATATTAGATTACTAGAAAGTTTGGAGAATTTTTTTGTTTTCTCTTCCTTTCCATCTCTACCCATATACATATATATAAATATATTTTAATTTCGCACCGAGAACTGTTTTCTTGATCCCTTTCCTTGCGGGGAAACGAACAAAAGAAAACAGTTGGCGAAGAGATGAAACTGAATAATATATAAAATCCAAGACGCTTTGAGATATGGATTTTATGAATCGTAGATATATACGTTAGGTTTTTTGCTTGATATCCACACAACGTAGTTGCCGTTCTTAGATATTATATATCCTTTAAAAAACAACGTTTTGCCGCTTTTACGAAAGAGAAGTATTTAATGAAAAAAATATTATCTTTGTTTCGATACCATAGTGAGACCACACGTAGCTACACTCAGCACTGTAGATTTAGTGAAGAAAATACAGCAAATTGTAAAGAACAAAAACAAAGAAACTATCGGGCGTTCTTTGTGGTATAAGTAAAGTAGTACGAAAAGAGCATTTTCGAGTGTGGAAAGGAAGTATATATAAACTAGGATAAAAAAAAAGAACTCAGTTGAAAAAACAGAACGTAGATTTAGAGAATATCTGATCGAGATGATTGATCATAAAACCGCCACGAAAACTGACTCTCCCGAGACAATGAGAAAAGTGGCCGTGTATAAGAGATTTTTTAAATATTACTACTACATTTTTCCTTTTCGTCGCAACAGGAAGATGATTAGAATGCGGAAAGATGATGATGAATCTGTTTAAAACTAAAAAAAAGAATCTTTCTACCGTCATATCAGCACAAGAAACTATAACTGACATCTGCACTGTTGTGTTCTTCCAACTTTCCTAGCCAAAGAGAGGACTTGCGTAGCTCCTATTACTTTTCCGATGACGTCACGCCAAATTCTGATGACGTCATAAGCCAAAGAACCTATCCAAGATTGAACCGAACTCTGGACGAATGTGCGAAATCCGCGCCCGTCGCCACCCACCTGTTGTGGGTCGAACTATGAAAAAAAACTTGCAGATGGTTTCTAGAATTTGTCCAAAGTTAGCACGCATATACTATATAGACATATATGTTTCACTACGAACCCAAGACTTAAACATGGAGAACTTGGAAGAAAAGTAGGGATTTTCCTCGAAGTTGTATAGAATACAGTAATCAACCTACTGTTTGAAGTACTTCTTATCATCCATTCACTTTAAGACGTATTTTATCCCCCTCTGCACTTTATCATTTTTTATTTTATAAGATATCATTCCATATAACTATATTTCCTCTTGCTTACTCTATAAACTCGAACTTGGTTCTTTTTTTATGCCACGGGCAGGAGCTTCCGGAGATGCAACACCTACGTCATGACATTGGCGCGATGCATTTGTCGCCAACAGATGCTCTAAAACTCTCATTCAGATTTTATCTTCAGAAGGAAATAATTCTCAAGAAGCATGCCGTAGGTCGCAACGGAAACTCCTGACCACCGAATACCAGAAATGGTACAGGCCGTACACAAAGAAGCCAAGTACCGGTACATTTTCCTCCGGTGCTCTTTGAAAACAGGTTGTGACATCTGTAAGAACGTATTTTCCAATAAGTTTGATGAAAAGAGTGTTTAGATACTAAATACTTCCTCTATCTTTCTACATGCTAGAGTACGGATATTGTTAGATATATAAATGGATATTTCGCCATTGTTGTGTTTGAAACCTTACATTCCAGTTTATTGCGTTATGTTTTTATTTCGATGTATAGCGTGTTTATGATTGCCTTAACTGAAGCTTAAATTGTGTTCGCTATTAGAGCTTACGACATTTATTTCAGAAGTAGAATTGAAAATGTTGAAATTTATGTTGGAGTAAAAATTACCCATCGGTCCACATATCTGGAAATTAAAGATTGAATTCGTTCGGATATTTTTGGCTTATCATGTCAGTTTATCAGAAAACTGTTTACATTATCTGAAATGTTCCAAATAAACTCGTTGCCTGTTTTGACTTCATTTAAATCTTGATATGGATATAACTGGTTGCAAGCATGTCAGCTAGTGTTTATAAAAGGCTGAATATAAAAAAATATTCAACCTTTCTTTAAATTTTAAATGGAAGAAAAAAAAATCAACAATAATAAATTGTTTTTACTCTAAATTCGTGTTGAATAATCAATCAAAAAATTTAGTCTCCTAGCTTAGTGCTATTCAAATTGCTTTGCATAAATTATAAATTCCTAAAAATAAATTTTGTAAAGACTATTTTTTCTATTTTAACAGTTATTTTAAATATTTATATCAATTATAAAAACGAAAGCTTAGGCAAAATTTAAAGACAAACGAAGCTCTTCAAAACGCAGTTGATTTTTACGACCCATAAAGTAAAGAAGGATCTATTAAATATTGAAAACACGGATTTCCATCAGGCAGTTGAGTTTCACTTGGAAAAACATTCTAGTAAACAATGCAATGAAATTTTGGACATTACATCTTATGAAGTTCTTTATGTTCAACTTTGAAACAAGTATCTGAAAATAATTTGTCGCGTTATGTTTTCTTTAAGCTTTTATAAGAGCTTCTTACTTCCACTAAGAAACTATGACTTTTACGCAGAGAACTGTGTGATACTATTTTTTAAATGTTTTATTCCATTGCATTTTGCACAATTTACCCTGTTTGATTTTATTTTGTGTTGCATTGATTTGTTTTGTTATTTGAATTCTCAATTTGTATTATACTGTCTATAATATGAATTTGTAATGACACGACGCATGTTATGTACATATATATATACTGATTAATGACAGTAGTAGCAAGAGGCCGGTACTCAGTGCCAAAGTATTTGTTTGTAATCAAGAAAAGTCAATCTATTTTGATGGTTATACAGATTTCAAAGATTTATTTTCCAGTTTTTTATAACGCTTACATTTCTCTTGGATTTTTTATTCTTCGGACACGGCTTCTTCATGCATGATTTTCTCGTCCTTTCGGCATCAAGCTCTAGTCGTTTAGGTGTTTGTTTTCATCACTTCTATTTTACACACGGCCTTCCCGAGCTAATCCGGTGAATTTCGGTTTCCCGTGAAGCTTTTATTCTAAGTCAAACAAGGCAGAGCTTTTTTTTCTTGCACTGCAAAGATGCAGAAAGCGTTTTTTTCGGTTGCATTGTAAGATGCTGAAAACAAATGAGAGAAGACAGAATCGGAGAAGTTTATCCAAGTATCAGCTTCTGACGCGAGAGAAGCGAGTGGAAAAGGTCAAATTGAAACCTTCCAGCTGATGACTGCTTGAATTAGCTCTGCAAATAAACTCTCAAATTGCATATGGAATCAAACGATTCGATTGAACGCATCAAATGCAGAGTCCATTGTTGGACTTGGCGCGATAGACCAGATCAGCCGTTAAAAGAGCTGGTGACTATCAAGTTTCAAAAATTGTATTCAAGTAGCATGGTGTGCTTGCGCTGTACAAATAGGACATGGCGGTTTTCGATGATTGGCAGACTAGCGCCAACTGATGTGGATTTGGCGGTTGCCAGCATAATATCTTTTCGTTAAAGAAAGCTATAAAAATGATTTCACTCCAGACGAGTTGGCCGCCAACTCGGCTCCAGAGGCAATAAATACTATCTGCTGGAAGGTTAACTTTGACTCGAGGTCCTATGACAATCCGCTTGAAAAGCGCTTGGTAAATACAAAAAAGCTACGGTTTCGAAAACCTTCGCATTCCTTTCTTCGCCCCATCTTGGCGATAGTTTAAAGATGTTACGTCACCCCACCAACAATGATTTCTAATCCTTTTGATTGCAAAGATTTCACTTGTCTACTACACAGCGCAAGTTCCGACCTTATCTTTCGCTTCCGTTGCTCGGTACATCGTATGATTTCTCGGCGACTTGCAAAACTGAGTTCTGAAACATATATCGCTTAACGTGGGGAACAATCAAAATAAAAATACTTTAGCTGACTCATCCTTATGTCGTATGCAGTCGTGTCCATGGCTGAACGAGCGACCACTCAAAACCAAATATCGATTACTCATCCAAAACAAAGAAGGCGGCGAGACCAATGTTATCGCAAAACTGTCAAAAGATTTTAAAAATATATAAAATTGTACTGTTTTTCTGTTTGTGTGCGCCGAATTACGGGTCAACAAGTCGTTCGCTGAAGATTTAAGCACAAAAAGGTGTTTTTGTCCCGTTGGTTGCTTCGTTCACATCGACACCTCTGACTACTAGCACCAAATAACTTACACCTGCATCGTGTAAGTTGATACTTATCCGTGTACAGAGTACTGCATCCTTTAGCATACAACAACCGATGCGAGACCGAGACCACGAGCGAACGGTTCGGGGCCGTTCGAGAATAAACAGAAGACGTCCCGAACGTTTCGAACTTCCCCTTTGGCAGGAAAACTAGTTATAATCATGTACGTGTATTTATAACTCATAGCATAGATGAAATATATACATAATGTAGTTTTTTTGAATGCCGTTGGCCAGCTAAAGAAAGTAGAATAGAAGAAAAAATGTTTCACTATATAAAAAAATATAAAGACAAAATATGTTTTTCGCATAAAATGAACTGGAAATGTGCCAAGAGCAGAGCAAAAGCTAATCCCATTCCCCATCTATATGAGATTTTTAATTGCAAAACACATACAACCACTCGCGGACACTATTTTTATGAATTGAGAACGATCCATTGAGTACCACTAATGTTTCCAAACTTAATAAACCGGTTGAATAACGCAGAACTAATGCTTTCAGACAATTCCTCACTGGTCTACTCAGAACTCATCAGTATGATTTAGCCGTGATTTATGGAAGAGACACTGACAAATTCTGAGACATTATTTCCTTTGTATAGAAACAGGGCATCTGTTTCGGAGTCAGTTTACAGCTCGTTTAAGACCGAAAAAAATTATATGGCCTAAAAAATAGTTTCGGGCTGTGACAAGTGCATTCAGTTAAACGGAAATTGGGTTTAAAAATTGCAATAGAAAATAAACTAAAATTAATAAGAACCAATTTCTAACACAATTCTCAAAACTTTGGAAGCATCCCTCTTATTTCTATGTTCAGGCTTGGCACAAAACAAGGGTGAAAATCGTACATTCAGTTTCTTTAGTTTAAAATTCGCAATCATCGAGCGCACATGCGAAACTTTCCTTTATGTGTGTAGCTGAAGTAACACAAAAATAACACTCACAAAAGACATCTTAGGATTTGATATATTCAACAACAATTTAGAGTGTTTTTAAAAAAGTCTTCAAATAGAACACGTTCCTCAAATTCATTATCAACGCACAATGGAAGCACAGATTGGAGAGTTTTAAGTAATACTGATGTAAATTTAAATACATGATTGATTTTTTATTGTACCACTCTTTTCAAAAATCGTGTCCAACTAAAGTGCCAATAAAATATTTTTTAGGAGGCCAGGTTTAAGAGCTGCTCTCAGCTTATAAAGCAAATCATTTGTTTCCAGGTACAACGATAGGCAATCTAAGCGTGTCTACAAGTGCGATGAATGTTTCAAGGAAACCTTAACAAGCTAATGCTTACAGGATTCGTATTTAAAAAACTAGAATAAGAAGCATTAATTGATATTAAACGCCCTGAAAATTTCCACCAACAACTGAAGCAAAACTGTAATTTCGTGGAAATTTTCCCTTCGTTCCAGAAGCATGGAACTAGACTTCCCTCGTCCCGAAACAATTCGTCTAAATTAAGAACAAGAGTATGCCCATTCTCCATCCCAACGTGCTCAAGTACCTCTCATCGCCCCAGATACCTGTGTGTAAAAAGAATAGAAAGCAACAACAGGACGAAAAAACTGTTACTTCTGTAAAGAATAATTAGCAAGAGACAGTTATTTCCGTTCCTTTAATGATGCACTTCATAAAAGGTACGGCTTAATTACCGAAAACTCGACTCGCGTAAAAAGAAATGCGATGAAGGTAGCTTTAAAAAAGGAACAAAGTTACGAAAAGAGAAATTGGGAAGAGAACAAATAACTCTTTTCCGAAACTCTTCAAAACGTGAGGAAGGGTGGAGGGGATAAAATTTAAAACAAGTTATGTGCAGAAGATAAAAATTATTATGCGCTAGGAGATGACAACTGTTTGATTAAGATAAATATCGGTGTTTCTTTTTAATTTCCTTCCATAATAGCTCACAGACGATTGTGGGTTTTCTAGGGAAAAACTTTTGAGCAAAAATTCCTTGGGGTATAGTAAAAGAAAGCGATTTATGAACCCTTTTCGAACTGCAACAAATCTTGAGAAGAGCTTATGAGAACGTTTTTATTAAGCTCTTAAAATGTATGTCATAACAGTCTAATAAACCAGTGAGTTATTCGTTGCTTGTTAAAGGTAATTCTTTTAAAGATTCTGTGAAGTAGTGATGTAGGATCATTAACTGGGGAATTTGCGTGTAAAAATTTACGATCACGGGTTTTTTACCACTTAAATTTTAAAAGTGTCCTTTCCCTCAAAGATCTGAATAATCTACCCAATTTAAACCGTTAAGAACTCGAGGTAGTTTATCACCAAAAATCTAACGCCTTGAAATGGCTAAGCAGTTTTAGTACGAAAAGGAAGCTGCCCAATTATAGCTGAAAATATCAATGAATTTCATTTTTTCAAAAAAATAATGGAGATACTTTTATCAAACAGGACATTAATGTAAATTTAATGTTCCTAAAGACGCGAGAGAAAATTAACAAATTTAACCATTTGTTTAAAAAGCAAGTTGGTCCATGTAACCTTTGGTCCTTTAAAACATGTGGATTTTAATTTTTATGAAAGAATTCGAGTTTGATATCCTAAACCAAACGAGGAAAATAAAAGATTTCAATTTGATCTGAACTACGCGCAGGGAAAATGAACAAAATTTTCTAGTTTCGATGTTGGAATTACTTCTGAACGCACACACCCGTTTCGTAGCTCACACTTATTTTAACTTATTTCCTATTTTAAAGGTGCTTTGAATCAAATTTTGGTTTCGAATTATCTTTTGCTTCTGCTCTTGGTGTGCAGTCGATTCGTATGGTTAGTTGCCATCCTCTGCCTATTTATATATAAATATATATAAATAATATAGTCCACCAGTGCTGTTGGGAGCACATAGGATTTTACACACACCGCTCTAGGATTTGGTGCCACAGTTATTTGTGTGTCTAGTGCAAAAGAAGAAAAAGAAAACAATAGTTATTCTAAGAAGTTTTATTTGTTTTCTATTATTTGTTCCAATGTGTATATTTATTAGAATTCGAAAAGGAAATCAAATTCCTAGAAGCAAATTGTACATACCTATTCCATACATATAGAACATTTGATTTCGTTCTTTTATTTGACATGTGTTTCATGATTTGGAAAAAGATTGTGATTTATTCATATTTAGTGTCAGTTTTCTCAGTTGTAATAAAGTGGGCTGTGAATTTTCTATGCAAGTTTTCAACTAGAAGTCCTAAAGCAATTTTTAAAGCAACACATGTGTTTCTCTGAGATTTAGAACTATTCTGACAAGCTTTTTGCATATTTTTTCCTCTGGTATTTCATTGGCAGCAGTGTTTGGTTTCTTTTTAAATCTTAGCTTTGAATTGACAAAGAGCACAGTGGAACTTATTGAAATAACATTCGAAAATTATTTTTAATCATGCAGACCATACAATAAATGTACAATTACTTCCATAAAATTTATAAATAAAATGAACTAATTTTGAGAGATAGATACAAAATTGTCTCGCGAAAATATTAAATGGAATATGAAAATTCACCCAAAATTAATACTTTTCATAATATTTGGAAAAAAATAGTTAACTAATGTTCTCAGTCGAATCAAAAAATAATATTCAAAATCCTAAAATTCGATAGAAATATATGAAGCATGCAATATATATTGTAGATATGGTAAATTTAATCAGTATAAAATCTTGTGTAATCACACAAATGTAACTGAATAGTTATTGAACAGAATCTAATTAGTTATAGATCCTTTCTTTTAGTTTCAGTAAATGTTGCTCTAGACGTAGCAAAAATTATTTTGATAATACAAACAAGATTTTCTTTATTAGTTCCGAAAGCAAATATTCTTAGAATATTGAAAGGGGATTTAAAGCTATTTATGTCTAATGGAAATAAAACATAACATGCATATTCTAATCTCTTCGTCTTTCGATTTCTTTCTCGAGAACACCACAGAAGAAAGGATTCTGGAAATTTAAAATTTATTTCTTAATGGCTGCGTTTCTTTGGAACTATTTCTTCGGGACTAAATCAAATTGATTTTTAGGATACTGAAGATGAATAGTACATAAAAAATATCTTTTCGCTCCTTTATTTATCATTAGGCTGGAGTTTAAATTCACAAATAGCTTTTGTATTTTTCTCTTTTTCACTACATTTCTTCCGATAAAACACTCTCCATTTTCTCCCAATCGTCCAATACTAGTGTTAAGATACTAGAATTAAAACGCAACAATGTAAGGTTCAATACGTCTGCGAAGATCGTTTATAAAGAAAAATGGCTCAGAAATGAGAACCTTTTTCATTTTCGAAATCGCCTCTATCTTTATCGAGTACCAGAACCAGGTTCGATGCGAAATATAAATACTAAGCGCAATTTTTTAAAAAAAATTTACTTTGCACTTATAAATACGATGGAAAGATTAAAAACTTATAAAACAAACCCAATACAAAAACGTACACCGTGACCTCCTTATGTGGTGGGAGGGGAGCCAAATCATTCTATTATGATTTCAGTTGAATGCAAAACGTGCCCCCACGAACACTTGCTTAGAAAATTCACAGCCCACTCAGTGGTTAGAATCCGAAACGTGTTGATTTAGTGTCGAGTTGCTGTATGTGATGTTGAATTGTTTTTAATTGGTTGTTAAACATTATCCTTATGAGGAAAAAATATCGTATATTTTTCATTATTCTATATTTGATAGTAGATACACTTTTTATGAAGAACTTGTAACTGTCATCAGAAGAGAGAAAAAAAATTTCCTAAAAAAGGTAGCGCAGATAGATTTAATTGGAAGCGAGAAATTGGGGGCGGGGTGTGAGAGAAGTACCTGCGACCTGATGACGATTCCACACATTTGAAGATCTGTACAATGTACATAGCATATCAAACTCAAACAAAGAAGTCATTCCTTTTGCTTGAAGATTTTTATTATTCTCGTCACCAGATGGCGCGACGGCGGCATATAACCTTAATTTCAAGCACAGCTTTCGCCTTAATTTCTACTATATATAATATATATAATCTATAGAAATGATATATTTGCATTCTCTGCTTCACATGGCAGCATAAATGGCTTGTAGTGTTTTTGCGAGAGAGTTCATAAAGGAAGAGCCTCAAGTAATGAGTCGTTTGGAAGGGAAAGAATTCGTTGTGTTCATGCTGCGAAGCATTTAAGCCGTTGAGAACGTCTCGGGCACTGGCAGTCGAATCGCAAACAATCAACCGCAATAGCCAACTTAGATAAATATCCCGAAAAGCATCTATTTCGAAAAACGACGAAAAAAGCTTGGAGGCCCAATAGAAATTGATTCTATTTTAACAAGCTAGAATTTTTAAGACTTGGAGATATTCTTTTAATTAGTTAAGCCTCGCCAGTCAGTGCCCGAAACGGCATTTCTTAATTTTCTCCACCCAATTCTTGTTAGCCACGTTAAAATTGAAAGTTCGCATCTAACCCGCTTATTGCATTGAATGAGGAACAATCTTTGCGATTCTTTTTAATGATATATAAATGGTTTAACACATTGTTTTTGTGAAACAGCGTTGAAAGCTAACAAGAACAATCAAACTATATAATTGAATGTTTAACTTTAAAATAATGTTTAAAATGTATATCATTAAGATTTTTAAAACAAAAATCAAGTTCGTTCGAATGCTTAACGGTTAAGAACATTATACGTCACCACCGAATGTTAAGAGATTGAGGGTTCATTCGGCCGCTCCTAAACCTGTTCTTTTTCACTTTCCTGAATGTTTCTTTTGAGGGTTCCACTTGTCCTTTTAACGATTCGAAATCAGCTGTTACTAAAAAAGAACGTTTCTTTCTCTCAATTTCATCAATCACAACCACTCTTTCTTCTCCGTTCCAACTCCAGCCATTTTCCAATCAAGGCCAATTCTATGGATGCCCTGTTGCGTGGTGAAACCTATTATAAAAATAATAATTGGCGGTGGTGACCGAGGACTTGTTGCTCTAAGGGGTGCCATGTGATTTAGTACGAGCTTAAATCTTTTTTGGTGGCATTTTCCATCCTAGTAGAAGCAGATTTGATAATGGTTAAGACGCAGTGGACTAGCTTAAAAATCTCATATACCATTATACCTGTACCCTAATGCTTATCTTCTGAGAATAAAAAGCCAACCTTTGAAAAAAACCTTTGTCTCTTGTCTCTTTACTTTCACTCAAATCCTCACTAGAACACCTAACACATTTGGAAGGGTATTTAAAAAATGTTTTATTTTCAATTTCTTTAACATTTACAAAGTAACGCATTTTTGACTGATTTTTTCATTCTTAAAATGAAACATTTCTTACGGATTGCCTTTCGAGTGAACATTTTCCACAAATACATTTTTACATTGACTAAATATGAACCCTATTTTTGTTGCTATAAACGATTTGACAGAATTTGCGCTAATTGTAAATTTGGTTTGAAGTATTCGCTGTGCTATCCAGTCTGGTCACTAATCTTCGATTCCTGCGACAGGGATTAACACAGTATAGACCATGTTTCTATATTTTGTATATTTTTACAAAAAAGGCGCTTATCGCAATGAGGTAGAGGACCGACAGCGAAAATTCGGTTTTCTAAACTTATCGAAATACTCTACTACGTTGCGATAATCTACAGCATAATTCACTTACCCAAAAAAGGCTAGAACTTTGAAAGGAGAAAACCTTTCAAGCTGAATTTTTTTTAATATTGAGTGCCTTACCTCTTCACATCGATATCACAGGATGCTGAAACTGTCCACCATTGACATGCAAACAGATCAAGTACACATTGTCAAACTTAGACTTTAGCTTGTTTCAATTTTCTGTTTTCAGCTGCTGAATTGCTGTATACAGTACCTTTCAGATGACCCCTTAAGACGTAATCGGATGGAGTTCAAATATGGCGTGTTTTTTTAGGGGTAGGAGGGTAAAGTCGCAAGAAAATCATCGTTTGAAATAATTAAGTTCGTTCTAATGACGGATTTTGGTATATTTAGGTATCCTATGTATAGAGCTTTGAGTGGTTTCTGGGAAATACATAATTCTTTTGTCTCGACAAAAGCAAATTCTGACAAAAGCAACTTAATAGCTTCTGTAATTTCAAATAGAAAATCTGAAATCCATCATTTTGACAAGTTGTGTTAAATTCAACACAAGTTAACGTCAATTCGTTGAAAATTCAACCAATCAGATAATTTTACTCAAAATTCAAGTCCTGGAAGTCTTAATCCTCTCCAAATAGGATATTAGTGCAGAGGTTTTCAAATCGAACATTAAAACAAAAGGGCCCAATACCGGCTGGTCCGCTTGGACGCTGAGAATGAAAATCTATTCGCGAAGGATCTATCTGCCCTCTCCTTGGGAATGTCTGGATCCAGTTAGCTGTGGAAATTACGAGGTGACCTCGAATCTTCCCTTCGAGATTGATCTCGGACTGTCGTCAATAGCCTATTGTGTTGCATTAATTCAACTTCCTACTTATGCATTTAGCTATGGACTAAATTTATTTTCGAAATGTCAGTGGGCCAGCAACCAAAGGGGGTAGTGATGGGCTTCAGCAATCCCCACGACGTAATGAAAAAATTAAATGTTCTTCGACTTGTGTCCATTTCTGAGTCAGATGTCGCCGTGTGCATTTTGCACAGCTTTGGTGATGTCGATTATTTTCTGGCTGTAAAGCTATTCTTCAGGATGGTAATTCGATGGTTTTAAGAGCAGCTGCTATTGCAAGGCAGGTGAATATAATTAGGTGAGTTCAACTCCCAGACAGTTAAAACGTCTAAACGTCCTGGTTCCATCACAATTAATTTTCATGCTTTTAAAATATACTGTTCTCAGTCTGGCTAGTGTAGTGGTGGGTTTTCTATTTGGCGTTAAGTTTATAAATTTGTTATTTCCAATTTTGTGATAGATATGTAGGTAGACACTTTTTAATTGGCGTCACACTGGAGCAACACAAAGGGGTATTGGTGACGGTCCGGTGTCAATCCTAAAGGGAAGACCTGAGGACAACACGTCATTTTGAATCACGGTCAGGTGAGGTCAACACCTTAGCTGGCACCCCACTCTCCAAACTCCTACACCACGCAAACGTGACGACTTTTGAGACCAAGACAGATTTACCAAAGCATTAGTAGGTTATTGGGGTTTGTTCAGCATTTAATTCTCTGACTTCCTTCGCTAATTAATCTGTAAGTCTGATCTGATTGAGTTCATCGACTTGATCACATCAATTGAAATTCCATAGATTTCCAACAAAATCACCAATTATCTAAAAGGTTGAATTCAAAGTTAACTGAAACTACACTAGCCTAAGGGTTAAGGTATCTTTGAACTGCAGGGAAACGAAATAAATCTAGATGACCGTCTATATAGTCCATCCCCCTGTTCTGTTGGGGTAAAATTCCACCTCAACTTAACTCTGAGCAGCATATATCCGTTCTTCAGTGCACGACTTCTAACCAGCCTTGGTCACCAATAGCCCATTGTGTTGCTCCAGAGTGACGTTAATTAGAATACCTACCTTTAACCAGCCTTGATCAAAATGTTTCCTAGCATTCTTTCGACCAATCGATGTGGTTGTTCAGTCACGTGCGGTATACTCAAAAATGTCGCGACTATCAAAGCAAGGTGGGTAGGTAGCTAATTAACGTCGCACTGGAGCAACACATCAGGCTATTAGCGATGGTCCGGGATTAATCCCGAAGAGAAAGATCCGAGCGCAACACCACGCAATTTTGAATCACGGTCAGGTGCCGAGAACACTCCACTCCAAACGTGAGGACATTTGAAGCCACGAGATTTAAAGTGCACCAGCTCCCTTTGTACACGGTCTTTGGTTGGATTCGAACCCTCAAGTTGTTAATCCGTTGCTCTTTCAACTGGGGTACTCAGTAAAAGCACGGACAGTGAAATAAGGGAAGACCTTCCCTTTTATCCGTAATCACTTCAACTGACTGCGTCCCCAATTAAGAAGCTGCTACCTAAAGTAATGAGTATTGTCCTTTTAAGATACCAGAGCTCGTCTCTAACGTCCTCGCACTTAGATATACTTTAAGAGTTGGATTCTGGAACGAAGCTTTGTCATGAAATGTGTGTATCAATTTCCCACTCAAACCAAGATTTAATTTTTCCCAACCCATATCCAGTCCAGATGGAAGAGCGACGGATTAGCAACCAGTGCGTTGCGAGTTCGAAACTCGGTTCAGCCAAAGACCGTCGTGTTTGTTAAATCCGTCGTAGCCTCAAATGTCTTCACGTTGACGTGGTGTGGAAGTTTGGAGAATGAGGTCAGATGTGGACCTCGTCATCTGAGCTTGGTTCAAAATTACGAGGGGTTTCTCCAAGGGATCAGGATCTTTCCCTTCACGATTGACCAGATTCAAAATGACGAGGCATTGTCCTTGGACCGTCGCCAATAGCCCGTTGTGATGCTGCAGTGCGACGACCTACCTACCATCTTGTCAACGACCTACCATCTTGCCCTAAATGGGAAGATCGATTGCGAAGTTTGTGAGGAATTCCTGCAAACATCTACATCAGATTATGGCCACTTTCTCATCCAAAGTAGTTCTGGGTGCAAGCCTGTACTTAGGACAGCCATTTTCAAACGTGTTTAAACCACGGCTTATTTTACCTAAATATAAGTCTGGTTTTTTGTGTAAAAATTTGAATAAATTGTATTTAAATTGAAGTATATAAATGTATTGAATGTTAATTAAATTCAGTCTACACTTTGAAATTACTTACATTACTAATTGTACTAATTAAGTGCAACGCGTTTCCTAAGTATCCGAACATTATTCACATTCCAAAAATCATTCGGGATCCGTCTCAATATATAAATTAAAGGTCATGCATATATAGAATGTTGCAACATATTTCTAATCTACCCTGGATTCTTCAGTTTCTTTAACTTTTAGATCTTATTTTTATTTGGGCCGTGGTAGCCCGATTGGAAGAGTAACGGATTCCGCCCACAGACCGTGTACAGAGGGCTAGTGCACGCTAAATCTGCCGTGGCCTCAAATGTCCTCACGTTGGCGTGGAAATTTGGAGTGGAGTACCAGCTCAGGTGTGACCTCGTCATCTGACCGTGATTCAAAATTACGTAGTGTTGTCCTCCGATCTTTCACTTTGGGATAGATCCCGGACCGACATTAGCAAAACTGGCCAGATCTTGATGGACGAGATATCTCGTCGAATCCAACTACAGGATGTTAAATCGGAAAACATTTAAGTCAATTCAAAAGTCCAGAAGCCACTTCTTTAAACTCTGAGTAGACTTTGCATGAATTTGAACTCTGAGTAGACTTTCCTCGAGAACCAATGCTATTCAAATATTTTTATACCATTATATACCCCATAGTTCAAACTTTCTTTAAAAATTGGGATACAAAGAGCAGAAAAACTAGGATTATTTAATACTAAATACATGGATTATCAAATATACATGGATTTGGAAAGTGCTTATATCACGAATCATACGATATTTATATTATCAACTATAAATTTAAGGTTCTTTCAAAGCCAGAAATTCAATTTATGCACGAATTAGAGTGCAAGGATTTCCTTCTGGGTACAAAAGTGGCGGATGCGTCACAAACCTTATTTCTACTCATACAAGTTAATCTTGTCGGGGTACCTGAAGTCACCCTAAAGGATACTAGAAAAATATGTAACTTAGTTAATATTTTTAAAAATTTTATTCACAATTTGACCTTTTAAGATATTTTTTCCCCGATATCAGATAAAATTTTTTTAGATGTAGAATTGGCAAACACAAGATTAACTTGTATGTGTAGAAATGAGGTTTGTGTGACCCTCTTTAAGTGAGCTGACGCATCCGCTACTTTTGTACCCAGAAGGAAATCCTTGCACTCTTAACATTCGTCCACAAATTGAATTTCTGGCTTTGAAAGAACCTTAAACTTATAGTTCATAATATAAATATCGTATTTTTCGTCGTATGAACTCACTTTTTTAGACACAAATTTAGTTTTTCATTTCTCATACTCCTGAACTCTAGTTCCAAATATTAAATTATAGAACAGACTGAAGTTAGGTTAATGAAAAGGTACCAGATTTTGAGCCTAACTTTGTATAAAATTAAAGATTGAAACTGGGTCAAACGTCAGCTATCTTATTTCACACCTGTCCAGCGAAATCAATTTTGAAACTCCTTAAAAGTACTTCTAATGCAGCTAGGTGTTCCAAATGAAGCCATGTTGGTTCGATTTCTGGTTCTTGGATTATTTTTTACGACACGAGGGCTAATTAGACCTACGACTTAAAGTGGATCCAAACCACTACGAACATTCTTAGCAAGACAGCATTCGTACCAAACTTAATTGTCGAAAACTTTCACAAATGATCTTAGAGCCTTGTCCAAACAGCTTTTCAGGCTAAATCAAATAAAAAAAACACGGATTTAAGACAATTGCAGCTCATCTTAGATATGATCAAACGAGATCATTAATAGAAAAACGACTTTAAAGTTCAACTAAAAAATAAAGTTAAAATTGAATATTCCATTTTTAATCTTAAAACATTTCCTGCATTTAAGATGTTACTACATAATCATACCCCTTTTTAGAGTAATTAAGTGCAGTATTTCTAAACATTTTTAATAAACAATTCCATATCGTATATTTCCGAATCGAATAAACGTACATACCTTTGAATCCAGGAAGCACTGGATAGCTGTTAAAAAATAAAAATCAAGAAACACACACCATAGAGTTTTAAATGTTTGCTTTATTTTGACTGACTGGGCGAAAAGCAGTCCATGGCTTAAAAAGTCGACACACTAATGGAAACGCAGGGCAGCAACGATCACCAACTTGATCTCGTCATTCCCTAATATGGACCTGAAAATATTAAATTATCAATCACAATTTAATAAAAAATAGTGGAAGGTATGATTGGATTGGTCTTAAAAAGTAAACACAACTAAACGAAAATTATTAACATCCCTCACTAAACATTGAACTAGACAAAATTAACTAGTGTGGCGCTTTGTCGGAAAGCATTCAATCAGATTTCAGAACTATCCCTTCTACGTTAGTTATTCAATTTTATGGCACAAGGTCCAAAACTGGACAAGCTCTTCCAAGATTCTAAAATTAGACAGCAACATAAAGCGAAAAATAAGAAATCAAGAATTTGGTCAGATGCAGAAACTTAATTTACATGTATGGATAGGTAGGTTTCAAAAGGATAACCAAAGGCACAATCTTGGTTTAAATTTTATCGATAAATTTTTCATCTAATTTTTCTTCCATTAAAAATATTAACCTTAAAATATTTGTAGAAATAACGAAAAGTAACAGTAAAAAAATAGAACATGTGGATAGTTGGTTTTATGGCGCAAGGGCCATATTTGGCTCTGCTGCGCCAGACACGACATACAATGTCAAGTAATGGACACACACAATAAGTTTTTCTGACACAAGAGAAATACACCCAGGGAGACATGCACCTGACAGGAATCGAACCTGTGCCGCCTACAACTCGAAGGTTGCTAGCGGAGTGGGCATACCCCCTGAGCCACGACTGCCCCAGAATATGAGTGAGTTGTGCAACTGTTATAAATATATAGTTTGTAGACATCATCAAATTAAAGTTTTCATACCAAGATAGAAAGTATATACAGCAGCTGCTATTGGTCATGTTTATGGAAATCTTCCAAACCAAAAATCGGCTCCAGAAGCATACTTTGCCCAGTTTATAATATAAACGTTACATCTGTATTCCGCATTGAATCAATCTTGTAGTGTGTCCGAGGCTATATTCGAATGTGTCGATTGAATCATAATAAAATGCTCAGTTTAAGAATTCAGTTTTGAGAATAGGGTAGCTCAGATTGATATATAACTAATATCGGCATATTTGAAAATTATTCCTCATGTTTAGATATGCCTTCAATATTTGTATGTCGCCCAGACATACAAATATTAAAGGCATGAGACCCCAAGTGCTCTGGTAGTCTACTCATATCGAGATACCATTGAACCTTTCGTCTGACAAGAAGGTAGTTGTACCTTAAGTCTTGGTTACTCTGTAGGAAGGTGGTTATCATGCAGCAGGAATGAAATATACTGTGCTAAGTTAAGATTTGGTTGGTTGTTTCCGGGTTTTATGACGCAAGTTCCATATTTAGCTAAGCTGCGCCAAACACAAGACAATAAAGGAAGAGAAGGATAGGCGAGGGGGAAATGAAAAGAAGGAAAGATCACCTCGGGAGTTGTGATGCCCGTACACACCGAAAGATGTGCCCCTGAGGGAGCGAAGTAATAGCAGATGTTTGTTTCGGATCTAGGTAATACTGGAATGAAACACGCGCCATTTGAAACAATAGACTGGATTTAAAAATTATTTTACCCACGTAGAACAGAGATTAGATTAATTTTGAATCCAAACAATAACGTGACTGAAAGCATTTGAACGTATCAGTGAAAAAGTCAACTCTGGAAACAAACTACTCTTCCTCAAATACGTAATGTATAAAAGACAAAATGTGTTTATGGCTGTTTTATTGAATCGTACCTGAATTAGTGACTTTAACTTTCCATTTTCGACATTCATGGGTAGCTATATACTATTGTGATAGTTGGGCATCCTATCTAGAGTATTAAGACGGAAAGAAAACAGCATTGGAAAGCAATAGCAGATACCAGAAAGGCATTCGTATTCAGTTTTGAAAGGAACCATTTCAAGCCAAAAACATGCGATACAGTAGATAAAAATTTCCTTCTGCCATTTATTCGGAATTCAATTTAACTAAGTGCCTTGACACAGAAATAGGTAAACAAATGAAAATAAAAAAACACTAACCTCTTAGAACCACCAAAAGTAGACGAACACAAGGTTGAAAAAGCCGAATCAACAATCAAACGAGGAAGCGCGAACTCCCGCCGAGTGTGCTGCAGCGCATGTTGACACTTCAAAAATGAAGAGTGCTACCAAAAATTGCAAAACGGCCTTTCTACCGATCCACTCTTCACTGAATGCAACATCAAGGGGTTGAAAGAAGCCCCCCGGCGCTGAATTCAGCCCAGAATCAGGTTGGGCTTCACACACCACACGCGGCCAACCCCGCCAGTTCAATTTTTGGTCTTATGGAATTCAGACATTTAGTCAAAACGTGTTTTGAGCTAGAATCGAACTTGGTACCCACTGCATCTTCACACAAACTAGTCGAGAATCGTAAGAAACTGATAAGTACGATTGAATATTTTGAATCCAATTCAAATTTAGTTTACTCCCCAAAGATAAGAGCATAAAACGAATACTTAGTTAAAATTAGTTATTAAAATGCGCTATTTATATTCTCATAAAATGTGAAGCATTAAGATTGAATAAGTGTTAATATACAGTTTATATCTAATTATATTTAATATTTATTTTATTTTTGTTTTTACAATCTATTTAAGTTAATTTATAATCTATTTCATTTTTATTATATAATGTATATAATAAGAGTAATATATGACCACTGTGTGTGTGTGTGTGACCTCTTCGGCCTTTCGCAGATTCTGGATGTGTACAGCTTTTCAATTCAGTTTTCGGTATTTTTGGGTTCACTTGTGAAATTTAAACAAAATCGATTACATAATTACAATAAAAACCCGATTTAGTGTACCATCAAGCCATTTTATTTCTATCAGTTTTTCTCGACTATCGCGGCTTTTCCAAGAAGCGCGATATCTCTAGGCGTGATTATCCGCATTTCTTATTAAAACTCGGTCAACAACGCTGACAATTTTTAGTTTCAAAATTTCAATTTTAACGCGTATGCTTAGCATTCAAAAATCTACTTTCTACTCACTATATGCACAACCTGAGTTTTAAAAATGAAGGTGTTTGAAATGCTTTCTTCAGAGGTGTATTCTTAATTATTCAATAGTTCTTTGTGTTGCTCCAGTACGACGTACATCCTGCATCTTTGGGGCCGCGATAGCCCGGTTGGAGGAAGGTAATTAAGGTCGCACTGGCGCAACACAACAGGCAATTGGCGACGGTGCGGGATCAATCCCGTAGGGAAAGATACAAGAACGCCTCGTAATTTTGAACCACAGCCGGTTGGATATGTAGGTACTTTTAATTAGCGTCGCACTGGAGTAACACAACGGGCTATTGGCGACGGTCCGGGATCAAATCCGAAGGGAAAGATACGAGGACAGCACATCGTCATTTTGAATCGCGGTCCGATGACGAGGTTACACCTGAGCTGGCACCCCACTCTCCAAATGTCCACACCACGCCAACGTGTGGACATGAGGCCACGATAAATCACACATGCACCAGCCCCCACGTGCAGCGATGTGGATGAACGTTGGATTATAATAGAAGTGTTAAGAATTCAAAAACTTGCTGACGACACACCCAGTGGGTCAAAATAGAAACTATCTAGACACTGATTTATTGGAAGTGTGCAGACATATCCACTATAGAGATGTCCTATACATCAACTGTTTGTTTTCACTTTGTATTGACATAACATTTGCCACAATGAAAAATCAAAACTAGATAAAAAAAACAACCAAATTTATTTATGTATAGTTGTCATCAGTCATACACACAAACAATACCAAAGTACAATAAGTAAATCTCCACTAAGGCACAGTAAAAATATACCACTGTAGAACCCAAACCTGTAAGTACATTCTGAGTATAAAGCATCACGAGAGTAATACATGAACTTTCTGACGTACGCACGAGGAGTGTTACACAAACAAAACACGTCTAGGTAGCCTCAACACAACAAATTCGAATACACCTCTACATCACTGCAGCCAACTACTTCCTACATCATTCTTGGAGAGTGTGCAGATTGAATGCTTCATTAACGTGTAAACAATTATTCAAACATGCGAGTTCATTTGAAATAATGATAATACAATATCTCAAATTTCGGTAACAATGTTTAAAATCAAACAAGTCCTCAAATCTTTCTTTGCAACAGTCAGAAGAAATTTTAACACAAAAATTTCAGATTTTTAAATCTGCACAATTTCTGTCGAATATCTCAATTAGGGCTCATTTAGACAACTGCATATTGAACGAGGGCAAAAAAAAATTATTAATCTCCTTGACAGCATTATCAATTGCAATCAACTGAAGAATTTATTTGCACTCATTTAACACAATTTATGACACTTCAATTTTAATATGTAAACAAATTTAGTTAATATAAAAACACAATGGGCCACAACTAATAATTTCTTATGTGACTGCTTGTCTCTTAACAAATTTAATCAACAAATAAAAATTAGCTTCTCTTATAATGAAATTCTTAAGCACACAATGTATAAGATATCTTTTTTAATGCAGACGTTTCGAATGCATATGTTCGATAAAATAGATGCTTAAAAATAAAAACATCAACTTGCATTTTAACTACCCTAAAATTTTTTAGGCTTCATCAAAACTCTATACCATATTCTCAAGATATTTAACATTAACTTTAGTACTTCATTTCAGAATGGCATAAAAGACAGTTTCTAAATATAAAAAAGCCAGAACTTTATAAAACAATGCACCACATTGTGTGAGAGCTACAGCTACACATAAAGCTTTATCATTTCCAATGACTAGCAAAGTCATACAAATGCTTGAGAGAAATCACGAATAGACATCTATATTTAATCACATTGGTATCCATGCAAATACATCAACATCGAGATGACCATCTATCTGAATCAAGCACAGGTCTATTTCACTCAATAGCACTGGTGAAAAAAAAACTGAAACAGTATCGACGACTGAACTCATTAAATATTTTGAAGTCATAAAAGTACATTGAATATTATCTCAATTCAAGAATAGCCTAGTCAAAAACGTTATCCTGCAGATTCAATCCTTTATCCAATGTCGCAGCATCGTAGGTCACAGTACCGAATGTAGCTGTTTTATGTCCGAAGTCTTTTTTCTTGCTAATATGAACTTGGTTACTAAATACAGGGGATCAAAAGGGACTAAAAGCAACATTTTGGTCACTAAAAAATCTTTTCTCTAAGTGCTTATAACTTGAAAGTTATAAGCATAGCCCGGATTTTGTTGACATGTCAACCTTTTGGCATCATTTTGTAGACAAGGCCCGTATAGACAGAAATGCAGTTCAACCTCCTCATACTATTAGATTGTTTTTGTTATATTCCAATATGTTTGAGAATTTTAGAGTCTATTTTTGGTCATTTTCAAGTCTTTAGTCTATTTTAGTTTTGTCCCGAGTGAAAATAATTTGCTGAAACCTTCCCCAAGTCGACATTTTCATCTGCGATTTTACTATAAAACATAAGACAAATAACTCTTCCACCGGCTTCTAGTGCCAAAAAACGTGGTCTACCCATCAATGCAATGGTTTGTAGGCCAGGTGGCTGGTAAATCATCTACACCAGAAAGAGGGAGTTTTAATGGAAACCGAAAGATCACATCTTACTTCTGAATCTTCGAGTTGAAAACTGAAATGTTTCGCAATGCCAAAATTGAAGTCGAGGCAATAAGTTTCTTTAATGAAACTAAAAGGTAGACTCGAATCTTTCAATCGTGCTGAAAAAACTCTCGGATTCTTGTGCAGCCTTGTAAGCTGTGGCTAACCATGATAAGCCGATTGCATGCCAGATCACTCCTAGCCCGGTGTTTCGACTGGAGAAGAAAATTCGTCTTACATTGAACTCCTTCCCATTGTGGTAACGAAGTCGCAGATGTACTTGTCAAGAACACTGACCCAATCTAACAGCAGTTGAGACCCCACACGAATCAGCGACCTCAATTATGCGTCAAAAAATTGAAGACATCCGACCTCAATGAACCAAAAAAGGGAAACGTTGGAAAGGAGTTTTTGTTGGGTTTCTTGACCACCCAAAAACTCTACCCTTCAACTGGCAACCATCTCCTTCACTGCCCTGCCCTATAGGACAAATCTGTTTTCCACCGTTAATGGGTAGGTATTTTAATTAACGTAATACTGGAGCAACACAAAGAGCTATTGGTGAAGGTCCGGCATCAATTCCAAAGGGAAAGATCCGAGGACGATCTTCAATCGAAGGTTGCTAGCGCAGTGGAGTCACGAAGGCCACTCCGTTATTGGGAGGATTTATTGATCCGTGTTCTTCCCTTATACTTTTCGCTTGATGTAAATTTTGCTTTCTTGTTTTAAAATAATTTATCTTTGTATTTTATCAATGGTCGAATTTTTGGGGTCCAAGGATGTAATATCCCTTAGGGGGCCGCCGCGTTGCATTTGAAATAAACAATGTCAATATTTAAGCAATGATTAGGTCATTTTTAAGTCAATAAAATCCGGGCTCTGGTTATAAATATTCAAATAAGTAAACGCTGTTTTGCTACAGCAGAGGTCTCCACTGTATATTCTTGACTTGAGACAGTGTAAAAGAATTATATTAACTCCAACATATTCCTTTTGGAATAATGTGTTGCATAATATGTATGAATAAAAATATTTCCACAGAGCAAGTTTCCTTATGACCTCATAGCTATAAGTCAAAAATGAATACTTATAGTCACCCTCAAAGTGTCACATAACTTTTAGGTAAACTTCATTGCAACACAACAGATTGAAACACATCAACAGTGCATTCAAAATCAAAACAATGCACACAGAAACGCTCATGACCTGCCTGAACTTTGCATTAATTCCACAAAACTTAGTTAGCAATTAATCAGTCACCTCCACGGCTTATTCAATCGACGTCACTACGTATGAATATTAAAAAATAAATAAACCCAAGTTGATTCAAATATTTTAAGTCACTTAAGATATAAAATCGTAGTTTATAAAATTCAGGATTGTGCTCTTTAATTTCTTCTAGAATTATCACTTTGATGAAGAAATATTTGTTCGCCATTTTGTGTATATCAGCACAGAATGAAAGTTAATGTAATAGGAAATTTCATTTCTACAGTAATACAATAGGATGAGCAGCATCTTGAAAGAAACTAATACAGTAGCCCTTGTTAAATTGCACATTCAGCTGTCTCTCTTTGGTCTACCTGTCCTCCTATTTCAGTTCGTGAAGCTATGGACATCTTCAAGTTCGGGAGGTTCGACACCAAAAGAAAGGTTTGCTCACTCTATTCAAAGCAATTATGGGAACGAAAACATACCAAGAAAACTACAAGAAAAGGTTACTCTATTGGTTGGTTGGTTAGGTTTGGGTTTTATGGCACCATATTTGGCCAAGTTGCACCAAACAGACTACGAGGTAGATAAAAAAGCAAGTACAAGGGTAAAATAGAAGGGAGGACAGATCCCTCGGGTACTTGGGTATTGTGATGCCCGTACACATCTAAATGTGAAGGCGGTTACTCTATTGAAAATAACTCTAGGCAGTTAGAATTTTAGCAGTCTTCCGATGTGAAATAAATTATTAATAAATCATTATTACCCTTTTGTGTGGGTGTAGAGTACAGGTTATGCAAAAGGGAGAGTTGAGGAATGATAATTCTAGAATGAAGTCAATTCCTCTTATATACATCTGGTGAAAACATAACAATTAAAAGCCTGAACTGAATTGGTGGAAAAAAGATTTGGGTGTCTAAGAGAATGGATGAGAAGGAATTTGAGTTTCCAAAGTCACCTTTTTCATTTCTCATCTCTCGGTGCTCCGTTCTTGTGTTCCAAGAAGCGGTATATATGGATGGGTTACTGCATTGCAGATGATAATTAAAGACATTATGTGATGAATGACTATGCATGGAGATTATGAAGGTGTGACAACTGCTAATCTTGAGCAAAAAGACAAATCTGCTACTTCCAAAAGTGCTCTTGAATGTTGACACATGCATTACGCCTTAGCTTACAGAATCATGTTATGCAAGCTAATGTTCCCTCCTAATTAAAAAAATATGATAAGTAATTATAATCCATAATTCGTAATTTGCATATCATTTCCCAAAGCGAATTTTTCAACATTATTGTAGTACAGGAATGTGAAATCAGAAAAATAACAGAAAGGGTAAACTTCACAGTATGAGGCTTCATATCTTTCAAACAAAACAGTTTAAACAAATAAATTTACAAGAAAGCAAACATTTTTAGGAATTCGATCTTCATAAATTCATTAAGCTTTTTCCTAAAGATATCTATACACAGAATTTTATCCAATAGATTATCAATAAATATAAATGCAATTCCTAGTAACTTTCTTATCTACTTTATGCATAACTTCTCCCCTAAAACAGTTACAATCTTAACCTTTCCAATCATTCTAAATGAAATGTAAACAAATATATTACTTTTAAAGTCATCATCTCAATACTCAAATAGCAGCAACAGTGAAATATTAAGTAACCCAAGTACTATACATAATACTGATGTAATAAATATGCCAGATTTGCAATTGGTAGTCAATGAAATTTAGTTTGTATTCTTTTTTACATATTCAAAAAATGTAAGAAAATCAATCATTTATGCATAACATACAATTATATTTAATAAAATTTCAAAGCATATTCAAATCTTATGATACTTAGAATCATTTTTTGAGAGCTGTCAAGTTTTCAAGTCTTCCTAAATGTGAAATTAAATTGCCTGTTCTGACAGTATTGACAAGACATTTTAAGGGAGAAGTCACTGCTTCAATGTTATTTTTCCATAATCGCAATTCTGAAACATTTTCATCAACATTTCACGTGTACATGTTATATTAACAGTTGTAAAAACTCAAAAATGCTGACAAAACAATTTCAGGAGAAAATATTCGTCTCGTCTTTAACAGAAAAGTTGAATGTAGCAACTTCCACAGACTGTCAGGGACAGATTAAGCATGATTCAACATCTAAATGAATGCAATGTACCTTCTTTGCTAGGTATTAAAAGAACCCAGCCTACTCATCAACATTTCAATTCTGTCTGACTCAAGGATCTCGAAGATAGACAATTAAGCAGAGAAAGGTCTAATGGAGTAACGTCATTAAAGCTGAACTTATAACGCAAATTATGCTTTCCATGTGCACAAAAAATAAAGTACATGAGGGAAAAAACCAGTACAGTGAAGTGCTCCTCTACCCCTGGGTATGTACATATGTTAAATATGAAAAAATGTATTTGTAGTTAACAGTATTTGCATTGTAATAAAAAAGATACTGTTGGAAAACCCATCAGGAAAACTACTTGCTTTAAAAAATGATTACAGTAAAAGAACAGAAAATTCATTTAAAGAAATTTTGAAAAGGGTTCGCTAAAGACAAATTTAATGCAGCCAAGAAAGCAAACTAAAAATATAAGCCGATGTATTGTTTACATAGTCATTACAGAACTTTGATTAAAATGCTGGTTCATAACACAACATTGTAGAAAGAATTTCGGAAAATGTATGATTCCGAAATATCTAATTGATAGCATCACCGAATTTTTCTTTTATGTAAATACAGCTTCACATAACTGTTGCAGGCATTGGAGTATTGATACATATCCAGAATGCTTGCATCATTTTACAAAATTTCGTTAGAATGAGAAAGGAAATTCAGTGCAAGCTTAAATGTTAAACTTTGGAAGTAAAATTCACTGATGCCTTTACACTTCAATCTCAAAAATTAAGTAAACCAATCACAAAAATGCTAACACATTACTCTCAACCTTCATTCAGTGTTTTCAACTGTATTTGTAATCAATGATCCTTTCAGAACTGACAAGATGCAAAACCAGTATCTGCCAAAGTATTACAAAGCATTCATCATATTTTCACAATGCTCTCGCATTTAGTACAAGCACTTTAATTTAATCATTAAAATTCATTATATTTTTAACAAATATGATAACTTGTTTTCAATGGGTTTTTAGAACACAAACCAGGTTTTGGTATGTTATATAGAATCATACAAAAAAGTTTTTTATGTGAACTTATATTTCAAGGTAAAAGTACTCATTCCATGTAAAAATTAAATTTTGCAGCATCCGATTATATTCTTAAAATTCAATAGTGAAAAATTGAAATGCTTTTTATTTTTCTGAAATCTTTTGAGTCATGATTTGATTTTCTCTTTTTGGAAATCGTTTTCAACAAATACATTTTACATGAAAAGAAACAATAAGGGTACTTCATGACTTAAAACCACAGAGTAGTACTGAACACACAAGAAGTTTCATAACTACCATAAATCAATGCAGATTGGGAAAAATGCATCAATGAACATTTTAAATTATTTGAAAGCACGAGTGTTCCCATTAACGTGCTTGATCTCATAAAGAGGAATGCAGTTTATGATCATAACTCTCCCACAAAAATGGAAACGTTCTTGTATCCGTTAGCAAATTCAAATTACTGTCTGGCTACAATGAGAACTGCTCTCGCCACTACATCTGAGTGGTGGCTGATGTTAGAAACTCATGGCTATAGAAATAGAGCTAGCACATTTGGAGTAGGGGCGATTCTGATGGATGTCATTATTTTATTTTGTTTCAGGCTAATCTGAAGGACAAACATGGTAACTCAGCAACAATTAAAACTCAACAAATAAATTTCCACCATGAAGTCAAATTTGAATGTATTTTTTCTTGCCCCATCCCTCAAAAAAATGGTGCAACGTCTGTTTCAATGGTAACAAACAGCCTTTGTGGAGGTTCTCGTCATAGACAGATGCTTGCAGTTATTCACCCTGATTTCGTTCAAAAGTACCCAAGGATCATGGATGGCAAAACACTTTCCACTTTGAAAGTCTGATGATTTGGTTACTAGCGATGATGATATAAGCGTGAGTACAAAAGTTGGACAGCCTTTCCATGTGGTTTGGGTCCTCGTTACTTCCTCCCTTTGAAACTCTTCCAGCACCTACTGTATAAAATGCATGGCAGCTTGAGTGAGGTTGCATCAGATAAATAGGACGTCCACTTTATATAATATGTTTTTAGTAAATATCATTTTAAAACTCAACCTAATTTGTAAAATGATACATTCATTATAAGAGTGACTTTTTCTTCAGTACCATTTTTTAAAATATGAAAAAGTGCACATGCTATGGACTGGAATGAAAGATGGATGCCACAAAGAGCCCTCATCTCAAGTGCATTGAACACCTTTAGAATGATAGTACTCAACTGTATTCACAACTTTGGAAAAAAGGACACAAATCGCTGCAAATTTATCACAAGTTTTGGTGGTTATTCAGTCCAAAGCAAATACACCAGATATTAATATTTACCAGAAAAATTTTACTAACAGAATATTAAAGTGAACTCCTGCATTCAATGTTGTTTTCAAACCTGTCCACACAAATACCAGCTAGAGCATGAAAGGTTTTTAATAAATGAATCTTTATACTTGCAATGACATACTTTATAGTTGCAATGACATACTTTATACTTGCAAGCGAGTCTACAGAGTGATAAGTTTTCACTAATTACTCAGAGTCTGGCAATAAGATATAAAAATAAAAGTATTTATGATAGGTGGATAAAGCATTCATATCATAGGACCATATCAAAAATGTCTGGGAAACAGCATTCAACATGAACTATAATTATGCTTTATGTATTTACACATGATGTACAGCTTCCAATAAAATGTAAGTTTTAAATTTGAACGTAAAATAGAAAAAAAACCTGAAATTTTTCCCATAGAAAACCAGAAACAAATACTCAAAAATATTACTGTTTGAATGAAAATGCAACTAAAAAAATTGTTTAACAAAATTTCAAATTCAATAAAAAAGATATTCATTAATTATACATAAAACCACTAGAAGGTACTTTAGAATTGTTTCGATATATTTCAATTAAAAATTTTGTACTTAAAATGTTTGTTCTATTTGAGCATATAGTTCAAATTCTTTAATATTTTACTTCACAAAATATTTTAATAATGCAAAAAGGAGAAAGTATGTTATTTTGGCAAAATTTTTATTTTTTTACCCTTAACATTTGGTTTGTATTAGGATTCAAAAAGGATAAGTCCAAAATCTCAAAACAATTATATACTGTCCTTGAAGAGACTATAAGTCTTGAATCTAGTGGTTTTCAAACTGTTACAGCTAACTGGGGCACTATAAAATATTCCAATATTTTTACTGAAATGACTATTAGCCCACTTCGTTTTTGAATGAGAGGCTGTGTCCAGTTCGATACCACGATTTTAGACGATGTACAGTGAACAGGCTCACACTACAATTTATTTATTCAATAGTATGCGATTATTCAAAATATATTCTTAACATTTAAATAAACCTTTAATGAATGTGAAATTAGTTTCATTTAATTTTTTAACTTAATTAACCTTTTGCACCAACTGTACACTTCAACTGCTATGGGGGCAGCATAAAAAATCCTGATATACTGATGGTGTCATGAGTTGAAAAAGTTTGGGAACTGCTTTAAATTTTTTAATTTTTTCAGAGGAGAAATCAGAATCCAAGTCCACACTAGACATAGTCCCAAGATACAAATACTTCTAAAAGTCGAAAATCATACTTCTTAAAAAATGACTCTACAAGTACTTCATCCATTAAGTAGTGTTAAAAATGTGAAGTGTGACTAGCATGTTCAAGAGAAACCAAAAGATACTACATCACTATGGATTCACTCTGCATGGATGAAGAATTTGTACCCTATCTGCTTCTGTAGTAAAAATATCAGCACTTAGAGTTCTTCATATGATGTTTCGTAGGAAGTCATCAGAAGGAAAAAGGCACTCAAGCAACTAGCTTCATCCTTAAGTAACCTATGTGTTAAAAGATCCCAAGTTACAGTGAAACATTAGATAAAGTCATTTGTTCCCTCAACACACAATGAACACAATAATCATAAAAATGTAAGTAACGAAAACAAATGCAGTGTAAAAATTCTGATCTCATAGCAGCAATTCAAATACATAAAAACTATTTACTCTTCATTTTTAGAAAACAATGGGATGGTGAAAAAACAAACTAAATTTTCATCTGAAAAATGTTTGTTGTGACTTTTCAACAGCAATTCAAACTTATAAAAATATAAGCACCACTAACAATGAAATAAATAATTTAGAACATAAAACTAAAATTATATACAAATTATTTTACTTTGTTACTTTTTTGAGGGGAAGATGATTCAAAAATAAAAAAGCAACCATACACTAGAAATAAACACTCAAATAAAACTTTTTAGTTTCTTATTCATAGTATTATATACCTAAATTAATCTTCAAATAGATACATTTTAATGAACATTATAATTCAACAAATTAAGAAAATGAATTTAAACTTCACAAGTTTTTAAATCATATTCCTACAATTTGTAAGATATTTTACTTTTAAGATACATTTTTTCATATATTTCCAAAATAAAATTTTTATATTACTTTACATCTTTCAGTAACAGGGTTCCCACTATTCAAATAAAGAAAAGTAAGCCCTTTCCAAGGCTATTTTTTATTTTTTTTTTAGTTGCATTTCACAAAATCATGCGATTGTGCAGGTGAAGGAACTGCTGTTTGAGTCCCAGACCCAGTTTTAAAACTACGAGTTTTTAGCTAACCAGTATATATACTCTCGATTTTTTGACACTTGACCTTGGTTTGTTGCTCTATGGTCATTTTTAGCCAAAGATTAATCAGACAAGATCTATGGTTTAAAGTAGATTCCAAACATTCGTACATTGATTAGATACTTCAACTTGGAAAAAGTATCCCTGATTTTGTTTTTGAATGCAAGTCAAATAAAATATGCAGTGCTCTAGTAAAATCTAAGGCTATTTTGTTTTTAATTTAAAGAATTTTCAGCAAAACTAATTATTTTTAAGGGCCCTTAAATGAAAAATCAGGTAGGAACAGGGGAGTAACAAGATCTTAATTTGGAGGGAGCTACACTAATATCAATTTATTTTTGTGGGGAAGCTAAAATTTTGAATGGTTAACCACTGTAGGATGTCGGGATTTTTAATGTATCTCTTTGAAATGTAGAATAGTTTTAGAGCGTGCTACTAAACATGTTTTGGAGTGATTTTACACCAAGACGGGTATTTTCAAAATGCAGCACTTTTGCAAATAGGATTAAATAATGATGGAGAAATATTAGTGAAGCTCATAGAAAATGTTAAAAGGGTCTTCATATACAATTTTTTTAAGGGAATCGATGAAATAAATAAGGTTTTTATTTTTTTTTCATGTCAGCTCCCTCTATGGTTATTCCCCTAAATGGGAACCCTGAATATAGTAGGAAAGACTTAACATAAATTGTACCATCTCGAAGTATAAAAGAAGTTAAAATTTTCCACTTTGAAGTCAAATCAAACAAAAGGTTTCCCAGAAGTGGCAGTGTCGGCTGTCTGAGAATGATGAACTACGAACACGAGGCACAGAGTCTTCTTCTGGAGACAGCTCCTCAAGGCTTCCAACACCAGGAGCTGCGAGACGGGGGCCCCATCCCGTAGGGGAGGGACGGCAGTGTGGAGTATGCAAAAGGACCCACGCTAGCTGGCGATGGAGAGCTAGCGTGAGCTTGTTGCTAGCAGCAGCGGGAGCGCCAAGAGTTCTTGTACTCGTTGTAGCTGACGGTGATCTTCTCGCTCTGGTAGCGCGTCAGTCGGATGGATTTGCGGACGTCGTTGGTGATCACGCCCTTGTAGCCACCTTTCCTGAGCAGGGAATCGATAGTCTGGATCTGGTCCCAGCCTGAAACACAACAAAAGCAGTTACAGGAGCGATATTGCAATGCAGGAAAAATCCCTTGGAATGCAAAGCACAATCCATCCTACAGTGATTTCCAGGCAGTGACATTAAACAGATCCCAGATCTCCTACCCTTTAAGCAAAAGAAACATGAGGGCCTTTTCAAGACTGTTTTTCAAGGCTACATTTGATTGATACGGATTATGAAATTAAATGTAGCCTTAAAGAAGTTAAGAAACAAAATATTTCCCTTTAAAACAGTTTGAAAAGAGCAACATAACGTACATAACATAATAAACATAACGTAAACCAAAATTTTTTAAAAGTGCATTAAAGCATAATACATAACTGCTATGCATAACTTACATAACATAATAAACATAACGTAAACCATACTTTATTAAAAAGTGTAATTAAAGCATAAGAAATAACTGCTGTGCATGACCTTTAACCAGAGTGTATTTTCCCACAAATTTATGTAATAAAACCTTAAATGCATGTTTTACTGCCATTATTTGCATGTCCTTAAAAGTGCATAACCTAGTTCTACTCTATATTAATAAAAATGAAGTTGTGTGGTGCTTGTCATTCGCATTACAGGAAAACTGCAACATAGAAGCCTGAAATTTTGCACAAGGGTAGATTAAGTACCGAGGATGTGTGCATCGAGATTCAATTTTCAAATTTGTGAGCTCTAGATACGAAAAGAAATTAAAACATTTGAAAAACGAACGCCTTTTATGAAAGTTGTCACAGAAAAGAGCGGTTTCACACAGCATCAGTCAAACTCGTATTGCTCTACCCAGCATTGCTAGAGAAATAATCTTTTCCAAACATTAGTTTTAATCTAAATTCTGATTCTTTATATTTGAATTTATTTTTCCTTTCTTTCCAAAATGATTCCAAATATTTGAAAGTTGATATTAAAAGAATTAAAAACATTTCATTTTGAAAATTTCATTGATGGAAATAAATTTTTAAAATCAAATTTTACCACAAGATTACAACTAATTTAACTTTCATTTTGTAGGAAATGAATATGCATTTAATAAGAAAAGTGCAAGTGAAAAACCCACTGATAATAAAGAATTAATATTGCTACTCGGCATCTGCCAATGTCAAAATCAATGTTTATTTTTAATTTCATTCAGAATTCTAAGTTTATGCACCTGAGTTAAATCAATGAAGACATGGTTTTACTCCAGTACGAAATGCATACAGGAAGCATGTTCTACCACAAAACACTAGCACCATCAATATTTAGCTTAACTGAAAGATTCTCACATGGAAGACATTTAATTTTAAAACAAGCTTTGTTATTTGATGTGCTAGTTAGTGAATGGAATTTTCAAGTGTATTTGCTTTAAAATAAATTAATCATGGATATCATAACAAATTAATTACTTATCTATTTGTTAATGATGGCGAAACTCGAAAATAGTGCATTCCTGATGCAAAAGTGTTGCAAGTCCAAAATGTGGATAGAAAACTCAGAGCAAGGCTATTTGCCTTACATTCGTCATTTCAACCAGAGTAATGCCTGGAAATATTGTGCTAGTATTTAATAAATTAATTGATAGATTGTGTTTACATAGCAATAGACTTCCTTGTCCTGCTTTGTGCACCAAATTTTTAATATTTCTAAAGTAACACATGGTAATGAAAGTATGCAAGTGAATTAGATTGCCTTTCAATGCAAATCAAAATGAACAAGCTTTTATCCCTCTGGATTGGTTGGGTTTTATGGACAAAGGTCCAATAGCATACAAGCCTTATCTCTCTTCATGAGCATGAGGAATTTCAGGAATTCCCTTCAGGTATTTTCTTACATCCCCTAAAACCAAGATCAATTACATTTGACTTAGGTCAGGTTTCATACATTTTGGTGTTTCAATGCACTTTAAATAAAATGCAATTATTGTAAAAATGAGTGCTTTCAAAAAAATTTTAAAGTTTTTAGGCAAATATTAAGATCTTTAAAGTCTTTAAAAAGCGAAATGAAAAATCAGGGCTTTTTAATACTTTTTAAAGCCATTGAGTTGGTTGTTTTTATGGTGCAAGGGCCATGTTTGGCCATGCTTTTCCAGACACAAGACAGACAACATCAAATAATGAACATACACACACAAAGAAAGTTTTACTGACACAGACGAGAGAAATACACCCAGGGAAGAATCTAATCTGTGCTGCCTACTACAGTGGACAAACCCACTGAGCCACGATGGCCCCTTAAAAACGATGGCCCCTTAAAAACGATGGCCCCCTTCATTGGAACCCTGTTTACACTTCGTAAGGTACAAGCTCATGCTTTGGCTAAAGCTGCTAAAAATCTGAATATTCAAGTAAATATCCCTCACAGGTACGTATTTTAAAGTGTTGACAAAGAACATGTTGGACATGCAAAAAGCAAGAATACCAGCATCATTCCACCTTCCAAATTTCCCAAAACTGCATAAAATATTTCAATTTGTAACAGATTTTCGCAGCTAATCACTTAAACATGGTCATAAAAACTCAAGTTTTATCTCTACAAAATTAATTTTAGTATTATCATGTTAAGTTTTAGAGAATAAACAAATATCCAAGTTTGATATCTTAAGGGTTAACCCTTGTTATATATATAAAAAAAGTGCTGTTTATAAAAGTGTCAGATCATTTGCAGTTTCAATTTTTCACTTGACATCCTAGTAAATGACACTAGCCAACAAGGTAGGGTTTGAAATAAATATTCTTCATACCAATAAATTATTAATGGTAACTTTCAATACCAGTTTTAAGGTCTATTTTTTTCTTTAGCAGGTGTGTTGATATGACTTACATTGGGTACTAGCTCCATACCATTGCATTGAATAAAAAAAATATTTTTAATGTAAAAGGATAATAGAATAATATCAATATTTAGTTAATGCTTACTCTTCTGTTATAGGAAAAGGGCACCAAAATGATCACATACCACGTTGACTAGTGCTTTTACTTTGAAACATAAAGCAAATAAGGAATCGTTTGGTACAACTTTTAAGATAATCTCCATATATTGTACTAATGTACTACATGGCACAGAAATAGTCATAATCTATATAGTATTGAGTGGCAACAAACGCGAATGTATATAAATTCAGTCAATTGCTGCAGAGTTCAAACACCAATTTTGCTACTGTGATCAAATGTATTCGATTCAATTTAAGCTAATTGAGCTACAAAACATTTAAAATATAGAATATATCAGTTCTTTTGAAACTGATATTTTCGCTTTTCAAGTTTATTTTAATTGTGTTGGCTAACTGTTGATAGCTGGCACAGACCAGCAAGGGATCTACAATTTGATAAACTTCCTTAAAACTTAATCTATAATACAGGAACTATTCTAGATTTAAATTATAGAAATAGATCATATCTGAAAAATACATTGACAAGTAAGAATGTGTTGCTACAACTATGGTTGTTGGAGATCTTGCAATTCTTCATGGTAAAGATTTAACAAAAGAGAAATGCAAAATATTGACATTTTTTAATTAGAGAATTAAGAAAAGAAAGTGACTTTTAAAGTAACTTAGCAAACATAAGAGAAAACTGATATTTGTTTCAGTCTCTATCTTTAAAACAGGTAATAAATGGTACTTAGAGTTTTATCTATGATAATGAAATCTACATTGACGAAATGTCAATAAGAGGCTCAAAGAAACAATGAGAAAAGTTCATTCATGCTCAACGCCTGAAGTATTTCTAGAAATTTAGCTTTCAATTGGCTCATGTAACACGTTCAGCAGTTGAATAGAAACTTTAATTTTCAATTCGACTTTATAGCTATGGGTGTACCTGAGAATTTTTATGTTCCAACTGGAATAGGAAGGTTTGATTTGTGTGTGTGATTTCTCTGGCACAAGATTAATTTAAGTGAGCTGCTCCAGATTTTAAATCTTTCTATTTAGATACAAAATCCCGTGAAATGAAAAAAGAGGAATGAATCAAGGGAAATGAGGGAATGAATCAAGGGAAATGAGTAAAAAATATGTTGAATTTAAAAAATTGGGTGTTAACCCTCTCGCTGCGTAATTTTTTATCAAAATAGGTTCAAAAATTGTGTATTTTTTTTATTACATATTAAAAATCTACATATATTTTAGAATTAAAATATACAAAAACTTTTTGTAAGAGTTTTTATTCAATATAAAATTAGATCATAAAAAAAGGTTGTCGGAATATTGAAATTGAAGAATAATCATATAAAAGCAAAATTTTGAAAATTAACCTTGGTTAAATTACGATTTATTTTATGAAATACAAAGGTAAAACGTATATACTAAATGGAAATATGCAAAATACTTACAAAACATTTATTAGAAATGAAGCAGAATCTGGTGGAATATTTTGCATATCAATTTTGCACCACTGTCGAACGTTTTGAATAGAAAATGAATCTTCAGATTCATCACTATCTGCAGAGGAATCCGAGAAATTCTCATCAGTTTCGCTATAACTATCTTCAATATACTTGAAATCAGAGTCAGAACTGCTATCAGTGTCGGAAATATTGTCAGGAATGTAGGTTATATCACTCGCGAAACGCTTCCTGCCAGACATTTGAGCTTTGAAAAGAGCGCGCAAAATGCTGCAAAAAATGCTTGTATATTTCGCAGAAATGTGGACATCTAACGCCATCTGTTAACCCAGATTTGAATATTTGAATAAACAATTAAACATCACAGAAAAGCCAAAATTAAACCATGAATGGGGAAAGAGCGGGTTGCATAATTAAATAGACGACAAAAATGCATCCCCGCAGAAATCGCGGGCTGCGCAAATTTTGCTACTTCTACGTTGCCCGCGGAAATCGCGGGATGCGCAGCGAGAGGTTTAAAAGTACTTTTTTAATTAATATTAATGATGAATATCATAAATATTCACTGTAAAAAAAAAACAAATGTCAGCATGTAAATGTATTCAAATTAATGTATAAAAGCTGATATTGGTTAAACATTTTAAAAGGTTAAAATAAGGTGGTTCTTCTAAAAATATTTAAATTAAGATCTTTAAAATAAAGTCTTTGAGGACAGGCAATTGAGTAAAATGTGCTTAACAGTGGATTGCCACAATATATCAGCAAATAGTATGTCAGTGGTTCCCAAACATTTCAGTCCAAGGACCCTTTGAAAATTAAAATTTTTATAATTCTTGTATACTGCCATAACCAAAAATTTACATCTAGTTTTGTTAAGACTGCAAATACATGCCTCTGCATGCTGCAAAATTGTCATAACTGTAGAATCCAGTAGAGGATAGTTTTACAGCATACAGAACTATTTATTTAGTCTTTCTATACATAAAACTAGAAATTCTTTTTTTTTAATTTTGGCAGTATTCCAGCTGGGGTGCAATATCACTGGGAAAACTCCCGTAGCAGCAAGTTCAGTTGCTCACACTTTATTGTCATTTTTAATAATCATTTTTAGAATAAATAATCTTAGAAAATAATGAATTATTTAATTTTCCTTGAAAGCTCTCAATTTTGAATAGTGAAATATTGAAAGTTTTCAGCAGAATCCCTTGAAACCATGTTGTAGATAACATCTTGGGAACCACTAGTATATGTAATTGAGTTAGCCTTGTGTGGCCTATGCATGGTCTAGATAAAATAACCTATCTCTCATGGTTTCTGTTTACGTTTTCTATAATTATAGTTGTAGATTCAAACCTTTACAGGTGGAGCGATCTCATGGAATTCGTTGGCCGTTTAGTTGTCTCTCATAAGTTGCATATATGGACCTGTCACAAATATCACTTAATTTGAGGCTGTCACAATATGTGGACAGACTTATTTGGTGACAGAATCAGTAACGAAACAATAAGGAATAAAGAAAACAATAATACAAGCACATGAACATTATATAGCCAAAGCCTTATTCCTAAGCCAAAGCCTTATATCCTAAAGCCTTATTTCATGAATACAAATGTCACATGCTTATCTAGTAAAGAAATTGCATTAGAAATATTTTGAAATCTCATTCCAATTAAACCAAAAGCTGGTCAACATGCAATACATTAATGTTTTTCATTTACTCAACATTCTAAATATGTGACAGTTCCAATTTCCAAAACAAATTTTATCCTGGATGGTCTTTAACTGTAAAAAATTTTCTTGTCACAAATTGAACTGTGCTCATTTAAAAATTACAAGCAAAAAAATCCAATACACATCTTTTAGCATGCTTATCTTACAAAACAAATCTTGCTTTTGAAAATCAAACATTTGAACATTGAAAATAATCTTTGATATTTTCTTACGTAAAAGATGCTAATCCCTCTAACTGTAGAAACTTTTAAATAGAAACCATACACAGAAACCTGAATTATTGAACTTAAAAACAGAAAGGAAATGAGTGATTTTGAGGTACTTTTTCGTTATAGCCATACCAATAAACTTCAATGCCAATTTGGCACATTTTTACTGATTTCTTGGCGCTATTTGTTTCCATACCAGCTTTTCTTTTTACGCCATTTTAGCAAATTCCTTTGTTAGTGCAATGAATTTCATGATTTGGGATTTGCCAAAAGATGAACAAGCAGCAATACTATTTCTTCAAGAAATATTCTTCAAAGAAAGATTGTGTTCAAATAACCACCCAATGAAATTAAAATGCGACTTGAAGCCTAAATGGTTATATAGCCTTCGCTCATGCTGGGAAGAAAAAGGTGTCCGAAAAAAAACATGGTTTACTAGATCATGCATTCCTTTCATTACTGCCATACGATTCATTTATTTATGGTGTCAAGAGTTAGTGTCTTTTGAATTCTGAGAATTACAGTTTCAAATGAATCAACACAACGGTTGATTGGAATAATTATATGAGAGAAGTATGTGCCAATTCTTTGTTATCTCGTCCTAACGTTAAAATTGGTGGAAGTCATAAAATTGTTGAAATTGACGAAACCTTATTTACGAAAAGAAAAATCATGCAGGGTGTTTTGCCCCAATGGGTTTTTGGAGGATTGTGTCAAGAAACAAGAGAATGTTTTCTGGTTGCTATTCCCTATCGTTTGGCAAGAACTTGAATGATCGCAATAGAAGCGAATATCAAGGATGGAACAACTATATTTTCTGACGTGGACATAACTCTGCTGATTTGGAAACTGGCGGATACGAACATTTCATGGTTTGGCTATAATGGAAGAGTACCAATTTTGAAAAGTTACTTCCAGTATGAGTAATTAAATGAAAATGTGCACCTTGTTCTGGAGCAACTTCTGGGAGATACGTGGCAGTGCGTTTGTATCCTTTCTCAGTGTTGAATTCTATCCGTATTCCATGAATACCAATCTGTAAAATGATAGTTATTTCTAAGAAAAATGAAGACAATGACTGATATCACTAAGCATCCAAACAGATTTGAATAACACAATACTAATATGATTTGTGACTTTAAATAATAAGGCAAAAATAGACTACCATCAAGCAAAATAGAGCTAATCCCATTATCTTAAAAAGTTGTTTAAAAATCTTAGAAGTTATAATACACCTCGCCAACACTTTCTATATTTAAGCAGAAATTGGGGCTGACAAACATTGCTTCGAGCTATACGAGTGAACTTTGTGCAACTCATGAAGCCTTAAAGATGAACATATTGCTTACAGATACAAATCAAGCTGACACAGAACATTATATTGTGACTTAAAAGCAAGCTCTGAAAAAAATGGAAGGCTAATAAAAAATACTCACCTACTTCAAAATGAAACAGTTGAAGAAATTTTCTATATCAATTGTGCATAGGTTATGCACCTGACACATTTTCTAAGGAAAAACCAGGCACCTTTAACACAAGAATGTTTGCTGGGGTCTTTTTGACATGATGCAGATTTTCCCAGTCCAAATAGGATGAGTTACCATATTCCAAAATTATCGCCATGATGGTTATTATCGCTGATCATAACATTTGCTTTGCATTCTATGCACATTACATATTTCAAATGACAACAGTGGAATGAAATTCAGAGAAACCCCCAAATCGACAATGAAATACCCCATTATTTTTAACTTAAAAAGTAAATCATAAAAGAACATCAAATTTGTATTAAAAATCTTAAGCATTTAAACTTCTGCATGATGGACATTACAACTTTTACTTGACTATTGTTTCAAATTCACTTTCAATCTGATTAAAGGTCTCTAGTTCAATTCTGTAGCATTTACTGAAACTGAAATTTGTCCTACAGCTGCCGAATTCTCAAAATCTTTACTTATGATTGTGATAAACATGAAACAAGGATTCATAATGTGGAATCAGGATGTAACAATGACGGTTACGTGTACCCATATTTGCTGCTGGCATTTCACAAAACTTTAGTCGATGCTGAGACTCGATTTGGATAACCTTAGTTGAAGGCACATAAAAGAACTTGATGTTTATCTATTAACCAATGAAAATCATTTGTTAGTCACAGGTGCATTATCAATTTCATTGAGGTTTACTTGCAAAACAGTAGCCAATTTCAATTTTGCACAATTTCATATATTTTGTTATGCTTTCTTTGGGTTATACTGAGTTTATAGACTGGTGAGTTCTCCTGCACTGTTATTGAGCTTCTTGTACTGCATCTTTGGTGTTTCCACTTCAGAAGAGAAGACAATTTCTTTGAAACTACCCAATCCCAAATATAGCAGTTCTCTGGCTTTATCTGTAAGCTGTATCATAATGGCTCTTGTCAGCTTCTCAAAAAGGCAAAACTTCTCCCACGTCAATGTTTGAAAGATCAGGGATTTGATTTTAAATTCTCTTTTACTCTCAAAATTAGATATTGTATTTACATGTCAGATACTTGATTGATATTTATAAAACATATTTAATATTCATAAGTAATTTTCATAAGTATAATATTTTATATTCTGATAGTGACTGACATTAATATGTCAACCATAGCTGATTTGCTCATTTCGCATGGAACGACCTCATACTCTAACTGCAGCTCATGGTTCTGTTTTATAGGGAATGACACCAAAGAACATTTAAGATATTTGAAACTGTCGTTGGTCGAGCATTTGGGTTAAGATGCCCACAGGCTCTCCAGTACTTTGGCACAAGTATATTAGTCTAAGTGCTATTTCAAAGTATTTGAAAGCTGAATTTAACACAAGAAAGTCAGAAAATTTTTTAAACTTTTATGATTCATATATCTCAAATCAGCAGATCACTGTTATTGTTGATCACAAATCTCAAAATGTATTGCACTGGGAATAATACATTAGTGTACCCAACATAAACAAAACTTTAGAGTGTAACCATGAGTATTTTTATCTGTATTATTCAGTCAACAGACAGAAAACCTCCATCTGCTACTTGCACATAATACTCTCATTTTCATAAATTAAGAAACAAAGTAAAAATCGAGATAACTTTATACAAAAGTGCAGTTGGTTTCAAACTTGTTGAAATAACCAATGAGACTATTCACATATCGTATATAACTTTGTCTGAGTGACATCATGTGACTACAGTGGGCAGCAATATTAAATGCACATTCGGAAGGAGATCAGAATTTCATAGTATTGATTTACAATATAGTTGTCATATAACTAAAAGGTCATACTGTGCTAGAACAACAGTTTGTATCATAGAAATGAAACTTGAAATAGTCATTTTATGATTACAGAATTATGATAGAGCTCGTAGACTTGAGGAACGACAGTCAGGGTGGTGTTGCAAGATAGCTAAATTAAGCCATTCAGTGGTCCTGTGGAGAATTATTTTTCCTGTATAATTTGTATGTGTATTTGTTCTCAGAAAAATTGCATAAGACTTAATCTCATATGTTCTTGATGTTTTCTGTTGCAGAAGATGATAAACATTTTCACCAAATTTCGTTCAAATGAACTGAATATTTTAGACATACCAATCTTTCATTTGTTCCTTAATTTATGGGAAAAAGTGAATTTATAGGTGTGGAATCAATATAAAATGTTAATTCCGTTATCTCAGCAGAAGGCCCTAAACTTTTAAAAATAATTTAAACATAGTTCCCCAACACAGTGTCCATGTTTAAAATACATTTCCTCACAGCCTGATTATACACTACCTGACATTGAAAATGCAACACCCAGAAGGAGTGCGTAGAACTGGATGAAATTTACAGGGTAGACGCAGCTCACCGAGATATGTAAATGATGCAAACTGTGCAGCTGTCCCGCGCACAGCCAGTGAAAAACCAGGGAAGGAACCTGCAAAAGTGGTCAGTTTCCTGCCGCTCTGTTTGCCAAGTAAATCAAGTTGCAATTTGTTTTTGTGTCTCAGAGGAAACGTCTAGTAGCGGAGAATGCCAGGACGCCGCCAATCAAGACAGTTCCAGCAAACAGACGACTTCACGAGGGGTATGGTGATTGGCCTCACAAGGGCAGGTTGGTCCATACGTCAAATCTCAGCAGATACCCACCTACACGCATCCACGGTGCACCAGTTGTGGCACAGATGGTTGGACCAAGGGAATGTGGTACGTTTGAGGGGTTCCAGTGCAGCCACAGTGACGTCAGCACGCGTAGACTGACGCATCTGCCGGCAAGCATCGGCGGCCCCGCAAGCCACGTCTGTCGCCCTTTTGCAGCTTGTGCAGGACACCCTTGATGCTCCCATATCATCCAGGACCATTAGCCGCTGATTGATCGCTGGCAGCCTGCACTCATGGCGCCCGTTGAGACGACTACCATTGACCCAACAGCACAAACGTCTCCGTTTGCAATGGTGTTGGGATAGAGCCACGTGGACGACGGAATGGCACAGGGTGGTGTTCTCAGACGAGTCATGCTTCTGTTTTAGCAATGATAATCGCCGTGTACGAGTCTGGCGCCGACGTGGTGACAGGGCCAATCCGGCCGCATCTGTGGAATGCCATACCGCGAGACAAAGCGGTATAATGGTTTGGGGCGCCATCGCCTACGATAGCAGGTCACCTCTGGTCCGTATTCAGGGCTCTATGAGGGCCCAACAATATGTGGATGACGTGCTGCAGCCGGCGACACTACCTTTCCTTCAGGGGGTGCCCAATGCCATTTTCCAGCAGGATAACGTCCGGCCGCACACGGCACGAATCAGCCAACATGCCCTGCAAGGTACCCAGGTGCTTCCCTGGCCAGCTGTCTCCCCTGATCTCTCACCTATCGAACATTTCTGGGACGTCATTGGACGTCGCTTGCATGCGTTGCCACAGGCACGTTCAGAAGACGAACTCTGGCAAATGGTTGACAGGGAATGGGCAGCCATCCCTCAGGACACCATCCGCATGCTCATTGCGTCTGTACCTAGACGTGTTGCTGCCTGTATCGCCGCTCGCTGTGGTCCTACAACCTACTGATCAGACGTTCTTGCTGCTCAATGGCAAGGTGTATAATGTTGCAATAAAGATCACTTATTGCTCGTTGCTGTCTCTCTCTGTTTGCCAAATTTCATCACTTTCTGCTAACTCCTTCTTGGTGTTGCATTTTCAATGTCAGGTAATGTATAATGATCCAAATGTTTGAAAATTAATTCAAGACACCCATAAAGAAAAATTATTCAGGATAGTTTCATAACTACCATAAAACAAAATGCAATACAAAGATCTAGTTGGATAATAGGATCAACAAAATACATATTTGAAAGTGTTCTTAAAAACAGTAGTGATCAAGAAATAGTTGCTTGGAGATTATTAGCTTTTCCCACATGGAAACTACTTGTTTACTCAATCAATACAAGTTATATAAGTGCTGTCTACCACGAGACATGCTCCCACAAGTCTGCGTCTGTTGCCGTAGAAACGGACCTTATCCCATTTTTAATAGGGTATGCTTGAAGAAATGCATTCCAGTTTGTTCATTTGCACATAACAAATTGGATGGACAGATGTTGGGGTTTTATGGCGCAAGGACCAAAATGGACAAGCTGCGCCAAAGACAAAGCAGAATATAACACAATAAAAGCACAAAACATTTAAAAATCAAGACAAAGATAAAAGGTAGATTTAAAAGATGTAAAATGTATAGATGAGAATAAAAGTATTCAAACAGTCAGATGATAAAACAAAACCATCGTATGCAGCATAACCAATGAAATTGGAGAACTTTATTTAGATATGTATAAAATTTTAAATGTGAAATTTAAAAGATGGGGAAAAAATTAGATGAGGTTTAAAAATCCAACTGAACGTAAAAAACGTGAAAAGGTTTGATTGGGGATTTTCCCCAATCAAATCTCGCAGATTTAAAATTGTGCTTTTAAAAAATTTGATGCATTGATGATTTAAAAACAGGGCAGACAATTAAAATGCAAGACAGAAAATGGAGTAGAGCACGAGATGCAAATTGGTGCGCTCTCTCCTAGTAATAGATGACGATGGGTGAATCGTATGTGACCAAAGCAAAGGCGGGTCAGTTTGACATCCGTCCTCCACACTGGCGACATTGGCCACTGATGAATGATGGGTTTTATACAATGCAATTTGTTGGTGATGCAGATTCCACAACTCTTGCCACAAGGAGTTAACCAACTCCTTTGTGGACATCATGATGTCATCAAGAGGATCAGCTTGCTGTAATGGAACAAAAGCTGCCTTCGCAGCACTGTCAGCAAGCTACATAACAAATTGGAAATATATTTATAACTTTTATGTGTTACCAAGAATATTTATATCACTAAACCACCTTATTCTACTAATATTTGACAAAACTAAGATAAAATTAAGACATCCACCAGTCACCTCTACTCCAAGTGAACAAATCCTGTTCCTATAGCAACCACCACCCAGACTTGGTGGCAAGAGCAGTTCTCATAGTTGACAGACAGTGCTTTATTTAAATGAACAAGCTTACTTCCTAGGTAATGTTTTGTATTAATTGAAACCAAATTAAGATCATCACTGCACATTGAACAGCAGTTCCTTGAGTGATAACTTTGAGCTTGATCCTACATAGTTTCACTAAAAAGACCAGCAATATTAACATGTCTTGTATCTTTCAATTGTTGTGACAAAAAGGTTTGTGTTTAAAATTTTTTTAAAGAATAAAAGTAGAGACATGCAATTTTTGTACAAAATAGTAAGAATTAGTCCTTTCAGAAAATAATAAAAAGATAAAGTTATACAAAATGAAGATATAGTTACATATTAGTTGCTTTAGAAGCACCAGAATCTTAATATAAACTATTGGAACTGGAAAAAAGGATTTAAGACCTTGTAAATAAGGTCTAAGTAAACACAAAGCTTTTCAAGTATCTCAAATCAAAACTGCTTAAAATGAATTCCCTATTAATATTGAAAAGTGTTAAAATTGATAAAAAAAATATTGAGATACACAAAATGTCCAAATATGCCGTTGCTTCTAAAAAATAATATGAAATTTGAGAATCAACATAAAACAGATGGAAAATAGTTGCTAAAGAAATAGACAGCGACATAGTAAATGTTTGCTACATTGTAAAAAATCTATTTACAACTATTATTCAGCTAAGCAATTATATTCAAGAAATTCACAAGACAAATATTGAAAGAAAATAATTTAGAGTTTTCAAACCATTCTATACAACTAGTACCAAAATACTTTGAGTTTTTTCAATTTCTTGAAAAGTTAATATGGCGGAATTAAGCGTAGCAATGGGTAGAAACAAAAACACTTTTCGAGAACAGTTTAAAAAAAATTATTTACAAGCTGAGCAAGTTAAGGTAATAGATTCATTATCCAAAAAGAAAACTAACATTTATACTACCTATTGGTTGACAAGCAAGCAATCGAAGATAACAAATAGAAGAACCTATTATTTAGTACATTCATCAGGAAAATTTATCTGAATGACATATTTACATTTACTTTAGGTTATTCAAGTTGTATAGCTTTTTGCATGTACACAATATTAAGTGATATACTTGCATGGAAGATGCCCCCACCCTGTTCACGAATGGTATCCAGGAAATCTTTCCAAGCTGTCATAGATTTGATGGGGAGAGGAAATCTGCCTCTTGCCAAGACTACAGTAGTCACACTAAAACTCTTAGACATTGCAATCATTTTCCATTCTGTTTTAAGCATACAAGTGTGCAGGCCTCCTGACCACTTACTTTCTTGTACTAATCTGGATTCTCTCAGGATCGATCTTTTACAGAATCCAGTAAATGTATGAATGCTTTGAAGACAAGTGGTCTATTGAACTTGGCCTAACACTTGGCTAGATCCAGAGGAGTTTGTAACAACAGTAAAATGATAAGGAACTAACCGATTTTAAATTTTTTAAATGGAGTTTGCAGTTAGTTTCCAAACATTAGTTCCAAACAATAGTTTTTACCAAAGCCAGTACTATACATATTTATAGAACCATTATTAAATCATTTCTGTATTTACAAGATGTATTACTTTTCATGTTTACCGTAACCCTTGACTAATTCAGTGTAACCAAAAACAGTAATATAAGGTTTGTTGTTCTGGATTTATGGCGCAAGGGTCATGTTTGGCCATGCTGTGCAATATAAGGTTTAGATCTTAAATCTTCATCAAATGATTTAGTCACATAGCTTTTACCCTTTTAAAAATAAAATCTGAGTTACTTTACCCTTAATTTGCAAGAAAATATCCTCAAACAAATCTACTTAGTTACATAAATGTGAACACAGGAATCTGCACCATGGAGTCAGATAGTTGGACATGACAGGTATGTAGACATAGGTCACTGAAATAAGACATGGACCATGTAGACATTTCAGATGAGCCCAGTGGTGACATAGGTGCATACCTGTCATTTTTTATGGTAGAGCCACTTTCCAAAACAGTGCCATATCCATAATCTATTTTTCAGATTTAGTTATCAAAATGTCATGATTAAGATTAAGAGTGGATTTAGAATTTTCATGATTAAGAAATGCTAAGAAAGCTTGCAATATTAAAATCTTATAATTTTTGAAGAATGAGTGAAATTTTTGTTTTATTTCACTTTGTAAAAACATTTAAAAAAATCGGATTATTTTAACAGTAAAATTTTACTAATAAGTACCAATTGTAATACATCTATACCCATTTTTAACAAGGACATCTATACCCATTATTAAGTATTGATACATAAGACTCATGGGAATGACTGGTTTACTTCTACATACTTTCCAATTATAATTGATAATCATAAGAATTTCATCTATATTTTTTAAAACAAATCGGAGAATAATTAGACAAGCATTAGTGTGTGAGCCAGTCAGTTGAGGGTGTGTAAATTTTGTTTCCATGGCCATGAAAAGTATGTCCTGTTTCACGCTGACCCAGTGAATTTCTTGGTGCCTTCTCCATATTGTTGGCTTAGAACAGAAACTCATTAACTGACAAAAAGTTAAATTTTACAGCACAGCCGACTAAAGATCAACTATTAGTTTTTATGTCAAAAATAAAAATTGTAAAGGTATATTTTCTTTCAAATCAAATACAATGTGACAATTTATTTTTCGTCATGAAAATAATCATTTAATGTCAAAAAATGTCAGTTAGAGTTTCTACTCTAAGCTGATGATATCTCTAGTGGCCTTGAGTTTCAAAGGGTTTCTTCCTATTTAAGAAGTTCTATTAATACAGAAAATTTTTATAATGGCAAACATTTTGGAATGTAGTTTTACCTGCCAGTCGAGGTAATCTCGTCCATCTTCAAAATGGCGAAGGATCGATACAGACACATGAAGTTTTGGAAACTCCTCCCGAGTGATGGGGCTGAATCGGCTGTCACGAAAAGCACTGCGTGGAGAAAATACTTGTAAGGATTTCTGCATTTATGTCATTCTCAGAAAAAGCTGAAATCATGTTTCTGATTTTTCCATTAAAAATTAATATTTTAAAAACACTAATTTTGTTAATAAAATTAGTGTTGTAACGCATCAGCCCCTTAATGTGTGTCTCAGCGATATGCGCCTTGATTGGTGATGGTGTCCCATGTGAAACACTCTCCGAGGAAGCGAATGAACAATATTTCGTTAGTTATTTCCCAAGGCATGCGTTGGACTGATGCTCTGAGGTTTTGTCCCCCTGAGATGTTAATTTTTAAGTTTGTTTATTCTTGTAATTGTTTTGTCTTGTGCTTAGTGTGTTAATTAAAATTGCTCTTTTGGCCAATTCTTGCATTAGTCATTGGGTTCAGCTCTAAAGTGTTTAAATATTAATATATTGATGCAATTTAGAAGTGTCAAATTAAGACTACACTGTTATTTTTATTCAAATTCATCAAAAGAACATGATTTGTCATGCCCATGGACAGTCACCAAGTACAGTTTTCGTTTTTTCAGGGATTTACTCCACACAAATCGAAAACGAACTCTTAGGAATACATGTCTAATACCTGTGACCAGAGCAACAGTTTACAATCATGGACAAAAAAAATTGTCCACAAATTCCCCATATTGCAGTGTTAAACAGTATTTCTCAAAGAATCAAGTTACCATTTTACTCAGAATTAGAGAAACGAACGTTTTGGTATTTCATGATAATTTATTCAGTGTTTTTTGTTTTTGAACGAAAGATGTAACAATCCATTCATCGCATCTGTGGACCAAACAAATTTCAAATGATTAAGTAATATTTTAAAATAATTCAATGAATCAATAGACTTAAATGCTTTATTTCTCAACTTTCACTGAAAAACTAAAAAAGCCCATGTTTCAACTAAAAATAATTTTGTTAGCTTTTATTAAACTCATTAATTTAGTTTATTAATGCTTATTTCTTTTGTCATGGTTCATGACCTCATATCTTAAGTGGCTATAACATTTTTTTCAATTTAAAAACTTTGAAAATATAAATATTTGATTTGAATGGTGTGTAATTTGATTTGAATGGTGTTTGAATGGTTTTGAAAAAGGTATTAATTTATCATAATAAATTAATTTCTTTTCAAAAGATGATGCTGTAAAGAGATGTGACAACAGTTCAGCTTTTAATTTTAATGCTTCTGACTTAACTGTTCAACATTTAGCTTTGAATCTTTACATCCTAATGATTTATTGGAAATAAATTTCATTTCATTTGATTTTAATACAAATTATTTTCATTTCTATGCATGAAATTAAGACATGTGGTTTTAAGAGTACGTTCAGCTATCTCCTTGTATCATATGGAACCCTATAGTGGCTGGAAATCACAGAACAGTTTTGCATCCATTGTATATTCATTTTATTGCACATGCACTAACAGAAATACACATCCAAAGAGTGAGCAGTTTGTCGCAAATACTAGCTGGGTTAGAAAGTTCAAACAGAACAGCGAGAAAAGAGCATGAAAAGCAATAAGCAGGCTGTGAACAGCAAGTGAGCATGCAAGTTTACAAAATTTAGATGATTCAAGACAGGTTAGTTGGTTAATTTAGGTTTTTATGGCACAAGGTCCAGAAATGGACAAGCTCTGCCAAACGCCAGATACGATAACAAAATCGTTGTAAATGTAAAAATATTACAAAATAGTGAGAGAAAGATTACAGCGCAAAGTTTTTAGAGAATAAAATAATGGAAAGAGATCAATAACGGGAGATTAAAATGCAAAGTTAAAATATGTTGATCATTATCATGTAGGAATAAGATACAAATATATTTTTAATGAATTTATGATTTAAAAATGTTGAGATCAGTAATATGTATATATAAAATGGATGAAAATGGTAAGTAATGAGAGTATAGTATAAAAGGGTATAAAAAATATTATATAGAATTTAAAAATCAAATGAAACCCTATCCAAATATTTTCAAGACAAGTTAAAAATATTTAGATGGGGTTTCTTCCCAATTAGGATTCAAGACAAGATTGTGAAAAAATTAAAAGCATCTCTAATTCCAATATTTGGACAAGTCTTCAAATGCACCGACATTGAAATAATTATGTGGCTTGGACTCAATCAGGAAATGAAAAATGATTATCAATAGAACATATTAGTTTAAAGTGTCTCAGGATTTAGCATGTATGCAAATGAATCATACAATTCAGGTCTTACTTGAGTCACCCAATAATTTCCCAAAATTGTTAAGCAAATCCTACCAGTGAGACCAAAGTCTTAAACTTCACTATGAAAATTTCTGACATTTGAACTTGTAAAAAAGGAAACATTTTACATAAAGGAAAGAGGAAATTTTCATTCTAATCTTTTTTCTTCATTTGCAAGACAGTAAATATGTATGGCTCTAGCCTTTGTCAATAATTTTTAGCTATGCAAGGGTAGTCCATAGACCTGGAATTTCAAATGACAATGAATATGTCATTAGGTAACAGAGACATACCTTGTAACAGCATATTCCCTCAAGCCAGATGCCAGATTCATCGAATTGAACGTCCCAATACAACCACGGAGCTTCCGGTCTTTTCCAATCTTCCATGTCACAAACAGTGGACTGAAAATAAAATATTTATAAATTGTCAGAATTATTTTTGAAGATATATTTTGATACAGCTCAACAAAAATGAACATTTGAGTATTTTTATTGCTTGTTAGTAAATGGTTATCCACTATCAAAACAAAATAACTAGTCTGTCTACTGCAAGTGCTGTGGCCAAAATCTGCAATCTTATATTGCTGTAGAAACTGACCGTATCCTGTTTTCATAGTGGATGCTTGAAGAAATGTATTCAAGGGTGCCACATTGGTACCCTCAATGATAAATTGGAAATATGATTGTTGACTTAAACTTGTTGCAAGATCTATACTTTTAAACCATCTTAAAGCTGTCAATATTTTCAAAACGAAATTTAACTACTCAAATGAATGAGACTTGTTCGCACAGCAACCACCACCATCCAAACTTTGTGATGAGAGCAGTTAATAACGGATGATAGTCTAGTCCCCAAATTAAAACCAATTGTTGTATTTTGTACTGCAAAACTATGTTAATTGTAATCAATAATTTAAGAAATAATAACTTTGTTTTTGAGTATATTACCATTAAAACATACAAATCAATTAAGTTAATCTTACAAAATTATGTTTTCCTAAATTATCCATCTGAATTAAAGTAGTTTTTAAAAAATGTATTCAGTACTCTTTAGTAAAAATGTATACTTTTTGCATCAGGCATACTTTTAACATCCCACCATGGATGTATAAGTAACAGAAATTTAAAAAATTCCCTTCAAAAAAATTCAGATCACTTAACTTACGAAAATGTTGCAAAACCTAAACTCACTAATATTAATTGAAAAGTTAAGCAGGACAAATTCATTTTTGAAGAAACAATATATAAATATATATTAGAAACTAATAGTTGGGCTGGACATAGAGTTCTCCAAGAGAGATTTCTTAGAACATTGACATGAAAATGGTATTCATTTTACTATCTATATCAGTAAATGACCTTAAAAATTAGCTCAATTTAAAACTATTACCATTAGAAGGAACGATTACATTTGGAAAATTAATAAAGTATATTTTTGTAAACAGTGCAAATATCAACCACCAAATTTGTTTTTAAAATAGATTTTTAAAATTTGGTCACTATTTTAATTTTGATTTTCACTCTTCGTATTTCATTTAAGAATAATGTTGTGTTAAAAAGTAAAAAAATTATAATTACTTAAAATTTTGTAAAAATTATAAATGGAAAATTTTATCCTTCCAATAAAAGAGCCAAAAAACTGAAAATGATCTTTCGTATCCCATACTAACTGCTAAACATCAATACCTTTGAGGAAAATAAAGTTGAAAATCAAAATATTTATTTTCAAAAACAATTAAAGTTAATTTTACAATTCACATTTCAAGTGCTTCAAGTTCGAAGCTACACAAAACCAACTATAAAACAAAAAGCAAAACAAAATTCGTAATTATAAAAACGATAAACGTTTAAATAAACAAGATATTAAATACATTTTACGACATAAAACGAGCGATTGCTACAGAAACTAAAAACAGTTTAGAAAATCTTTAATAAAACCTTCGCAAGTATCCCAACTATATGTGCCCTTGACAACAAAAAACAGCTGTTTCTGACACCCTTAGAAACAACCAGCTTCCTATTGTTTGCATAGAACATTTCAGATCCTCTGTTACAAACCAATCAAGCTTTTAGAAGTACTGGTTAGGATGAAGAGGTTATTTTGGTATGTTTTTTAATTAATTTGATACTTATATTCGTGAGTTAATAAATAAAAATTGAAAGTAGGTTACTTCTTACTAGCTTTCGGTTGGGAAATTGGGTGTCTTAGGGGACTCGTACTGATTCAGATAGCAATACAATACATCAAAGCAGAAAAAGCACATTTCGACGCAAACCACCATTCCATTTCGATATATACTTGGTTGACAAGTATAAGGGTGAACGATAGTGCCATTGCAACATGGATGGAAATGATAACTTTGCTTTTCCTTCTTTCCCCCACAACAACCAGCAGCCATGATTCCAAAACAAACCTCGATCACAGAATGAAACAATGAAACATATTCCCCCAGCTGTGCTCGATAAAATAGAGTGTACATATGACATCAGTATTAAGCTTAGCTTAATCAAAGGAGCTACGCAAGTCTGCCAAAAGATGACACTAGTTACCTTTTCAAGGTAAATTTTTGTTTCGAAAAATTAATTTTAATGCATTAAAACACATATTTACGCAAAAACATATTTACGCCAAAAGAAACAATTATTCAGATTTTCTTGAAGAGATGCACGACTGAGAAATCAGGTTGTGTTTCAAAAAGATTTAACGCTTCTCAAATATTATATTTCAATGTCTAATAAAAATATCCTCGCTTTTAAATATTTTGTCTGCAAAGAATGTACAATGTTCTGTAAAATCAATTTTTAATTCAAATTCATTTTCTACAAAACATGTGTAATCGAAATTAAGACATCGATTGAAAAAAAAAATGTTACGTAACATTATGTAATAATCCGAAAGCGGGTTTGTGTTCTGGTGAGGGGAAAGGGCATTCGTGCGGTAAACAGGTTTGTTTTTAAACGAGAGCAGAACATTCGTTCTCGTTGTGCGTCGAAGGTGATCGGTGTCGCTGAAGTCAATTCCATTTCGTGCACAGCTGATCGTCCACGATGTGTCCAGTCGTCTTGCTTGCGCTCCTTTTCAGTTTCTTGATGTTTTTACTTGAGATAACTGCAGCCATTAATGTCACATTTCACCCGGCCATTTTACCAAAAATAACCGAAGGAGAAGTAAAATCTGTTTACTTTTCTGTGGCGGATAAATCTTTCGCTGAGCCCAATGAAGGAATTTACAAGGCTGTGTCCAGCGACTCTGATATCGCTGCCATAAGTAACGGGACGTATTTCGATTTCAACCACAACAATGGATCTTTCTTGGTGAAGGCCCTTTTCTTGGGCAAAACATCCATTCGCGTCGTGAAAGAGATCAATGGGACGACAGAAGAGATCTCTCAGCCTTTACAAGTGAGTGTAATGCGCCGAGTTCGAGCTATATCCAAGGCTTTCACTGCTTCGGTTGCGACTTTGGTATCATTAAATTATATCAACATGGGATGTGCGCTCGATTTGGCTGTAGTGAAGTCCGTCATGAAGAAACCCATTGCTCCCAGCATCGGATTCATCTCACAGTACGCAGTCATGCCTCTAGTAAGTTATGTCCTACGATGACCTACTCAGATTTCATTGAACCTTTCTTAAACAATTGCTCTTTCTGTGCTCCCATTGTTTGTATTGCTGTCCCAAATGTTTGTGCCAATGCTCATCACAATTCTTTCCTTTTTTGCTTCTGCTTGAAGTTGTGAGCTATTAGGCACCGGTACTTCATAAGACATGTGAGCCACTTTGGGCCTCATGTAGCTAACAAAAATAATACAACTAATCTTCAATACTGTGTTGCTGAAGAGAGAAGCTGAAAGGGTACAGCTGTAGTCTCTGCCGCGCGCGGTGGCAACGCGTTTTTTTTGGCGCACTTTTTATGTCGCCAAGGACCAACATCGAATATATACTGCATACGTAAGGAAGAATTATGTAAATCTGAATTAAACAACATTTTGACTAGAAAAACACTGCAAATATTGATTAATTATATGGACTTTTGGCGTAGTTATAAGCGACTCATGCCGGTGAGGGTAACCCATTTTTTCTCCAATTTCCAGAATTAAACAACATTTTGACTAGAAAAACACTGCAAATATTGATTAATTATATGAACTTTTGGCGTAGTTATAAGCGACTCATGCCGGTGAGGGTAACCCATTTTTTCTCCAATTTCCAACAGTGAATCTATACTGTACATATGGAGAAAATTCGAGAAAAAAATGGGTTACCATCACCCGGTATGAGTCGCTTATAACTACGCCAAAAGCCGCGCCAAGAGTCGTTGCCACCGCTCGCGGCAGAGACTACAGCTGTACCTTTTTCTGCATTTCAATTTAAGGACAAATGTTGGTTCAAACTACCACCAGAATGTGCTACCAGAGTCTTATAAGCCCTATGCCTAAGACTCATAAAATTCTTCAACTGTTTGGATTGATGAAGGAAAAATTTTTTTTTGACCAGGACAAAATGACTGGACAATCCTATCAAAAGTAAAATGTGTTAAGATTGCTGTAAGCTATTTGTTATGACTGGATATCTTTATAGTGCAACTGATAGAAGTAAGACATGAAACAGCGAGTTGTGGTGTGCATTAATGCTCAGAGTTAATCTTTCTGCAGCATTAAATAATTCCATTTACTTCAACAAAATTTTATTAAATATATAAAGTTAAGTTTCATTTGTAAATAAGGCATTTGCAAATTAAGCAAGCAGCTTGAAAAAATTACTTCAAATCAGTACTCAAGTAGTTACAACTCTATCTGCATGGATTATACTTTTACCACTCATAACATTCTTATCAGTAATATTTCTGCTGTTTCTTTATGAAATTATTTGCTTAGAAAGTGTTTATAAAAAATTTGTAATTTAATTTAGCTAATATCTATTCCAACTAGTGATTGATATCTGAGTGAACATTGTAGATGCTGAGTGGCTTAAGAATCAGACAGCAAAATTGAAAACATGACAAAATCAGGTACAGCTTCAGTATAAAGACTGGCAACACTTTTGGCGTGCTCTTTGTTTCAAGTTGTGGCAGAATATTGGAATCTGCATGGGGTGTTTAAGGAGCCACTTTAATCCCTACATACAGGCTAAAAATAGATTGTTAAGTGGGAATAGACTTAAAATAGATTTTATGCTTGATGACCTTGGTGTGATCTGGACACCAGCAATAAGCTAACATAATTTAAAACAAACCAAGGGTCACCGAAGCAGGTTTGATTTCATTGGCCATGCACTGTGGTTAGTGAATTTTCATGACAAAATGTTACAATTATCTTACTGAAACAATGATCTATTGAATTCATAGCTTTTCATCATTTTATGTTTTTGAGATATGTGGATCTCTTGTGCAGCATAAAACTGCCTACTGATTTGAAAATTACTCGAGATGACCAGAATAAACTCTTATCAGTGAAAATTTTAAACAGATACTCTATTGTGAATGCAATTTTTCTGCCATGCATGTTTCAACAGGGAGGGGTTAGCACAAAAGAGATGGTGAAAGGGTTGGGATACAATGGATAGCATAGCAGCTATTCCAGTTTTTCCTAGTATTATGATAGCTTAACATTGTCTGCTGATAGAAAATGCCAAAGAAGGATTTTAAGGGTTTCTCTGATGCAAATCAAGTGGTGAGCTATATTAGAACTTCACTGTACGGAAATTAACTTTGTTAAATAGGGATTGCTTCTGATATTTGAAGGTTCCATGAAAACATTTGTTAAATGGAAGAACTTGGTAAACAGACTCAATACATGATATTGCTTTGACTTAATCTACATAAATTTGCAGGTTGCATATGGTCTTGCCCGTCTTTTGTTCGATGATGTCATCCTGCAGCTCGGACTCTTCACCTTTGGATGCAGCCCTGGAGGGGGAGCTAGTAACATGTGGACTGTGCTACTCAATGGAAACCTCAATTTGAGCCTCACCATGACCTTCATCAGCAACTTAGCCGCATTGGGTACGTACATGCATCATCCCACTCAGTAAATCACTTATACCCATTTGCTGTGCTCATTTCAGTTTTACCATAACAATTCCCTAATTTTATGATTTCATCAAGATATTAAATCAGTGCAGTTGTGTTGTCTTATTTTGCAGCAAGTGATAGAATTATTCATGGCCTGCCAAGAGATTTAATTTGACTTATTTGAAATCTGACGGACAACCCAACTAGGGTTAGAAATTAGGAGCAGAGTTCAATGTAAAAGACATGGGTATTTTTCCTTGGTTACCAAAATTTATAGTGTTGGGAGTTCACTTGAGTGCAATTTGAAATTTGTTTTGTATGTGTATATTGCATGTAGATGTGTCTTGCCTTTCTCTTTCTATTCCACTTAGATTTTGAGTATATTAGTTTTGCCTTTTGTTTGCTCTTTCTCATACTTTGTATGGGAGAGAAAGGAGCACTGAAGGGTTGGAGACCGACAAGGAAAGCCGTGTGAGGGTCCTTTCACTGACGTAGTCCAAAAAATTTGGAACTGTAAATATACTTATGTAAATAACACATGTCAAGTTGTAATAAACATAGTAAAGCACCCATGAAGAAGCGTCACTCTCTGTTAACCTATATTGATAAGAAAAGAACCACAAACTCGTAGTGTGATGACGCTTCTTCATGGGTGCTTTATTGTATGTTTATTACAGCTCGACATGTATTATTTACATAAGTATATTTACAGTTCCAGATTTTTTGGACTATACCAGCGAAAGGACCCTCACACGTCTTGCCTTGTCGGTCTCCAACCCTTCAGTCCTCCTTTCTTCCCCTCCTGGTTCTTTTTCTCCTCATCCGGATGATCATTTGAGGACACCCCTACCCCAACATCTCTCAGCGATCCAATGATTCCTTCCTGCTTACATTCCACTATGTATTGGCCGGAGAACCTCACAATAAAGTTTGGCTTCAAAATAATGGGACTAACGAGTGCTCATTTCAAACCCTGACACTAATCAGGTCTTTTCTTATAGGTATGATGCCTCTGTGGCTGTTCACACTGGGCAAAAGCCTCTTCTCTGAAATAGCCACCGAAGTGCCTTTCCAAAACATCCTGCTTTCCCTCGTCTCCATGCTCATCCCGCTGGGCATCGGGCTGGCCTTCCAGAAGTGGCTGCCCCGCGTCGCCAAGTTCTGCCGCCGCATCCTAGCACCTGTCTCTATCATCATGATCCTCTTCATCATTGCCTTTGGCACCTATGCTAACCTCTACATGTTCAAACTATTCACTTGGAACATCCTCATCGCAGCCTCTGCCAACGTGTGGCTGGGATTCCTCATCGGGAGTCTCATCTCGAGGGCCTGCGACCTCCCGTTCCAGGACATCATCGCTGTGACCATCGAGACGGGCATCCAGAACACTGGCATTGCCATCGTTCTGCTTGGCTTCTCCCTGGAACAGCCCGAGTCAGACCTGGCGGCCGTCGTTCCAGTCGCTGCCTCCATCATGACCCCAGTGCCGCTCCTCTGCGCTTACCTCTTCTTCAAGGCACAGAAAAAGTACTTCCCACCAGCACAGGAGTCTCGCCTCTACGTGATGGATGATGAAGAGGAGAAGAAGGTGCTTCCGACGCCAACCAGCACAGATTCCAAACTGTTGGCCTAAAAGTGTTGCTTTTTTTTAAGTGTAGAATGATATATTTTATAGAAATTGTGGTAACAATTTCATACACACATATGTTATATACCCTCCATTGTGATAGCATTGCAGGTGTGCGTAGAAAACTTTATTAATGCAATGAAATTTTTAGTGGTGGTCATCCGTGTTTGGCAGGCACTTTTTAAAGCACCCTTGGCCGATCTGATTGAAGAGGCAGTATGTTTAAGTCTGGTCTTTTTGACTTAAAGGATGCTGCATGAATATATAGTATCCATTAATTAACATTAGATAACAGTATGACTCAACTAACTGTTAATTGAGTTTACCCTAACTGTTGCATGATGTGTCATCTGACAGTTAACTGTTTATTCTGAAGACCAAACAGTGCTACTGCCTTCTTAACTACTACAGTGGTATAATGGGCAAGAGATCTTTTTAACATTATCAATTTCACCTAAAGAGCAACCTCAGCAGAAGGGACAAAGATTTTATGTTGTCCCTTTTCTTGAGAAGATGCAATATGGAAATATCAAACCAAGAAAAGATAAAGGAAGATGGAGGGGTTATTACACCAGATAATGGTGTATCAAATTAATTTGTTCAGCTGATTTTATTATCATGAGTCTAAAAAGAACCAAAAGAAAAATCTCTGAAACATCTTAAAGCTATTTTGAGGCTCCTGTGGATGGCCACCGTACACAAATTTCACTGTTTTCTGCATGGTATAATTGTTATACTGGTATAGCTTTGATATTACATTTCTAGACTTGTCACTGAATTCCAGCACAGATCTTGTTCTTACATGGAGAAAAAAAGGGAAATACAATGCAGAGAAATTTTTGATTGAAATAATTTATGGGGCTCATAAAGGAAAGAATTTGTCACTAACACTTCCTTTTTGTCTTCATCGGAAATTGAACTTTGCAAGAAATGTATTTCAACATTCAGTGAATTCCACAAAACCTTCTACCAGCAAAGAATCTCTTGGAGAACTTTATGAAAATATTTTACCTGAAAAAAAATGTATATTAAAAATTATCTATTTACAAAACTATTTTCCAAATTGGTATTGACAGCTATTGCTGGAAAAAATAGCAAAATAGATTGATCTTATAGAGATTTTGCAATACTCTGCTTGATGACAGTATTTTAAGGAGCTTTAATTAAATTTATGTATTTTTTAATGCACTAAAAGTAACTGACTCCTATTCACCTTAAACTAAGGATTAAAATAAGCTTTGTACAGTTGGTTCATATCTAACCCTTTTAAATGTCAAAACTCAATAATTTGGGGCCGAAATCAATCCCTTAATTCCTTTCTGTGCATTGCAAAACAAGACATTTGTATAAAGCGAATCTTACCAAAAATCTTGGCAATGCAAATCAGTGATAAGTTTAAAGTCATTTATCAAAAGCTTTACTACAAGGCTGAAGCTTATATATTCATATACTTAGCATTTATGTTTTTTTATTTTAGATATTCGAATTATGTCTCATTTTTACAAAAATGTTCTGTACTTAACGGTTTTTCGAAACTGACATAAAATACAAAGTGCTTGATTATGTGTTGGAGTTAGAAAAGAATTTATTCCTTGTGAAGTTATTTTATATACCAAATAGATTATGTGCTCTTAGCACTTTGGAATGGTTGTGATAATTATTAGCATTGTCTGGTAGTGCTTGCCAGAAATTGAAATTTAAATAATATACTCGTAATGAATTATAACCAGTTGAGAAACATGTAATTGAGCAAGCTCACTGTTCTGACATGTTTGTAGGAGCTTTTCTTTGTGAAATTGTTTAAATTCAGTGATCGAGCTTCATCGGACTAGAATTTTCAAAATCCAAAGGATTAACCACCGAATCTACACAAATATATTTTTCAGCTTTTCTGAAGCCAGATTACATGGTATGTGATTTTTTTGTGTTGTGCTTTTTGTTATTGTGTATCAGTTAATATATATATGTACGATGTATTTTATAAATCTGTTTATTCCATTAGAAATACTAATAAATTACATTATACAGTGTTGAAAGAAAGGGTTAAAGTTGGAGATAAATTTTGGGAAAATTTGCCATAATAAAATTACATTGCTGCATTCAAAATATTATTTTGACCCAGATTCTCTATTAGAAATTTATTGAAGTTTTTAAAACTGATATAATTATATTTTTAATTATTCTTTAAATAAATCAACTAATCGATTCGGTAATCAAGACATTTTAAGTTCTTATGCCTAGATATGCTATTTTTCTAGGTAGCTAATTTAATTAAATTCATCTTTCTCAGGAATCGATAATATTTTCAAGATTGAACTTTCAAAATACTATAAATGGAAAGCAATTTGCTAACACTTGTGTCTTAGAAACTAAGGGAAATATGTCTAATTCTATTTTGAAGCAACTGGAAAAGAGTTATTAGTGTTAAAAAATGAATTATACATTTTAGAAATATTATTGTTATTGAAATGACGTTTTATATAAAGTAATTGTCGAGCTAGTGAGTTGTGAATGCCAGAAATTTCAAAAGTTCAAGTTTCATTTATTCAGCATCATTTCTTTCATCGAATTTCAGAATGTGTCGCATAATATTCCCATGGGCCTTAAAAGGCCTGATTTTTCATTTTGAGTTTTTGACCCTCTAAAAGCTTTAATTACTGAAAATCCTTTTTGAAATATTTAAAAACTTAGATTTGCAAGAGAGCTTTTTGTATCCAAGTTCAAACGAAGTGAGCGTCAATCTCATTTCAGAATTCCCACAGGCCTAAGAAGGCCTGGTTTTTCATTTTAGTCTTAATATTTGCCCCAAAAAAGCTTTTTTTACAAGAGTACTGCATATCTGATTTCACCTGCATTCAAAAACCAAGGTCAATTGTACTCATCCAGGATCAAGTGCCATCAAAAATCGATGGCATAATCGTAGCCGAGCTAAAAATTGATGCTTAAAAACTGGGTTAATGAGACCCAAGCCTAGCACTATGTGAAATGTAGCCCTGAAAGAATTAAAAGTAACCTTGAAAAGGGGCATAATTTTTCGTTTACTTGAAGAATGGGAACCCTGATAGATCAAAGTTGACCACTGTCTTTTAATTCATTTAGTGTAAAATGAACATCCATTGAGCATGTGTATTCTTTGACTGGATTTATTTCTCATCTCCCTTTTCTATATTTTGTAGAACATTTATATAAAATATTTACCAATGTTTCTATTTTGTTCTATTTCTGTGATGCTGGTTCTAGTAGATTCTTTATTAGCACAATGATTCTCTTTGCACAAAGTGTAGCAAGTTTCGTGAACATTTTTTAAAAATACTTCTATGTTATTCTGGTTCTGCTAGTTTTGTCAAAACAAGTTTATAGTGCTTATTTTTAATCCATTTCCTTTCTAACTCATGTCTTTTTCCTGTGCCATATTGCACTTGTAAACTTCTGTTATCAGACATTTTTGCAATAAAGATCTTGGTATTTATTGATAAGAAAAAGCTTGTTCTTTTTTTGTGATGACTCAAGGCAAAAGAATATTGATATCCATTTCGCCGTTGTTCCTTTTCTACCAAAATAGTACAATTTATTTTATTCCATAGTTAAAACGTCATCTGACCGTGGTTCAAAATTACGTGGTGTCCTCGAATCATTTCCCTTCGGTTTTGATCTCGGACCGTCGCCAATAGCCCTTTATGTTGCTCCAGTGCGACGTTAATGAAAATACCAACTTACCCATAGTTAAAAAAGGCTCAATGTGGTACCTAATCTTGGCACCCAATAAATGGTGTAGACGAGTGTTTGGGTGGTCCAAACACATGAACACACTTGGAGCATGGTGCAGTCCCTTACAAAGGCGAGAATAATAGATCCTGCGTAAGGGTGCATTGCGCATATTATCTCGACTGGATGCTAGCCTCAATCTCGGAAGCATAGCAAAGGGGGAAGAGTACTCAAGCTAATCATTGCACATGAAAAACAACATTCATTGATGATGGCAAGAAATCATTTGAATTGATTAAGCATCTGCATTCCCTGGTTGTCGTTTTGCGGTGAAAATCATGAACAATGAAATTGAAACATTTCACACAAATTGAAGTATACAGGTCATCGTTATTGTTTCAGGTTTTCTATTTTAATTTTTATCGGGAGATGACGGGGCGTACATGGACTGAATGGTTGTATATGGCCCAAATGAAAGACCCAATGTCGTCAAATTGCCTTTCATCTTATATGCCAATAGCACGTTGTGTTGCTCCAGTGCGACGTTAATTACTTTCCTCATCTTATACCCCATTTAGGCAAAATAAGTTATACAGATTTTAATTTTGTAAACTCCTGTTTTTGCCTAGTCTCGCCAACATGAGTAGAAATTGTGGAAAGGAAATAAAAGTACATAAAATATGATTTCAAATTAGGTAAAAATGCATTTTGAGAGAAAAATTTATTCGTAAGTCTCCTTTCAAGGGAGAATTCACGTTGGCGTGGTGTGGAAGTTTGGAGAGTGGGGTGCCAGCTCAGGTGTTGCCTCGTCATCTGACCGTGGTTCAAAATTACGTGGTGTTGTCCTCGGATCTTTTCCCTTTGGGATTGATCCCGGACCGTCACCAATAGCCCATTGTGTTGCTCCAGTGTGACGTTAATTGAAATACCCAACCCCCCCCCCTTTCAAGGGAGAAACCGAAAAAACAATACTAAAGCAATCTGATAATTTATTATATTGAAATTTGTGCATTTGGCAACCACAACAGATTAGATTAACCTGGGAAGACCCAGTTTTTTCATAGAAATATTTTCGAATATTTATTTTTCATTATATACTCATAACTTCCAGCTGAATGTAAAATATATTAGTAAAATCTGAAAAACATGCTTCATGTTCTTAATTTATTTTTTACCCATTCCAGTGTCCCCTTTTGAGGGGACGTTTCAAAATAAAACCTGTTTAGTGACCTAATAAACCTGACCGTTACCACCGAGATAACAAGGCCAGACCGCTGTGACGTTTCGATCACGTGACTCGCTTACTAGTAGTCATAACAAACATCGCCGCATGGCCGGCTACTTATGGATTACCTTTAATGTAGCTTAAGAAATTAGGGTTTTTATACTATTTTTTACCGGAAAGCAAGTGCAGCTGCAGTTAAATATTGTTGTGGAACATTACAGTGTCAAGGTGTTAAAGGCTTTCGTCAAACAACACGTTTAACGTGTGTCCAGACCGATTTATTTAGGCTTAACCACGAGGCTATCCAAAATGCCCTTTAGATGCTGTGTACCTACTTGCTCTGGAAATTATGGATATGGTGATGCACCAAAAGTGGCGGTTTTCTCCTTTCCAGAGGATAAAAATATTAGAAAAAGATGGCTCAGGGCGATTCCACGAGCCGACTTTACACCATCAAAACGCAGCAAAGTCTGCGAACTTCATTTTCAAAACGATGATATCGTCCGGAATGTATCGAAATTCAACAAAAAAACTGCTGAGTGTTCTACCTTTTCCATGAAACGTCTCCGTTTAAAAGTTGGTGCTATACCAAGTATATTTCCGAATTGCCCTAAATATCTCGAAAACTTGTCCCACCGTTCGTAAAAGCAGGGAAGATAAAATTCGTGAAACTGAGGAATCCAATTTATTGAGAGCTATCAACGAAAGCAAATCTGAGTTCATTGCTCATCATGAATCTATTTCTTTTCAAAATTTTAATAGGCTACTAGAAATTTTGGATTCATTACCCCATAAACAAAATTGGTTTAAACTGATTGAGGAGTCAAAAGTTACTTTTTTCAAAATTTGTTTTTGTTTTAGGACCTGCAACAAATTACACTGTTGTAATACATTCAAATCTGAAAATGGAAACATTTATATGGCCAAGAAATTTCTGTAGATAACAATCAAATCAAAACACCCTGTCACGTTAGTAAAATTTGGAAGTTATTGAAAATTGTTTGAATTTTATAAATGAAACTAGCTGAATTACCCGGCGTTGCTCGGGTTGAAATGGTTAAATGTTGCTTGAAAAGTGAATTAGAATAAGCACTTTTTTTTCACAGAAAAATGCAATCATTTAAGTTGTACGGAAAATACATTTTAACTTTTTCATAGCTTCTACAATATACTTCGGACGCAAATATATGCATTTAATTCCTGAATATATTGCAATATGTAAAAGATTAAGACATAAATACGAACAGAAACGAAATTCCGACGAAAAAATGCAGAATTCTAAAAAACGAATGATGCGCAGTGTCGAATTTCGACTGCCTGAGTTTATTCTGAAATAGAGCGATTCGAAAAAGACATTTGAAAATATTGATAAAGACGATAATGATTTATGAAATTTAGTAATGCTCAAATATGACTGCAACATTTAGCTGTGCTAACTCAAACAGACAAACTCGGGATTCTAAATCAAATTTATAAAATAATAAAACATTAATTCTGGTTTGCCAAATCTAAAATAACAAAATTACGCTTTTATGATTAATGAGTTGAAGTTTTTCGTGTTCCATTACAAAATATAAATTATGAATAATGAAATATTTTAACTATCCTTTTTTTATCAATCAAATATTCATAATATTCATGTAAAAATATAAAACTCATCATAGAAATAAAATAATAATTCAAACGTATACATCCAGCATCTCGGTACTCCAAATACATGGCTCTTTGTTATAACGTCAATCAGTTTCAACTGCTTCTGTTTAAATACTCTCGCAATCAAGTCGTGGCGCTCACTGGGTAATTGACCATTGGTAAGAACCTCCTTGATCTCCGTCCAAGTCGGATTGCAGGTGAAGGTGATAAATAAGTCTGGTCTCCCGTACGTCCTCGCGTACGTCATAGCATCTTGTGTGTATTCGTGCATGTGTCTGGGACTCCTGTAAATGTAGCTGGTAGTATGACCAAGGCACCGAGGTTTTCAACGTTCCCGTCATTTCCCACAGCATCTCTCAGGTGAATATATTCGTCAACTCTCAGTTTACGTTGATTTAGGCGAATGTAAAGGAGACGCTCACTCTCGACTTTTGTGTACATATCGACGATGAACTGATGAAACAATTGCCTGCAGTTCAATACGTGGTACTGCTCAGTATCTCGAACCATTAATCTGTACGCATATAAATCCATCACTGAAACTTTCTTGCTCGTTGTTTCACCTGTTCTTGGGTTGATCTGCCTCAGATTAAAATGATACCCATCTTCACCATGTGGGGGAATATCACTGGGTACTCCAGAGCATCATAAGATCGATGTGTTTCCGAAATGCGCTGCAAAGATTCACCTCGTCATTGAATAACGATATCCCGTTGATGGAATTCATCGCCTGATATAACCACCGCGACTTCATCTGCTTGAGGAGAGTTAAAGCGCCGCTCGTGTTCGCCTGCTGGTCTTCGGTCTGCTCTTATGACTACTTTATATTCATCTCTTGGCATACGTTCCAATGCTGTTTCAAACGTTTTAATAAGATTATTGTGCTCATGAAACATCCTCTGTAAGTTTAACACAATCTGACGTCTGGTTCCCGAGATGTAGGCGCACCTCTGATCAGTTTCCATTTGTTCGTTTTGAATAAAATATAGTTGTAGAAATTTTGGTGGTTGATCTGGCAGCGGAAGCAACGATCCCGCTCTATGGTAAATCTGCCCTTGCACCTTGAATGTCGACGGAAATCCGGGCTGTCCAACAACTGATGTGGCGCCGAATGATGTCATTTGGAAACATGAGTTGTATTTTCTGATGTTACTAAGAAAATGCTTCGACTCTGACGTATCTGCTGATGTGTAAGACAAAAGTTCTTGCGGTGGTGGTTCCAGTTGGCAGAGTTTAAGTTTTCCATTTTTACAGCAAATACCAGTAGACTCTGATTTAAACTTTTTGGCTTGACAGTAACTACAAACCATTTCCATTTTCCCGATGGTAACACTTGCATGCAGCGAGTAGTCTTTATGTGAATCGTAGTGGAATTCTTCCAATGCTAAGCTAAAATGGTGCGCAGTCCGTGATCGTTTGGCTCTATCTCTCTTATCCTGTAGTCGGGCCTCACGCTGCTGTGCCGTCTCTGTTGCTCTAGATGTAGTAGCTCTATCTCTCTTATCCTGTAGTCGGGCCTCACGCTGCTATGTCGTCTCTGTTGCTCTAAATGTAGTAGCACTATCCCTCTTATTCTGAAGTCGGGCCTCACGCTGCTGTGCTGTTCTCTGTTGCTCTAGATGTTGTAGCTCTCTCGCAATTGCAAGTCTTCTTCTCGGAAGTTTCTTGACTACGCTCATCTTTCATCATCTTAGCCGTTGACTGCACTTGGCCGATCGTCTTCCCCTTCCTTGGAGGCATTGCTACAGCAAAGAAATCTGTAAAAAAATACAAAAAATGCTATTTCATAAAATAAGCAAAAGGACACTCACTGAGCAATGAAATCTATTAAAGAATACAATGCAAAGCTAAAATTAACGAAAAAACGAATTTAAAATTATGTAGTACTTACATCCGTTTAGAAATATAAATCAAAAATGTACACTAACACTGTCGAAAAAAGTAGGAAACACTTATACAATCAAAAGAGCGAAATAAAACTGCCAGATTCACTGAAACATGATAAACTGGAAGACTTACCGAGTTAGCTTCCTTTAAATACGACCAGCTAAGAATCGAGTGGGTGCTGGAATGTTCTCCACCATGAGTCCAATTAAGTTTCCGTTTCCCCAACTTTCTAGAAAGTTCTACAAAGTTTTATAAAAAAGAGTAAACATTAATTCTGGTGCTGCCAGATACCGAGTAGCAAAATTACGCTTTTATGATCAATGAGTTTTTCGTTTGTGCTTTTCGGAATAACGGTGCTTGGTTTAGAAATAAATATAATCGGTGTAGACAAATTAAACTGAATAGATAAAAATTTTTCAAAAAGCAGAAGGTCGATTTTACAGAATTTTTCAGAAAGAAAATCAATGCTTTCAACGGAGGATTCACATGTATCTATTGCGGACATTTTAAAATAAGTTACACGCCTTACCTAAAAAGCCTCGTGAAACAGAATTCTACAAATCATTACGTATTCAATAAATTATTTAAGGAAAGTTGGTCGAAATATACACCAACTTTCCTTGAAAATAATCCTTGAACTGAAAACCTTTCCTTGAATTTCCTTGCAAACATAAATATTTTAAAATATTCTTTCCTTCATCAATAAAATATCTATAATTTATTTACATCATGGGAAGAACTAAAAAGTCAGTTCAAACATAAATACTGTAATTTAATTTGTTTTGGAAAAAATTGTTTTTCGATCAACAATGGTAAAGCAACCATCGCTGCCTAAAGCAATCAATCTATGCTCAATGTTATTTCTATTGCGATTTCGAATAGTTTTTAGCCCCCCCCCCAGAGCCAATAGAACGGGGGTTAAGAGTTAGCCTATGCTGATCGCAGTGTTCTAAAGTATAAGTGTACCAAATTTGGTATGGATTGGTCAAACGGTGTAGATTTGTATAGAAAATATACCCACATACACACACACACACATCCTATTTTATATATATAGACTAGCTGAATTACCCGGCGTTGCTCGGGTTGAAATGGTTAAATGTTGCTTGAAAAGTGAATTAGAATAAGCACTTTTTTTTCACAGAAAAATGCAATCATTTAAGTTGTACGGAAAATACATTTTAACTTTTTCATAGCTTCTACAATATACTTCGGACGCAAATATATGCATTTAATTCCTGAATATATTGCAATATGTAAAAGATTAAGACATAAATACGAACAGAAACGAAATTCCGACGAAAAAATGCAGAATTCTAAAAAACGAATGATGCGCAGTGTCGAATTTCGACTGCCTGAGTTTATTCTAAAATAGAGCGATTCGAAAAAGACATTTGAAAATATTGATAAAGACGATAATGATTTATGAAATTTAGTAATGCTCAAATATGACTGCAACATTTAGCTGTGCTAACTCAAACAGACAAACTCGGGATTCTAAATCAAATTTATAAAATAATAAAACATTAATTCTGGTTTGCCATATCTAAAATAACAAAATTACGCTTTTATGATTAATGAGTTGAAGTTTTTCGTGTTCCATTACAAAATGTAAATTATGAATAATGAAATATTTTAACTATCCTTTTTTTATCAATCAAATATTCATAATATTCATGTAAAAATATAAAACTCATCATAGAAATAAAATAATAATTCAAACGTATACATCCAGCATCTCGGTACTCCAAATACATGGCTCTTTGTTATAACGTCAATCAGTTTCAACTGCTTCTGTTTAAATACTCTCGCAATCAAGTCGTGGCGCTCACTGGGTAATTGACCATTGGTAAGAACCTCCTTGATCTCCGTCCAAGTCGGATTGCAGGTGAAGGTGATAAATAAGTCTGGTCTCCCGTACGTCCTCGCGTAGGTCATAGCATCTTGTGTGTATTCGTGCATGTCTCTGGGACTCCTGTAAATGTAGCTGGTAGTATGACCAAGGCACCGAGGTTTTCAACGTTCCCGTCATTTCCCACAGCATCTCTCAGGTGAATATATTCGTCAACTCTCAGTTTACGTTGATTTAGGCGAATGTAAAGGAGACGCTCACTCTCGACTTTTGTGTACATATCGACGATGAACTGATGAAACAATTGCCTGCAGTTCAATACGTGGTACTGCTCAGTATCTCGAACCATTAATCTGTACGCATATAAATCCATCACTGAAACTTTCTTGCTCGTTGTTTCACCTGTTCTTGGGTTGATCTGCCTCAGATTAAAATGATATCCATCTTCACCATGTGGGGGAATATCACTGGGTACTCCAGAGCATCATAAGATCGATGTGTTTCCGAAATGCGCTGCAAAGATTCACCTCGTCATTGAATAACGATATCCCGTTGATGGAATTCATCGCCTGATATAACCACCGCGACTTCATCTGCTTGAGGAGAGTTAAAGCGCCGCTCGTGTTCGCCTGCTGGTCTTCGGTCTGCTCTTATGACTACTTTATATTCATCTGTTGGCATACGTTCCAATGCTGTTTCAAACGTTTTAATAAGATTATTGTGCTCATGAAACATCCTCTGTAAGTTTAACACAATCTGACGTCTGGTTCCCGAGATGTAGGCGCACCTCTGATCAGTTTCCATTTGTTCGTTTTGAATAAAATATAGTTGTAGAAATTTTGGTGGTTGATCTGGCAGCGGAAGCAACGATCCCGCTCTATGGTAAATCTGCCCTTGCACCTTGAATGTCGACGGAAATCCGGGCTCTCCAACAACTGATGTGGCGCCGAATGATGTCATTTGGAAACATGAGTTGTATTTTCTGATGTTACTAAGAAAATGCTTCGACTCTGACGTATCTGCTGATGTGTAAGACAAAAGTTCTTGCGGTGGTGGTTCCAGTTGGCAGAGTTTAAGTTTTCCATTTTTACAGCAAATACCAGTAGACTCTGATTTAAACTTTTTGGCTTGACAGTAACTACAAACCATTTCCATTTTCCCGATGGTAACACTTGCATGCAGCGAGTAGTCTTTATGTGAATCGTAGTGGAATTCTTCCAATGCTAAGCTAAAATGGTGCGCAGTCCGTGATCGTTTGGCTCTATCTCTCTTATCCTGTAGTCGGGCCTCACGCTGCTGTGCCGTCTCTGTTGCTCTAGATGTAGTAGCTCTATCTCTCTTATCCTGTAGTCGGGCCTCACGCTGCTATGTCGTCTCTGTTGCTCTAAATGTAGTAGCACTATCCCTCTTATTCTGAAGTCGGGCCTCACGCTGCTGTGCTGTTCTCTGTTGCTCTAGATGTTGTAGCTCTCTCGCAATTGCAAGTCTTCTTCTCGGAAGTTTCTTGACTACGCTCATCTTTCATCATCTTAGCCGTTGACTGCACTTGGCCGATCGTCTTCCCCTTCCTTGGAGGCATTGCTACAGCAAAGAAATCTGTAAAAAAATACAAAAAATGCTATTTCATAAAATAAGCAAAAGGACACTCACTGAGCAATGAAATCTATTATAGAATACAATGCAAAGCTAAAATTAACGAAAAAACGAATTTAAAATTATGTAGTACTTACATCCGTTTAGAAATATAAATCAAAAATGTACACTAACACTGTCGAAAAAAGTAGGAAACACTTATACAATCAAAAGAGCGAAATAAAACTGCCAGATTCACTGAAACATGATAAACTGGAAGACTTACCGAGTTAGCTTCCTTTAAATACGACCAGCTAAGAATCGAGTGGGTGCTGGAATGTTCTCCACCATGAGTCCAATTAAGTTTCCGTTTCCCCAACTTTCTAGAAAGTTCTACAAAGTTTTATAAAAAAGAGTAAACATTAATTCTGGTGCTGCCAGATACCGAGTAGCAAAATTACGCTTTTATGATCAATGAGTTTTTCGTTTGTGCTTTTCGGAATAACGGTGCTTGGTTTAGAAATAAATATAATCGGTGTAGACAAATTAAACTGAATAGATAAAAATTTTTCAAAAAGCAGAAGGTCGATTTTACAGAATTTTTCAGAAAGAAAATCAATGCTTTCAACGGAGGATTCACATGTATCTATTGCGGACATTTTAAAATAAGTTACACGCCTTACCTAAAAAGCCTCGTGAAACAGAATTCTACAAATCATTACGTATTCAATAAATTATTTAAGGAAAGTTGGTCGAAATATACACCAACTTTCCTTGAAAATAATCCTTGAACTGAAAACCTTTCCTTGAATTTCCTTGCAAACATAAATATTTTAAAATATTCTTTCCTTCATCAATAAAATATCTATAATTTATTTACATCATGGGAAGAACTAAAAAGTCAGTTCAAACATAAATACTGTAATTTAATTTGTTTTGGAAAAAATTGTTTTTCGATCAACAATGGTAAAGCAACCATCGCTGCCTAAAGCAATCAATCTATGCTCAATGTTATTTCTATTGCGATTTCGAATAGTTTTTAGCCCCCCAGAGCCAATAGAACGGGGGTTAAGAGTTAGCCTATGCTGATCGCAGTGTTCTAAAGTATAAGTGTACCAAATTTGGTATGGATTGGTCAAACGGTGTAGATTTGTATAGAAAATATACCCACATACACACACACACACATCCTATTTTATATATATAGATATCAAGGAAAAATTCTTCAGCCAACTATGATAATCGCTTCAATTGCTTTTACAGTTCAATTGCTTTGATTTCCCATTTTTACAGATTTAATGATGAAGAAATCATTAATTAGATTTCTTTAGACTATGAGAAAGGGTTTTCTTTTCTTTTTGATTTATGGTCGCATTTGAGAAACTATGATATTGGACGGTATTAAGCTTGATTGACGTGTGTATTTTAGTTAATAAAAGTCATAAGCGAGTTTTTCGCTATTTTTTAACTGAATTTACGATATAATTTTGGCCGGTTTTTTACTATATAAGTTATTGCTTTTACTATTTACGCACTCTTTGTTATCGTTAGTAAATAAGGAAGAAAGACGCGAGGGTGTGGAAGTTTCATTCTGAGATTATCGTAGTTTTGACTAGGGAAAAACCATATTTACAAACTGCTATAATAATTTGCAATAACGTATAACAATATTTTCCTGTGGTCTCGACGTATATAGAATATATTATGTATCGTTGTAGACAGATTTCACTGTATTAGGCTTTGAATATTCCAATACGGCGGTGGTCGTTCGTATCGCACGTATGACTACTAGGGAGACGCCATGATGGCAGCGGTCAGGCCTTGTTATCTCGGTGGTAACGACCTGACTCGTGTATTTCGTATGTCAAATCTGAGGCGATTTGATTGCGATTATCAATCACGCTTTGTAATATATGCGTAAAGAAATGAAGCGACTTTTCTCCTTGAATATCTGATCATTGCAAAAATTCTTCGAATTGAAATCGTATACCTGGAACCGATATTTGGAGATTAAAAGTTTATTCATCGCCCTTTGCTGATGAAGTTTCTCTTTCCCTATCGATTTCGTTTCACGAAAACAAGGAACCAAACTTGCCTCAACACCGCCGCCTCGGAACAAATATAAGCATTCTTCGCAGCGGGCGCGGTTGGAAAGTAGGCCATAAGGAACCGCTAATGACTGTCACTAATATCCGTTCAAAATGGCCAAAAGCTCGGAAACTAGACTACAGTAGCCCGTGTGTTTTATTTCCCCCGTGATCCACATATTCTTCTCCAGGTTGATTGGACGACGCCCTGCTTCAAGAAAAACTCCCTTGTTGACCCAAGTCGGGCCCATTTCTCAAGCAACCAGGGGCGCACCCACGATATCAATCGGTGGCAGGGGGCACCCCACGAAATGTTCTTCGCGTTACAAAAATAAATGTGGAAGATAGCCTTATCATTCTACGTAGGTGGGTAGTTAATATCGTACTGGAGCAACACAAAAGGCTATTGGCGACAGTCCGGGATCAATCCCGAAGAGAAAGATCCAAGGACAACGCCTCGTCATTTTGAACCACGGTCAGATGGCAAGAACAACACCTGAGATGGCACCCCACTCCAAATTTCCACACCACACCATCGTGAGAACATTTGAGGCCACGAGAGATTTAACGTGCACCATCACTCCATGTACACGATCTTCCAACTGGGCTACCGAGGAAAGGGTTTGAACAAGACGAGAAAAATATCTTTCTACCTCAAGTTCTTTTACTACTTTCATGAATTTTATGAGAATGCTAAAATTACGATTTAAAATTTCACCACATGAAAGCTCCGTCTTTCTATTTTAGCCCTCATCAAAATAATTGAATTAGTAAAAATGTTGCTAAAATATTTCAAACGTAACGTAGTGGAATCAGGCAGACAAAAGTATTCGGCACACCTTGCGTAAAATGTTAAACGAAAACATGAAACTCAACGTCAATAAGATTTTTGTTTTTGCATTTCCTTACAACTTAGATTGTTTTGTCTGAATATCATTGTTTGTATCAGGTATTTGTTCCTACTTTAACCAATTTCATTCTATTCTGCTTGAAGAGAGATTTTTAATGAATTTCACTAATTCATAACATAAAAATGTGTGATTTCTTCAGATTTCCTCATAAGACACAACTTCCAGTTCCCAAAATTTAAAGATGTTTGAAAGGTCAACATTTTTCATCCGATGTCGAAGCTCAAGTTGCTGTGCTCGAAAAATGGAATGCATGAACGGAATGAAAAAGTGGGTAGCGTATTTGGAAATATGTCTGGCAGCGGAAATGGTGACTACTTGAAAAAAAAGTTAAAGAGAAATAAATTTTCTTCGTTTAATACAACTTCTATTATTTTTGTCGGAAACTTATTTGATACCAATGGAGACCCTACTTAACAATCAGCCTCTAGTGATCACATTCTTTCCTGTATTGAAACGAGCCCTTTAGATTTTATTATTCCAGAATCCTCATGACATTATTTCTTAGAGGACTTAGTCTAGCAAGTTCCTCCTTGTCTACAAGGATAGGAGGAACAACTTCTTTATATAAATTTCCTCCCTACCCTTATTTCGAAATAAATATATTGAAGAGGCAAGGAGTTCGGACCTCTAGAAATCATTCTCTCGCGATGTAAAAGTCATGATCTCATGAGTCAGTTTCCCTCTATATTTAGCTGAAAGTATTATCTATTTCTATAATATTTGTCGTATTAGGGATTCAATCACCCTACAGATGGCGCTAAAAGCACCGTCAGAGTGTGTTACGATCGAACAAGCAGATATTCGGATGATATGGTCATGGAGTGGTCGTGTAGGACGCTCCTTGGTAAATTGTAAATATTTTGTTATATAATAAATGTTTGTGCTGTCTGCATTGCCTGAGATTCGCTGATAACCCATTAAATAGAACCAGATACGACATTGGCGCAGTCGACAGGATTTTAATGAGGAAATATGCTTTCGTTTTCATGGTGAGTCCTGCTCCTTGTTGTGAACTTTTATATTTGTTTCCTGCTAAATACTACTTTTGAAGAATGGTGTAAAGATTTTTGTTGAAATGCTTCAAAGTGAATTTTGAATTTGATTTTCGGAACTTTATTGTGGAACTTTCGTTTTAAATCGAACAGTTTTGTTTCGTGATCCCATTATGGCGTTCTTGGCGAAAGCAAGAAAGGAAGTTCTAAAGACTGTTGCTACCGAAATGGGGATATTGAATACCGAAAACATGGTTGTAATTGAGCTAAAGAAAGTTATAACCGAAAATAAAAACTATGATGAACCGTTCATGAAGGAACTCTTAAATACTATTATAGAAGAAAGAAGGAGAAAAGAAAAAATTAGAAGTTGAAGAAAGACGAAGGAAAGAAGAATTAGAAGTTGAAGAAAGACGAAGGAAAGAAGAATTAGAAGTTGAAGAAAGACGAAGGAAAGAAGAAGTTGAAGAAAGACGAAGGAAAGAAGAAGTTGAAGAAAGACGAAGGAAAGAAGAAATGGAATTCGAGTTGCAGAAGATGCGTCTAGAAAACGAAAGATTGAAGAATGGGTCTGAAATTCAACAAACTGATGTAAACATGAAGCCGAGGTTTGACTTGCAAAGTATTTTACAGAAGTTTGATCCCAAAACTAACGATATAAGCCTCTACTTAGTTCTCTTCGAGCGTCAAGTGAAACGAACGGAAATCAAGAAAGAAAATTGGGTGTCATACCTAATAGGATTCCTACCCTATGACGTTGCGCAAATAATTGCCAGAGAAAACGAAGAAGTGACGGATGATTATGAAAAAGTGAAAGAACTCTTACTAAAAAGATATAAACTTACTCCTGAAAGGTTCCACCAATTGTTTACGAAACACTACAAGAAACCCGAAATTACGTGGCGTGACTTCGCCTATGAACTTAAAAATTATTATCAAGAATGGATAAGAGGACTGGATGTAAAGACTTTTGAAGAACTGTCTGATTTAATTATTACTGATCAGATTAAGCGTAAAGTGCCATCGGAAATCCGTGATCATTTCATCGACGAATGGTCTCGATTCAAAATACCAGAAGAAATTGCAAATAAACTAGATGATTACGAAAACGTTCGAAATTGCGTAAACAAAAAAGTGAAGGAAACATTTTGGAAGGAGAATCAAACGAATACGAACATCAGAATTTTAATTACAACAGAGAAGAAACGAAAAATTCCATAGACCGGAAATATGCACCCCCTCACATCAGAGAACATCGATTCAAGACGAGAGAAGATTACCAAAGCACTAGAAATACAACTTCAAGGGAATGCTACATATGTGGTTTATCGCACTTCGCAAGAGATTGTCCTAAAAGATACAGCAGATCAACAAATATTAGCAAGAAAGAAAAGAAACCAGAAGATGAAATATTAACTGCTGAAATACGATCGGAGCATCTGGTGAAAGAAAAAATAAATGTTCCTATGAACTCTCTTCAATATGTAAACATTCTCGTAGATAATCGAGAACTGAAAAGCCTGATCGATTCTGGAGCTCAAATCCCAGTTTTCAATTCAAATTTTATTTCCGAATCAAAAACTGAAAAGGGAAAAATAATTTTAACTAGTGCTTTCGGAGAAAAAATTGAAGCTGGATTAGCAAAATTCCAAGTTTCATTAAAAAACGAAGATGAAAATAGACTTTGCCGTCCGATTGAAATACTTGCAGCAGTAACGGACAAAGTTCATGGTCAGTGCATTATACCCCCAAATATTTATGAATTACTAAAATGCTCAACAGAAGATGGAAAAGAAACATGTATTCCTAAATGTAACAGATTGGATTGTGTTTTTCCAGTGAAAGAAAAGGATTATTTAGTCTGCGCTGAAACCGGAAATGATGAATCAGAACAAGAATCACCAGAAAGCGGAATACTATCGTGCAAAAGTGAAAGCTTTCGACTTCGTGAAGAACAAAACAGTTGTGATACGTTAAAAGAAATAAGAAAAAATTTATCACTTCGAAAGGGAAACTTCTTTTTTATCGATGGATTAATATTCCACAAAGATAAAATATTAGGAGAGACCGTTCAGCAACTGGTTTTACCGCAAAAGAGAAGAGCTCAAGTTTTAAAATTAGCTCATGAATCTGTTTTTGGAAGTCACATGGGAATGAAAAAGACGAATGAAAGAATACGATATAGTTTTTATTGGCCTTACATGACTAGGGAAATCGCCGAATTTTGTAAAACATGTAAAGAATGCCAACTCCGAAGCCCAGAGAAAATGATTGATAAAATTCCCATTACTCCTGTTCTCAGACCGGAATTACCATTTGAATGTGTTAATGTGGACATTATAGGCCCTATTGAGCCTCCCTCAGCTCGTCGTCATAAATATGTGTTATGTTTAGTTGATCAACATTCTCGCTGGCCGGAAGCAATTCCTTTGCGTTCCTTAACTGCTAAGGCGACATGTGACGCACTGTTGGAAATTTTCATGAGAACTGGAATACCAAATACTATAGCAAGTGATCAAGGTACGAACTTTATATCGAAACTTACTCAAGAATTCATGAATCGCTTAGGATCCTCTCCTAGATTTTCAGTACCAGGATATGCAGCCAGTAATGGACTTGTAGAAAGATATAATCAAGTTCTTAAAAATGCACTTCATCATGTTATCCGAACAGATCCTAGTAATTGGGATAAATACATTCCGTTTCTGTTATTTGCTTATAGAGAAGTTCCTAACTGTACTACCGGAGTATCTCCATTCAAGTTGATGTATGGCCGAGAAGCAAGAGGTCCTCTGAGTGTGTTGAAATCTAGCTGGTGTGGAGAAATTCCTATACCTTTGAATATGGACAAATCAGTCGTAGATTATCTCCAGGAACTCAAAATAAATCTCGAACGAGCAACCGACCAAGCCTTACTTATCGCATCGGGAAAACAACAAGCCTACACGGATTATTTTAATCGCCGCACAAGATCCAAAGAATTTAAATTAGGAGAGCAGGTTTACTTACTAATTCCAGATTCTTCCAACAAGTTATATGCACGATGGACCGGACCTGGGGAGATAGTCGAGCATCCATCGCCACATTCTTACAAAGTGAAACTTCCTGAAGGAAAAGTACGACACTGCCATGTAAATAAGATAAGGAGATATTACCCAAGAATGAATGCAGTTGGTATTGTTTTTGAAGATGATGAAGAATTTGGTGAAATTCATGCCTCTCCTAGAACTGTATATCAACAAGAACTGTCTGATAAAATTTGGAAAATAAATTTATACGATTTACATGAGAAAGAAAGAAGTCAACTGATTCAGATATTACAGAAGCATAAAGATTTATTTAGTGGAAAATTGAAAGTTGCACAAGTTGGTGAACACAAAATAAGACTTGAGGAAGGCAAAGAAAGGACAAAACCATATGTTTATAGGATACCAGAATCTTTGAAATCACAAGTAGATACCCAAATTGAAGAGCTACTTGAATTGGACTTAATAGAAGAAAGTTCTGCAGAAATCGCTCATCCTGTTGTGTGTGTAAACAAAAAGGATGGAGGCATGCGTTTACGTGTTGATTATCGATCCCTCAATGCTGTCACAAAGGCTGATGATTTTCCTATGGAAGATGCCATTCAATTACTTCACAGCATAGGGAAAGCAAATGTTATTTCTACACTTGACTTGTTGAAGGGATATTGGGCTATCCCAATGGAAGAAAAATGTCGTGATTTTACTTCTTTCAAGACTCACAGAGCACAGTATAGATTCAAAGTAATGCCATTTGGTTTGAGAAATGCTGCTGCGACTTTTCAACGAGAAATGAACAAAGCGTTAGCACCATACAGAGATTTTAGTCGTGCATATATTGACGACATAGCTATATTTTCTAACAACATGAGTGATCATCTAAAACACTTGGATCTTATTCTTTCAAAATTAAAAGAACTACAGTTTACTGTGAATTTACACAAATGTACATTTGCAACACCTGAAATCAAATATTTAGGTCATGTTATCGGATCTGGAAGGCATCAAGCAGATCCAGACAAAATAAAAGCAATTGCTCAAATACCTGTACCTGAGACCAAGAAACAACTTAGAAGCATGCTTGGATTGTGCAATTATTATCGGGAATATATACCTTGCTATGCAGAGATTGCCTTACCTCTTACAGAGTTAACAAAAAAGAGGATTCCTGAAAATTTACCTTGGCTGGATATACACGAAGTTGCCTTCAACAAACTGAAATCTGCTCTAATGAAAGCTCCAGCTTTGCACACTCCAGTTATGAGTGAACCGTTCATAATACACAGTGATGCATCCCAGTATGGTATCGCCGCTTGTCTGTCCCAAGGAATCGAAGGATTACTCCGACCTATTGCATATGTGAGCCAGAAGTTGAATAAAACTCAACAAGCTTGGTCTACAATAGAGAGAGAAGCGTACGCTATTGTGTGGAGTTTGAAGAAGTTTGAAACTCTAGTTTTCGGGTCCAAAATAGAACTGTACACTGATCACAACCCTTTGTCATACCTTACAAAATGTGCTCCACAATCTTCACGACTACAGCGGTGGGTTTTTGCTCTTCAAAGATATAACTTAACAATAAAACATTGTCCAGGAGTCAAAATGCCTCATGCTGATGCATTATCCAGACTATTTTCTGAAGAGAAGTAGTGACAAATTTATTATTGTGACTTTAAGCATAATGTCTGTTATTATATGATTTAGTATTTTATTAGCATTATTATTCTTATATGTATATATATTTTTATTTTGCATTTTTCTTTACTGTTGATATGGTGTAATAATATTTAGGTGATTGAGTCCATAATATTTAAATTCAGATCTGTGTTTATGTTTTGAGAAAACCCCAAACCCATATCTTGCGGGGGAGATGTCGTATTAGGGATTCAATCATCCTACAGATGGCGCTAAAAGCACCGTCAGAGTGTGTTACGATCGAACAAGCAGATATTCGGATGATATGGTCATGGAGTGGTCGTGTAGGACGCTCCTTGGTAAATTGTAAATATTTTGTTATATAATAAATGTTTGTGCTGTCTGCATTGCCTGAGATTCGCTGATAACCCATTAAATAGAACCAGATACGACAATATTGATCCCTAAAGTTTGGGATTATAAATATTGGGAATGGGACGGAGAGGTTCGGGCCTCAAATAGGAGTTGACACCCCTGATATTTAGTTTATTATTGTTTACTTAAAAGTGAAGTTTTACGTGTGCATTAAATATTGAGCCGAGGTCAGATAGGAAGCGCAAAATGACACACGCAGATCAATCAGAGCGTTTTCACCACTCGCGCCGACACCTCTGATTGGTCTGCGCGTGTTGCTTTGCGCCTTGTGCTTCCTATTTGACCGCGACCTTAGTGTTACTTTTGTGTTTTCATTTTCTTCCCATCCATGTCAGAAATATTTTTTACATTATATTTTAAATCGGTTCTCGAATTTCGATTATTTATTGTCCCTTTTTGTGGGCAGTATAAAATGTTCGTCTAGATAGAAATCCTATTTGCAATCTGATTCTATACATAGTTTTTTAGGTCATCTGAGAAATTTGAGGCCACGTTTTGGCAACCGTAACAAGTACAACAATTTGGTTCGTTGATTGAATTTTTATGGTTCAAGGACCCAATTTGGCCAAACTGAGCCAAACAACGTCAAGTAAGTGAACTACACACACACAAGAGTTTCACTGACAGAAGATAGAAATACGCCTTTGTCTAGACCCGTTTACGTCAAGTCATTCGAAGACTAAACAAGACGCTGCGTCAACCGATAAGGCTCCATTAAACTGGGGATTATTTTCCCGAATGTCCCCACACGTTAATTACAATGGGTTCGTTGGGGTTTTATGGCGCAAGGGCCATATTTGGCCAAGTTGCGCCAAACACTAGGCAATGTCAAGTAAAAAGTGAAAGGGATTGGGGAACAGAGTAGTGTGATGAAAGCAGAAAAAGATGGCTTTGGCATCCCGGGAGCGCGTGTTTACTAAAAATAGTAAACCCCATGAGAAAAGAGATCACTCGGGTCCGTGAAGACCGTAGACACCTAAAGATGCGTCCCTGAGGACCTATTATAATGAAGCTCGGTTTCATTTCTGGATTTGGCTATCATGAAGTATATCCCTTTTCAAAATTCGATAGGTTATTAGATCGAATCAATACTGCCAAATTAATTCAAAATTCAATTATTTTGCAATTATAATAACTATTTTATATTTTCAAAACTTCAAATTTTTTTTATTAAAATTAAAAAATTTTGACGTTGGGCAAAATTGATATATCTTAAAATATTTTATAACAAATCACTTCATTTTTGCTCTTAACTCTTAAAAGTTCATACTTTAAACTGTCTTCGTGATTTTTGGTTAAAACAGTTAGAAAAAATTAAAACATATATTTTGTTCAAAAACTACATAAAACACATAGTATACAAAGTTCGAAAAATTATAGAAAAAATAATAATATATATATACACAATTGCTGAAGACAAATTAAAGAAATATATTTGAAAAGTAATTGTTGAAAATTTCATTCATTTATTACAAGTAGTTTTTAAGTTATATCCATTTTTCGAAATCCCATTTAACTATCGAAATCCCATTTAACAGAAAAGGAGAAAAAGAGCGTTTAAAATTATGAAAATATTCAAGTTACTAAAAAGCGCTTTTGCATACTTTATGTTTGTTTAAAATCCTCCTGGATAGTATTGTGTATTACTTCTTAGTTTTACTGCTTCATTTAATTTAATTTTAGCACGTTGGACCTTTTTCCTATACCTTTTAAAAGTATTTGTGGACTTCGTCGCTTTCCTGAACCGCCTACAGTCCTTTCTGGAAAGTGTTATTGAAGTATATTGATAGTACAGAAAATTCGAAAAAGTGCAAATTCAACAATAAAAACAGTGAGAATATTACGATAATCAATTCAGATCACTTCAAAAGTGTTCATAGCGTAGTTTATTTGAGTTAGAAAAAAATAGAGCTGAAACAGTAGAAAGCAGACTCCAAAACAGTTTGTTTAGATTATCTGATGGGTGAGGCTCGTTTGATTTGCAGCTGTCATGTTATAAAAAGCCGAATATTTCCGGTTCTGCTGATGGTAGAAACAAAATGTAGGTGTTATTTTATTCAGAAATATCTATATTATTTTTTAAGATAATAAAAAAATTTTGACTTTTTTTCATATTTTGAGTCCCAGACCCCCTTAAAACACAAAAAGGCTCCCGGCATTGATTCTACTTCGAATTGCTTGCTCAAAAATCTGCCCATTAAATTCATATTGCTCTTAACTTTCTTAATTAATGTTATGATTTTAACAGTTACTTCTCCAAATTTAGAAAATAGCTGTCTATCCCTATTCCAAAGCCATCTCAAAATCATAAATTACCCAAAAATTATCCGTTCGATTACTCAATTCTGATTCCGATTACTCATTGCTCAATTCTGAGTAAAATCTTCGAATGCATTTTACTTATACGCCTGGATCAGGATAGCATTCTTATCCCTAAATAATTCGGTTTCAGAAACATAGCAACACCAGCTGTTTCGTGTTACACAATTGATTCATGAAGGTAATCGCAAAAGATTAGTCATGTGTTCTTTTAGATATGACTAAAGTCTTTGACCGCGTTTGACACGACGGATTTATTTTCAAACTTATGCGGCTTGGTTGTTTGGCCCACTTTATTTCTATCGTCAACTCGTATCGCACTAATCGCTTAAGAGTACGAGTTGAATTTAATTCCCTTTCTTCCAAACGCCCAATCTTTGCCGGAGTCCCGCAGTTATTCCTTTTGGGGCTAGAACTCTTCAACCTATTTGTTAATGATATTCCCAAAAATGTGAATGTGTTGATGGTTTATGGAGCACATGCCCCCGAAGGGGCCTTGATCTTCGGCATTCCCAAAAATCTGCACACTCAGCTTGCTATATAAGCGGATGATACCGCAATTCTTGTCCAATCAAACAACATTCACCACATCTTGTTCAGAGTGCAAAACTATACAAGGGACCTACAGCTCTGGCTGACTGGTGAAGGAAAATTAATGCTTCGAAATGCGCGTACATGCTCTTCTCCAGGAGATATATCCAATTCGAATATGAATTCAATCTTGAGAACCCAGACTATTTGACTGCCCCCTCGTGTCTATTTGGCACGCCTGTGTACTATGTTCGCAGGTATAAATATTGAGGATCGTCTTATCTTAGACCCAAAACTACTATGGATTAAACATATTATTTACGCTGCGCTAAATGCTGCTATAGTCAGAGTCGAAATTAATGAACTCATAGCTCGAGAGAAAGAGTAGTCTCTCCAAATAATAAAATACTTCTCTACAAAGCCATCAGTAATCGACCCTTACTTACGATTCCCAAATTTAGGGCTCGTCAAGTACTCAAAATATAAACAATGCAGACCTTCAGAACTGTATATTTCATACGATCTCAAGCTCTCCTTACTGCACTCATGTCCAAAAGTTAAGCTTAATTCGTAAAATGCGAAAAAATCGGAGTAATATGGATACAATGATTCAAAATCACTTGTGGAGAATCGTAGGACGAAGGCAATTGCTGTGATACGGAGCGATATTAACAATCAATAAGGACGAAAGATGTCACAAAGATGCCAACTGGACATGTTTGTGAAGGGACGAATTCGAAATGTCTTGAATTCTGAATGTACTTCAGTGTGTGATCTTCAGACTGTGACAGAGGTTTCAAACCACTGGAGATGTCACCCGACGACCAGTACAAGGTCGGCCAAGGGTAACAACCGCTCGACAAGACCCATATTTGACGATAACTGCGCGACGTCAGAGGAACCATTCTGCCAGACAAATGGGTTCAGCCCTGACAGACGCCACAGGTGTAACAGTTTCGAGACAATCTGTATACAGGAGACTCAGACACGTTGTCTCTATGCCAGACGATCAGCATTTTGCATCCCCCTGACGTCTGCACAGAAACGCGCGCGTTAACAGTGGAGTTTGGAATATCGGCAGTGGAGTCGACAACAGTGGGGCAATGTCATGTTCAGTGACGAGTCCAGATTTAGTCTGCAAAGTGATTCTCGTCGTACCACGATCTGGAGAGAACGTAGAACGCGTTTTCAGCCGGGAAACATCACGGAAAGACATCGATTTCCTTCAGGGGGAGTCATGGTCTGGGCAGGCATCATGCTGGATGGCCGCACAGACCTCCGCATCTTTGACACGGGCCTGTTACCGGTCAAAGATAGAAACAAAGTCCTTGAGCCTACCGTTCGCCTGTTTCGAGGTGCTGTCGGTCCTGGTTTCATATTCATGGATGATAACGCGCCTCCTCACCGTGCAGCCTTTGTCGACGCCTTCCCTCAAAGTGAAGATTCCACCACATGCACTGGCCTGCCAACTCTCCTGATCTGAATCCTATAGAGCATGTGTGAGATATGCTCGGAAGATATATAGCAGTCCTCCGCCACCCACCAAGCTCCGTTCCGGAACTGAAAATCGCTCTCCGTGAGGCTTGGAACTCTGAGCATACAACTCATCGAAAGTATGGGTGCAGCATGCATGGCTACCAGAGGTTCCCACATACCATATTAAACTTCAGCATCACATTGCTTTAATCATTCTTTCACTAAAGTTGACACTCGTATTGTGAACCTTTTTCTTTCAACCTTTTCTTTGGATAATAAAAGTCATTCTTATCCTTGTTTTGCATTGTTTTTTTTCTATAACCCTATACCACGTTTCCTTCCATTCCGATGTTGGTTTTCTGAAATTCACATAAACAGCAATTATGCCTAGCTTTTGGACATGAGTGTATGTCCGGAATGAAATCATTCGGAAACCAAAATTAAACCCTTAGCTGAGTTCTTACAACCCATTTCAGTCAAGTTCTTTCAAAAACTACCTCAGGTGCCTAACGAAGAACTTAGATCACTACCAGCTTACAATCCAATGGTTAAAAGCTCAGAGATGAGACCTCGTGATCTTCTGCATCAACAATTTCAAACCTTCCCGCATCAATCCTAACGGCGTTGTGGTGTTTCATTTGGACCCTGAAGTCTACGACTTGAAAGTCAAACAGCGGCGCAGGAATACTCACACACCCCCTTACCAAAAATTAACCCTCCAAGTGGTTTCGACGAGATATCTGTTCCATCGTGATCTGACCAATTTTGCTAATGACTAGATATCTCGTCGTCAAGCTATTGCCGATTTATTTTTATGAGGACGAGATCTGGGTATTTGGGTATTTCAATTAACGTCACACTGGAGCAACACAATGGGCTATTGGTGACGGTCCGGGATCAATCCCAAAGGGAAAGATCCGAGGACAACACCACGTAATTTTGAACCACGGTCAGATGACGAGGTAACACCTGAGCTGGCACCCCACTCTCCAAACTTCCACACCACACCAACGTGAGGACATTTGAGGCCACGACAGATTTAACGTGCACCAGCCCCCTTTGTACACGACGGTGTTTGGCTGGATTCGAACTCGCAACCCTTCGGTTGCTAGTTCGTTACTCTTCCAACCGGGCCACCGCGGCCCTAAGGACGAGATCAAGATCTGAACAGTTTTTTTCTAATGATCGTGTTTTCATGTAATGAAGAGATATCTCGTCCAACAAGATCTGGTCAGTTTTGCTAAGGACGAGGTACTTCGTCGAGACAACCACAAGGAGGGTTAAGCACCTTCGGTCGCGGTCAGAATTCGGGAGGGTGACCACTCGATTACCACCCCGATTTGAGAGTGCACTTTAACCTTCGCAACCACTGATAAAATTAAGTTATTCAACCCCTTTCATAAATATTCAAAATTTTACAATTATGAAAATTGTTTTATACGATTTTTGTGATGGGGAGATAAGCTGCTTGCCCTGCGGGTGCTCCGTATGTGAAATGTTCAGCCCGATTCTTCCAAAAGGCCTGCTTGTAAGTTTCACCCTAGAAAAATCCTAGTGCAATTGAAAAACGGAAAAGATTTATCAAATATTGCATTGTGTAATTAAAGCGTTCGGAAATTTTCTTTTACAAGAATTACCGGTTGATTTATTAGCATTCCAACCAGGAGGGGCTCGATAAAACACAGCTGGTCATTATGAGCCCACAGAAGCCAACCAGGGAACGGTGTTGAATTATGTGCTGGACTTTTCGGCTTATTGACAGGAATCGGGGAAACGGCGTTGCTCGGCAACTGACACTACAAGCACGAAAAACAACTATTATTTCGCCTTAAATAGAAATTGGGTGAATATATTGAACAGGGCTGTTTCTGAGGCTGCCCTAGAGCAAATCTCAACAGATCACCCTTCTTAAAAACATATGATGTTCTAAATAAATAGTCCTTGATAAATGGCTTGTTTCGTAACTTAAATCAAATTCAAGATAAAATTGCACTCAGATTCATAGGTATCATTTACAGCAAGACACTGTTGCCTATTTACTGTGTCAGTAGTGTAGTAATATTTTGACTTATCTCATTTTATTTTTAAAGTGTTGGGCTCATTGAAGTCGCCTTTGTTTTTATCTACTGAAGGATTTTTTAGGTTGACCGTCGGTATTCGGTTTGTCAAAGTGAGTGCACCACTCTGAAATGGCCCTGATATTCAAGTATCGCAAAGAAATACTATAACGGGACATTAAAAAAATTAGTTTCAAAACTTCTTTTGAGTAATTTAACAACGCAAGGTATCAGCAATGAATGAAAAATTACTTTATCAAATCCCATTTGTCCCCTAGATTACTGTCAAATAAAAGTATACCTAGAAATCGGCCGAACAATCGACAAGAAAGATGAACGCCATCCAAATGTGTCCCGTAAAATGGTTGAACCCCCATTAGCCTGAAGATCGATGGCTACGTATGTACACAGATGGTTCCCTGTTCAGTAGGTCGAGGGTGCTGATTCTGATGTACTCTGATTTATTTTCATCTTGTAGCCCGGTTCACCCATTTTGGTGGTGAAGTGGAAGCAATCCAAAGAAGCATCTGAAAAGACATTCGTGGCCGTCGTGGCTCAGTGTGTATCTCCACTGCGCTAGCAACCTTCGAGTTGTGGGCGGCCCAGGTTCTATTCCTGTCAGGTACATTCCTCCCGGGGTGTATTTCTCTCTTCTGTGTCAGTAAACCTTTCATTGTGTGTATCAATTGATGTTGTATATCTCGTGTCTGGAGCAGCATGGCCGCCAAATATGGCACTTGCGCCATAAAACCCCCAAATCAACCAACTGAGAAGACATTCCTTCCAGGGAGTTGTTATATCTGACTCTAAATCTGCTTTACAAGCTATCTCAAAAAACATCAGAGAATGTCCACTTATTACGGAATGCAAGCATCTCCTCAGTAAACAAAAGGTCAGTTTCAAGGTGGGTTCCAGTTCACTGTGGTTCGACCGACAAAGAAAAGACGGACTTCCTTACTAAAAAAGGAACTAATATCCTTCAAAAGCTCAAGAATCCAGTGTCCCGTCCAAATTGTGAACTAAACACCTTATCCATGTTACGGGAAGAACTTTTAAACACTTAGAGACAAGCTGTGTGGGAATGTCTCTTCACATCCATCAATTCCATTCCGGAACCGCCAAGGAAAGTTGCTGTTCCGTTTCCTGACTGAGTATGACTGTTTCCACTTGTTTAAATGTAACATTGTGGATTCACTCATTTATGTTTTGTGACAGTGGACGACAGGACTGCACTGCAATGCACTTAAATGCTTTTGATAATAGAATTCAGAAATACCGGGAAACTAGATGGCGAATGCTGTAATGTCAAACGACCGACATTGTTTCATAACAAAAGTATTTAAATGCAGAATTAAAAAAATATCAGAAGTGTTTATAGCACCTTGTGTTGCTCCGGTATGACGTTAATTAATACCTACACTACTGTTTGTGAAAATTGCAACACTGAAAGAATCATCAGAAATAAATGAAATTTATTCCACGCATTACTTATAGTGGTTTAAATAAACGATCAAATTTACAGAGCAATAAAACAGAAATAATGCCGAAAATCAATATCTTGTGCAGCCGCCACGCGCAGCGATGAGAGCCTGTACACGTCGTGGCATCGAATCATACACATTCTGAATATCATGCTGAGGAATGGCATTCCAGATGGCCTCTATCTGATGCCAAAGTTCAGCCGTTCTCTGCCGGACGAGCGAGTCGCCGTCCGATGTAATCCCAGACATACTCAATGGGCGACATATCCGGGGAACCTGTCGTGCACTGAAGAAGGCTTGTACATTCGAGCAACATGTGGACGGGCATTGTCTTGCTGAAATACAGCTCCATGAATGCGTTGCAGGAGGGGTAGGACCTCGGACTTCACAACTTCCCTGATGTAGCGCCCGCTGTTCAGGGTCCCCACAATTTGGAGTAGGCGGGATCGCCCATGATATCCAATAGCGCCCCAGACCATAACGCCAGGCGTTCGTCCAGTATGACGCTGAATAAGACACTCCGAGAGAAAGCGTTCACCTCTGTAGCGTCTGACGAATACGCGTCCATCATTATAGTCCAGATTGTAGCGGGACTCATCTGAGAAGACGACCCTGAGATTACGCCCCGTGCGAGTGGCGATTTCGTGATCGCCTTGTAATTATAATCATTTGCATATCCTAACCTGTTTGCATTTCCTGCAAGTTTCGTTTAATTTGCATGATTCCTTCATGGTGCTGCAATTTTCACAAACAGTAGTGTATAATGCATTCCAATTTTTTAAGGGAAGGACTACTGGATTTTCAAGTATTTCGTCACGTGTCCTTTCTGATTGCATAAGCTAAATCAAAATTTACTTCACAAAATGGAGAAAACTAAAAAGGGGCAATTGCATAATTTGATAGCGAAAAGAGGTTGAATTGAAGATTCTCATAGATAATCCTTTGAAAATTTCGTATCGGAAAAGATTTCGAAACATGTTTAATTGATAAGCAAAATACAAATACAGTTTGCTTAGTATTTTGGCAATATAAGTTTCCATGTATTTGTATGAACCATTAATTTTTATGCTGCCTCCGTGTATGAATAAGGTAGAAGCGAAGTGGAAAAACAAGATTATAAAATTAATTATTCTTACTCTGTAAAAGCTAAGCATAAAATTTGTTTTTGCTTTCGATCCAACCTCGGCAAACCCAGTTGCAGTTATCAAATGTTACACAACGGTGCGGTACTGGTCCAATGACACCGGAAAAGTAAACAGCTTACCTCAGCGTCAACATAACGACGCACGTCATTTTAGTTTTCTAATTTTGTATCAAAATACACAGGTTTTAAGGGGGCTGTTAGTGATAGTTTGAGTACATAATTAACAATTTTTAGTCAGTACTCGAGTGCAAAAATATGCTGAAACGAAAGAAATTGATCAACTTTGCTCCATATCCTAAGACATACTAAGAATAATTTTTAACCGTATTTTTGCAGGTTCATATTAATGTACACGTGAATAAAATGGTTAGATATACCTAAAAATGATTCATTTTTATAACAAAGTAGATGTAATAGAAAAACTAAAAGAGATATTTACAAGAATGAATAACTCGGAATCATTACTACCTAAATAGTCTACTGGTGTATTTAAATAAATGGATGGTAAGGGTTTTTTCAGCCAATTTCAAATTTCTGAAAACATTTGGCTGCGTTTGGTTTTAGACCTAGCTCGTAATTTTACAAGGAGTGAATCTGAGGTGTGATGAGTTAATCTATTCATTAAATCTGTACTCATGTCAGTTCTTGACGTTTTCCTTGTAAAGTTACCGTAATGCCTATTATGTTAATTTCTGCTCTTTCGCTTCTGAGAACTGACCGAGACGCGATATCCTTTCCATGAATCAGTATTTTATGTATAGTTACGGACATTGAGTGACATCTTGGTACTTGCTTCGTATACTTAGCAAACCTAAGTTTACCTAGAAATCAGAATTTCAACATTCTAATATGGCATGGAAGTGCTTGATTAATTCTACATCGACCCCAGTTATTTCAGCAAATCTCTCAGCATATCTGAAAAATCTACCAGCGATTTCTATCGTTAGAATTCCGTTTGCTATTCGGGCATCATATCTATGAGCACACCGACTACGCTTTAAACTTACCTTGCACTTGCTACTAATTTGGAGCAACTTTATTCTTATTTTTTAATTCCCGAACTTGCCGCAATTTAATTTCAAACCTGTAGAAGTTATGGAGAACATTAAAAAACGTATCCATGAATACAAAAGTAATAATCCAAGAGGAAGAAATTTTTTGCATACGATCGTTTGTTAAACAATATTCAGGTTGCTTATTTCGCTTGGTTTTGCTCCACACAAATAACATGTTTGAGTTGACTTACATGATACAGCAGTACACTTTAGTACCTATCACACAAATAATTAATGTAGCCCTTACAAGCTGTTCCATTTCAATTACAAATATTTCAGTGGGTGAGAGCGAAGCAATTTTATTTTCGACTTTATTAGCATATCTAGTAGTTGAATCTATTGATTCCTTGGCAAAGGAAATTGATGGAACGATAGTATAGTCGAAGATGGTGCAGGATTTAGCCAAATAATTATTTTACCCTCGTTAGTGCAAGAATATTTGCAAAATTTCCAAAGGAATACTAAACAAATTTTGCTGAGATTGTTCTTCAGAAAAGAATAACCGTATAACAGAGCGATCAGGAGTGACTGGTTGTGTTCAACTGAAGTTTCGTGAACCGATAATGATCTCAGAAGAGTAACAACTATTTAGATTATTTAACTTTATTTATGAGTATATAAATTAGAGTTAATGTCATTTACGTTGTTCATGTGTACAATGTTTTTTTTAATTAAAAGATTGGAGTCAACTATTAGAGCAAGCACTTGATTTGCAGATAATTTTTGTTGGCTTTTTAATAAAAGATAGATGCCATTTTCCTTGTACTTCTGAGGTTCAGAGAGTTCTTTGACGATCGAGGTGGAATCTTCCATAGTTCTGTTTCTGTCATTTCAATTTAAGTCAAGTGTGACAAGAGAGGTTCTTTTAACCGTGAATGACTTCACAAACTCGGAAAATCCAAACGAAACATTTATTACACGGAAGACGTACAAAAACAAAACATGACAGGCTATTTATATACATCAGAATACTCAACGGATAAACAAAAGTGTTGTTCTTCCAATTTCAAATGCAGTGGAGTTGAGTTGTTCACCGCTTCTTTTCACGAAAATTAATTCTCGTGACAGTTTCATTGGCCGTCGACAATTTCTTGACTAGTTCTCTTCAAATTTTGTGATTTGTTTTTCTTGAACTTGGAGTTATGGGCTTAAAAATATTTTTGAAACGCCTGTCCTGTTTTTCAAATTACTTTGTGAATTACTTGGTAGATTTTGAATCACAGTATGAATAAAGGTAAATTTTCTTTGACGTCAAGAATTATTTCCTTTGGAATAGTGTCTGCCCGTTTTACTCCACTTTTGCTCAATTCTTTGGAAGAAAATTCGAGCATTTTCACTTTAATACTATTTAAAAGCATTATTTGGAAACAAATGTTCATTGAGTCCTGAAAAGTATGTTAGAATAGCATACGTTATTGTTTAATTCGAATTTATAACCAAAATATCAAAACTGGAATAACTTTAAATTTCCAGTTATTCTGAAATTTAAGTGAAATCTGATTCGTAAGTTTCGCAAGTTTTTTAAACACGCCAAATTAATCTAGCTTTCAGCCACATGTAATGCAATGATATATACTGTGATATAATAGGTTAAAATTCTGGTTAAAATTTGGAATTAGCAGTTATGTTACATAGTAATTAGCTACAAATTCAAAAGACTTGCAAATTATTAAAATAGTATATAAGGAAATAAAAACACGTAAACGTACCTTGATAAAACTGAAGATAATGATCGTATCACAGTTTCTAAAGGATATATAGGATCTATACTTTTCAATTAAACTAAGTAACGGTACATATACGTGAGGATGGTTTTTCAGTCAACACAGAAAGCAAGACTTTGAACCCCTATACTTCTTGGTCGTGGAAATTATTTGGAAAATTACCCACGTGGGTTCTTTCTAAAGGTCTACTAAGATATGTTGCATCTTTGACAGTCTGGGACTCAAAGAAAAAATTTACTTCTGTCACATAGATTGATTGAAACTGGAACATCCGGCGTCTCAGGAAACGTCGTGGGATGAGAACGCACTGCGTAAAGTCTTGATGTGAGCTAATCTGCTTTTGCAGCCACCAATCTTACTCTTTGAGTGGCCAATCGGTTAGCACTTGGACTCTCGGCACGGAAGATTTTGTATTTGAATCCTGGTCTGGATGGATTTGTTATCCACTCTCCAAGAAATAGAAGTAGAACCTTTTCGAGGCTATTTTTCATATTTTTAAAGCTACAGTTTACAAAGATCGCAATAGATTTATGCGGGAACACATGAAGAACACATGAACATGAGAAATATTCACATGTGAAGAAACTCTCACGAGCAATAGGTTTAAGTCTCGTGGACCCAATTTTGAAAACATCGATGACACTTGACCTTGGGCGAATATCATTGACCTTATGTTTTGAATACAGTGAAATAAAACATGTAAAGTTCTGATAAAAATTATGGCTTTTAAACCTTTTAATGACTTTCAGCAAATATTAAGGCTTTTTAAGGGTCCTTAGAAACTAAAACGAAAAATCAGGCCTTAAGGCTTTTTAAAACCCACCACGGGAATGGGAACCCTGTTCAATCAAGAGGACTCTGAACTTGATTAGCTCAAATTGAAATAAGGTTCGATTTGACTGCAGTTAAAGTACGGTTGGGCAAACTATCTTGGCCGTAGGATTTTTTATGAACTACTTTCCCCTCAAAAGTAATTTTCTAAAACTAGTAATTTTCTTCTCGGAATGAGACGGGAGTAATTTTGTACCAAAAGGGATGCTTGTATTATCTGAGATTCTTTTCGGTCTTTCAAAGTTCTAATTTTAAAAAATCTGATAAAAAATGAAAAGTTGAGAAAGTATTTTTCTTTAAAAAACATTTGCGCAGCCTGATCAAATATGACTCTTGTGCCATAAGAACCCAACCAATCAAACCAACCTTTTCAAGAAAAAAACTCGAGAAATTTGAAAAAATTTCGTGTATTGTAACAGCAAAGCTACGACTTCAATACGAACACTGAATACATAAATAAGACTACTGGGTATTGCTGATTTGCAAAATGCTGATATGAAGCACTAAAAGAAGTCCCTAAAAGTCAGCCCCTTAAAACAAATATTTATATTGATTAGCAGGCAGCAATTCAAGCACTTAAAAAATGCTTCACCAGTTTTGATTCTCTTGAAAAAAATATCCCTTCTAATATTAAGTTTCAATACAAATTCTAAAATAAATTTTCAATGGATCCCATCACATGTTGGTATTCCGGGCAATGAAAGAGCTGATTTATTGGCAAAAGCCGGAGCAAATAAACATCCTGGCACAAGAGAAAGTACCGTCCTGCTCTCAGAGGACGATCACCTGTCCGTACTTAAAAAGAAATTGCGCAGATCATCTCCAGTACCCTTTCATCACTGATACCTCAGTGGAATACCAGGAGAGCTGCTTGCCCTAAATTTGCTCCGGAAAACTTTATGCTTGCCAGGCTGGCCATTTGAAAAAGACGATTTTCATTGATGACCAGAAATCCTTTCCCACGTATACAAAGTGAGGCTTATTAGTAGTATACGGGCCCGTATAGTAGGCGGAAGTGACGTCATACCACGTGACTGGAAGTGGGTGGTGCCAAGTGACGTCATACCACGTGACCGGAAGTGGGCGGTGCCAAGCGACGTCATACCACGTGACCGGAAGTGGGCGGTGCCAAGTGACGTCACACCACGTGACCGGAAGTGGGCGTGTCCGAATGACGTGACGTATTGTTTGTTTACATTTTGGACTTGGAATTTTTTTTTGTCATCGACTTCGTGCAGGCGTTGAGTTGTTTCAAGATGGCGTCGTACTTAAAAGCACGGCATTGAGTGAGACTGTGTTGCTTTGATGGGGCAGTGGCATGTAGTGCGTGTATGATGGGACAGTGGCATCTCTGCACCTGGTAACAAATGTTGCTGACGATGTTAGTATTCTCAAAAAAGTTGAAATGACTTCTTGTCTTCTAGGTAAAAATGAACACCAAACTTCTTTTGGAAGACAATTCATATAATGCTAAAACTGTGCCGTACTTTGAAAGTCACTGTCCTATAAACCTGGATAGGACTTAAAATCAGCAAGTCTTCTTCCTTATCCCAATGTAAAAAAAAAACAAATTACACTAAGTCATTGAGTCTACAAAAAAAGTTTTTTGGCAATGGCAGATGGGTCCTTAAAAATGTCATCATGTATGGCTCCAATGCAATTCAGGATGTGTGAGGGAGAGGCTGGTAATAAGAGTAGTATACGGGCCCGTATAGTAGGCGGAAGTGACGTCATACCACGTGACCGGAAGTGGGCGGTGCCAAGTGACGTCACACCACGTGACCGGAAGTGGACGTGTCCGAATGACGTGACGTATTGTTTGTTTACATTTTGGACTTGGAATTTTTTTTTGTCATCGACTTCGTGCAGGCGTTGAGTTGTTTCAAGATGGCGTCGTTTCGTTGCCATGGTGATGAATCACTCGTAGTGCCATCTGGTGGAGAAATTCGAAACCCTATTATTTTTAATTAAAAAGGAATTTCTTGGATTCGAACCGAGGATCCGAAGTCAAGTGCGTTACCACGGGGCCATTGGTCAGTTAGCAATAGGTGATGAATTAATGTAGTGTTTCTCTCTCTTTTGGACTTGTATTTTTTCTTAGTATTAGGAATGGGTTATTTTTAGAAAATGGTTTGAATAATTGCATAGGGGTTTTAATAAATGCTTTTACAAAATGACTTATGGCGCCATCTAGTGATTTTAAAAGTAATTAATCTAAGGGACGAATTGATTTCTTAATGTTTTTACTTTATTCATCACCAGTGACGTCAGTGTGTTTACGTTTGGGACTTGGATTTTTTTCGTTATTCGTACCGCCATCTATTGTCATTTACTTGAGTGAAATCCTAAGAAAATAAAAAATATTTGATATTTTATTGGGGCTCGAACTTAGTACAAAAGTACTCATGGTCGAGGGTTAGTTGAATGATTATAACCGTTCGGCCACGAATACCTATTCTACAGAGATTTAAATGTTTAGAGACCTTTTTTTTTAGAATTGGCGCACGCGTGACGTCAGTGTGTTTACGTTTGGGACTTGGATTTTTTCCTTCTGAGATTTCGATGTGACGTCACGATTATGTCCATCAAGTCTGAACTTGAAAAGCCAAGTCTGAACTTGAAAAGCCAAGTCTGAACTTGAGAAACCTACTCACAGTACATTTCCTACGCAGGTTACGCGGAGGAATACATGAAATGGACCAATGGGAGGACAGGAATGTGACGTCATTACCGTTTCGTCGAATCGGAGTAGCGGATAGCTTTCAGTGAATCACAACACCGTATGATTACAACATGAATTAGAATTAGTTACTGTGCTATACCAGTCAATCTATACAGTTCTGTCGTCGAGCCCGAGTGCACACACACACACACATCGTGTCCATTTTAATTGTGATATTTGCTGTTTGCTTCCTTGACTTTTCGTAAAATGACCACAACTAGCCATAATAAGAAACGAAATCTTACAGAAAATATGCCGACTGAAGAAAGTCACAAGAGAATTAAGAATGCACATAAAGTAAGTAATAGTCTTTATTTGTTATGATTTTTAAAATTTAATCTCTATGAATTTTTACTTCTTTTACATGTAATTGATATCTTATTATTTTAATCTTATTTTGCAGGGTGGAATCTTTACAGAAGATGGAATTCCAGAAGAGATGTTTCATATCGGAGATTCCATATTCGTTTATCCAAATACTTTTCGAGGAAACGTATTGGTGCACATCAGACGGTTTACAAAGTATGGATCAACTTTCTATCCGACGAAAGAAGGTGTGACACTCTACCCTGGATGGATTGAATTCATCATGAAACCTGGTGCTTTACCACAAGAACCCCGTGATCTGAGAGGAAGTTTTTTCTTACCCGAAGATGAATTCAAAGTTGATAGTGTGGACTTCGAGAACTTTACATTCACTCGATTCCAAACTACACAAAGTGGTGATACCTTGAAAAAAAGCATAACTCTCTCTTCTTCTCAGTGGACTGAAATGAAACAACAGTATAATTTTATTGCTGCGAGTGTCTTGGATCATGTTTATGGCGCTATGGACCTTTTGAGTGCCTACAAGACTTTCGAACAATGTGTGAACATCGATGAAAGTTTGCCGGACTCTTTAGATGTTAGTCTTGGGACTCAATGCCTGATAGAACTGCTGAAAGATTCATTGAGCCATTGCCTAAAAGAAAGGGGTTTGAAAGAACCCGAATTATTATCTGAGGAACTATGGGCCAATAGGGTTGAGAGTTTTAATTCTGCCGCATTTTCTTTGGAAGTTACTGAAATCGTCGATTATTTTTACCACAGATTGTGGGAACATAAAGACTTTTTGTGCTTGTCAAAACCTGCAATGTATGTTACATCACAATTCTTAAAGGACATTCGATTAAAAGATGTTCTGAGAGAGGTAAGAAATGTGCTCTGTCCTCCATATACGTTTGAATATTTTGACGATTGTAACTGATTCATTGCATTTTTTTTTCTGTGCACAATATGTTTAAATAAATAAATAATTGTACTAGCATTTCTCTTTGGTGTTTTTTTTCTCATAACTGATTGTCTTAATACTTTTGTACTTGATTATTCAGTTTTAATCTCTTAAAAGAAAAAACTTTATTTCCTTTTGTACTTAGTAGTGGAGATTGTCATGAGGAGTATATAAATACTGTATTTCTTAAAATTTTAACAGTCATTATGAATATCAGCTTTAGGTTAGACCACAACCGCTGCTGCAATGGAAGAAATTCTGAATCAGACATATCGGAATCCCAAACTTCCCGGCAGCTTTGGTGGTATCAATGCTTTACAGCGTGCTTTAAAAGGTCGTGTGAAAAGAAAACAGATAAAGAATTGGCTACAAACGAAAGATTCGTATACTTTACACAAGCCTTTACGGCACAAATTCCAGAGAAATCGTGTAATAGTAGGAGGATTAAACGATCAGTTTCAATCTGATTTAGTGGACATGCAATCTCTCGCCCCTCATAACGACGGGTATAAGTATTTACTTACTTGTATTGATATTTTGTCTAAATATGCATGGGCCATTCCTCTGTTAGATAAAAAATCTGCAACTATATTGAGCGCTTTTGAAAAAATATTTTCCGAACGTACTCCTCATTCCTTACAGACAGACGCTGGGAAAGAGTTTACCAATAAACTAGTGCAAAATTTTTTAAAAAAGAAGAAAGTTCATTTCTTTACCACACATAATTCAACAAAAGCTTCAATCGTTGAACGCTTTAATCGTACCCTTAAAACTAAAATGTGGAAATACTTTACTGAAATAAATACGAAAAGATATATTGACGTCATAAACCAATTGATGCATAGTTATAACCATACTTGGCATCGTAGTATTAAAACAGAGCCTTCATCAGTGACATTACAAAATGAAGGAAAGGTATGGGATACGTTATACGGTCAGCAAACTGTTGCAAAACAGAGCAGTTCAGAGTTAAAGGTTGACGATACTGTTCGTATTAGTCGGGAGAAAATGCACTTTGAAAAAGGATACGAACAAAACTGGACAAAAGAAATTTTTACTATCGATAAAATAATACATCGGATACCTGTTGTGTATAAACTGAAAGATTTAGCAGGGGAAGTGATACAAGGAAGTTTTTACAAAGAGGAATTGCAAAAGATCTCTGATTCCGGATTTTATCCAGTAGAAAAAGTTTTAAAGAAAAGAAAGCGTCAGGGTAAAACGGAATACTTTGTGAAATTTCAGGGTTATCCTGACAAATTTAATGCTTGGGTTGAGAATGTCAAAATGATATAAATAGAGCTGTCACCGTACTTACCTTCTCATTTTCACTGTACGATGTCGTTCTACATTACACTTCCCAGCGATAGCTCTATCGAGTTTTATCCTGGCAACACAATGTCTCACTTCTACACGAAACTCCCTAAACGTCTGGAACTCTCAGGTGAATGGGAAGTAGGATTAGTTGAAATGATTTATCCCAGAATGTGGAATAACATCATTGATGGTGAAAATTCTTTCGAATATAATTTGGGAAACGGAGTAAAAGTTAATGGAAAAATAGCGTGCGGATTTTATGATTCTCCGATCGACATTTTAAATGCATTTCCAAAGCACATAAAAATTCAAATGAAATATAACAAACACACTAAAAAGGTGATGGTGCAGCTCACTAATGGTGCAACGGTGAAATTATCCAAGGGATTAGCTGAAAACTTAGGTTTTGAACCTAATAAAGTGATTGGAGAAAATTTTATTCCAGGAAATGGAGGCCCAGATACAGTAATCACTGAGAGTCCTTTTGTTGCGGATCCTAATGTTGATTTACATTTGTTGTACGTTTATACGGACATCATTCAGCCTGAATTTGTTGGTGGGATCTTAGCTCCTCTTTTACGAACTCTGACAGTGAAGGGAAGAGATGGTGATATGATTCAGGAACAATTTGAGAGACCTCATTATTTACCAGTTTCCAGAAAAAATTTTGACTCGATTGAAATCATTATAAGGACGCACACTGGTCGTTACGTCTCATTTGAACGCGGAAAGTTGATAGTGAAACTACATTTTCGCTTGAAACAAATCATATAAAAAGAGTGTTCCTTTCTGAATTGATTCATTTTTCATTTTCGCATTCAAGAAAAGAAGTAACAAAATGTTGGTTCCTTACACGTGTTGTAGTAAAAAGTTTGAAGATTATTATTCAGAGCAAATTGGAAATGGCTTGCCCTACTATAAAGGAGTTGTTTTTCAGAAAGGGCACGGAATAGGAGGATTTTTTGCAAAACTATTTCGCAGAGCATTACCTTTTTTGATTAGTGGTGCAAAAACGGTTGGAAAAGAAGCTTTACAGACAGGAACAATGGTTGCTAATGACGTGTTATCAGGCGAAAATTTCAAAACATCAGTTAAAACGCGTGCAAAAGAAACTGGGAAAAAATTAGCAAGAAAGGCGATTAAGAAAGCAGATGAGATGGAAAGCTTAAAAGGAAGCGCAAACCCTCGAAACGTGTCATTTCATCTAAAGTCAGGAAGCTACAAGGACGTGATATTTTCGACTCGTAACACCATGGCTTTTCTACTAAAAGATTCTCCAGAATGTGTGAAATCAGAACTAGAATTATTCTCTTTACCTCCAACACAAACTGTCATCGAGAGAGGTCAGTGGGTTGAATTTCATCCCCTAGCCAATGTTTCTGGTGGAAGCCCTATCGAATTCAATGTCTCTGGAAGCGGAGACGAATACCTCGATTTGTCACAGACCCAATTATATGTTAAAGTTAAAATTTTAAAAAGTGACGGCAAACCAATCACAACTGAAAGTAAAGTAGGCCCTGTAAATCTCTTTCTGCATTCCATGTTTTCTCAGGTGGATATCAGTCTAAACGAAAGACTCGTTTCCTCCAGTAATAACACTTATCCATACCGAGCCATGATAGAAAAATTACTGAATCATGGTTATGATACTAAAACTTCTCAATTGTCTTCAGAACTGTTTTTTAAAGATACCGCAGGTCGTATGAATGTTTTTGATACGGCAGATGCTCAACCTAACGATGGATTTAATCAAAGGACAGAAATGTTTAAGCTAGGTGCATCGGTGGATATGATTGGCCGTTTGCACTTGGATATGTTTCATCAAGAGAGACTCCTTTTAAATATGGTGGATGTGAAAATTAAGCTTATACGCAGTAAACCGGAATTTTGTTTGTTGGGAGACGGGGAATTTAAAGTTTTGTTGGAATATGCTTCCTTGTTTGTTCGTAAAGTCAGAGTGAGCCCCGGTGTTGTTATAGGACATGCAAAAGGTTTGGAAAAAACAGCAGCTAAATACCCCATTAACAGAGTACTGTGTAAAGCTTATTCCATTCCGGCTGGTAATATGAGTTTTGTTCAAGATAACATTTTTACGGGACAGATGCCTAACCGTATTGTGATTGCCTGTGTCGATAACGACGCGTTCAACGGACACTATAAGAAGTCACCCTTTGAGTTCAAACATTACAATATTAATTTTATAGGAGTTTATGTAGATGGTCAGCCCGTACCTCATAACCCACTCCAACCAAATTTTGAAAAAGATCAATTTGTAAGAGCATATCAGAACTTATTTACGAATGCTGAAAATAGAGGCCTGTACCTCTCAAGGTCAGAATTTTCGAAAGGTTATTCTTTATTTTGCTTTGATTTATCCCCAGATTTGTGCGATGGTTCACATTTAAATCTTGTTCGACACAGTAACTTAAGAATAGAAATAAAATTTGGAACTACGTTACAGCAAACAATTTCATTGTTGGTGTATGCTGAGTTTGAAAATCTAATCGAAATCAACAAAGCTCGTAATATACTTTATGATTTTGGGAACTAATGAATTCATCACAGATTCATAGAATCTTATCTCGTGATTCTATTTCGGCGAGATATTATGATGGTGTTTATCCCTCAGATAAGATACCAACTATTGAAAAGTTTCCCTCTGCTATAGTGCTCAATACTGATAAGCATGATGAGACGGGTTCTCATTGGCTTGCTGTGTACGTTCAAGATAACAAGACTATTGAATTTTTTGATTCCTATGAATTGCCTCCCGACGCATTTGGAAAAGACATCGCAAAATTTGTCAAGAAATTTCAATACGTTCAATGGAACAAGGTTCCACTTCAAAGCTTAACGTCTAATGTATGCGGACACTATTGCATTTATTTTATTGTTAAACGATGTCAAGGATTTTGTATGAAATTTATTATCAATCAGTTAGCAAGAAAGAAGAATGATTTTAGAATATTTCAATTTGTCAAAAAAAGATACGGTGTAACCATGATTTTTAAAAAATAGTAATAAAATTGTTTTATTGCCAGATATTGACTCATTTTTATTTACTTTTTCGATAGTTTTTAGATGTGTTTTATTTTTTTCTGACAAATGGTTTTTTGGGGTAAAATCCAAGAGTTTAAAAGGGTTGACTTAGGAAAAAGAAAACACTTTGTTAAAAATATTCACCAGAGTAAGTCGTACAAAAATGGAAAGCACAAAAAGTCAAATAATATTAGTTACATTACTTATTTTTTCCTATGTTTGTTTTTCTGTTTTTGTTATCTGGAGCTGTTTTTATCGGACTAAAGATCAATCACACATCTTGTTTCAGAATGAAACGACACTTGACATATATAAAATATATCAAAGCATTGATTCAGTTGGATACATCAAATGCAACGAATTTTCCAACCTTTATTTCAACAACTCCGATTGTGGGAAAGAAATATGTGATTGCGTTAAAAATTCTTTAAATGTCTTTGAAAACCACTGTTTAGAATTTACTCAAAACATTGTTGATTCGTTCAGCGAGTGTCGTCTCGTAGCAAACACAATTAAAGGGTGCACAGACATGTTCTGCAAACTATAAAAGTGGAAACCTCAGCAATAAATTTATTATTATAGAATATGGAACTCCCCCGGTTAGTTCATCCTTCGCCATGCCTCCTCAGTGGGCCTACAGGATCAGGAAAAACTGTTTTCGTAAAGAAACTGATAGATCACAAAATGTTCCATCCAATGCCTACACATATTGTCTACTGCTACGGAAGTTACCAATCTATTTTTAATTCTATGAAAAATGTTAATTTTGAAGAAGGTTTGCCCTCCAACCTCAGCTCCATTCGAGATGCTTTAATTATCATAGATGATTTGATGGTAGAGTTATCAAGTGATACTCGCTTAAGCAATCTTTTTACAAAAGGTAGTCATCACCGAAATCTTTCAATCATTTTTATTACGCAAAACTTTTTTCATCAAGGCAAAGAAATGAGAAATGTTCATTTGAATTCGCATTATGTAGTTCTATACAAAAATCCTAGAGATAAAAGTCAAATAACGCATCTAGCTAAACAAATGTTCCCCAGAAAAATCAAGGCTTTTCAAGAAATATTTGACGATGCCACCTCAACGCCCTTTAGTTATTTGCTCATTGACTTAAGACCGGAGACGACTGAACGGTTACGGTTACGTACCGGGATATTTCCTGGTGATAAGCATTTCGTGTATGAACCTCGATAGGGTCATTAAACGGGTACCTTCGAAACCTATATAAAACAAAGTGAAAAAAGCAGAAAAAATCATTTCTATTTAGAATGCCTTCTCAGAAGGATGTGGTATGTCTGAAACTCTTACAGAAAAGCAGGAGAAAAGCAACTGTATTGAAAAATTGTCCAAACAGTCTCATTAAATCAGTTTGTGAATGTGTACTGAATTTATTAAAGGGGAATCTTCCTATCAGTAAGCGTACCAAGAATCGACTCATTCCTTTCAAAAGAACTTTAAGAATACTGGCTGCGAAAAGAGTACCTCTCTATAGAAAAAGGCGTATTTTAGTACAAAAAGGTGACGGATTTTTATCCTTTCTTGTTCCAGCTGCAATAACCGTCTTATCATCTCTTATACATGGAACACAGTAAAAAGTTTGCACTGGTACTGTTAGACCGTATGCAAGAATTGGAACAGGATCATCTGAGCGAAATAGATGCACAGATTCAATATATCTTGAAAAAGAAATTAAATGACGATGAAAAAGTGAAGTTGTACAATCAAGTTTTACAAAAATATGTCACGTTCCCAAACGTTAATAGAACTAAACCACTCGACGAGAAGCCTCCCGATAAAGACCCTGAAAACAATTTTGATATAGAAAATGAAGTTCTTGGATCCGTTCCTGTGAAACATAAAGAAACTGCAGTGAAAATTATGGAGTTCTTAAAACACCATAAAATTTCCTGGAGTCAGAACAAAGAAGTCAAAGTGAACGATGAGATTATTCCAGGCTCAAATGTTATTCAATTCATCAATTTTCTTTTGAGAAACAGAATTCGAAGACCACCGGCCTTCGAAAAATTTAAGGAAATATTAACATTCAACAATTTTCCTCAAGAATTTGTGAAAAATACTTATTTAACTGATGTGAAAACTATGTATGCCAAACCTAAAAAATCCATAAAGAGACCGTCTTCAAGCAAATGGCTGCAGTTATGAAAAGCAACTTTGTAATTTTTTCTTGAAAGTTATGAATAAAATACTTTTTTCCATTACTTACTTGTGAATTTTATTTTAAATTTAAATATTCATAAAATTTAATAGTTAGGTCAGTTTATTTTTTACACAATAAATTAACTTTTTTTACTTTAACATTTTAACAAAAGAAAAAAATCTTAGAAAAGGTCATATAAAAGATACTCGTTTTTGAAAAGTGAAAACAACAACATTTATTTGACACGATATATAACATTTTTTTACACCATTTTACAAATAATTGCAACACGTATTTACATTAATATCCGTATGGAAGTGTGGAAAAATTGTCTTGCCTTACTCTTTTTTTTGTATATAGTTTTGTATGTTTTATTTTTCTTCCTTATTGATAACTTTTCGTCGTAATTTTTCTTGCTCCACCGCCGCCTATTTCTCTCCTGACAGTCATGACATCAATATTGAAACCTGAATCTAGGGCAATTTCCTCCTTGGACTGCAGGACTTTCATGACTGAAGTCATTACTTTCTCCACTGTTAAATCGGAAACAGGCATCAAATGCGTGGAGATGGGTTTGTCAAGCCCCTCAGCTTGGATGCAAAAGCGTACCAGGTCCGAGGAAGCTAGCCCCTCGGTAGTCCGACGAATTAACGTAGCAAAAAGCTCGCGAACAGCATCCACGATCGCCGCTAAGGGTACGCCTCGCACACCTTCTGAAAGCCTTTCTGTATCCACACGGGCACTGTACGTGATTTCTTCTGCCTGGTACTTCTTATTTCTCCGCCGCGATCGCTCGACGAGTATCACAGCACTTTCCATCTGTAAAAAACGAGGTAAATAAAACACAATAACTAAATAACAACATAAAGGATAACATAAATTAGTATTTAAAAATATGGACAAAATGTGTAATTACACTAGAAACCGGGTCATCAGCAATATTCCTGGGTCCCACTTCAGATGATTCGCTGCGGCCAGTCTATAAAAAAGAAAACAATTAATAAAAGTACATTTTTCCATAGGATCAGGAGTTCAAACAAAAAAAAAAATGTAAATTACCTCAAATCCTGAACCCACTTGGTAATACAAGGGAATAGACATTGGGTTTTCCAGAAAAATCTGAGACGTTTCATCTAATAACTAAAAAGGACATTAGAAATAGGCCAAATAATCAATAAAAGAAATATATATTACAGGAAAAGCAACTTACATCATCATCATCTGAATCCCTCATGGGAAAATCAGGGTCTTCAAATAAAATCTACAAGAATAAGGGCAAAAAATGGAGCATACTAGCATGGCATCATTAAAATATTCACATACTGCATTTTCAATGTTAAAAAAAATGAGGTATAAAAATAAGAGAGTTTAAAGAAAATATCTAGGAAATTCCTTTTTAAAATATATTTTTAAAATGTTTCTAATTAATCTAAACAAGGTTATTAAAAAAAAAAGTACTAGGGACTTACCATATTGGTGTCATCCATAGATCGCTTCATTTTTTCAAAGTAAAAATCCCGTTGTATAAACACGCGAAAACTAGCAACGAGTTGCAACGTAGTTCAAAGCGTTGTGATTCACTGAAATAGTATAATACTGCTATACTATGTATGTCCTCCTATTGGTCCATTTCATGTGTGCACTCGGGCTCGACGACAGAACTGTATAGATTGACTGGTATAGCACAGTAACTAATTCTAATTCATGTTGTAATCATACGGTGTTGTGATTCACTGAAAGCTATCCGCTACTCCGATTCGACGAAACGGTAATGACGTCACATTCCTGTCCTCCCATTGGTCCATTTCATGTATTCCTCCGCGTAACCTGCGTAGGAAATGTACTGTGAGTAGGTTTTTCAAGTTCAGACTTGGCTTTTCAAGTTCAGACTTGATGGACATAATCGTGACGTCACATCGAAATCTCAGAAGGAAAAAATCCAAGTCCCAAACGTAAACACACTGACGTCACGCGTGCGCCAATTCTAAAAAAAAAGGTCTCTAAACATTTAAATCTCTGTAGAATAGGTATTCGTGGCCGAACGGTTATAATCATTCAACTAACCCTCGACCATGAGTACTTTTGTACTAAGTTCGAGCCCCAATAAAATATCAAATATTTTTTATTTTCTTAGGATTTCACTCAAGTAAATGACAATAGATGGCGGTACGAATAACGAAAAAAATCCAAGTCCCAAACGTAAACACACTGACGTCACTGGTGATGAATAAAGTAAAAACATTAAGAAATCAATTCGTCCCTTAGATTAATTACTTTTAAAATCACTAGATGGCGCCATAAGTCATTTTGTAAAAGCATTTATTAAAACCCCTATTCAATTATTCAAACCATTTTCTAAAAATAACCCATTCCTAATACTAAGAAAAAATACAAGTCCAAAAGAGAGAGAAACACTACATTAATTCATCACCTATTGCTAACTGACCAATGGCCCCGTGGTAACGCACTTGACTTCGGATCCTCGGTTCGAATCCAAGAAATTCCTTTTTAATTAAAAATAATAGGGTTTCGAATTTCTCCACCAGATGGCACTACGAGTGATTCATCACCATGGCAACGAAACGACGCCATCTTGAAACAACTCAACGCCTGCACGAAGTCGATGACAAAAAAAAATTCCAAGTCCAAAATGTAAACAAACAATACGTCACGTCATTCGGACACGTCCACTTCCGGTCACGTGGTGTGACGTCACTTGGCACCGCCCACTTCCGGTCACGTGGTATGACGTCACTTCCGCCTACTATACGGGCCCGTATACTACTCTTATTACCAGCCTCTCCCTCACACATCCTGAATTGCATTGGAGCCATACATGATGACATTTTTAAGGACCCATCTGCCATTGCCAAAAAACTTTTTTTGTAGACTCAATGACTTAGTGTAATTTGTTTTTTTTTTTACATTGGGATAAGGAAGAAGACTTGCTGATTTTAAGTCCTATCCAGGTTTATAGAACAGTGACTTTCAAAGTACGGCACAGTTTTAGCATTATATGAATTGTCTTCCAAAAGAAGTTTGGTGTTCATTTTTACCTAGAAGACAAGAAGTCATTTCAACTTTTTTGAGAATACTAACATCGTCAGCAACATTTGTTACCAGGTGCAGAGATGCCACTGTCCCATCATACACGCACTACATGCCACTGCCCCATCAAAGCAACACAGTCTCACTCAATGCCGTGCTTTTAAGTATTTTAGAAAAAAATATTAAAACTTGCACCTTTAAACTCATTGGATAGGAAAATTTATGATCACAAAATTTTGAACATACAAGAAATCGACACTTACAAACAAAGAAAAACTTTTTATTTTACATATTATTCCACACTGTTAATTTATTTTTGATATATAGGTTTTGCTTTTGCCCTTTCATTACGTAATTTTAAAACTTGTTTCGGTGCAGCTAATAGCCAAAGTAGGCTTTTGCGTCAGGTAAGTTCCAACCTACCTTGGGTTTGGGAGGGTTAATTTGTTTTAGGGGCTTAATTTATGCATATGTAACGATATCCAAAATATTTTCGTTCAAAATTAAACATTTTGAAAGTTTTATTCATTTTAAGAACTTGCAACTTTGATGTATGTTCGAAAATCTGCTTCTCAAAAACAACTTAACGCAGACAAAAATATTTTATAAATTTGTAATCTGTGAAAATTTTTATTTTTTTATCTATTTGGTTACAATTCAAAACACTATATTTAATACAAAAATTAGTTACAAAAATGAAAATTGTCAATTTTGATAGAATTTAAATGCTTCTATGAGCTAGAGGAATTTTAAGGCATCGTTGAAATTCCTACCAGTTACAGTGGCTAGATATGATAAAATTATTACTGAAATTTGGAAGTCGGTCTTTATTTCCTTCACCTTTAAAATAGCAAAGGAAAATTACAAATGACGATTTTCCACTCTAAATAGGCATACAAAATCAAACGAAGGAAAGCTTTGAGGAAAAGGATATTTTAGAGGAAGATAGTTTAATGTTATTACTATCTATTACTTGTAAAAGAAGCAAAATCGGTAGCACTTAAGAACACGGTATCGGCCCATCACCAAATTAGCGATTGAAAGTTTCGTCACTAAAAGACTATTTGAATAGGCCTACGACAGGTTACCATTTCAAAAACTATATTCACTAATGGCGAGTTATTATCGCCAACTGGCGATGGTTCTTGAATTAGATTGAGTTTCGTGGCGCATGTTCGGAAAAGGATACGAGAGCCAAGGATTATAAATGCAGATCAATTTACTTTTTAAAAAGCATAAATATTCGAACTTATGCATCAAGGATATTGCAACAACTTTAACTTATCTTTTCAAATTCACTTTCAATCTGATACATGTCTCTGTTCAATTATGTAGTATTAGCTGAAATTGAAGTATGGCCTCCCTCGTACTGCTTCTCTGGTGTTTCCATTTCATGAATGAAGACAAAATTTTTTCAAACTTCCTATCCAATCTTAAATACAACAGTTCTCTGGCTTTATCTGTAAGCTCACACAGAAAGTTCTTTTAAACAGGTTGTTCTTACATAATGGATCTTGTCACAGCTTCTCAAAAGGGCAAAATTTCTCCCGCATGAAAGTCTGAAGGATCAGGAATTTTAAATTATCTTTTTTACTTTCAAAATTAGATATTGTAGTTACACGTGTATCTATTAATACTTAATATTTACAAAACGTATTTAATATATTTACATTTCCTAAGAATATAAACAAATATAAAAGACTTTACTAAAAATGAACTTTCCACCGACTAAATGATTATTTCACTGATGAAACACTTCGTCGATTAAGCAAAATCAAACAGGGTTCACAAAACTAATTTCATGTGAAATTTTGAACGAGCACCATAGTAATTATTTCATTCTTATATCGCATTTTTATATTATCGAAGCTTAAAACATTCATTATCAGCTGTGATAAGAAAAGTCAAATTTCCATCTAGTTAAAAATGTTCATGGGACAAAAATAAGAACAAGGCAACAATGTAAATTTCGGGACAGATAATAGACATCTTGGTCTATAATATTGAAAAGGTCTTATGTTTCCCGAGCTTTCCTTCACAGTTAAATGTGTTTTTATAAAAACTGAAGAGAAAAATTAATCGAATTATCTTTCTTAAGAGACCTTTTGAAGAATGTAACGATAAGGAAATTGTAAATTTGTGACTTATTGAAATATAGGATCGCAAATAGGCTACTTTTAGTGCTAAAATCTACATTGGAGCGACTTTGAACTTTAAAAGTAAATAAATAACAAAATATACCTTTATGAAACCTAATATTTTGCAGTTGCTCATTGCTATGTGACCTATTTAAAAACTGATTTTTATTAAAATTGGTGATATGTCAGCCACAGCTCATTTGCTCATTCAGAAATAACCTCCAGAAATCTAATCTGAACAGAACCCGAGGTCTAAGGTTAAATAAACATGAGTAGGGAAATCAGTGATGAACCGGGAAATACCCGAGCGACTCAGGAAAAACATTTCCTTTCGCCATAAAATCCTAACATCCATTCCATTCCGGAAAAACATTTGGAACAATTATTCAAACACGTTTTTAGTTACCTGGAATAATAAATAACAATCAAAATATTCTAATCGTGAATATCGACTTGTAATAACATAATCAGTTAAAGTCGATCAATAAAAATAATTAATTCGTTTGCTGTTGGTAAGTTAATTAACATCGCACTGGAGCAACACAACGGGCTGTTGGTTGGTTTAGGGTTTTATGGCGTATATTTGGTCAAGCTGCGCCAATCACAATACAACACAGAGGGAGGAAAACAAAGCAAAAAGCAGAGCAAGCGAGAGTAAATCAAAAGGGGGGACAGATCACTCGGATACCTCGGGGTAGTGATGCCAGAACACACTTAAAGATTAAGTAATGAAAGAAAATGGTGCAATTAAAATTTTCAGGGTTTTTTGTTAATTAAGGTACTTTTAAATTTATTACTGATCTCTATCCCACTTTTGTAATACACTCTATAACATAACAATCGACGCACCAAGAAGGAGTTATCCAAATGGGACGAAATTGCATATGCACATCTTACCTCATCAAACACGACATCAAACCTTACGATGGAATATGCAAATGATTAACTTTTGGCGCCCAATGACTGAATAGGTGGAGCTCCAGCGCATTGCAACGGAGCATCCGAATCGTGTGTAAAACAGAGGACATTCCAATGCTAGGGCATAACTTCCATGCGAATGTGGTTCCGTCGACTTACGTGGACTGTACCAATGCCTCGCAGACGGGTTCGCGAACAGTATGAGCAGATGTCACCATTTGAAAGAGGACGTGCAATTGGACTAAAGGAAGCAGGATGGTCAAATCGCAGGATCGCTCGACATTTGGGTAGGAGCGATGCTACCATTCGACGATGTTGGCAGGAATGGGTGAACCCATGGCCGTACAGAGCTTCAAGAAGGTAGCAGTCGACCAATAGCGATGACAGAGTGATCGTCCGATCGGCGATCACAGGACCTGATGCTGATCCGACGTGTAACCGGGACACCAGTGAGTGCAATGACCATTGATAGGCGAATCAGCGAACGGGGGCTGAGGTCACGGAAGCCATTGCGCCGACTGCCCCTCACCGTTGCACACCGCCAGGCGCGTTTGCAGTGGTGCCGGGTTCATTCGACCTGGAATCTCACGGACTGGAGCAGAATTGTTTTCAGCGATGAGTCCCGATTCGAATTGAGCCCCGATGACCAGCGAAGACGTGTCTGGAGACGTCCATGACAGCGGTGGGATACTCACCTGACTGTCGTCCGCCACACAGGCCGACAACCAGGAGTTATGGTATGGGGTGCCATTTCATTGAATAGCCGGTCATCCGTGGCACCTTACAGCACGGCGGTGCGTCGACGAGATTCTACTCCCCGTTGTGTTGCCCTTCCTTTCACGGACCCCTGGACTTACATTCCAACAGGCGCACACGGCACGCCTTTCTACAGATTGTCTTCGTGCTTCTCCAACACTTCCCTGGCCTGTGCGATCGCCAGATCTCTCCCCAATAGAGCACGTTTGGGCTCTGATGAGCAGATGTTTACGACCGTCCCTGGATCGCGCCGATCTAATTCGCCAATTGGAACGTGTATGGCAAGCAATCCCGCAAGAGGACATCCGCCAACTCTACGAGTCAATGCCCAGCCGGATAACAGCTTGCATCAGGGCCAGAGGTGGGCCAACGCATTATTGATTTTTTTTGCTCTTGTAGCTGTATTTCCTGTGAATAAAACATTCAATACCTATGACACTGTTATCGTTTCGTTTTCAATACATGTACATCACATCTACCGATTTTCAACCCATTCGGATAGCACCTTCATGGTGCGACGATTTTTATGTTATAGAGTGTAATTTGTATTACTAAGAAAAAAAACGTTCTAAGATGTAGTCAGGTCTCAAGGAACTTTAAGACATCGAAAGTGGACAATTTGTGTGCGACCCATCGGACAAGAGTTTGTTTGTTTTCAGAGAAGGAAGGGATGCCATACCAACTACTAGTCCAATAATAACGTCAGTCAAAGAATTCTTGATACGAACAGTTCTGAATAAGAACACAAATTCTGAAAACCAAGAAGTCTTCAAAAATGTTTTTCTGTAATATATAACCAACCTGTATAAATAAACCTTATTTTAAAGTTCATTGATCCGTTTCTGTTTAATTAACCTCTTAATTAATGAATCTTTCAAAAACTACAAAATAGAAACAGCGTGCTCATCGGAGCACATTTGAAGGAGGTACGGGAAAAAGTGGATTTAAGAAATGAAAAATCACTTTAAATAAATGTTACCAAATTTCCCCAATCTATGTATAAAGAATTGTGCTGCTTAACCCTCCTGATGATTGCCTCGGCGAAGTCATTAACAGATCTTGATGGACAAGATATCTCGTCATTAGAAGAAAACTGACCAGATCTTGATATCGTCATCATTCTAAAATCGGCAATATTTTAACAATGAGGTTTCTCGTCATTAGAAAAATTTATCAGATTTTGATGGACGAGATAGCTTGTCTGAACTTGGAGGATGGAAAGGAAAAAATAATTTTAATATTTAAAAAAAATTTCGAGATCGGTAGGTAGTTGCATTTTCCCAGCGAACCGATTCAGTTCATCACTGGTAGAAATGTTACATCAACAGATTCTCTTGGCTTAATTTTCATTATTTGTGACAAAAGGATTCGAGTAAAAAAATAATTTCATCTCTCGGGAGAAAGTGATCCAAGGCAGGAAACGTCTGGCCCGCCAATTTGTAACAAAAACGAGTGAGGCGACATGCAGAGTGATTCGAAGTTCTCTGAACGAACTTTAAAGGATTGTGGGGTGCATCAAAATAGAAAAAAAAAAACTTAGTCAAAGAATGCATGTTCGCAGCTGTAGGTGCTAGACGGCGTTATTTTTAAATATTTTTTTTAAATTTCGTCATATTTGCAACGATGATTTCGAGCATGACAAAGCATTACACGAATTACGAGATGGCTAATAAGCATCCAACATAATATGCATGTCAAATGTGAAAATTAATCACTATCGATCAAAAAATAACAAGGATAAGTTATCCTAATTAATACCCGTCATCTGACCGTGGATCAAAATGACGAGGTGTTGTCCTCAGATCTTTCCCTTCAGGATTGATCCCGGACTGTCGCCAATAGTCTGTCGACATCTACCTACCTAATTAATATCGGGTCACGGTAGCCTGGTTAATAGAGAAGAGGATTAGGTATGGTATGGTATTTTTAATTAACGTCACACTGGAACACGAGCTATTGGAAACGGTACTGCATCGAACCCGAAGGGAAAGATAAGAGGACAACACCACGTAATTTTGAATCACGGTCAAGTGACGAGGCAACACCTGAGCTGGCACTCCACTCTCCAAACTTCCACACCCCGACAACGTGAGGACATGAAGTCACGACAGATTTCACTTGCACGGTAGAGACGGTTTTTGGTAGGATTCGAACTCGCCACTCTCCGTTTTCTAGTCCGTTCATCTTCCAACCAGGCTACTGAGGCCCCAGAAGAGGATTAGCAACCGGAGGGTTACGAGTTTGAAAACGTATTTGAGAGTTGATCCAACCAAAAACCATCGTGTACGTTGGGAGCTGGTACACGTTAAATTTACCGTGACCTCAAATGTCCTCACGTTGGCGTGATGTGGAAGTTTGGAGAGTGGGATGTGAGTTCAGGTGTCATCTAACCGTGGATCAAAATGACGAGACGATTTCCCTTTGGGATTAATCCTGGACCGTCACCAATAGCCCGTTGTGTGACGTTATTTAAAATACCTACCAACCTCTGTACCTTAAGTAAGTAGGTGGGCAGGTATTTTAATTAACGTCGCACTGGAACAACGCAACGGGCTATTGGCGACGGTCCGGGATCAAACCCGTTAAATAAGGAGTGATAACTATAGCTACTTTTTAGATTGAATTGCAGTTGGTTGGTTTTGGAGTTTTATGGCTCAGAGGCCATATTGGGCCATGTTGCGATAGACAAGAGATACAATATCAAGTAATAGACATACGCACAATGAAAGCTTTGCTGCCACATAAGAGAGAAATACACCCAGGGCACCTGACAGGAATCGCCGCCTACAACTCGCAGGTTTTCTAGTTCAGTGGGCATACCACGACGGCGCCGAATTGTCAATCATATGTGTAATTTCACCAACTAATCATCTGCTAACGAATCATCATATAGCTGTAATGAAAATAGTTTCTGGACCAGTTACTTTCACTATCTGAAACATTCTGTAAAGTCAGATGGTTGATTTAGGTTTGATGGCGCAAGATTCGAACATGGATAAACTTCGTCAAACACAAAATCAAATAAAATTCAATTAAGAGACGTAAAAGAATATCAGACTAAGAAGCATCAAATATTAAAAGGGTGATTAAAAATGTAGGTACACATGGAAGAAATGTTTTTTAATCAAGCATATAAAAAGTAAGATATACAAAAAGCATACAATAAAAATGTTGAATTGATAATGGTGATTTTAAAATTGATTAAATGATGTCACTTAAAATATATGAAAGTTTTTTTTATTAAAAGATGAGATATGTACATAAAAATGTGTACTTTAAGGTAATACAGAAACTATTTTTGCTCTATACTTCTGTCCTGTCCGGTCCCAAGGAACTTTAATACATCGACAGTGGACAATTTGTGTGCGACCCCTCGGAGGGGTGCCAAAAAACAAAGGGGGTTTAGAGAAGGAAGAATGTGATACTGATTGATCTACTAGTCCAATAATAACGTCAAAGAATTCTTGATACGAACAGTTCTGAATAAGAACAGAAATTCTGAAAACCAAGAAGTTTTTAAAAAGTTTTTAATAGATAACAAACCTGTAATTAAACCTTATTTTAAAGTTCTTTAATCAGTTTTTGTTTAATTAACCTCTTAATTAATCAATCTTTCAAAAACTACAAAATGGCCCCAGAGTGCTCATCTGAGCACATTTGAAGGAGGTACGGGAAAAAGTGGATTACTTCCCCTCTCTAAACACAAAAATCTGATTTTTAATCCAAATTTTGAGCACTTGTTCTTAACTGTTCCAAGATAGAGATTTCATTTTCCCGTGATTTCATCAGTAAAAACTAAATTTCCAACCTCTCCAGACAGCTTACCATCCCATGCAAACACCGAAACACATCCATGCTTGACAGTGGGTATAGTATGCTGAGGAAGTGATTCACTTTTAGGGTTCTGATAAGCATATCATCGACCATCACCTCAAGAAATATGAAATTTGATTGCTTAGCTAAACACTGCGTTATGTTTTCGGAGGTGTTGATCGATGATTGCTTATCAGAGCCTTAAAAGTGATCCACTCAATCAGCATATTATACCCACTCTCAAGCATGAATGCGTTTCGCTGTTTTCATGGGGTTGTAAGCTGACTGGAGAGGTTGGAAATTTAGTTGTTACAGAAGAAATCATGGGGAAATGAAATATTTGACTATCGAGGAACAAGTTTCTGAGAAAATGCTCAAAATTTGGATTTAGAGTATATTTTTAGTCTGTTTTTAGTCAAAATTTTGTGTCTGTAGATAATGTCTCCATAGACAATGAGAAGGTAGAGCAAAAATAGTTAAATTAAAGTTTATGTACCACCTTAAAAGCAACTATACAACCCCACCATAATCTCAAGACTTCAATGAACTCGAAAATTTATGGTCCTAATAGGAGAAAGTGGTTAAAAATCATGATATTCAGAGCACAGTACGCAAGAATAATTCTGAGAAATGGTAAAAAAAGTATGCATGTAGGTATTTAATTAACGTCGCACTGGAGTAACACAACGGGCTATTGACGACGGTCCGGGATCAAACCCGAAGGATTGGTTGGTTTGGGGGGGTTTTATGGCGCAAGGGACATATTTGGCCATCAAATCCGAAGGAAAAGATCCAAGGACAACACCACGTAATTTTGAACCACGGTCTGATGACGAAGCAACATCTGAGCACCCTACTCTCCAAACTTCCACACCACGCCAACGTGAGGACATTTGAGGCCACGACAGATTTAACGTGCACCAGCCCCCCCCCCTTTGTACACGACGGTCTTTGGTTGGATTCTAACTCGCAACCCTCAGTTGCTAATCCGTTACTCTTCCAACCAGAGAAAGGATGCAGAAAAACGCTAGAAATTCTTAATTTAATGCCCCTCCAGTTTAGAACTATTCTAAATGCCAAAATATGTGCAACGTAACTTTATTTTATGTTTTTATTGTATTTCTATACGAAATAAGCTGCGTATATACTCGATAGTGTGACCAAGAATTTTGTAAAATTTTACATTTAAACTTAACTTGAAAACTATTTTTGCGAATGTTTAATTGCTTTTTAGCCTGTCTCTACATGTGTGCTTTATCATTCCAAAAAATAAGTTCAAATTATTTATTACAGTTCTAGGTTTAAAAAATCTCTTCATGGTGCATACTCAATTTTGGGAGTCACTACACACACAAATTAAACTTTTTAGTAAAAATGGTTTTTTTCCAAGAAAAACTACAGGATTAATGTTTCTGAAATGCCGCCCCTCTAGTCTAGGGAGCCCACCGATCTCAGCCAAGCATCTGAAGTGAATCGAAGGTAAAATCGGCGAGGGAAATTTTGCCAACCAGTGAAGCTACACTGCTGGCCACCGTAAATGCAACACCCTGAAGGAAGCATGCAAATAATATGAAATTTACAACATGCATTAGCGGAGGTGAGATATGCAAATGATTAGAATTTCAGCGCAGACGCACATCACGCGCGCCTGTGGCGCCACTTCAAAGCGCTATTTAAGGCTTGGAGATTTCGACGATTTCAAGTACGGCAATTGTGTTTTTCTTGTGGTTTTTTCAAAAAAACGATCAATTATGCCTCGTAGAAAACAGCGATCATCTTTTGATCAAGTATCCGAGTTTGACAGAGGAAGGATAGTGGCCTACCGAAATTGTGGATTATCTTTCAGGGAAATCGGTAGTCGTGTTGGACGAAACCAAACAACTGTAATGCGGATATGTGATCGTTGGATGCAGGAGGGTACGACGGACCGACGTGTTCGATCGCATCCACCTCAGTGCACCACTTCACGTGATGACAGGCATATGGCAGTGACGGATCGCTCAGCCACATCACGAACCATAGCACAGCACATTCAGTCTGTACCGCATCATCCAGTGTCTGCGCGTACCATTCGACGCCGTTTACGGCAGAGTGGTCTGTCCGCAAGACGTCCATTGCTTCGTCTACCCTTGACGCAGAACCACAGACGTTTCCGCCGCCAATGGTGCGATGAAAGAAGGATGTGGACGGCAGAATGGAATGAAATTGTCTTTACTGACGAGTCACGCTTCTGTCTGCAACACCACGATGGTCGGATTCGAGTCTGGAGACACCGTGGAGAGAGGATGCTGAACAGCTGCGTTATGCACCGCCACACTGGTCCTGCACCGGGTATTATGGTATGGGCGGTATTGGATATCACTCTCGCACTCCTCTAGTACGCATTGCCGGTACTTTAAACAGCCAGCGCTACATCTCCGAGGTGTTGGAGCCAGTTGTCCTTCCTTACCTTCAGGGCTTGCCCACAGCCATATTTCAACAGGATAATGCGCGACCACACGTGGCACGCATTGTCCAAGGGTTCTTCGTCAATCGCCAGATTGAATTGCTTCCCTGGCCAGCTCGCTCTCCGGATCTTTCGCCGATAGAAAACATGTGGTCCATGGTTGCTCAACGATTGACCCAGAATACATCCCCAGCTGCCACACCAGATCAACTTTGGCAACGTGTGGAAGCTGCTTGGTCTGCTGTACCCCAAGAACACATCCAAAGTCTCTTTGAATCAATGCCGAGGCGTGTGGCAGCGGTGATCTCCAACAATGGCGGCTACTCTGGCTACTGATTTTGGCAGGAACCACACTTCACAGAAGTCTATAAATTTAATCATTTGATACTTGGTCAACATGTTATCTACAAAATAAATTTTGTTGTGATATCTCTTGTCTTTCTTGGTGTTGCAATTTGGGTGGCCAGCAGTGTATCTTCACATTCTGAAGCATAAATGGATTTCGGAAGAGCATTCTTGCCCAACGAGGTGGAACTGAGAATTTCCTTCCTTCTGCAAGAAAACTCGCGATCGATAAGAAATCGCGAGAAATAGTTCCTCTTGGAGAATTTGCACGATCATCGAAAATGGAACAGCAAGAAAATTGTTCAATATAGAAGAAAATACACAAAAGCTTCTTTGAAGAGACCTTTGAAAATCAAGGTTCATTTTACTTTCTAATGCACTCATTTCTCTCAAATCAGTGCTGAAATTGATATCACACATCTCGACAAATTTTAAAATCCACCGTCGTACTAATCTCACGGAATTGGGAATTTAAGATCTCCAAAACGCACTTGAACCTTGCAATAAAACCAATATCAAACAGTAATCGTGTACGTAACATAAATATCTACGATTTTCCCAACGAAATTGACTATTTTCCAGAGTCAGGCTTTTCAATTAAAAGAAAATTTAAATAATTCATTAAAAATACCTTATTAGACAATAATTGTGACAGGCGTTCGGTTGAAGTGAATATCAATATTCAATATTGAACCTAATATGAATATTAATAAAAACAGCATTTGCCTGATAATAGGGTGCTTGTGCGAAATTTAAATTTGAGGACAACTGTTACGGAGATAATGCATGACCACGATAAAAATTCATGTACGTCATCGGAAAGGATAAAAATCAGCTTATTCGGCTTTACTTCACAATAAAAAATGTAAACAAAATCTGAATTAATCCATAAAAAAAGATACAAGTCTCGATATATCACGCGCTAGGTTATATCGCTTTTTTCGCTGCCCCCCAACCCCGAGGATGAATTCTAACAGCAGAAAAATCTCAATCGATTCCATTGGAAGTTGAAACTCGGGTGGTTACATGTTTCAATCCTAAACTGAAATTGGTAAAAAAAGATTTAGGTGTCTCGAAAGTGTGGATAAGTAGAAATTCATTTATTTCAAAATTATTCTTCTATATTTAGTACTATTTTTTACAATTCCACCATGGATTGTTAAAAATAGTAGCACATACGGAAGAATAATTCTGAAATAAAAATTCAATTCATTTCTCAAGAGCAAGTTTTCCTCGGTCCCAGCTATATTGTTCTTTTTCTCCAAGAAATATGACATATTTCACGGGATTGTTATACACACAATGTACTGTAAATTCCTCGTTGCAAATACTCCTACCCCATGTAAAAGAAATATTCTTTGTTGCTATTTTATATGAATGATCTTGATATATTTAAAATACATAGATCAATGAAAACTTTAAAACATGATTGTGTTCTGATGAATAATGCTGATTAGCATTTGAAAACTCTTGTTTTGTCTGAAAACTTTAATAACAAGCACCCTACATTCTTTCTAAACTATTATAGCAAGCATTCCACTTGCAGCCTTAAATCAGGAGTGCGGTGGGAAGATAATCAGGCTATGTATGCGAATCACGTTCGGAAATGCTTTTCCTCAAACACGTTTGCTTCTTTCGGCTTCGAAAGAACTGTGATGTCTTCTGAATCTTGCAAGGAATTATTAATTCAATTCGAAATGGGATCTGTCAGTTTAGAATGTCACGGAGGCATTCGAAAGTAGCTGAACAGCGTTTTCTCCCCATCTCCGTTTTTTTTAAATGGAAGAATGAAAATCAAAAGCTCCCAGAGAGAAGTGTCCGATCTTATGGCCTGATGTCCTTGAATCTACCACGAGTATCGTTTTCAAGTAGATAAAAAGTGGGAATTCTATATTCCTACATCACAGTAGTCACGTATTCGCAGACTGATAACGAACATTTCCCGAATTAATGTTTCAATTGGTCACACTGGGAGACGCGATAAACCAGTCGGACTTTTGGCATCCAAGGTTTTCCTTTCTGAGTGAGCACATATTGAGGGCGCTAAATTTCACTTAAAAACGACAAAACAATTTAAGTGCTTTGTCAGTTTCTTATGGCGCAAGGGTCATCGTCGAAAGTATTATGGGAGGGAAGGTTTTGAATTCATTATGAAAAAAACCTTTAATAATTAAATTTCAATAAAAAAATACTTTCAATGTTAATAAGCTTAAATCAAAATTTCGAGACTTTCTTTATATAACATTCTACTACAATTGTACAAAAAGTAATGGGCACAATAAAATATTCAAACATTTTATAAAAAATCAGTAACTTTTTCCAAAACTAAGCGGTCTTTTTTATTTCATTCTGTCTCTTAGGTCTTTACTAAATGGACTGTAAAGCTTAAAATTAAATTAAAATAATAAACAAATAAAATATTTTACACATTCTATTCACAAAGAAAGCAGAGGTCAAAAAAGTATTGGGGCAGTTTGGGAAAAATGCAATAGGCAAATTTCTAGGAAAAATTTTATCAATCTATACTTAAGACTAAGCACAAAATTGGTAAATTCAAATATTTACAAATTTGGAAGTATGGGTGCGTAAAAACAAAAGATTTCTTTCGATGTTAGAAAACATCATTTTTCCCTGGAATTTTGGAAAATCTTATATCAGCGATATATTAAACGCAAGCACATCTACGATTTATAATATAATTGTCAAGTATCAGAAGACAAATTTAATTTAAAACGAACCACAAACTATACGTTCAAAGTGTTAGCGAACGTGAAGAAAGGTGTATCATTAGGAATATTCGTTATATCCTCAAAACCAGACAAGTTAAATTAACTTTTGAAGCATAGCAAATGTTTAAAATGTTCTATAATGCTAAATTGTAAGAAAATTCAACTTTCATGGTCGAGTACACAAATAAAGCGTATCAAGGGGATTTCGCATAAAAAAGAGAAATCGGAAAGGGCATTAATCAGCTTGAGAATTCTGTAACTCGATATTTATAGATGAATCTTAATTCAATACATTTTAATAACAGGAACCTAATACTGAACTCTTACTCCTACAATAAGAGAAGGTGATTGTATCAGATGATCTTGGGCTGTATTGTACTTTCTTTGTGTTAGAATGGATATTTGATTGACTGTAAAAGGGCCAAATTGAAATATTTAAGTATTTTCTAAGAAATGTTATGAAAACGTTCAAAAAATGGAGTTGACAAATTTAATAGGATAATTTTTTTCAGGATAACGATCCGATGCATAAACCCATAAATCGTGAAAATTGATCCCATATCACGTCCAAAGTCATTGTAACTCCTGTACCAAGTCCAGACTTCTATCCTATTGAAAGTATTTGCGTTATTTGAAATATAGAATAAGCACATTTGAAATTTTCCATGAAATTTAACTTTAAGAATAAGTCTTTGCAGAATGGGGGAAATAAAATCAATTATTTGTGAAAATTGTTTAAAATCAATGTCAAATATAGATAGAAGTCATTAAACGTAAATTCGGTCCAAAATGGTGTAATTTTATTAACTGCATCAAAAATTAATTTAATCCGAAGTGAACAAATACTTTTAACCTTTATTTTTATTATGAACACAAAGTACACAAATTTTTTTTTCTCTCATATTTCTTTATATATATATTTTAATTTTTCACTTAGATCTTTGGTGTAAGATATTTTATGCAACAAAAAAAGATTTACTTTAATATTCATATTTTTCCTGAATATATCGAAAGTTGGTTTCTGTTTTAATACTTTTGAGTCATTGTACATACTTGTACAAAGTTCGATTTTGAGAACGTTAAATACGAAAATAGAACACATCATTCCAAACAATTATGCGATAGCCAGCCAACTCAAATGCTTTTTGCCGACTGATGAATGAAATCTTGATTTTGTGTACTATCTTGATTAAACCAAAGCGTTCTGCTCGACGAGCTGCAGTTTTTCTACACTGAGCGCATGTAAGTTTTAAAAATAATTTCACGTAATTTTAGGGTTTGGAGAGCAATGGGAATGGAAAGTTTTCCTTTTCTGCAGATTGTATCCTTCATGGACTGCAACAGTGGCACAACTCGAAAAACCAGATTTTGAGAAAATGGTTTCAAGTTTTCATGACTTGGGCCGCGTTCGTAAACAACTGAAAAGAGTGCAAACCAAAAAATAATCTGTCACATTACCTCCGTTGCAACCATGGGCGTCAACGCTGGGGGGGGGGGGTGCCTCATCCCCCCAATATTCTTTTGGAAAAACAATTTGAATTTTTTGAGTCCTTGTTGACAAAAAGACACTGCTGAACGAATTTAACCAAACTTATAACTATTACAAATATTAAAAGTTGTTGTGCTATAAAAGAATAACGTTGTGCAGGTTTTACTAATGCGTGAGAATTTGTATCGCCTGAAGAACTACATTGGCAGGAATCTTTCGAGGTCATTGATATGGCTGTCCAAGGACTTAGGAATCGAATACTTGACCAACCTGGCATGAAGATTTCTTTGGAAAAAGTGTTATTAGAGAAAAAAAAGGACATGAGGTGGTGGTTCCATACCCGGAAATCAATGTTCAATCTTTAAAAACAACTCGAACTCTCATCTTCGAAACAAGGTATAATGCCTGAGACACAACATGTTTTGGTTTCTATGAAAAAAGAAGTTCGCGAATTATTTAGTAAGCATTGGTAAGACTTATGCTTGTGTGCCCAGCTTCAAGCTGCGAAGCAGAACGCAGTGCTCTGCTATGACTAGAGTTATCTGCGTTCAACAATGACAGTAGAGGCTCAATCACGTAGCAGTTTGCAGTGTGCACAAGTTGCTGTTGGACCAAATAGATTTGAGAAATATTGCTAGGGTATTTATATCCAAAGTTAACAACGGGCGAAATGTATTTGGATCACTATAGGCTTAACTTTATTCTATCACAATTTTACCTCGCCACTTAACTTGACACCTTATTTCATTTTCATTTCTGATTTTGAAATAATTTACATTTTTTATTTCTACTTTTCGTATTTTTTAATATACCGTTTGTTTTAAATGTACTTTTAATATTTGAAATAAATATTAAATAAACTGAACAAAATAATGTGTAATATTTATTTACATTCCCAATAAAAAAAGCATGGAAAAAACATTAATAAATTTTGTGTTTTAAAAACTATTCAATTTAAGTTTCCAGGGCCAATCCATGGGTTATTTAGGTCATAATTCATAATAATTATATGCATTCTGTTGGTAATTCTAAATTTTATTATATAGCGTTTTTAGACCTTAATTTTTTCAACATTTTCCGGAGGGATCCCCCTTAGACCCCTGGTAATCTATATCCTATCTATTGAGTCATCTCCCAATAATTTGGTGCTGGTGACGCACATGGTTGCACCAGTTCTGAAGTTGCATTTACGAACGATTAGGTTTTTTTGGTCTCATTCGCCATGTAATTGACAATTTGTTTTGATAAATTCAATCTGAAAATGAGTCTAAACCACACATTGAGTAGAGATGCATTATATTCACATCTACCTTTTCGGTAGCCAACTTCTGAACTGACAAAATCTAGCACAATCTCAGTTTAAAATGATTCTTTTTCATTTCCAGTGACTGATGAAACGTCTTGTTTTTCGCACTAGGATATCAAGACTCTTGGAACGCTTGATTCCAATAACTCGTACATGTGATTTATTCGCGTTTACGAACGAGCCCATTGCATGCTGTAAAACACTTCTGCCATCTAGCGGTCCAATACCGAATCAAGTGATTAGCCAGTTTCCACATTGAGACGTGCTTACTCCAAAATTGAGCTGTACAGCTATTGCAGACTGAGTAATATGTAAGATTTCTTCTCACCTCTACTGGCTCAAAGGAATGATGATACAGTGCATATTTTTAGTCCCGAATTTCGAGGCCCAAGTTAAAAAGTGGAACGAAAGGCTCAATTGTGCCCAATCTAGCCACTTTGGAGAGAATTGAAAACTAGAATGGGTCGATTTTTATTATTCTTAATCGAAATTTGTCATTGGTATGAATATTTATTTTTTATTTATATAATCGAAATTTATCTGACCCCCGCAAGGCCCTTGAAAATACGCAAAAGGTATTAAGTACCAAAACATTTGTTTTAATTATCAGAATTTTTCATTGTCCGTACTGGAAATCGTTGCATACGACCGTGTGAAAAATTTATTTTGATTTCGTTTATTTCAGCATCCCGCCGGGTCTTGAAATTGATATTTTTATAAAGCAGCATAGTAAAGCTCTAAGCTGGCTTTGTCTTTCCATTCTAAGTAACGTTTCACATAATGGTCGGAAGATACCATCTTTGCTTTAATTACGAGAAAAAGTCAGCAAGTTATAAATCGAAACAATGTTTATAGTTTTAATGTAACCCTCCATATTAAAGCCCCCATCTTTTCCTCAAAACCGACTGCCGACTAAAAAAAGCAAACTGGAAATTGCTAGGAGCAGAATCACTTTTTGTGACTAAACACTAAGATTTTTTGTGATTATAAAAATCGTATTTAAATTATGAAAAATTCAAAGCTGTAGGAGCTTACAAAGAAATCAGCTGCTTTAATAAACAATTTCTAAATGTTTTTCAATGCCAATGTTAAATACAATGTTTCAATGAAAAAATGACCCGGTCTCTTAAATATGAGTATCACCAGTGTTTAATCAATTGTCACCCAATTTTTTTCTGATGTGTTGACAATTTCAAGACAGTATTCAAATAAATTAAGAAATGACAAAACTGCAGATTATATTTAAAATGACTCACTTAAATTATGACAAAAATATTTTGAGATGTCTTGGTAACAAGCATAATGATTTTGCCAGCAGAAAGGAGTTTTTACTAGAATGGTAAACTTTAACCCTAATCATCAAAAAAGGAAAATATTGGGTCATCAGGAAAGTTCTGCGGTTTTTCAAATCGAAGAGCGCTTTCTTATTACTATTTTGCTACAGCTAATAAGGAGTGACCTTTATTGGAGCAGATGTGTAAATTCGGTCTTTTCTGCTTTCACTGCATAATTCTAGCTTGTGTTGTAGCACAATTTTTGTTTCCCTGCAGTGCTAAGAATGGAGAACCAAAAAGTTCATTTTCGTCATATTATGCTCTTTTATTTTAAGAAAGGAAAAAATGCTAGTCAGACTGCTTGTAAAATTTGTGCTGTATATGGACAAAGTGCTGTTTCTGTTGACACAGTTCGAAGGTGGTTTGATAAATTTAAGAGCGAAAATTTCAGCCTCGAAGATGATGCCCGCTCTGGACGACCATCCTCTGTAAACGAGGACCTATTAAAAGATGCCATCGCTGAAAATCCACGTTACACAGTATCAGACTAAATATTCCAAAAAGTAGAGTTCATGATCTCTGAAGAAGATTGGGTGTGTAAGCCGCTACGATGTATGGGTACCCCATACTTTAACACAACAGAATATGCTTGCTCGAATTTCGGCATGCGATTCTTTGCTGAAACGAAATGAATATTATACAATGTTGCAAGAAAAATATCATGGGGTAAGCCAAATGAACCTCCCAAGTAACATCGAGAGGAGGGCTGCATCCCAAAAAAGTAATGCTTTGTGTATGGTGGGACTACAAAGGAATTGTTGCCACAAAATCAGACAATAAATTCGGAAAAATACTGTTCTCAAATGGCAGTATTAAAAGCAGAAATCAAAGCAAAGCGGCCAGAACTGACCATTCGTCGAGGTGTAGTCTTCCAGCATGACAATGCTCGGATCCACATTTCGCTGAAGGTCAGACAAAGACTTATTGAGTATGGACGAGATGTTTCGTGTCACCCCCATATACACCAGACCTTGCCCCTCAGATTTTCACCTCTTCAGGTCACTTCAAAATTCTCTGAACGGCCTGGAGTTCAATTCTTTGGAGACTGTCAAACAGCAACTCGATAACTTCTTTACAAATAAGCCTAATGACTTTTTTAAATAAGGAATTTTCCAGCTGCCGGAAAGATGGCAAAAAGTCATAGAACAAAATGGTGCTTATGTGATTCAATAACATTTTTTTAAGTTTTTGTACTGCTTCGTTGGTATTTATCAAAAAAACCCCGCAGAACTTTCCTCATGACCCAATATTTAAACTTATACAGCTATACCTATTATATAGCAGTGAATATATTGATAAGTTTGTTTATAATTCTGCTAAAAGTGTAATTCAAGATAAAGCAATTGTCATGCTGAATAATTTGAAATGTAAAAAAGTTTTTCTTTAATCATTGAGTATTAATGCTAACAAAAAAAAAAAACGGATGAAAAATTTTATAAGTGGTTGATTAAAACAAATTATTCTGGGAAATAAGCAACATAAAAACTGAAATATTCTGCTTCATCGAAATGATTTTGATGTAATTACTAATTTTATGACATGAAATCCGACACGTATTTTAAATCACGACAAAGTAAATTTGAACCTAGCAAACTAATTCAACGCATTGACTGAAACTGTGCTTTAAGTAAACTTATCAGACACTGACAAACTTTCGGAGGAATGATTTAACTTTTTCCAAACTTACCAAAACAAATACAGGGGCAGGATTACATTATTTTCATTATATTATTTTCATACATTATTCATAACATTATTTTTTCAGCCTATAAACACATAACACCCACAGAAAAAAATCCTGCCCAAATCATATAGAGCATGCAAACAAATGCTGTGAATCACACTATTTTTGTCTTGTATGCCAGCTTTGTGCATGGAAAATTGTTTTAAGGTGTTAACATGTATTGCTTTCATTAAAATACTATTTATTTACTTTTTTGCAAATAAACATTCTGTTCATTGAAGCTGTGGCTATTTTTTGTGCTAATTTCAGACATTCATATATCATTGCTAGTAAAATCTACGAATATACTCAGACATTGACAGGTGAAAATATTTCAGTTTACAAGATAACTCATAGAGGGCATCCTTGAAAAAAAATTACAAGTTAATTTGTTTTATTTGTAGTTTCAAGAAATAATTTTTAAGTTATTTCTTTTGCCATTAAATGATTAATATTAAATAGTAAAACCCAACTTTTTCCAATGTAATCTAACATAATCAACGCTTTTTGCTACAATGGCAAATATTTGACAAGTCTAGGTGATGTAAAAATTTTAGAAAACATGGTTACAGAAAATGAGTACAATTGGAGTTGATTTGGTATAAAATAACCCCTATGAGGCATGGACTTGAGAACACATAATTGAATCACAAGTAGAAATAGCGAAACAGGTTAATATTAGAATAGAGATGACTGCTACATTTGCCATCACTTGAAACATGTAATGTATTTTTTAAAACTTTAAATTCAGATTTAAAGGAACAAGGTGAAAATATCTTACATCTGTATATTTTCACAATCCATGATAAAAGATGTTTTTCTCAAACTAAAAGCAAACGATTTAAAAATTAAAATTTTAACAATATTTAATAAAAAATCTGCCGGAAAAATTCTGGTTTGGTCTCGTATATACGTGCTTTCTAAAATGGGCTAAAATATAAAGTTCTTTTAACTATTTTTAAATAATTCATACATATTTTGTGATATCATTCTCCAGCCCTTGTAACTAATAATTGCACACATAAAAGAAATCAGGGAAAGAATGAAATTTGTTTCATTTCAATAATTAGGAGTGTAGTGATTTCTGATAATGGGTTAGTGGTTGTAGAGTTGTATTTCACGTTACAATAATATAATCTCATTCTCAATACATTATTCACTATTTAATATGAATTATACATTCACATTTTTAAACCAGGATTTTGAATTTGTAATTTTAAACCATTTTGATTATTATTCTTCAGTGTTCACTATCAAAAAGTAAGATGCAGATACAAAAAATTAGTTTAAAGCTTAGTCAGATGCTACTCGATGAACACTTTTAACCTAATGTGTTAATATTTATTGAAGAATGAATTTTTATCCAGTTCATCATTCAGAATGATGGTCTTGATACAAAAAATAAACAGGTGAAAAGAATGTCCATTTGAAAAAATTAGTCTAATTTATTAGCGAGAAACTTTCAAATGATGAAACCTGCAAGTTAAAAAAATACACCAGGTACAACAATTAGATTCCTTTTATAACATCCTCGACTTCTTCCTTTGTAAACATATGGTAACCTCGTTCCTTGGTAACAGTGGCAACCTGAAACAATCAAACAATATATTAAAACAATTTTAATTACAAAAAAATTAATCAACAAAACAGTCTATTTAAATTTTAAGAGGGAATGTGTTCGACATAAGAACATGGTTTGGCAACACACTTGCAGTCTATTTACAACATTCGCACTCTTCAAGCAAAAGGAAAATCAGGGCTTCTTCAAGGGTAGGTATTTAATTAGCATCACATCACACTGGAGCAACACAATGGGCTATTGGCGACGGTCCAGGATCAAACCCGAAGGGAAAGATCAGAGGACAACACCTCGTAATTTTTGAACCAGGTCAGATGACTAGAACATCTGAGCTCGCACCCCACTCTCCAAACTTCTACACCATGCCAATGTGAGGACATTTGAAGTCACGACAGATTTAACGTGCATCAGCCTCCTTTGTACATGATGGTCTTTGGTTGGATTCAACTCGCAGCCCTCCGGTTGCTAATCCACTACTCTTCCAACTGGGCTACTGCTGCTCCCTCTTCAAGGGTGGTAGCTTTTTATGGCACAAGGGACAAATCTGTCCAAGCTATGTTTTTCCATCAAGTAAATGGACGTACACACACAAGGAAAGTTTTACTGACACATGAGAGAATTGCACTCTGGTCCTTTACACTTTCCATTTCTTAAGACTATATTTCACATAGTAACAGTCGCAAGACTTGGGTCTCATGAACCCAGTTTTAAAACATACATTTTTAGCTGAGCCATAAATACTATATCCTCGATTTTTGAGCACACTTGACATAGGACAAGCATTGACCATGACTTTTGAATGCAGGTGAAATAAAACATTCTTGTATAAATAAGGCTTTATAAAAATTTGTTATGAACTTTCAGCAATTAGGCTTTTCGAGGGGACTTAAAATCAAGCCATTTTAAGGTAAGTTTATATAGATATAGTGTGTCCAATGCTTTAGATTACTCATATTTAGTTTAGATTCCTTTTTACAGATTAATCCTCCAGCACAAATTACTTCATTAACTACTAACATTCTCTTAAGTTTCCAAGTTTCTTTTTTAATGATTGTATACTTGTAAAGACCAATAGAAACAGTTTAAAATGAACGTTTCAATTCTAAAGTAATAGATTGAGATTCCCTCGACTGTTCAAAGTTTATAAGTGACATATCTCAATGTGGGATGGGGGGTTACAATAGTTCAATCTTATCAATGCTGTTTTTGTTACTTAATTTTACTTGCATAATTGCCATCAAAACCAATAATTATGGTTTTCTTTGCATAGCATAATTGTGTTATACCTTCATTAAAAATTTGTAAGTAAAAGGTTGGAGAACCAATGCATTAAGTATAAGGGATGTTTCAGAAGTTCTGGGAATTACTATTCAACGTTTCATTTTATTAATTTTGGTCTATATTACATGTAATTTTCAATATAATTTTCATTAAACTGTACATGGCTTGTCCCAGTGCAAAACTTATATCTTTAAGCCACCTAAACAACTTTTTGGGAGTCTGTCTTATCCAATGGCTTGCAGATTGTTTAAAGGTTTTTCAATTATGGTTGGTTTTGGGTTTAATGGTGCAAGGGCCATATTTGGCCAAGCTGTGCCAAATACAAGACAATGTCAATTGTGAAAAGAAAGGATAGAGAAGTAGAGAAAGATCACTTGGGCATCCTGGGGTAGCAACTGCCATGTTTACCAGAGCCAGTGCCCCAAGGAGTTTTAAATTCTGGAAACAGATGATAATTGTTGGGTGCCCTTCTTTTTCAATAGAAAGAAAATAATGGCTCCTTGAGAATTTGCAGCATCTTTAATAGTTGCGAAATGAGCACTTGAAACCACATCTGCATTCGCTAAGCGGCTAAATCATACTAACATTGTGAAAATTCATCAGGGATTGTGTGTATTTGGAAAGCAATAGCCCTGCACCATTCAGCCGGATCTCAACTCCCAGAACTTTGGAACATCCTTCATGAAATTAAAAAACAATATTGAATAGAAACTGAGAAATATGTTCCCAGACATTTTTCATAGGCAGAAGAATGAAATTTAGTTGATAAAAACATCAGAAAAGACATTTTAAATTTATGATTTCATCTTTCATTGTTTTAATACTTATTGAGTTCAATTTATAATTTATTTTTGAAGACCAAAGAAAGGTTAAATTTCTGGAAAATAAATTCTCAACTTCATCTTTTCAACTATGCAAATGCTAAAAAGATTGTTTCGGCTTCATTGTTAAACTTATACCAGTGATTTAATAATACTTTCAAATTACTGCTTGAGCATTTGGCCCAAGCACAAGTATGGGTAGAAAAACTAAAAAAATGGAAACCATAAACAATTTTAGGTTAGTTTACAATGTGTAGTGCAAACATAATTGTATTGTGTTCTGCATTTTATCTATTCATTATTCGACCATTATTTACTTGGTTTTCAAACAAAGATGTTTCATTTACTTCTGCAAAGTCTAAGATTGCAGTTCTTACAGATAGTTTAAATATGAATACAAAACTAAAAAACACACACAAAATACATGATTTTCTAATTATTTTCTTATTTAGAGCAGAGTAAAAATGTAATTATATCAAAACTAGAAAATTTTTGTTACAAAATATTATATTTTATGTTGCAAAAATAATACTTATAAAAAGTTATAGAAATAATAATTGTTTGTGTTCTTGCAAGTATAAATTCCACATTTTGTTACTAGAAAAATAATATTATAGTCGTATTTCCAAAGCTGAGCAGGCTAGTACAAAAATATTTTTCAAACAGCATTATCCAAAGAAAACAAAAATTAATACTATCTATTGGCAATGTTAGAGTACTGTTTAGTATACTATAAAAGTTGATCAAAATATTATATGTAGTGATGGGTAGAATCGAATATTTGGTATTCGAGTACTTTTAAGTATCGAGTAAGTATTCGAATACATATACAAAAACAATTAATCGATAGTATGAATCAGAGAACTGCAATATTACTTATAAAAATTAACTGCAATATACTTATTTAAAAATAACAGCAAGTTACCGTGTCGTTCTTGGTTTAGTGGTTAGAGTACTAGATTTGTAACATACTGGTTATACTACAAGAGGAATTTGATGGATTGCAGTTTTAATGCGAATGATAATTTTTGACAAGACAATCAAATTTATTCTATTCTTTTAATATTTTTATCAAGCTGTGATTAATAAAGGAATTTATTTTTCACAAAACTCAAATTTTTTTCTGAATTATATTTCATTTTTTTTTCTTTTCCAAATTATTTATATAAATTTTTTAAAAACGATTTAAGTATAACTAATATTATCAATCTATTTGAACAAGACAAATTGTATTTTGAAGAACAATAAAAATTAATCCCATGTACAAATTGCTGAATTTTCTGCAATTATAAATATGTGTCAAGTATTTTTATCTTGATTTTACAAATCCTTATTTTTAAATTTTAGTTTTCAAATTGGAAAGATTTGATTTTCTATCATATTTTGAGGAAATCGTTAATAATCACTTTTAACAGGGAACATAGCCAGAATTTTATTTTGGAGAGAGCCCCGAAGATAAGAATGAAACTTTTTAAAGACACTTTTAAAAAAGTTTGTATGAATGTTAAAAATATTTTGTTTCTTTTGATACCAGGATCTGAAAGTTCAAAATTATTTCTCTAAATTTATCATAGAAAGTGGGATCTTGGTTGATCTAAGTACAAGAATGGTTCTGTAAATATTTACAAAATAAATTACATTAAATAATCAAATCTTGCTCCTGGAAATTTACTTTTTATTTTGCAACCACTGTTTGGAGTACGAAGATGTAAGAAGAGGTAGAGTCAAAGCAGAAAAAAATATTCATAATCATTTTACTATTGTAATAAAGGTTTTGTCAGACATTTTAAAAGAGAATTTTAGTTATTGTCAGATATTTTAAAGAAAATAACAGCCATCTTAAGAATGAAATAACGTTATTTTACTTGGAGAAAAAGAAAAGCATATCAAGCATTAATGTATCTTATTTGCAGATATATTTTAAATGTCAGAAATAAAAAAAGCTTGAAAATTAAATTAAATTTAAAAAAATTAGAAAAACTTCCAACTTGATTTTCAAAATTAAAGGCAAACCATTGTGTAATTTACTGATAATTAAGCCTGCCTGTTTGAGAAATTGTTTCCAGAAAATTTCAAATCCAATCCCTTCATCAATGGAATTTTTCGACACTTCATCACGTGCATTTTCAGGACATGTAAAATTAGAAAAATCAAGACACGAAACATAACACTAACGAGAACCACGGATACCCATGCAATGTGACACTGCTACTTAAGATGAATACTCTGGTATTCGAATACACAAAGTGAGTACTTTGCCATCTGAATACCTAGGATGGGTACTCCTGGGAGGTTAACTAAATACCTTGGATCCGACTACTTTACTTTGGCATTCGAATACTTTGGAAAAGAATCGAGTACGATTACTTTTAAGTAGTATATGAGTACTTTTGTATTCGAATACTCCCATCACTAATTATATGTATAAATAATAATTATAAAACATTTTATAATGTAAAATATACCAAGACTTTAGCTCAATTGCATTATGAAATTCACTTAGATGCCTTATACCAGCCTTGAGGCACACATTTTGTAAAGCCTTCTTTCCAACTGACAAGAAATGGAGTTAGGTAAACGTTTCGAGGTGTTTTGTGATTCAATGATTTTCACTCAGAATAATGAAACCAGAGCTTCTTTAGCACTGAAAACAAAGTAATTTTTTACCTTACACGCTAAGCTTTTTTATCGGTTTAAAAAATGGCGTTTGCAAGTATTTTGCTCCAAAAAGGAATACTTTAGAGGATAAATAAATTAAAAATGGAACAGTAACAGCTTTAATTTTCAATAAGATTCAAAACACTATTTGTAGGCAATTAAAAAATCAGAAACTTTCACAGAAAATATATTATAAAAACAAATTGGCCTACTTCTACGTTGGATGAATTAAGCCTCTCTTCCATGACTTGCTTAAGTATTGTAAGTGCCAATTTCAAGGCCTCATCCAATGTCATTCTCTACAAACAGAATAGAGTTTTATACATTTCAATTATAAATTCATTTATATAGCACACAAAATATTATTACTTAACTTTAAAAATTTCTATACAGAAATTATTTTGTTTAAATAAGAAACAAAATGCCTATTTTTCCAATAACATAAAGCTACTTAAAAACAACACTTCTGAACAAAGCATCTTAATTTTCATTATATTTTCAATATTACAAAAATACACAAATCAAATTAGACTGCTTTCTCAATAAGCAAAGCCTGAAACTTAACTAAATTTGTTTGTTTATTTTTTCTCAAGGTATTGGGTTGGGTCATAAATTAATTTGGTTAAGTAAAAAAAGTACAATTTTTTACTGCCACAAATAACTTTATTGAAAAATGTACTAACTCTTACTATCTTCTACCAACTTTCATGCATTTTCACAATCCCAAAACATTTCATCTTTCTGGTTAAACTATTCCAGGTACTTATTGCAGTCTTCAAAGGAATTTAACGTTTTTCCTTTAAGGAAATTTTGTAAGAATCGGAATAAATGGAAATCCAAAAGTGCAATGTCTGGCAGATGAGTTGAAACTTCCAAGTCAAGCTGCAACAACTTTTGCCAAGCCACCAAAGAAACACACTTTAACATGATGGAAGATTATGCCTTTGCTATCGACTTACTATGGATAATTTTTATCTGCTTTGAATTGGGAATGGTAGTGTTGGAATGAATCGTTTGGTTTTGCTCGAAGGAACTCGTAAGTACTCCCTTCCAATCCTACCATATACACATCACCTTCTTTAGATGAAGGCTGACATTTGAGGTGATGAATAGTCATTCATTTTTCTTATCCCAAGATTTCTTTTGCTCCACATTTTCGTAAAATATCTACTTTCCATTGCTCTATACAACTTGTTTAAAATATGAAACATTTTCATTAACTGAATGAATTCCTTCGCCAACACAAAAAAAAATAAATTTGAAATTGGCAGTGTTTTAAATTTCAATATAATTTTACTAGAAAACTAGAGGATATCTACACAATTTTTATTGTGTTTTCTCCAAGTGCCATTGTGGAAGCAGGTGATAGTATCACATGGAGCACCTGTTTCAATTCAATAAAAGCACAAGTAGCCTTTTGATATATATTTCGATTCTATATTTTGTTTCTTGTTATTGCTGTAAGCTATGCTATGCTGGAGCTATGTTAATGTCTTAAATAATACACAGCTTCAATATATCACTTTCACAAATTCGTTATCTACAAGTGAAATCAGAGAAGTCTTAAGGTTGTAAGTTTTAGGCAGAGAAGAACTAGCCTTTGTAAATATTTCCTAGGGGATCTAGTTTAAAATAAGAATCATAATCCCTTACATCAACAGAATTTTTAAAATGTTACTCACTTTGTCATAACGTTCCTGAAGAGCTTGCTGTGCACCTTCAGAACCGGAACCAATGGCCTTAGCATCGTATTGAACATACGTACCAGAGGGATCCATGTGAAAGCTTTGAAAATAAAATGCAGTTTAGTGATAAAAAAATCTACTATTAATGCAGCACTCTGAATAAAACATATTTAATAATTGATTTTATAATAGAGTATTTATTGATGCAAATCCAATCAATATGATTTAAATTATTAAATCTCAACACAGTGGCATTTCCACCAACATGAAATAATATTACAAATATATTGATAATATTGGTAAGGATTCATATATACAAAATAGAGTTCCAAAACATTTATATATGAAGCAAATAATTTCTCTAAGTTGGAACCCACTGCATCCCAATCACTACAATTATCTTTAGTGTCCTTAAAGTAGGGGTCACTTTTATAAAGGGTCATTCTTATGGTGTTACTGTGTAGATGCAAATTTTTAAACTGTTTTCAATTGGGCCCAGATATTTTTTAAACTAAAAAAAAAAGGAAAATGTAAAGTGATTTGCATCATATATCAAAATAAGGTACAGATGTAGTATAGGTCATTTTTTGGTGCGGTTTTATTAGGCGTTTTTTTCTCCAGATTTATGCGGTTTCTGGCAACCCCCTCACTTCTTAGGTTGGTATTTCCCAAATGTTCCACTGGCTTTCATTTTGGCAACCCTACAGGCAGCGTCATAGCCGCGGAATATAACACATTCCATTAAATCATCAGAATTAACACTTCGACGTTAAGACATGCCAAGGAACCAGGTTGTACTGTTTTTTGGCTAATCGGCTCGTTATTCATTTGGCCCATGATAAAAAGGTTTTTGGATTTTCTGATGGAATAGTAATATGAAGTTGATTAATAGTGATATGAAGTGTTTTAAGTGTAATGGGGAAATGAAGCTGACACCTAGGGCAATGAAGTCTGATGGATTTATGTGGGTATGCAGGAAACAGATGGGTAATGATGTTTGTGGAAGTCAAATCTGTTAGGACAGGTTCATGGTTTACAAGTAGTAAGTTGAGGATGGATGAGTTTTTTTTTGACATATGAGTTGGTTAGAGGGATCAAAACTGGTGATATTGAGGAGTATTTCTTTGCATCCCACAATTTGGCCGATTGGAGTTTGCAAATGAAAAAATTTTGAATTATATTGAATTAACGTCGGAGAAGATTGGTGGGGTGGGTAAAATTGTTGATAGATGAATCAAAGTTTGGTATGAGTTAATATAACTGAGGGCATGCAGTGGAAGGGCAGTGGGTTTTTGGGTGAGTTGAGAGGGGATCGGGTAAGCTTACTTTAGTAGCCGTGCATGATAGAACTAAGGAAACTTTGATTAAGGACTGGATTGAGCTGGGAACTACAATTTATTCGGTGGTTGGAGGGCGTACAGTACTTTGGGGGAAAAGGTTTTGACCACATCACTGTTAATTTTGCTGCCACACGAATGCGATTGAAAGCACTAGGATGCACACGAAGGCAACCTTGCCTACGCACAATCGGCAAACAGATTTTCAATTCCATTTGGCCTACTATGTTTAAAAAATCATGCAATGAACAGCAAATTGACTGTTTTTGAAAATTTATGGAAATAGTAAGGGAAGTAAACTGGGAGGAATACAAAATTACCATTTTTTTTTAATTTCTGCCGATACTTGATTTCTTTCGCATTTGTGTGGCTGTTTTGAATTTTGTAATTTAAATGTTTTATTTAATCAATATTTATATTTAGTCAAGATTTACATTTTTCATCAAGATTTATATATTTAATCCAGATTTGTTTTTAATCAAAATGTCATTTATTCAAGATTTATATATTTTGTGTTTATTTTATGTTAAATTAAATGAAATCAAAATGTAAAAAACAGTACAACCTGGCTTGGCCCTTGGCAACCATTTTGGTCACCAAGGAAAAAACACGCCAAATGACCTATACTACATCTGTCCCAAAATAAAAATCACTTGATTTAAATCATGATAAAAATATTAATTTAAATCAGCATACCCTGACTACTTTGTAGAGAAAAATGAAATTTTAATCATTCTTACATTAAAGACCCAAGTAATTATTTTTATTATAGTGCATATTTTTAGTCCATTAAAAAATCATAACTTTACTCACAGCTGAGGGTCTGATTTCTTATCAGCACCAGCAAATAAAATGGCAACACCAAATGGACGGCTCTGAAAAGAATAACAGTTAAGTCTCTTTGTATGTTCACATTTCACACCAATAAAGAGATATATTTTAAGAACAAAGTGAAATAATAAAAAAAGAAAAACATTACACTAGGAAAAGGTAAGATTTTAATTACAAAGCTTATAGAATAAAATCTAAGTTTTAAGCTGCCTTATAAGCAAACATTTTTGAAGGAAGATATCTCTTAACTCTTGGAAAATTAGCTTTCATCCACAAGTCATTGAACACCATTTTCAATATTTTCAGAAAGAAAAATAATTATATTTTTAGCTTTCAATTAATTTTGAACAAGTGCAATAGAAATATTATTTTCTACCTTTCTGTGTGGTCTGAATTGACCCACTTTGACATTGTCTGATATCTTAACTCAAATTATAACAAGCTTTTTAGATTTATGTATTCCTAAAAAACATGCATATCTTTGCTGTCTGTATGGTTCACAAAATTTTCTTTTATAATTATTTCAATTTTTAATGTGTATCATTTCCTTAATTTTCTCTTTAATTGTTTACATTTTCACTTTTTCTGTTTACTTAATTCACTACTTTTTACAGCCAACATAACTTTATAAAACTTGCACTTCTTCATTTTCCATTGTGGAATGAAAATGAAGTCTAGTGTTTTTCACAAGAATGTTTTTCTTGACATTCAAATGATCATCGGAAGTCAGAAAAGTTATAAATTTAAAATATAACTGATTGTTACTTACGATAGATATTGTTAGATAAGAGGAACAAAAACATGGTCTAGTTGCCTATTTTATTTATGATCCATATTATATGTAATATGGGTCATTTCATGTGAAAACTTTGTTGAATCATAGTTACTGAATTCCTTATGACAGACACGGAAATGAAACCCTTATACCTCGATTTTTAAAACATTTAATTTAATATATAAGTTGAGATTATGGTAATTTAAAAATAGGTCATGTTTCATGAAGTGTAGCCATCTTGTATTCAGGGCTCAGTATAAATGGCCTTAACTTAATTGCCCAAATTTAATAATTCTGATACCTATGGGAAGGTATTCACTTCAAAGGTGCATTTAAAATACCAAAACAATGGTAAACTTACATTTTAATGTTTTTGCTCATGTAAAGTGAAAAATCATTCTTGGAAAATCTTTAAAGGGCTGTAAAAATGTTTTCTGTTGCAAAGAGAAATAGTTGTTTTTAGTTGTCACTGTCATCCTAATTAGTATGTATTTCCAAAATGTCAGCAAAGTAGGAAAATAAGTAATCTTTGGTTTTGAAAGGTTGTTCTTGGGGTGTTATTAAGTTGCAAATTTTTTCAAAACGTATTTGTATAAAATAACATGTATTCTGTTTTTTTTTTTGTTCCAGGTTATTTCATCATTAATATAAAACCTTAAATGAAGGGGAAAATCAGAAACTATAAAGTTTGATCAAAATTAGTATAACCTGCATCATGCTATGCTAACCGTAGGTAGGATTAACACTTTTCTTCATTCAGTAGCCAAAGGCATAATTCTTTCTATTTGCTTATCCAACAAGAAAAATGTTTTGTATTTATAAGTTTTAATCAACTTTGTTACAATTCCTAAATTCTGTAATCGCATAAAGAACAAACTGAAATCTTACCATAGCATTACCATCATCATCACTGTCTCCAAATTGAATAGCTAAATTTGATACAGACTGAGCAATACTTTCCACACCCATTGGCTCTTCATAAACAAACCAGTGATTCTATGAAAGCACAAAACAAGTTTTATCTTCAATCAAACCTTTTATGAACAAATATATCAATTTTATAAAATATCAATGAAACAATACACATAAAATTATTAACTGAATCTTATTTTGAAAAGGACATTGTATGATAAATAACAGATAAAATAAATCTACAGCTAAATTTTAGCCCTTCACAGTACTAAATTGATACATAAGGGCCTTTTTAAGGCTACATTTAACATACATTTTAGTAGATGAACTCGTAAAAGCACAGGAAGAAATTTTCATGAGTACTAACGTTGTGTCACATAGATTTAGTTTAAAAAAAATCCCGTTTTAGTTAATCTTAGGCCTATTTAATAAAATGATCAATAGTTACATCACAAGAGGCTCCCCCTTTCTTGAATATCACTTTTGTGCATCCAATTTATTGATGTTTATTTCAAAGCATGTCAATTAAATTTAAGCAAATGAATTGGGCTCTTTTTAAAGGCCTTATCCCACTAAAAAGAACAAGTACACAGGGTTCACCTCTTCAAACAAAAGAAAAATTGGGACCTTTTCAGGGCTACATTTAACACATACATTGATAGGTTAAGCGTGAGTGTAAGAAAAGACTGTTTTAAAACCATCAATTTTTAGCTAACCTACCTATATTAGGCACTTGACTTTTGATCATCTTGGACAAGTAACATTGATAGTGATATCTGAATGCAGCTGCAACAAAATATGCTGTGTTCTTTTTAAAACTTAAAAATTGTTAAGGACTTTCAGTAAATATTAAAGCTTTGTTAAGGGCCCTAAAACCAAAAGGAAAAATCCAGCCTTTTTCATGCCTAGGGAAACCCAGGTACAGATGTAGAAGAGGAACTAAACTTTTGATCCCTCCCAGACACTGATATTGGTTTTAATGGGTATAAGTAAAGACCTGTATTGGATAAGAACTCTTAGAATTTCCCTAATTACTTGTAATTGATCTTAGTTTTTTAATGTATTAAAAATAAAAGATGCAGTGTTCTTGTTGCAGTTAAAAAAATTAATGACTTTTATAAGACTGACTTGAAACAAATATTAAGGCTTTTAAAGGGCCTTTAAAAAGTAAAAACCATAGAAAAATTCCTTTTAACTTCTTGAAACACGAGCATACTTCAAATAAATTGACACTTAGGAATCTGAAGATACACGATGGCAAATTTTTTCCTGATGTGAAAAATTGTGCTTTGGGAAATTCATCTCAAACTGCCCTTTTCTTTTAGACTAAAATATGCAAAATGTCTTAAAATCACCCCCCCCCCATTAAACACCCCTAAAAATGTCATTTTGTGAAAAAAAAATATTACTTAAAAAAGAACAAAAATAACCAAAGAAATGCATTTCCATCAACTCAGCTTTTAATGAAATATTTCTATTTACCTAAACAAAAAGATCAAAATAATAAAATTTTTTCATTACATAAAAATCAATTAGTGAATAGGAATTTTAATAGATTTCAAGTTGTTTTGAAAATAGGTATTTGGAAATGAAATGATTTGTTTCCCACACATTCATAGAAACTAAACATTAGCATAACAATAACATATTAACACCAGCACGAAGAGCTGTTGGGAAATTGTGTACCTGTGCTTCAACTCGAGCACGGTCAACCATAGTCCTGGAGTCAGCCATCAAGCCACTTACAGCACAGCCTAAAATAATATCAATCCATTTTATATTCAAAGCAATACTGTATTTGAATAATGCAAATCATTAATGTTATCATTAAAAATAAAACTAAGGAACAATGAAATATTGACAGCAATTTATAATTAAATAGTATATACAGGACAGTTGAATGTCAAACAATAAATGTTTTCAATTTTCTGAGAATAGTATTCAATTTTTCAGACAAGAGGTACAGAATCCAGTCCATGCCTACCATAAAAACTGCTCCCGCTATAAAGTCTGGATGATTGTGGTCACTATAGGAACAGACCCTTTGCCATCCACCAGTTACCCCTACTCCCTCATTTTGGGTAGGGCTGACGAATTTAATTTCACTTTTGTACCTGTGCCTTTTTGGCAGCAGAAAGATGTAGTTGCAACAACTAAATATTATAATAAATAAATTTCCAATCTGTCATTCAGTGCACCAATACGCAAATTTGAATTCAATTTTCAAATATCCCACATGGAAAATGGGACAAGGTTCGTTTCACGGTAACAGACTTGGTGGTGGGAGAGGTTCTCATGGTACAAATGGTAGTGATCAAAATGTCTCAAACCAGTTTCCAAAGACAACAAATGTATTTTAAAAGCACCTAAGCAGGACATTTTTGTAACTGAGAAAAAGTTTCACATCATCGAAATGCATGACTTTCTGTCCCTAATACATTTCAAATGCTATAAAACCTTGCCTTTTAGGATAAAGTAGAAAATGAATACTATTAAAACATTTAATTGTTCCCAAGGCTAGAAATTAGCAATTGTTAGTCGTATTTTGCAACTCAAAGTTCTGTAAAGATGACCAATCATTTAGACAGGGTCATCATTTTTGACACCTAAGTTTTCTAAATATCCTTGATTGCATGATTTGATGAATCAACTGTTTATTTTTTCTTCTAACAATCTGTTCTATAAATGCAAAACTAAGCCTGAAAACAACAGGTCTTTAAAAGAGAAAAAAGGCTCCAATATGTTATCCAGGCAATAGCCATTTATTATGCTAACATATTCATATAAACAAAATATATTTTAAAATTGCAACCCATGTGGTTCTTGTGGTAGACAGGAAAGCATTTTGGCAACTGAAGAAAAATGTTTAGTTGTTATTGATGCCTGACTTTCTGCTCCTAATTTCTAATCCTGATTGTACTTATTAAAAAATTCATGAAATTTTTAAGACACAATAGAAATAACAGATCTACACAAGCAGTTTTGAAATCTGTCTTCAATTACATGGAAAATGTTTTAGTTTTAGGATCAGAACAGATTTCTCAACTGCAATTAAACAGAAATTATATTGAAAACTTACAATGTAAGACAACAATTAAAAATTTTCACATAATTCTCAGAACTTTGAAAACATCCCTTGTAGTTTGAGAAACATCAATTTAAGGGTGGATGATACAAGAAAAAGGAATGTGGTGACCAAGGACTCTTACGACCGTATTCACAAGTCTCAAGGTTAATCTTTGGATTAGCAAATCCACAGAGTAAAATAAGGGATTATCCAAGAATTGCATTTACAAAACACAAATAAAGCGATCCACTGATTAAAGCAATAAGCTCACTGTGATTGGCTTCTCTCTCGTTCAGGTGATGTATACATTTCTTAAGATGCCCGGATCCAAAAACATTCCACACGGGCCAAATACTTCGTCGCCAGAATTGAATTCTGATTAGTTTTATACTCATTGGTATTGGTGAGTTGATGCAAAGTGAAGTAACTTGCACTGTCATTTTTGTTTTATACATAAATCAACAAAAGCATTTTCGCTCTGTGACTAATTTGAATCTGCCGTGGTCGACGCAGATGCATTTTACGAATCAACTATATTTCAAACTATTCAGAGATTCCGAATATATAACTGATAACATCAAAGTTTTATCACACGAATAAATTTTACAAATTCAGTACCAATCTCAGCTACCATACCTAATATTTGAGAATACTTAGTCAGAATTCTGTAATATAGCACAAAATGAAGTGAGTCATTCATTCTGTTCTGTTGGCAGAACAGAATGAATGACTGCAAAAAGCTAGTAGTGTGCATGCTTTAACCACCAATTTCAGAGGACCAAAATTTAGCAATTAGGCCTCAGATCAGGCATTGTGAATATGGTTTCTTCAATAATCAGACATTGATCTGGGGCTTAACTCAGACTTATGAATACGGTCGTTAATAACAAGTTTAAATGTACGCAATAATAAATTGAAAAATTTATGTAATGGTAGTTACCTATATGTTTGTCGATTTCAACAATCTTCTCAATTGTAACAGCCTTCATTAAGGGTGATGTCACACGTTTCTCTACAGCAAGTACAACACCTTCATTGGTCTGAATGCCAATGGCTGTTGAACCCAACTGTGAACAGACAAGACTTATTTTAGAAATTCTTGTTCAAATGCATACTTTACATACACTTATAATTACACAATCTGAAACTACGAATGACTCTTAACACAGGTTGTTTAGATTTGAGCTGTTTGCAGGTCAATGCAACACCCACCAACAAGAGGATTTTGGAAATCTTGTAAATTTTACAGATCATGACATGACAAAAACCTTTTCATTCATCTTAAATGTTTTGTTTGTTTATTTCACCTTCCATTTCCTTTCTCACACTCAGTTTGAACCCTCATTTTATTAGTGCTGTCTCAGAATTAATTTCCCACTCTCTTTGATAACAACCTCAGCATCCATAGACATAGCATATCACATGAAAACATGTTTTTTCAGGCCATGAAGTGAGGAGCTTAGAGATGAGCTACCTGCTACAACAGGAGTGGACCCACAATTCAACTCAACACTGCAAATTTCTTTAAAATATACTTAAAATTTAATCATATCTTGTCTTAAAGCATGATAAACTTAGATTCACAATATGTATATGCACTTTTTGAGCATCTATATATGCATATTTTAACATTTAATGTCTGATTTGCCATTTTTAAAAGTGGTTTCCAACTAATTTTTGAGAGAATGTACTGCAAACCTTGACTTTGCGACATCAACCACTTCTTTCTCCTTTCTTGAATTTTGGTGACTTCTGTTTCCAAATAATCCAATCAAGTTTCAGTAAAAAAATTTCAGTTTCAGGGAAAAATCAGTAGTTTTACATTTGGTTTTTACAAGCAATTGTGATGGACTTCGGTACAGCTGTAGTCTCTGCCGCACGCGGTGGCAACGACTCTTGGCGCGGCTTTTGGCGTAGTTATAAGTGACTCATGCCGGGTGATGGTAACCCATTTTTTTCTCGAATTTTCTCCTGGTTAGGGTTAACCTGTTTTTAGGCTAACTTACGGGACTGAGGGAGTAGTTAATCGGTTTTTTTGTTACGAGTTGTGTCGCGATAAAGAGCTTTTTTTAACTTTTTTAAAGGAATCGGGATTAATTAAATCTAAAGTTTCTTGCGATAAATGTAACGGGGATATGACTTTTTCAGTTAGGGTTACCCTCACCGGCATGAGTCGCTTATAACTACGCAAAAAGTCCAAATATTTAATCAATATTTGCAGTGTTTTTCTAGTCAAAATGTTGTTTAATTCAGATTTACATAATTCATCCGTACGTATGCAGTATATATTCAATGTTGGAAGATTTCCGTGGCGACATAAAAAAGTGCGCCAAACACGGCGCCAAAAAAAACGCGTTGCCACCGCGCGCGGCAGAGACTACAGCTGTACCTGGACTTCATGCTTAATAAAAGCAGGCTCAACTGCATTTATCAAAAAAATTATACATATATTTTTTGTATATATAATTTGCGGTATATATACACCAAATTTTGAAGTCTTAAATAAAAGGTACAGGTGCAGAATTTAAGACAAGTCAATAAGAGCTGCAAATTAACAGAGAAAAGCACCTTACCTTTATGGCTTCAATGGCATATTCCACTTGAAACAGACGACCCTCGGGTGAAAAAGTATTCACTCCTCTGTCGTATTCAGATCGTGTCATAAACATACTGAGGAAAATAAGACAAAATATCAATTACAAAGATTGGTTAAATTTCACGTTTTGGAGACTCAAATAAAATTACGCCAAATATACAACAGCAAAAAGCTAATACAAGATACCCCATGATCCCAAACTTTAAAGTTGAACTTAAGTTGAACTCATGACCAAATACAAGATAAAGCTTTAGCGAACCCAATGCCAATGGGGGTTAAAACAATTGCAGCCACTTTAACAATTTTTTTGCAGAAAAGAAACCAAAATATATTGCTATTATTTTAATCAGAAGCAACAGGGTTTGGACAAATAGATTGATTTAATTATTTTTCTTCAAATGATCTCTAACTCCAAAACTGTCAGTCTTTCTAAAAACATCCAACTAATTAATCTGCAAAATATCACTTCTCTTTTCTCTTTCAGAATTTGTTACATTTGAAAAATAATTACATTTGATCAAATAAATGCAAAGCTTTTTACTCTTTGGGGTTGTTTGAATTTATCTTGGAGTTTGGAACATTTTTGATTTATTTTCTAGTTTTGTAAAAATTTCTCATTAGATGAATGAATAAAAAATCTACACAAGATAACCTATTCACAATACTAGATACTGAGGCTATAAAAACAATAATTTTGACAGCAATCGAACATTACCACAATTTCTATAAACAAATTTCTTGCAGAAAGTTGTCTGTTATTAAACTAATGATGGATTTCTTAGGTACACCTTAAAGAGAAACAAATGACTAAACACATTCGTTGTTTTTGACGAACGTTAAAACTCTGAAAAAGATATTAAACTACTCCGATGTCCACTGTCTTTCGTTCAATAGTATGAGGTAAATACAGATTTAAAACTTCCTTATAAGTTTGGAAAAACTATCTCGAACACAAAACAAATTCTAATTGTTTGTGAAAAAAATTAAATATAAAAGATAAACACTTACTTGAAACTAAATATTCACACAACTTAGGAAATATAACTATATTTATTGAACTTCGGGTTCAGAAAGAAATTTCATAAATAAACAATGATTTTCAGAAAATGACACACCAAATTTCACGGTTAACAGGCAGTGAACGCCGGCACACAACACGATTGCCATATTCAACTTACTTCTAAGTAAGCTCACAGAGTAAAAGAGTACATATATACGTGGGCCGCGGTGGCCCGGTTGGAAGTATTGGTATTTGTATTTTCAATTAACGTCACACTGGAGCAACACAATGGGCTATTGGTGACGGTCCGGGATCACTCCCAAAGGGAAAGATCCGAGGACAACACCACGTAATTTTGAACCACGGTCAGATGACGAGGCAACACCTGAGCTGGCACCCCACTCTCCAAACTTCCACACCACGCCAACGTGAGGACATTTGAGGCCACGACAGATTTAACGTGCACCAGCCCCCTTTGTACACGACGGTGTTTGGCTGGATTCGAACTCGCAACCCTTCGGTTGCAAGTCCGTTACTCTTCCAACCGGGCCACCGCGGCCCCCCGGTTGGAAGAGTAACGGACTTGCAACCGAAGGGTTGCGAGTTCGAATCCAGCCAAACACCGTCGTGTACAAAGGGGGCTGGTGCACGTTAAATCTGTCGTGGCCTCAAATGTCCTCACGTTGGCGTGGTGTGGAAGTTTGGAGAGTGGGGTGCCAGCTCAGGTGTTGCCTCGTCATCTGACCGTGGTTCAAAATTACGTGGTGTTGTCCTCGGATCTTTCCCTTTGGGAGTGATCCCGGACCGTCACCAATAGCCCATTGTGTTGCTCCAGTGTGACGTTAATTGAAATTCCCCCCCCCCCATATATACGTAGCTATTTACTCTGTGGGTTTTACATTACCAGGTGGTGGCATCTTTACGATCCTTTCAAAAACATGGCTGCGCTCATGAGGTTATCACGCCCGATGCCGTCGCGAAATGTAATATTCTTTCTCTTATTGTACAGCCATTTTCTTTATTATTTACTTCATTTGGAACTATTCATTTTATTTGAATAAGGCATTGTTCCTCTTTAAGGTTGTATGCTTTGCCATACGTATTTGTGGTGATATGTTGCATCACCCACCGAGATATATTCCGGCTAATGTAATGTATGTTTTTCAATAAATTGCATCATTGCTTTGACGTTGTGTATGATACAGTTCTCGTCATCCCTTAGAAATTCGAAGTTTCAGCTCGAGTCAATAGTTTCCATGTAGGTCGTTGGTATGTCTAGAAAACCGGTGTTTTATCACAGTAACAGTGCCCTATTTCTACACGAGCTGCAGCATAGAATGCCAAATCGAAAGTATTGTTTGCATCGAGAAGAATGTTAAATATTGCTTTAAAAATTTTTTAACACTACCAAAGTTTTTGATTCAGTACAGAAATGTCTAATTAGTATCTCACTATTGATCAACCATATCATCAGTTTGATTTTTGTCCCTTCTAGGTACATTTGTGGATCCGTGGCCGATATTCACCTCAGGTGCTGTATAGGAAAGAATGGCAGCTCAATCAAGTATGCTTGAATGATCCTTTGACCAGTGTATTTTAACCTTTATTGCTATGTACCACTCCTTTTATGACCTCCCAACCAATATGGTGTTAAATGTAATACAATTTATTAAATTGACAAAAAAGCAAGTAATTTTGTCAATAAAATATCGCGTAGAAAAGGGTAAAACTGTTATTTTACAGCCACAATTTTGGCTAATTTGTTGTTGCTGATCTCCAGCTAGATCAAATCCACAAGTCCATTCACCTGCACAAAGTCATGCACCAAAAGATTCAGAAAACAGGTCGTCTCAGGACAACTCCAGGCACTCTAGAATGTGTGCTGGGGAGGCCTGGTCAGATTGGCATTTAAAGCAAACAGGATGAATCTTTCAACCACAGAAAAATGTGAGACTCCTCAGATGGCCACTGAAAAAGTGGGAGAGCGCTGTCTGAATTATGTCTCACAATTGAGAGCAAGAGATCTTTTGGGGTGATACCAAGAGTACTGGGGAAACGATCCATGCCTTATCAAGATTTTTTCTAATAAAGTAAAGCTCAAGAAACGTCGATGAGTGGGTATCGAACAATGGTTCATTGACACCCTCCTTCGCCAAATTGTCGGCTACTTCGTTTCCCCTGAGGTCCACATATGAAGGGCTCTAATTTGCTAATTCTAATTTGTGATAATAGTTATTAACTGCAAAAAATCAATTGTTAAAGTTGAAAAATTATGTATAGTTTCCACTGCTTTTGCAGTAACATTTATCAAAAACTGTCGATGTTAACAGTTAACTTCAAATTTGCTATAAAACTGTTTTAGCTGCCATCAAAACAACAGCCATATTATCAAAAATTTAAATTTATCTTTAAAGACCCAGCAACCTTAACTCAGACTTGAAAAATGCATCGCGTATTATGAGTTCAAATTAGTGAGTTGGATGTTTACTACAAGTGGCTTCGATTTCAGGTGCAAATTAGTTAGCCTCCATCTCAAAACCCTTGTTCCATCTCAATACCCAGTTGAATTCTGTTTTTTGTATAGTAAAATCCCATTACACTGAAAATTAAGGTAGGCATGGTAACAGTAGCTTTTGTACCAAATCAGTTGAATCTGGGTATTAAGGGGCAGATTCAACTGCAAAATTTTATAATTTAATCTTGAAAAAAGTTTATTGACCATGCTGTTGTATGGATCGTTCTAGGTCGATTTACTATAATAGATTTTCTACTACACATTTCAAATATGTTCAATCAGAAAAACACAATTTTCAACTACCTTTCCTTATTTCAGTTTTTATAAATCTAAGCATAGGAACATTTGAATACTTGAAAACCTGCATATGAAAAATTTACTTGAAATGTTCAATCTTTGGAACATTTAATATTTTGCTAAATAAGTAACAACATAAACAGTATAGTGTGTGTTTAAATTTATCTAAATGCAAACATGTTTTCTATATGCTAAAATTTAAAATGAAGATTTATTGTTAAAAGTGAAGAATATTTGTTTGAACTAATTTATAAACATTGGTTTCAATTTTGAATTAATTCATCAATTTGAATAAGTATAGTTCTAAAAGTATTTCCATTTAGTTTCGGTAATGTAAATTAGTAAAAAAATGAAAAAATATCAGATAAATTTATAGACAAAAGTGTTGTATGAGAAAAATTATGATGGAAACTATTACAAATCAGAATTTGTAAGAAAAGACATGGTAACACGATACAAATATTTTAACCGCTTGGGTGTTCCAATAAAATAAAGTACCCATCATCATTTCCCATAAGACCCAAATGAGTTACCAAGAATGTTTAAAAATTTCTGATTATTTGCTAATTCACAAATTGAGTACTTGAAAAATCAATATAGGTCTTACTGGGTCTTCCTCAGGCAAACCCTGCTGTATGGTCATTTCTGTGGAAAATGGGCCAAGTTTAGTTTCAATGTTTGACACACAAATTGGACTTTCTAAACTATTTTACAAGGTTCTAAGACTTTAAACCATTGTCTGGGGTAATTTCCAGTTGTGTCTTGCATTGGACTGCCAAAATGCCAGAATTGGAAACTTCAACTGCCAGTCTCTACTAAGATATTTTTATTTTTGAGAAAGTTCAGATGTTTATCTGGGGTGGGCTAAAAACTTTTTTCACTACTAGAATTTATTCCTGTGAAGTTAGATTTTTTCTTTTTTCCGCCCCACCCCAATGTGCATCTATGTTGAGAAGCTTGTGTACATTTTCCCATTTTGGATTCCTTTGATAGACAGCCTTGTTGAATAGAAGCCTGTTTTCTACAGTGCATGAAAAATATCTTAGTTATATTTTAAATTAGTCTTTTCCTTTTGATGTGTTTTTAATTTCAGGTTTATATTTTGCTTTTCATATTCAAGGAATACTTGTGGCTACTATATATTAATAAAGAAACAGTACGTGGTTACACTGGATGAATGATCTAACATAAAGACGAGTTTTACGCTTGCTTATATTAATGATGGTCTTGACAATGGGCATGATCAAAATGGCCATTGACAATATTTTGTTTTTAATACTTTTAATCGTTTTTGAAATTTCTTCTAGCTATGAACTGTTTCAATTCTTATTTGGTTTGTTTTATCTTTCTAGGTTTGCTTCTATTCCTCGGCTCCTCAAAGGAAGAGCTTCTTTTCACAAATAGTAGAAAATATAAAAGAAGACATAAATCGAAACAAAGAGATGAAGGCAAGTTTCTGAAGAATTTTAATTCAAAATGCTGTTTATTTGGCAATTTATATAGCTTGATTGGCAATTTATATAGCTTTACTAATTACTTAAAAGAACAAGATTTTTTAAATCAGTAAAATACAAAGTTATTTGGTACATTTTAACTTTTGAAGTTTCGTCAGATTGGTAAAGCTTGGTAGATGTAGATGTGAATTTGTCGATAATCTTTGAGAGAATATTGTGTATTGTTTTACCTGACATTTATCACCATAAGCATGGAGCACTTTGAATATTTTTTGCAGGAATTAATTTTGCGAATGAAAAAATGCATAACATCACATTGTTCATTTGATTTTACACTCAAATAACATGGTTGTAATTTTCAAAACAGTTGCTTTCTAACCTATTAAACACAACCTTACATCTTATTTTTTATCAAGTAGAATGATGCTGTTATCTATTTTTTCACTTTGACCATTTTTCTGACATTTCCCATGTAAAAAATCTCTTTTCTTATAGGAAAATTTAAAGAAATTCAGAGAAGAAGCTCAGAAATTTGAAAAATCTGAACCACTACAGAAAGCAAGAAAAAAATATGCAAGTTACTTTGTGCCTTATTGTTCAACTATTGTAACAGGTATTTGTTTATGAATATTTTCTCATGAACATTTTCTTTCTCTTACAGAAATTAATAGAAAAAGAAACCTCCAGAAGTTCTGAACAATTAATGGAAGGATTAGAGTCCCTCAAAGGCAAGATAAAAGAGGTTTGGAAATATGTCTTTACACTACTTTCATGCAGTATTTTGAAAGGTTTTACTATTAATTTAGCGTTTTATATATAGTTTTACACAATATTAAATTTAAAAACATACATTTCAATGCATATTTTTTGTCAATCTGTCTCTTCTGTTGTTTCCAACCCCATTGCAGGGTTAGAAATTAGGAGCAGAAGGTTGGGTGTTAATGGTACACCAGTTGCCAAAATGATCTTGGGTGAAATTTCAGAATTTAATGTGGATATGTATAAACAGACATGGACCTATTTGAACCTCATTTACAGTCCCATTAGGATCTGAATTTTGATGACTAGTTCCATTTAAAGGCCTTTTCCTCTTTGAGGGCTTTTCTTCCGGGTCATTGTTTTACAATTATGGACGTTTGCAGATACGTTAAAGCAGTTTCATTCAACCATAGCTCTCCACAAATTTAAATTTCTAGGTTTGAAAAACAAGCCCAGCTTTATCATTTGATGGACATTTCATTAAGATTAATATATCAAGTATTTTTGTATGATTCGTAATAAACATTTTTTTTTTACCAAATTCATGTATATTTTTGGTTTTAAACAATGTTTGGCAATACATACACACATACTTTAAGAAATAGTAAATAGTGCTAGTGTGCTATTCATGAAGTGTAAAAATTATTGGGGGTAGAAAGTTAACAAAAATGGGTTATGCGATGGAAAAATATTAGCTTTGGTAGGAATCTGGGCCATTCATATGAAAATTTTGACATCAAAATGATAACTGGATCTAAAAAGATTGGTTGTCAAAACAAAAGTTAGAAGTGCAAAATACAACTAACAACCTAACCCTGCCCCATTGTCTACATAAGTGTGATTGCTGACTAAAAAGTGTTATATTGTTTTTCCTATAGGGCTTAGAAGAAGCCCAGAAAAGTGAACTGGGCAGAAAAGGCAGAGAAATCACAGAAGAGCTGACCAAGTCAGCAAAGATAGCAGCTGAAGCTATTGCCAAGCAAAGTGAAGAACTTGGAAAAAGTACTCCTCTAAGAGCTGTTGCTTCTGTATGTTCATTTGATTTATTCCAATTTAAACTAATCAATTTATATATTATTCGTAAACTCTAATAATGCCAAAATATTTTGTGTGTTCATTGTACATATTGTGGATATTCAGAAACATTAAGAAAAATATATGCTGTTGTAAAGGTTTGTACAAGGTTTTTAATTTCCTACAAAACATTAGTTTCGGTCTTTATGGATTTCATATATATCAACAAAAATTATACAAAATAATTAAATTTTGAAAATATAATTGCATAGAATTTTATTATGCATCCAAACTGATGCACTGTATTTAATTTCCTATAAAAGCTTATACAGTAATACCCCGAAATTGCGCGATAGGTGGGTCCGACGAAAATCGCTTAAGTCAAATTCACGTAAGTCGGGGTACAACTTTGCATATAAATACATATAAATTTTGTTCAATTGGGACCAAGGACTAACAAAAACACTAGTGTAGAAGAAAAATATTTAATAGAATTGCAGTTCTTTATACATATTAATACAAAATATTGAAAAAATAAATGAGTTTCATAAAAAAAAAGTTATTTCGATGTCGATGGCTTCATAAAATCGAACAAATTCGTCTGACGACATAATGCCTTCTTTTTTTTCACGCAGAATTTCTTCGTAGAAAGCTAATCATTTTTTTATTCCTTGCTTTGTAGCTATAAAGCGTTCTTCATTGGAGTCTGTTTTCTAAAATTTAGCTATTTTCAATTGAGCTGAGACCTTCTGTCAAGCTTGCAATTGGCATGTCCTTTTCTGGTGGAACTGGGTCTGATACTTCAGTGACGTTTTGTTCACGCATCTCTATGAGCTCATCAATTGTCGGCTCCTGACTGTGAATCCGACAGCTCATAGACATCATCACCATTGACTTCCAAATCTAATTGCCTGGCTAGATTAACAACTTTTATCACATGAGCGACATGATCAGTTTCTTGTGTTGTTTCCGTCTCGTTTTTGAAAAAGAAATGGACAAAATTTCTTCCAGGCACCATTCAATGTTTTTTGGAAATTTCATCCGAAGATTTTCCAATGATTCTTATGGCATCTAAAACATTGAATTTTTCCAAAAGTCTAACAGATATCTCACTGTTTTGCATCATAGCTTCATTCAGATGTGCAAACGAACACCTCGTGTAGTAAGCCTTGAATGTTCTGATGAATCCCTGGTCCATCGGTTGAAGCAAGCTGGTTGTGTTTGGAGGCAAAAACACAACTTTCACATTGCAGGAGAATCAGATTTACTTCATTTGGACGACATAGTTTTTTAAGGGTTTAGAAAACGTATAACAAAACAATCTTAAGTTTTGGCGATCGTAGAATCATAATCGTGCACGTAGAGTTCGCGCGAAACACGTCCAATGTGTATCACAGCAAGAGAAACACTGAAGATAGTGTGCGACAGTAATGCCAAACAAAAAGTCAAGAGCCGCGTTAACTCCGATTTCGCGTAAGTCGGGGTATTACTGTACATGCAATAAATGTTACATGTACCTGTAAAAAAGAGAATATTGGTAGATGTAAAATTACTTTCAAATACTATTAACTTAATAAATACTTTAACAGAGCTAAAAGTTTTAAAAATGACCTCCGTAATAGTGATTATAAGGCTTTTTTATTGTTTCAAAATTGATACAATGCATATCAATAGAAGAGAAACAAAATATCTTGTATGTTGAATGTAAAAATAATTTATACAGGACAGTCAGAGTAGACTGCACAATAATCCCGTTTTTTGATTGGACAAGGCATTTCTGAGATATTGTGGCCATTTGAAATTAGTTTTAAAAATAACCCTGTTCTTCCAATAAATCGGGACACATGCACTCGGGCATCACAACAATAACACCTGACATACAGCAAAGGGTACAAAGAAGTATTCTTGAATGGGCAAGTGCTTGTTGCTCACTCAGTGCTTATTTTGAGCACATTATTTTTTCCTATGTCAGGAAAAGTCCAGTACAAATTAGCACGGCTAAAAAGGTCAACTAAAGATGTGATCGCCAGATAAAAAAGTGCAAGATAAAAGATGACTAAAATCCATAAAGCTCCCTGTTTAACAAAAGGGGCAGTCAGGAGAAGCATGCATGACAATGTGGTGTAAGTGTCCTTAAAAAGTCGTGTCCAGTTAGAATTCGAAAATTTGCCATGGCAAATTAGGTGAAACAAGGCCTGACGAAAGCTTGTGGCCTTAAACTTTTGATGGTCTGACTTATTTATCTTTCACTTTACTAACCTGCAAACACTAAGGTAAGGGAGAGGGCTGGGGTAGAGGACAACCAATTTTAGCTAGCTTGTCTGTGCACTCATTGCTTGGTATATCACAATGGCTTGGTATACATTGGAAGGCAATGATCCAACCAGAGTTTAAGATGTCACATATTATAATGTAATCATTTATATTAATAAATAACTTTCTAGAGTGTAATTTACCAAAAGGACATCAGAACACAAATATATCCTGAATGCCACATCCATTCAAAAACTGGACAACACTTTTTGAGGTTAGTTTTCAACAAGGTGTGATTATTGTGTAGTGAATTCCGATCACCCTGTGTATCAAATTTTATACCAAGCTAAGATGGGTGAGTCACAATTTAGTAAGAACTTAAATTTGTGAGTATGTATTTGTTTTTGAAAAATGTGTAATTTTTCTTCTATGTGTCGCTTTTTATTTTTAGTAAATTGAGCTTTTGTGTAGATGTTTTACAACTTGGTATTTGATTTGACCTTGACAATAAATTTCTTTGCTTTAATTTACAAAGTTAGGATAAGAAAAATATCATATTTGAAATCTGCTTTGGATTATTTCACACAAAGTGAGCAAATCAGAATGGCTGGCATATCACCGATTTTAATGAAAATCGGTTTTTAAATAGGTCACATAGTAATGACCAACTGCAGAATATTAGGTTTCAGAAATCTATGTTTTGTTAATTATTGACATTTAAAGTTCAAGGTCACAAATTTAAATTTTCTAGCACTAAAAGTGGCCTGTTTGTGACGCTTTATTTCAATAAGTTATTGACACAAATTTAATATTTTTATATCGTTGCATTCTTCAGAAAAGGGCTTCTTAAGAGACGTCAGAATATAATTTAATAGCCATCATTGTTGAATCTGAGGGATCGACAAAAATAGAAATTTTACCAATTTGCTTCAAATTTCAAATTGCTCTGGTATCTAGAAAAATGGAAAGATAATATTAAAAATTATTCTTAATGAAGAGCCTTTCCTAACAAATAGTGTGGCATAATTTCATGATTGTATTTCTACTCCTTTATAATGAAAAAGTCATTTAAAAGTAAAAATTATGCGTTTAGTAAAAAATATGTTTAAAAATGCATATTTCACTGAGGGAAATCTTCAAAAACATCAAAACTTTTCAACATAAAAGAGCAAAATGTCTATTATTTTCTGAAATTTTTATAGTTATAATTTGATTATTTTTGTCTCAGGAAAATTTTTAATTAGACGTAAATTTTACTTTTTTATCGCAGCTGATAATGAGTTATCACCTCTGATAATAAAAAATGCGGTATAAGAATGAAATATAACTATTATTATGGTGCACGTGCATAATTTTACATGAAATTTCTTTTTGCTTAATCCAAGGAGTGTTTCCATCAGTGAAATAATTAGGTGGAATGTTAATTTTGTTAGAGAAGTCTTTTTTTGATTTGCTTTTTCCTTTGAAAACGCGAGTATTAAATACTACTTGTGAATATTAAATGTGTTTTGTAAATATTAAGTCATATATTAGTCAGGTAAACACTAATTTTAAGTGAAAAAAGAATTTAAACATCGTTTCTATACTCGATTCTCCCAAATGTACATAACTCACGAATCCTTGTTCCATACTTATCACAATCACTAGTGGAAATAAGTAAAGATTTCAAGAATTCGGTAGCACTAGAAAAATTTCAATTTCAGCAACTATGAAATTGAACAAGAGACCTTTATCAGATTGAAAGTGAATTTGAAGATAATCAAGTAAAGGTTTTAAATGTTTAAGCTTTTTCAATTGTGATTTGATGTCCTGCTTTTAAATTTTCCTTCAAAAGTTAAAAACAATTGCTTATTTCATTGTTGATTTGGGATTTCATTGTTGCCATTTGAAACAAGTAATATGCATAGAATTGGAAGGAAATGCTATGATTGGCGATAATAAACATTGCCAGTTAGTGTGATACTGATGGAATATGGTAACTCATCGTAGAACATCCGAATAATCGTTTGGCGACGAAACTTCCAGTCGCCAATTGATTGGATGGGCAAGAACGTGTTTTGCTTTTTACTAATTTTGTTATTGTTGCTTTGGGAAATACAATCCTGAATTTTTTTACAATGAATAGACATATTAAACTATATTCTTCCAAAATATAGTTTTCGTCAGCTGTCCTTCATTTCCTTTTGTGTGCCTATTTTAAGTGGAAAACCGTCATTTAATAATTTTCCTTTGCTGTTCGGAAGATGAGGGAAATAAAAGCCGACTTCCAAACTTCAGCAGCAGTTTTATCATACCTAGCGCTGTATCTGGCATGTATTTTAACAATGCATTTAATTTCCTTTAGCCCATAGAAACCTTTTTAATTTTTATCAAAATCGACTATTTTCCATTTTTCGCTACTAATTTTTAGCTTAAATATGATTTTTAAAATTCTTGTTTCCAAATACAGTAGTCTCGTTTAACCGACCTTCTCTCATCTAACATTCCGCCTTATCTGGCGCCGAGAAAAGTGTGCCGCTTGTTTGCGAGTGTGAGACATTTTAACACAACTCTTGTCAATAATGATGGCAACGAAATTGATGATCAAGCATCAGCTGTTGAGCCTCTTAGAATCTCGCCTAACAATGGAGTTAAGGTTCTAGAAACCGCCATGAAATCTTTAAGCAACAAGAAGCTAAGGGGATTGACATAATGATGCTGCAAAGATGGCGAGACTTGACAGCAAAGAAACGGCAATCGTCGGGAAAGCAGACTAGGGTCACAAATTTTTAAAATAATTTTATGCAAGTCTACATTTATTTGTAGTCTATTTTTAACGTTAACTTTAGTACGTTTCAATGCAGTACGATGTTTTGGTGCTAATTTGTAAATAAATTGCTATATAGCGTTATCGTGTATTGAATTGGGTTTTTTTTGTTGATTTGTTGTAAAACGTGATGTTTAGGGCTTAATTTATAAAATTATAACTTAGTTTGACGTTTATTAGGCTTTTTCTTAATTCCTCCCTGTTATCCAACATTTACGCTTATCCGACGTTCCGCCGACCCGTTTATGTCGGATAAGCGAGACTCGACTGTAGATAAAAAGAAAATTTTTCATAGATTACAAAAATATGAAATATTGTTTACGTTTAGTTTTTGAGAAAGATCTTCAAACATGCAACATCAAGCGATTTCACAATTGCCCTTCAAAGTTGCAACTCCTTAAAATGCCTGTAACTTCCAAAATATTTTGGATATCGTTATTTATGCATAAACTTAACCCCTGTAGCAAATTTCATGAAAATCTGTCACCCTATGGCCACAGGTTTTTCTGATTTTTGCTCCTTTCACATGGAATGACCCCTTTGAGAAACTAGTCTTTAATTTCAGGATCTTGTTATCGTCAAATTTTTACTTTGTGATTTTAAAAAGCAATGCTGAATATTGTATTAATGGTTCTTTAAAAATTAGCTAACATTTTTATTTAAGTTGAAACGGTTTTGCTGTTTATTTAATTTGTTTTAAATCTCATATGTATATTCTGGAAAGCAAGATTTTATGCCACTGAGTGTCTGTTCCTGCTTGTAAGATTTGTTCTAAGAATTTTACTGGTAAAAAATCTCATTTTAATATGCTTGCATGTCTCTAAATTTTCAATTCATTTAGGGTGTAAAGACTGTGAAGGAACAAATTGAAGAAGCTCAGATGACAGGTCCACGTGTTTATCAGCCTCCTGGTAAGTTATGCAGTAAGACTAGGGCTCATCAAAATTAATATGGGTTTGAAATGGGATTGTAAAGTTTTTAACATTTGTGTAGTCCAAATAATTCTTATAGCCTTATACTACCTTAATTTCAATATGTTGTTCTATATTCTGGTTTTGGAATGTCTAACTGTATATTATAGCTGAAATTCAGTATATACCATGCATAGTTAGAAATTTCAAAAACAATATAGAATAAGAAGAAATTTTTGGCCCCAAAATCATATTTCCTAAACCTTTCCTATTTTTCAGTTTATCCACTGTTAGTCGACAGAGTTCTAAAAACTGACAGTGATTTGAAATTTTGTTGACCATTCACAACTTACAATGATAGTTCCATTGTGTATCTTTATTTGAATAAATCTTCATTACAAATAACTTCCAAGAGCATTTCACAGCTTTTCCCATCCTTGACAGCCATACCCCCAAACCTGGATTGAATATTTCAGTTTGTTTTTAAAAATAAGAATACAATTTCTTGCATTCTTTAATTGACTGTTTTAATAAATAACTTCGCAAAACGAATAAATTAGAACATGTAAATATGTTGGGATTTGTCAGGCTGATTACAAAATACACCTGTTTTTTTTGCTGTCAAGCAATTCATGGAGAGTGAGATTTCTCGATATTGTTGAGCGAGAGAACTCATGGCCGGTTATAATTATTTTTCTTCTGTATTATCTTCTTATATAGTGTTGTGGTGCAGTACTTGCCTGTTTGGAGCTTATTGTGGGCATTGGAAATACTGTATTTTGGAGGAAGACACAGGGTTGTCATGGGACTACCACTTGAGAAGCAGAAAAAAAAATTTCGTTATACATATTCATATCTTTCATTTGATATATTTAATTGCCCTTTGTTTCATTTTTCAAAATTCTTATCTTCTCATCCCTGTTAAGGTAAAATTGGATATGGCATTCAGGTAAAATTGGATATGGCATTCAGGTAAAATGGGATGCACATTACAAGTGTAAAAAAACAATTTCCTTGCATTTTCATCACTGCATTTGTCATGTGTCCATCATAGTGCGATGGACATATGCATTATTCTTCACCAGTTTTTGTCTTGTACTAACAGTACTGCACAAATACCTGATTTGTCAGTAGGTTAATTAAAATTGGATCTGTGAGACCCAAACCTAACAAATTTTCTTCACCTATTATACTCACAAGTTAATCTGTTAACTGTACACTTTAAAAATAAATATCCTTCAAAAGCCCTAATTTCTCTTTTGCTTAAGGAACCCTGTTTCAGTACTTATTAGTTATACAAAAAAATGTAGCTATCTTGTAATTGTTTTTCATGCACTGAGATACACTACCAGTAAATTGTTTCACATTCTTTTTCAAAATACTATGAAAACATTTTGTTCTTTTACATTGAATTTGAGTGGAAGGGTATTTCATTTCAATGGTTTTAATCCATATCTATTTATGCCTTAAAAATGAAAAATAGTCTTAAAGGCCCTAATATTTCGTGTTTTTAAAGAGCCAGAACCATGTACTCTTACAAACCCTGCACAACTGTTACAAATACCTAAAATTATTTCTTGTGAATGGATGCCTTATTCTGCTCCTATGGTTTTCTCTACTAATTTGACTGCATCACCAGATTGTCTAAAAATTAATAAGACTTCTGAATGAAAAATGTTTTTAGCTGCCATTTTGAAACTTTTTTTATGTTGATAAATAAAAAAGCTATCTTGGGGGAACCAAATTTTAGTTGTTTAAATTTGTGAAAAATGTTCAGTATAGATAAAAGGATGTAAAACAGGACACTGTTATCTCCCATACCTGATTAATCACTATATGAATTTACCCATTTGTCAATAAAAATCTAGAACACCTTTAACCTAAGCCTTTAAACTAGCATGGGTTTGGTAGTGAACAATATTTAATTAAGAATAACACTCGAACCCAATTATTTTATAAGTCCATCCATTTAGTTAGCTATATGCCACCACGTACAGCTAGATTTAGATTTGAAGGGGAGTGAGAAAATCTTTATTTAGATCACAATTTTATCAACTCATTGCAAACTCAAAATGTACATAAGACTCGAAATGAAATATGAAGTAGTTATCTCTTGTGCTTAGAAATATTTCCTTGTCAATAAAATATAGAAAAGTTTTATGTCCATTTCCGTTGTATGTAAATTGATCGCATTTCCTTTTTTATCTTTTAGCTAAATTAATTAAGCGCAGTGAAAGGTCAGAATTCACGAAAGAGGAAAAAATTATAGAGCCTAACAGGTAAGGGTTTTGAAAGTAAATTAGTTAACCCTTCAAGTGGTTTCGACAAGATATCTCGTCCAACAAAATCTAGTCAGTTTGACGACCACCTGGAGGGTTAAATATTTTATGCAAATGTTTAGTAGATCAAGGCTGTATTTAAATAATGACTGTTACTTAATGTTGACATTCAATAGCTTTGCATGAAAAATTTGCAAGTCTAATTTTACTGTTTTATTTTGCTTTCATTGGACCATTAAATTACACTTTAAGACCTTTGAAAAAATTTGAATTTTTTTGCACCCAATGCGTGTATTATTTTACATGTCAAACTAGTTTTTAAAAAACTAATTTCAAAGGTTTTATATTTCTGTAGGGAAATTTATCCTATCCGAAAATGACGAATTCACTATTGCATTTTTAACATAGGTATAATTGGAATAATTGTAATGCAAATGGATCATTCTCAGAAAATTGATAATTTTCCAAATTAAAAATAAATCTTAAATCTCAATATATTCTCTAGGTTGTTATTATGTTAACTTATAACAATCATTCAGATTAAGTAGATTTTTGAACTGGAAAGAAATAATAATGCTAAGAAAATTTTGTCCATGACAAAAGAAATAAAAAGGGACTGACTGAATTATAATTTTTCTTTATTAACTTATGCTATTTAAAGAAAAAGAATTGTACATACCATCTTGTGAGGGTGCAGAAAGCTACTATGACACTTTTAAAATATTTTATATGAAATCTATTACATTTTTTCCATGGATGGGACAATTATCTTTTGCATGTAAAAACATTGCTTTTGAAGTTGTACTATAAAAACTGAAAAATAAAACGTTTGTGTCTAATATTATAGATTCAATGAATTATTTTAGAATATTGCCCGATTATTTTAAACTTTGGTCCATATGCTCGATGAGTTGATCGTTCCATCTGTCTTATTAAGCCAAAAACTTAAAATGAAGCTATATGTATTGTCAATAATCAAGATACCAGTTTCTTTATTTCTAAATAAAATGGTATCCTGATTATTGATTCTTCAGATACAGTATAACACTGTTTGGTGAGGATTTTATGGACAGTTTCTAACGCTTTGATTTTGTGTTTCCTTTAATTTTTTACTCTTGGTGATTGACTCGATTCAGCAATTTAAACAAGATCATCTGCCTTAATTATATGGTTATATGGAGACATAACTTTTGCAAATCATTCAGTTGTACATTTCAAACTAGCAATGAAATTTTGTAATGAAACTATATGAATTTTAAAATATTTGTAATTATAGCAATTTTTTTAAATTATAATTTGATTTTTAGCGAAGCCACTACAGTTGAACTACACAAAGACTCCAAATGGCACCAAAGCTGGCAAAACTTCCGAGATAACAATCAGTACGTCAACAGTGAGTGCTAGATTTCTTTTGCTTTTATTTACTAGGATTTTTATCAGAAGCAAGTTACTATAACTTAAGATAAATTTTCATATTCTGCGAACAGGTTCTGTTGTGTTTCCTGCAGGGATCAAAATTTTAAATTTCATTTTTCTTTCTGTGATGTTTGATTATATTGAAAATGAGAAATAGCTGAAGAAGATATGTAATTGTATTCAAATGAGTTAAGAACTTTGCTTGTACTGAGTTCACCCCTAAATTATTGAAAATCATCCTCCTTTGAAGTGATTAAATAACAGTATTTGCTGATTGGAATCATAATTACCAGACAAGTATTTTCATCTTGGGCCATTGACTAATAGGTGTCACTCACAAGCCTGGTCATTAGTATTGTTTTGTTTTAAACATTCCATGTGACTATAAATCGCATATGGCCAATTTTAAACCATTCGCCACGTGTTGAGTAAAGATGTTCGAAATATATTCACTCAAATTATTAAAATTGTGGTGACTTGCTTTCTTTTTAAGATGGTCTAGTTATTTATTTAGCATTGTTGTCTGTTCATAAAAAAAGACACAACAAAAAGATTTTCTTCAGTGTCACAAAGCATTCCAATTTTGCACATAAATCTTTATAATTAGCAATTTAATAGTTTTATTTTGTTTTGTGTATTATATTGATTAATTTTTATTTGAATTTATTTGAAAATTTTATGTATTGATCCCTTAGAATTCTGTATACTGCTAAAATAACTATTCAATATTTATGGAATTGAAATTTGGAATGTTAAGTTAATTCACTCATCTGATAATTGAGTATGTTAAAAAAGATTATGGGTTGAAGCAGAAAGCTCATTTCAATGATTATGATTGGAATGATTCATTTTTTATGGCAAGCTCGAAATTCCACTGAATTGGCAAGTTCTGGGAGACACTATGACACTCATTTTATGCTGTTCATAGAGAAAAGCTTCATTTTCTAGTGTTTAAAATCCGTTTTTGTGTGCTTGGAATATACCTATGAAATACTTGTCAATGCTCAAAGAATTTGAAAAATAGGCATATTTGATTTCAAATTTAAGTATTTTCACATCATCTCATTTTTACTGTTAACTTTAAAAAAATGACAATTTTCCATCAGTAAGTTATTTTTGCAAGCTAAATATTAATGGGTGAAGTAGGAATTTTTTCATGATGCAAGTTCCTTTTATTTTACTTTCTATTGGTGACATGATTTTTTTCTCAGAAGCATGTCTTGAACCAATTAATTAAATTTTATCAAAATAATTAAAGTAATTTGAAACATTTTACTCATGATAAATATATGGTGTCAGTGGTACTCTAACCTTATTTATCTGGGTCCAAAACTTTTACATCACTGGATATGGGTTAAACTCAAAGTAATCTAAACCTTTTGAGAACCAGATGGAAAAACATTGCTCATGCTTGGCATTTGGGGTACTGTTCTGTTTGCTCTATTATATGATTTACTTTACTAATTCCTATGTCGTGCTTTAATTTTTCAAAAATATATCCAGCTATATTTCCTATTAGGTTAATGTATTACATAAAAAATATTAATGTTTAAATAAATTCTCTATAAAAAACTGTAAGAACTGTAATTTGCATGCCTCATGTCCAACAAATTTAAACTTGTATGAGCAAAGAATTAATAAAAATCACAAAAATCCGATTTAAATCAAAAAATCTGATTTAAATAAAATAAATCCAATGTTTTTGATTTTTTTCATACCCTGGTTTCCTGTTTCAAAGTTTATTAATTATTTTAAATTACCCTGTATATTTCTTTAAATTAATTGTTTGCATGATTAAAGGTTAATAAAATTCAAGACTTCTCAGGGCCAAATCCTTGAACCATATTTATCATACTCACTAATTAATGAAAAAGATTTTAAGAATTCGGCAGCACTAGGCAAAATTTCAATTTAAACAAATGCTACAAAATTGAACAAGATACCTATATCAGATTGGGAAAGGGAATTTGGAAAAAATAATCAAGTCGAAGTTGTTGCAATGTCCATAATGTTTAAGTTTTTTATATAGTAATTTGATGTTCTGCTTCTATAATTTACTTAAATTAAAAATTTGATGTTTCATTGTTTTCATTTCACTGAAAGTCATTTGAAATGTTGTGATTGGCATAGCCAGTTTTGGTAATAGTTATAGAATATGGCAACCCTTCTTAATTCTATTCAAATTGGTGTTTGGTGATACGAAACTTTCTGCCACCAATTGGACAATGGGCAACACCTGTCTTTAAGTGTTACCGATTTTGTTACTGTTGCTTAGGAGCTCAAAAGGCAATCATGAATTTTGTTTATAAGTTATAGACATTAAGCTATATGCCTCTGAAATATAGTTTTTGTCAGCTTTCCTTCATTTGATTTTGCAGTAAGTATTTTAAGTGGAAAATCGTCATTCTATATTTTCCTTTGTTATTTTGAAGATGGAAATAAAAGCTGACTTCCAAACTTGAGCAATAGCTTAATCAACTGTACTGGTATGAATTTCAAAAGTGCCTTTAAATTTCCTTAAACAATGGAAATGAATTTTTAATTCTTACAAAATCTCAATTTTTCATTTTTAACTAACTTTTAGCTTAAATCTGATATTTAAAATTGCAATTTTCCAATTGATAAAAAAATGTTTCATAGATTACAAAAATATGAAATATTGTTGTCTACTTTAAGTAGGTTTTGAGAAAGATCTTCAAACATCAAGTGATTTCATAACTGCTCTTCAAAGTTGCGAGTCTTTAATAAAATACTTGAAACTTACAAAATATTTTGGATATTGTTATTTATACACAAATTAAAGCATCAAATTTCATTAAAAAAATCCACCATCCTACGGTTAGGTTTTTCTGATTCTTGATCATTTCACATGGTATGACCTAAAGCAAGAGAAGTATTCATTTATGTGTTAGATGACTCCTTTAAGCCATAAATACCAGTCTAATTAGCCCTCACATAGCAAAAAATTGCTAGTGGCTAAGTAATGGAAAGGGATTTGACAATATGAAAATCTCTTGTCTATTTTCCCAGACAAGTTGACCTAGCATGTGTTCAGAGAAAGCACCACAGGGCTCAAGCTCTCCCAAATGTTTTAAATGTTATACCAACAGTAAAGACTTGCACACTTTAGGTAATCTAATCAGCATTAATAAACCTTTTATTTTTCACACAGGGAAAATACACCTCTGAAAACAATCAAATAATTGTCGAACAAATTGTTAATTTAGTCTTTCAATTGGAATTGAAAATTGGGAGAGAAGATTGGGTCCATCTGAAGTTATTTTTTCTGAATATGTGCCTGACCTTGCTTAAACATAACACTGATTGCAGTATTGGAATGGTTTTTGGATATTTAGATTTGTTGCTGTTCCTAATATGCATTCTTGTTTTTTTCTATGTAGAGGTGTTTGACTGGAAGATGAAATATGATGAAAGTGACAACCCTGTCGTCAGAGCCTCCCGTCTCCTGACTGACAAAGTGACAGATATCTTTGGTAAAGTAGCATCAGTAGGTTTATAATACTCATTCACCATATACTTGCCAACTATTACAGATTATCCACAACCTAAGTGGTTATCGGCTATAGTGACAGACAATATAGCCCAAACTGGGAAATTATTAAAATTTATTTTTAAAAATACCTGATTTGCGAAATCAAAAAGCTATTTTTTTTTAATTTTGTTTCTATCATTTATTTGTTAATCTGAATTGAAAGAAATGGGAAGAGTGACTGGTACCAATGATGACTTGCCAATGCTAGTTGAAGCACTGGAAAAGTTCCATTTTCTCTTGTGTTCATTCTTGTGTCAGGAAGTGAAAGCTAGCTCTGTATTTTGATACCTGCACTATCAGTTATTATCGTCATTGTTATGTTATCTCTAAGGAGAGAGAAAAGGGAGTGTGTAACCTAAACAAGGGCTTGTGGAACCATCTTTGGTGTACAGTTTTACCAACTCTTTTTTTTTTTTGCATCTTGTAACAGTTTGAAGCTAGATTTACTAGGGCAGGGTGTTTGATGATTTTGCATCTTTTTGACAAGATTGAAACATTTCAATTGAATTGAAGTGTTATAAAATCAATTAAGCTACTTTAAGGGCCTTTGTTAGTGCAAAGTGGCATTTTCACTGTTCCCACAGGCCTTAACACAAGAACGGCCATTGGAGTCATTTCAACCCAGGACTGTTGTCACTTTCTCCTTTCCACATTTTAGTCGGATTTTGACAATTTCTTGCAACTTTTAATAATTTTATTTGATAAGCACATGGAAATAGGTGTGTTTATCTTTTGTTTTGTGCACCTTTTCTTGAAAAATTAAAAAAGGGGTAGTTAATTTGTTTAAGAGAAATTTTTGTAGTTAGGTCAAAATGGCATTTTTATAGAACATTTTCTAGCAATTGTTAAGTGATCAAAATCCTAGTCCTAGTTATTGTATGTGTCATCAGACAAAATAAAAATCTCTAGCTTTCCTTTTTCACCTTATCTGACACATTACACTGGATCAGCTTAACTTATACTTGTTTATGCTATAGCATTCTATGCAATTCATTTTTGTATTTAACAAATATTTTGACAACCTTTGAATATTGGGTATTTTTGTAACAAGTCTCCATATAACGGGGCTAATTTCTATTTGGCCAATTTTTTCTGCCACCATTTGATTTTAGTCATGAATCCCAGAAAATCTTTGACTTTAATTTTAAGAGCACACAAATTACCAAACTTAGGATCGTAAACTAACTTGGGTTCTTTATACTAAATAAGTATACTTATTAAAGTATCCAATGTGTTTTACAACCACAGGACAATGAATGGACTACCAGGATTGTAGCTATTGTCCACCATCAATGTCGTACTGCCCATTGCTGTAGAGTCAATCACTGCCTTCTAGTTCATATATTTCACATAGGAACTCCCAAGAAATGAAAAGTATGCTTTTCATTTTGATCCTTTTGAAGTTTGTTATGCTCTCTTACCAGATGTACTTGAAATGTTTCAATTTTTAAGTGACACTGTTGATTTTGTTGCTTGGCAATTTCACATATATTATACTTTATAGCTAATTGCATTGAATAATTACTTTTATTAATCTAAAAGACTTGTTTATCTCTACTACAAGTCCAGCTGTGGGGAGTCGGAATTGGATAGGTTATTGAAAAATCAGGCCTTAAAAGGTTGATGTTTTTAAGGGCCCTTAATGTTTGCTGAAAATCCTTAAACAAATTTGAAGCCTAGTTTTTACAAGAATGTTGCATGTCTTATTTCACCTACATTCCAAAACTAATATCAATGTTACATGTCCAAGGTCAAATGTCATCAAACATCAAGGGATTAATGAATGTAAGAATTGATGTTTTTAAAACTGTTCCTTGTGAAAGTTTCTTCACCTCTGTACTCACAAGTTAATCTATGTGTTAAATGTATCCTTTAAAAATGAAAAATGGCCTTAAAAAGACCCCAATTTTTTCTTTTTTGCTTGAACAGTGGAAAGTCCGAGGCTCATGGTTTCAAAGCAAATTCTTTAAGTTAGATGACAGATTAAACACAAACCTATCTATGACATTTTATCAAGACAATTGCCATACATGATTTTGCATGACTTCCCCTTGCGAGCTTAACTTTGTGAGAGTAGACTTGGCCAAGGTCGTCGGTCTTGTCCCCAGAGCTGCACCGTACATTGTTTTATGTTTCGTACTGTATTTATGTCAATACCAGTGCACAGCAACTTGCCAATTGCAAATATGATTGTTAAAATTGAGCTCAAAAGGAATTCACTGAATACAATAGGAAAACCATAATCAATGTAATTCAATTGTAAGTAAATTTAGTGAAAATTAAATGTGTTTATAATTAAGATGTTACCCGACACATTATTTAGATGTAACAGTGTCTCTTTATTCATATGAAAATTCATTTATACACAGGTGGATTGTTTCAAAAGACAGAATTGTCGGAAGTATTAACAGAGATTGTCAAAATGGACCCTAATTTTGACAAAGAAAAATTTATCAAAGAATGTGAGTTTGAAATCATACCAAATATTCTTGAGGTACTTTTTCTTTAAAGTTATTTTTCTTGTATTTATGATTTGAATTTATCACCTTTATAATATGTTTTTGCTCAAGAATTGAAGAGCTTGTTTCAAAAGGGCATTTAGTCAAAATTTTCAAAAATAAACTTTGAGGGCTGTCAGGTTGGAAAAGTAACGGATTAGCAACCAGAGAGTTGCGAGTTCAAATCAAACCAAAGACCGTCATGTACAAAGGGTGCATGTTAAATCTGCCGTGGCCTCGAATGTCCTCACGTTGGCGTGGGGTGGAAGTTTCGAGAGTAGGGTGCCAGCTCAGGTGTGACCTCGCCATCTGACTGGTTCAAAATTACGTGGTGTTATCCTCAGATCTTTCCCTTGGGAATTGATCCAGGACTGCCGTCAATAGCCCGTTGTGTTTCTCTAGCGCAACATTAATTAAAATACCTACCTACACTTTTCAATGAAGGAGACAACCGCAATGTATAACATTTCCAGTTCAAATCAGAATTGAGACCAATTGAAAATAGACAAGCAAAGCCCTGGTTTATATATCATTGTATATTTACTTAATCCAAAAAATTAATTTAATGCCTTTTGGAAACCTCAGCTTATAAAACAAAAATAATTTACCATTTATAGTGATGACAGTGAGGGTGTCTGAATTTATTACAAAAGTTATGAAAGTTTGTTTAAAATTTGCTCCCTAGTTGTATTTGTTCATTTTTGAAAATTAATGGAATCAACTTTAAGGTCCATGTATTGAAGTTAAAATCTTAAAGATTTGTAATTAACAATCAGTTCTTTAAATTTGTTTTGTCAATACCATGTTAAATTTAAAACAATGCATGCCTAGTAGTAGCTCAAACATGGCTACTGAATTAAGCTCTGTAGAAATTGAAAGGATGATTGAGTCTAGATGCAAATTTCTAGTAACAATTATTTTTGTGGCATTTGGAAACATCTGATATATTTAATCAAATACAATCCCATTAAACAAAATTTACTTCTATTGAACTAAGTTTATCTCCCTTAAAGACCATTTGATTTTGGTCCAGGAATCCCATAACGTTTGGTAACATCCCTTAACCCATCCCGTTTTGACTTCTAATGGTAGACAAATTACCTGCTTTCAGATCGTAAAAATGAGCATGTTTGGCAGCTAGAAGCAATGAAATAGATGTTCAGGTTTGTACCTGTTACATCCCTTCCAACTTGTACAGTTTGGGTGTTCAATTTATGGATTTTGACTGACTAATTGTACGACCCTACAGTAATATAGTACAATCTTTGGTAAATTTTAAAAATGAAAACAAATTAAATTTTGTTTTCAAAAGAAATGCAATGCGTGCTTACAGAGATTCCTACAACATGGTTTCGCTCTAACATGATAGGATAAATTGTGGGAACCCTCGTATAGCACTGCAATCTATGACACAGTTTCGCTCTAACACGATAAGAAAATTGCTAAAACCTTTGTGCAACACTACTTCTACAGTACTGGATAACATGATTTTTGTTTAACATATTTAAAAACTAAATTACCTTAAAAGAATGATGGGAAGGAATAATGAACTATAGTGCCTTTACATGAAAATATATAAATAAATTATAATTTACTCATTTATAACTCTATTCCGATGTTATAGCGGAAAGCTTCATGCACAGTTTACGCTATCCTCGGCGAGACTTGTTGTCTCGGAGATACAGTATTGCGGAAAGTCCCGCCGTATCTAAAAGGATAAAGTGCAATGCGACATCGTCGTATTGTATCGATCTGTTGTGAAATGCAATCGCAGGCGAGGGCCCGTGTTATAGCAGGCCCTTTTTTATTTCTATGGTCTGGAGACAAGGTGTCTCAAGCAGCTGGTCAGCAGTCTGCGTTGAGCCACGATATGTTAAAGAGTGACTTTTTCGTCTTTAAGACTAAATTTTTGGAAAATCAAGTTTCAGTCCCAAGCCATGTCTGATAAAGATAAAAAACACCGTTTAAGAGGAAATTTATTTATTTAGAAGTAAAGATACAAATCTTGGATCGTCTTTAAAAGGAGAAAAAGCATCTCACATTGAAAAAAGTCTTAATTTAAATGAAGAAATAAGTGCAGTTGCTGCTGGATCTTCGATATCCGCAAAATATGCAGCTCGTCCCTGGGCACCAATAATTGAGAAAATGGAAAAGGCACTCAGCATTGGATTGATGATAGCTGTCAAAAAAGAATTCCATTGGATGGTAACATTAAGCAAAAAGCACTTAAAATTTACAAATACCTTAAAGAACATGGCGAATCTTCTGTCAACCCAGATTTTATGGCAAGTAAAGGTTGGTTCGAAAAATTCAAAAAGCGCTTTGTAATTCATAGAAAAATTCAAGGAGAAACTGCGTCGACTGATCATGAAGCTGCCTGGACGTATCCCGAAAAAATTCAAAACAGGGCAAGGATACACAGCACATCAAGTTTTCAATGCCAACGAAACTGGGCTTTGGTGGAAAAAATGCCCAGTAGAACCTATATCCGAAAAAAGTAAAACTGCACCCGGATTTAAGGTGTCTAAAGATCGTATAACACTACTTTTGTGCAGTAATGCATCGGGGGACTTTATGACGAAACCTTTGCTAGTTTATATATCTTTAAATCCCCATGCACTTAAAGGCGTAAATAAAAACACCTTACCGGTATATTGGAAAGCAAATCCAAGAGCTTGGGTGACTGGAAATTTATTTAAAGATTGATTTTTAAATTGTTTTGTGCCAAACGTTGAAAATTATTTAAAACAGGAAAAATTTTAGCTTCAAGGCGCTATTACTATTAGATAATGCTCCATGTCACCCACAAGATTTGAGTCATCCTAATGTCAAAATAGTGTTCCTATCACCTAACACTACTACGTTGCTCCAACCATTGGATCAAGGTATTACTTATACCTTTAAAACTTGTTACATAAGAAAAGCATTACAGTGGATTTCAGATGTAACCGATTTGAAATCAATTAATGTAATGGAAGCTTGGAAGCAATTTTCAATTAAGCACTGCATCAACATCATATCTTTGTCGCAGAAAGAACTAAAAATATCAACGTTAAATGCATGTTGGAAGAAGATATGGCCATCTTCAGTTGAAATAGAAAACGTGCTTGAATTGTCAGAAAATGGAATTGGTGGAACTATCGGAGATGAAGGCTTTGTGGATATGGCTATTGAGGACTTTCAAGACTTATTAGTGGAAGAAGTTGGCTAAGTGAATTTGATGGAAATGGCATCCGAAGTTGGATATCAAATCGATTCTGAGGACAATAGCACTGATGAAGATTGTGAAGTTAATAATTTAACATTAAAAAAATTAGAAGACCTAAGCTTGGCAGAAAATCTTGATTACAGATTTTTAAAGAGGATTGAAGGTGCAAAAAATCTAAATGAAGAAGGTTCAGAAAGTGAAGGTGATATTATTCAACCGAAAAAGCGTTCTCGTTTGATTGTACTGAGTAGTGATGAGGAAGAAATTTATTAAATTAAGGTTACATTAAATGAAAATAATATTTTTTTCGTTTTGTGTTATACATAAATTTATATTTTTAATAAAAATTAAGTTGCTTATATGGAATTTTAAAAAATGTTTGTTTTTGATAGGTTTTCGGAACGTAACCCCCTTTTTGTACTGGCTCTGGGTCTCATATAACACGGTTTCACACAACACGGCATTTTCTAGGAACCTATCTACCGTGTTATAGGAGGGTTACCTGTACTACCATTTTCTCTGCAGCTTTTATTGAAAAACTTTCTGTACTACAGAATGGAAAACATAAATTCTGCTTTAAATAAATTTTCCATTCTTTAAAGTTCACTTTACCTCTGCCTGTTTTGCGTAATAAGATTGTCTTCCACCAAATGGGTTATGCATTTCAGACAGAAGTCCTCAAAAATTCAAGAAATAAAAAAAGCTCACAAATGTCAAGTTGACGTCGCAAAATCTTTGTTTCACAGTTCCCTCCCCTAAAAGTTAGCTGAAAACATCACTTTTAAAAGTAACTAAATCAATTGCTATGAGCTCGTAAAATATAGTAAGAGTGCAGAATATTTTGGATTTGAGGTTTTGGGTGCTTTAAAATGTATATACATTTTGCGGGTTTATGCATGTAGCCTAAAAGTAGTAAAATTTCCAAATTTGACATGTTGGCAGATGTGCAAATATTATCATAACACTTTCTAAAAATCGTTTCACAAGGAATTGAATATAGCACAGTGTATTTAAAAAAATCTGGCTTTCTTGGAGACTCGAGTGTGTTTTTGTATGATGCTAATTGAATCTTTTGTTATTTCAGTCCATGATCCATGGGGAGCTGGAAATTTTGAAGGACTGGTGTTATGAAGGGGTAAGCAGCTCTTTATGTGTTCAATTTCAGTGGTGATTTCTTTCTCAAGTAGCTCAATTTTGATATCTTCCCTGCAGCCTTTCAACACATTAGCAGCACCTATCAAACAGGCTCAGAGCTTGGGATACTACTTTGATTCCAGGATATTGGACATCAATAACATAGATGTGAGTAACCTCTTAGTTTTATTTCTTTGTTTGCTGTATTCTTTAAGTGAAAACCTTTTGTACATCTCTTGGAAATCCTTGAAAAATAACTGAATTAATTCTGGAAAAGTGGAAATATACTCCTATAGTTCTTTTTCATTTCAATTCGAGTTGCACTGACCTGCATTTTCGAAGATGTTTATCAATATTCTAAAAGTATAGGAACCCTTAACGCATTTGTCTAAATCACTCCTTTTTACTTGTTCCATATTTTTTATTGTGTCCAATTATTTGCTTTGCAAAGGAAATCTCAGTCTATTTCTTTAGACAAAGATGACTTGTTTCAAGCAGCGGTCCCAATCCAAATTGGCATAAAAGATTTGGGTGTCTCAAATGTATCAACTAGAAAAAATTTATTCTAAAAATATTCAACAAAATTTAAGTTTTATATTAAAAGGTTCTGATTGCTAAACTCGTTCTACATTTAAATTTTTTTAATGTGTAGTTTAATGTATAATTTGTGCCTTTGTTTTTCTGATAAGCTGGTTTTCCTCAACCCTTGCTATGCCATTCCTCAGTACGTTATCCTCAGTCCCAGGACTCCCAAGTGGTCTTTTTCTGCTTTTATCCCACTACTGTATTCCTCTTTTTTCCCCATTCATGACTTTACTTGACATTGTCTTGTGTTTGACACAGCTAGGCCAAATATGGCCATTGTGCCACAAAACAGCAAACTACCTACTACTACCTCTGTATGTTGTACTATTTTCTAGTTCCCTAGGAGGGCAATGTATCAAAGGATTATTGTAATAGGTGTTACTACTAAATGTTAGTTCTCGAAAAGTACTTGAATTTTTAGTGGTAGAAGTGGAAATCCAGATTTGCATGAAATTTTCTCCAAAAATGCACGTATACTTCACTTTTAAATCTTATGATGTTTTAATGCAGTCTTATTTTTCTTTCAGCTTGCTATGGGTAAAATGATGGAACAGGGTCCTGTACTAGTCTTAACCTTCCAGTCTCAACAAATCCTGGTGGTCAGAGATGCCAAAGGGAATGTGGTTGAAGGTGACCCTGTAAGTTCTTTCATTTCTCAATCTTTCCTAAAATCTCTTGTAGCATTTATAGGACCCGATTATTCAAGGATCAACCACTTTTGCCTCGAAAGGCATTAATAAGGCCCAGTTTTTGTTTTTAGAGGCCCTGAAAAAAGCTGCAATCAATGATACTTGACCCAGGTCAAATGTCACTGATTTAGGTTTAAGTGATTGCAACAAAAGACTTGTAAAGGAAAGGTATTCCACTCACAAAATTGGAACTCAGTAGGTAAACACTACTCTAGCAACCTTCGAGTTGTAGGGGGCACAGGTTCGATTCCTGTCAGGTGCATTCCTCCCTGGGTGTATATCTCTCTTCTGTGTCAGTAAAAACTTTCATTTTGTGTGTATTAGTTGATATTGTATGTCTTGTGTCTGGCACAAATATGGCCCTTGCGCCATAAAAACCAACCAGTCACAAAATCAGTTAATACTTATGGTGCTCATTGCCTTACCCTAAAAATTGGCTAAAAGACATTTTTTAAAATCAGCCATTATAAACATGTAAAATCCCAGATATTTTGGATCCGTGTATGTATTGGAGTGCTCTAAAGTGTATATTACATTTGGTATGTCGCATGCTTATAAGCTCATAAAAAGGTAAGATTTCCTAAATTGACATATTCTGAGGTATGTTGATGTAATGTTACTACTGCAAGTATTGAATGCTGCATCTTGTGTTTCAGGACAAGGTTCTAAGGATACACTACGTGTGGGCTCTATGCAGAGACCAGAGTGAACTGGATCCCATGGCAGCCTGGAAGCTCATGGACCTGTCTGCGAGCAGCACTGAGCAGTGGCTGTGAGTCCCTATACTAGGTAAGTACAGAGAAACCTCAATTTTGTGGGTTTTGTATCCAAGTTCAACAAAGTGAGTGTCGGGATACGTTGCATGGTGATCCGAGCTCGGTCATCTAGTTTCGCACCTTCGACAGATCGCCCAACGGGTTTGCCATGTTTCCGTTTCAACGGAAATATTTTAAAATATCCACAAAATAGGTTGAACACAGAGTAGAGAATTATATCCAAATGCCAATATTTTGAGACATCACATTTATTTAACATTAATATGTATATGTATTTACAAGAGATCTGACAAAAATGAGCAATTCAGCTCATCGCATTACACATTGCGATCTGTGAGCTCAAGAATTTTTCTCTAAAAGAAAAATCGCTTGTGAACAGTCATGACGTCAGTCTAACCGCATGTTTGTAAACAAAATCGTTTGCAATGTGGGACAATGGTACCTGCTTTTTTCTGACATGAGTTTTTCAACAAGGCTCTTGACCTCTCTTTTGCACATTCTCACTGTGAGTGTCGATCTAACTGCACAGTTTTTACAGGCCTAAAAAAGCCTTAAGCTGGTCTGATTTTTCACAAAAGTAATCAAAAATCTTTTGACATTTCACTCTAAAAATATTCAATTAAATGTTTTAGTAAAATTCAAACTTTCAATTTGACACAGCAACTTTCAAATAATGAAAGTTGCATTTGAAATTTGTTTTTTATATGCCTGTTTTTGTTAACGAAATAGACTCAGTTTGGCATAGCTCTGAAAGGTTAAATTGTATACCAGGACTGCCAGAGACGACTTTCTGCAACTAATTTTCAACCTTGGCAACTAGGGGTGTCTTTTTAAGTAGAATCATCTCAGAAGCTAATTTCAGAATTTTGGTAATTTTTTGAAAATTTTGATGACATTGTTTGAAAATTCACCAAAGGTCAGCAAAAATTATTGGCAATTTTTTACTGTTAGTATTTACATAAAGCTGTTTCAGAGAAAACCTGTTTTGGAAAAAGCTTACAGTAAACGGAAAAATATTTAAATATTCTTTTATAATTGTTGAATTATGTTCTGAGAGTAGTTCTTTCTCTAAAGGGGAATTAATTCAGCCAAGTAAGAGCAAAACTAAAAATACAATTATATGCATTGTTTACATAATTACCTTGAACCCCCTTCATTTTAATTAAAATATCATTTATAAAAAAATTAACGCAATATTAGGGGAACGTTCCTAATAGTCACTTTACAGCATCTACATTGTTTTTTCTTTTATGTTGATTATGGTTGAGAACAAGGTAGCTTACATAAGCATGGATAATTGAAAATATTGTGTGTTTATGTCAATAAGTCAGGTATTTACTGAATCTCTTGTTGCAGATTTTCTTGAATGAATACGACACTTTTTCGTCCGCCACAATGTCTTAAGGCACAATTAACTATTCATCATAAATTCTTGAGTGCCTAGGGGCACGTAAGGCCTTCAATCTAGATCGCCTAAACTGTCCGATACAGTAAGTCTAGCTTCATACCAGCTCGCCCATCCAGCCTCACTTCTCTCTTGTTCCATCATACGTCACTAAGTCAATCGGGCATGTCCACGCTTTCTCTTTCCATCAGGGGTCCAGGTCAATGCTATATTAGGAATATTGTCCCTGTTCATTCGTAAAATTTTTTGTTAATTCTGAGGACTTTTGTTTTCTGATTGATTTTTAGTCCCACTAGTTTAGCATTTTCTGAAGACATCCGTTTTAGTTTGTAAATCTCTTAACCTGTATGACAATACAATTAAGTATTAATTATGTTTAAAGGTTAAGTGTTTTAAAATGTATATTACCAAAATCCTATGCCATTAAAGACTCCTTTAATTCATCATGCTCAGAAATAGTGAGGCCTTAATAAAGCACTAACATTTTTGGCAATTTTGCGTTTTCCAGTTTTTTCCCATTTCCTTAATTATAAGATCTCATACACGATAGACTTGCATTTATTTATATCAAAAGTTTATTTTAAATCACCAAATTACATTAAAGCTATACTAAGTTGACCAGATAGTATCAAAAACTTTTTAATTAAATTTGTTCCAAATTTTCTATATTGCTGCTCCATAACTCATGTTGCTCCATATTCTCAAAATACTGTTGTGAACAGTGCTCTAAAGAATATATTAACTGTCAGTGCCCTTGAGTTTGTACTAAAAAATAGACAAAAATGTACCTTAACTTTTGTAGTAGAAATACTATAATTGACATTTTATTAAGATACAGTCAGTGAAATGGTTTGTTTTGACTTTGCTATAATTTATTTCAATATGAATACCACTGTTAGACAACAGTGGTATATGCAATTGCTAGAAATGCTTCTGCTAATTCCGACTGTTGAACAAATTCAAATTTCATAAGAAAATATTTTGTTTTTTAAATATCAATTTGAATTTCTTGTCTAGTTCTTTAACATCTGTTTCATATTTAATTAGCACATTTTGTGTATTAGCCGATTTATTTTGTATTTGAGCAACTAAAATAAGGTTTAAGAGTTGAGTATTTTTGTTACTATATTTAAGAATTTGCTCACTACTAATGCTAATAGTTCACAATTGCTTTGGTTTTGGTATGTTTAAGTATTTTTTGTCATATGGGTGATGTTTATTTTTTGGGCATTTTTGTAGTTTTTAGGGTCATGAATATGTTTTCATTAGGCATTTTCTAGTGATTCTTAAAGCAGTAATATCCATAAGTTCATCTCTTTTTTTTTCTTTTTCAGGTGTGTATTGTTCAAATCTGATTCTTGTACAGAAGAAACAATGATTGTGTAAATACTGTTAAAAGATGTATCTGTTGGAATCATCTTGTGAAACCTGTAGATATACATTAAAACATTTGAAGTTTTACATGGAATAGTTCTTATTTTTTATATTGTATTTGGTTTCAGCATCAGAAAATCTAAGTGTAATCAGGATTGGCGAGTTTTCCCAAAGATTGAAAAGCTGGCAAGAAAAATCTTTTGCTAGTGGCAAAAGTACTGATTTTTTGCTAAAAAGATTAAATCATTTTTAATTTAAATGAGGAAAAGTCAAAGAATAGATCATAACATGATATATGGTTGAAAATTATAGTTAGTTTCTGATGGTAGTTGTGGCTACCTATACCATTCTGCTTGTGTGTAGGTTAGAAAGCAAACAATTTCTAATTATGCCTATTCTCAGCCCAGTTTTGAAATGGCAACCATATTTGATAAGGTACAATTGAAGAGCATTGATTAGGGCCGCAGTAGCCCAGTTGGAAGAGTAGCAGTCGGAGGGTTGTGCTTTCGAAACTCGATCCAACCAAAGACCGGTTTGTAAATGGGGGCTGGTGCTTGTTAAATCTGTCATGACCTCAAATGTCCCCAGGTTGGTTTGGTCTGGAAGTTTGGAGAGTGGTGTGAAAGCTCAGTCATCTGACAGTGGTTTTTCAAAATGAGATGTCCTCGATCGTTCCCTTCGGCATTGATCACGGACGGTCGCCAATAGCCCGTTATGTTGCTCCAGTGAACTCTAATCAACTAGCATAAAGAGCATTGTGCTATTGGTTTTGGTAAGCAAAAGGATTTCCTGCATGATTTTTCATTTTAATTTTCAGGGCCTTTAAAAAGCCTTAATATTTGCTGAATGTCTTAAAAAATTAAGTTTTTGCAAAAGCACTTCATTTTTTGTTTCACCTGCATTCCAAGCTCAAGATCAATTCTTGTCCAATGTCAAAAGTCATTAAAATATCAAGGGCATAATATTTGTTAGCTAAAAAAATTGGCGGTTTTAAAATTAAGTCTGCGAGACTCAAATGTAACACTTGTGAAAAGCTTCACTTATCTATTACAATCTAAAATGTATCCTTTTAAGGAATGAAAAATAGTTTTGGAAGGTCCTTAATTTTTCTTTTGTTAAAGATCTAACTATTCTATGTTCATACTCAAAAAGTCAATCTTTTCACCTGATTGAAATAACTTTGTATAATGATACAGCCCTATTCACAAAAGAAATGTATAAAATTATAAAACTGAAATAGATGATGCAGTTTACTTGTTTAAATTCAGTTTTTAATGAAATTATGCCATCAAATTGAGAAATAACTTGCATATGCAAATATCATTTTTTCATTACCAAATGAAAAAATGACATAATTTTCTAGATTTAGATCCCTGGATTAGTTTCAATGGAATTACCAAATATGGGTGCATAAAGGTTTACAGTAAGTGATTTTATAAACAATAAACCTGTTATCTGGAACTTTCAAATTAAAAAGAACGTCAGTTCCGATCATCAGCTGTGAACATTGAACTGCAAATTTTCCTTGACAAATGTTTTATTTGACCGTAATTGCGTTTATATATTTTATGTCATTTAAATTATATTAGTTAAACTCTTGCAATTGGGTAGAGAACAACTACATGTTCCTTCTGTTACAATAGTGATGTATATTTCTCATGTATAAGGGATGGTTCTCCCAATCATAAGAATATAGATTTCCATCAGCTTTTTAAGTTTATGTGATTTACAGAGTTTCTTATTGGAAAACTTCATATACATTTATAAATATAAAACAATGTTTGTCTTTTTCGATTTGGCTCACAGAGCACTTTCAATGTTCTAATGTAACCCTCCGCTCAACACATTTGGAGACCCCTGATCCTAATGAATTTAATCTGAAGTGATGAACACACACACACACGTTTCAGATGTACAATATATTCTCGAGAAATAATACAGTAAAATAAATAATAACTAATGAACATTTTAGCATTTGACTATCTGTAACTTCGCTAATTATATATTTAAAAGGAAAGCATTTCTCTCTTCTAAAGCATTCGTCTAAACCAGGGATTGGGAACTTTTCATGTTGAAAGGTGCATTAATTTAGATAAACCTACTTTGAATAAAATGCTGATTATTTTGGTTCAACTTTACCGATGGTTAAAGTTGACTACTAAAATAAACATTTTTTAAATTTGCAATGAAAATTATCACTGGAGGGGACAAAATTCTCAAATCAGCTTTGTTCCAGAACAATGGCAACAGGATTTTCCCTACAATAAGAAAACAGGATAGTGTTTTGATCCTTCCAAGCTTTTTTAAATCTGTTCACTGAAAATGGGAAATTTTGAAAATTCCAATTTTTTAGCTGCTGTATCTCCTGTGTGGTACATAGGGGAAAAAAATCGAAATTTATAATGAGACGTTTATATAAATGTAATTTACAGATGCAGCTTGATGGTTCTATCTTGTGTATGGTATTCATCTCAGCATTTGGGAAAACACTTCAAGAAGTCTGAAGCACTATCACTTTATCTAACATACATTAAAGATTCCCTTTATATTTTCTGTACAAAAACAGCTCAGGGATCATCAAAATGTTTTTCTTTTCAAAGTAAAATCTATAACATTCTAATAGATCTATGGCTATTTAATAAACTTCAAAGAAGGTGAAGTAAATAATAAACTAAATAGTAAATTATTTAAAAAGGAATGAAAAAATAAAATAATTTTCATAACTGATATTTCTTTTACTCCAAAGTTGACCAAATTTTTGATGATTTAACTAACCTTTTTGATGAAAACAGACTTGTAGAACAATGGTAAAATTTTACTTCTATACTTTAAATTCAACACTGAAATATTTTATATATTGAAAAATCCTCACAAAAGATATTGAAATAGATTTCTAGTTCATTGTAATGAAAAGATAATACGTAAAATAAACTAGAAAGATGTTATTAAATTTTAAAAAATAAATAGAAAAAAGTGGATTTTTTCACAATTTGAAACTTAAATATTTTCTTTATTACACAACACAAATTTTAATGCCATGGTACTAGGTAGAAGCCATACAAAATTTCAGATTTTGGTTGTACACCTCAGGATACATAGCTACTAAATTGAAATCTTGGAAAGGCTCGAAAAACTCCTGTTTTGTCACCCAAGACAATTTATTGTCATCTGGTTCTTGCAAAATAAAATTGGTTTGAGTTGTGTGTGTGTGTTCCCTTCGCCCCAAAAATTTCCCTTGGAAATTAAAAGAAATGCAAATTTCAATCAAGAAAGTCTTAAACACAAATTGAACCAAAGTAATTTTATTCTGTGTAAGGTACTTTTTTTATTTATTTGCTAAAGCAGGGTTTATAGCGTTTTGCGTAGTCTTCAATTGCAAAAAAGGTGTTTCCAACTTGAAACCTCAGCTAATCCATTATGAATTCTTTAAACATAAAATTTGATTTTGAACTTTCAAATATCTACACAACCGCAAACAAATTAAAATGATGCAATGCCACCCTTTGTTAGAATGACGTCCCCAGTCCGTACCTACAATACTTCAAAAGGCGGTAAAAGATTTTATAAAGAAAGCGAAAAATTTGTAAAATGGCAATCGCGATACCTAGCAAAATGTGATTACTATGTACACGCCTCAGCACTACTTTTCGCACCCAGTTTGCTTCGCATGAATTATACCAAAACCAATTACAGTACCAATAGCCCGTCGTGTTGCTCCAGTGTGACATTAATTCAACTACCTATCATTTCAAAGTTAAAGGTTTAAGTAGGTTAGGCTTTGATTTCTCTGCCAATCGTCTCGTCATCTGACCGTGGTTCAAAATTATGTGGTGTTCTCAGTACTCTCCCTTCTGGTTTGATCGCGGACCGTCGCCAATAGTCCGTTATTTAGATCCAGTGCGATGATAATTAAAAATACATACCTATGCCAATGGGATGTGTAGGTAGTTGTATTAACTTTGCACCTGAGCAACACAACAGGCGATTTCAGATCGCATGGGAAGTCACAGGGTAGGTAGATATTTAATTAACACGTCGCACTGGAGCAATACAACAGGCTATTGACCGGTATCAATACCCAAGGGATCCGAGGTAGGTATTTTGAACCATGATCAAATGATGAGGCTGGCATCCCACTCTCCAAACTGCACACCACGCCAACGTGAGATGTTGAGTTCCGAGGGGGTAGTCAATTACCGTCGCACTGGAACAGCACAACGGGCTATGAATTCGTTTATGAAACATGTTCTGCTTCAGATTCTCTACCTATATCTAAATTTATCTGACCATGGTTAAAAATTACGTGGTGTTGTCCTCAAACTTTCCCTTTGGGTTTTATCCCTGACCGTCGCCAATAGCCCGTTGTGCTGCTCCAGTGCCACGTTAATTAAAATACCTACCTACCTTCATCTATATTAAGTGTAACAGAAAATACCTCTCATACTTCAGAAAGATCTAAAATATTGGGTTGGCAACTAAGTTCCCGCCGTTTTGAGTCGTTCCATCTGTTGAACATAGAGTTTCGCGTTGACCATTTGGTTCCGTTCAAGTAATTCGTAATGGATAATTCCTTCCTAGTTCCACCATAAACACCACAGAGTAAATAGCTTTTACTCTGTATAAAGGTTTTACCACAGAGTAAATAGCTTTTACTCTGTGGTAAAACCTTTACTTTTCTGTTCAGTAAAATTAGTGGCCGCGGTATCCCAGTTGTAGAGCAACGAATTAGAAACCGGAAGAGTGCGAGTTCGAAACATAGTCCAGCCAGAGACCGTCGGGGGCTGGCGAACGTTAAATCTGTCGTGGCCTCAAACGTTGGTGTGGTGTGGAAGTTTGGAGAGTGCGGTGCCAGTTCAGGTGTTGTCCTTGTCATCTGACCGTGGTTCAAAATTGCGAGGGGTTGTCATCGGATCTTTCCATTCGGGATTGATCCTGACCGTCACTAATAGCCCGTGGTGTTGCTCCAGTTTGACGTTAATTAAAATACCTAACTACCGGGAAGGTAGGTAGTTATTAGGCTGTAGTAGGTTAGAAGGTAGGCAATTTACATCATACAAAAGTAAAGTGTGAGGTCATGCAGAACCTGGCCCCGAAGGAGCCTCAATCTCCAGTATAGCACTTGATAAATGAGCTTGCCTTGGTTTGCTGAGATCTCACTCGAGTGATGGTTTGCCTACCGCTGATTGTAACGTCTCCTACCGCACCAGCTGCAACTACAACCTCCTTGATAACCTGACACCCAAGATTTTGCTACACCGTTGAATGTTTCTGATAACCTAAACGTATTCGGAGGGCCGCGGTGGCCCGGTTGGAAGAGTAACGAACTAGCAACCGAAGGGTTGCGAGTTCGAATCCAGCCAAACACCGTCGTGTACAAAGGGGGCTGGTGCACGTTAAATCTGTCGTGGCCTCAAATGTCCTCACGTTGGCGTGGTGTGGAAGTTTGGAGAGTGGGGTGCCAGCTCAGGTGTTGCCTCGTCATCTGACCGTGGTTCAAAATTACGTGGTGTTGTCCTCGGATCTTTCCCTTTGGGATTGATCCCGGACCGTCACCAATAGCCCATTGTGTTGCTCCAGTGTGACGTTAATTGAAATACCCAAATACCTAAACGTATTCGGAACACAAGGACTTTGGGCTCGTTCGTAAACGCAAATAAATCGCACCGGTTGAACGAGTTATTCAAACAGAGCGTCCCAAGAGTCAGATTTTCTAGTGCGAAAAACAAGCCGTTTCATGAGTCACTGAAAACGAGAAAAAAATCGTTTGTAACGAACTGAGATTGTGCTAGGTTTTGTCAGTTCAGAAGATGGCGTCCGAAGTGAATGTCGCGATGCATGTGTTCCCAATGTAGGTTGTTGGGATCACTCGATGAAATTACTAACCACGAATGTCAAATTCTCAGTGCAGCAATTAAATTGTTAATATTTTTAAATTTAAATTATTATTCATTTTAATGTATATTCACGTGTTATCGAAGAAATATTAGTTTAAACCGAGTAGAATACGAATGACGTGCAATTGTTGTTTTAGTCATGTAATTTGCAAATGACATTCCATAGTACATATTTGTATTATAAGAAATTGTACTTTATTGTTTGTCTTTATTATCTACCTTCAAATTTAAAATCACCCAAAAGAACTTGTGATAACTGCAAAAGTTTCAGTAATAGAAAGTGATAAGAATTAGATTAAGGCCGTCCATTATTTACTCTGATAATGGTAAAAACTTTGTAGGAGCCAATTGATTGCTTCAGAGTTTTGATTGGAAGCGGGTAAATGAAGATGGAAAGATAAAACAAATAACCTGGAAATTTATTCCATCAGCTCCATGGTGGGGAGGTTGGTGGGAGCGCCTCATTTGACTTGTGAAAGATCTTATCAAGAAAGTCTTGTGTAGAGCATCCTTAAGATACGAAGAACTGAACACAGTACTCTGTGATTGTGAAGAGGTTTTAAATTCAAGGCCTTTAACCTACATCTCTGATGACGACGATCTTGATGCCATAACACCCTCTATATTTTTACGAGAGGTTAAAGGAAGTGGTGGTTCCGATCTTGACCATTTGGAATTATTGAGTCTACAAAAGAGGCAGCTCTACCGGATGAAACTTCGAGAGCATCTCCGAAGTCGTTTCAGATTAGAATATTTAGGGCAGTTTAGACAGCAAACGAAAAGGATCAGAAGCACCCACGAATTCAGAGTGGGAGAGGTGGTTTTGGTCGAAGATATCAACCAAAAGCGTTTGAACTGGCCATTGGGGAAAATAACTGAGACTTCCCAGGAAAAGATGGATCGGTTCGTCTTGTGAAGCTTAAAACCAAGAACGGCGAATTCCTAAGGCCAATACAACGGCTGTATGCACTTGAGGTCCATTCGCCCTCAGGAAAGAATTTTCAAGAGCAAACTGTTTCTACAATTAAAGAAGATCCAAGAAGAAAGGTGAAGCAACTTCAACGCGTTAAAGATAGTGAGAACATGGAGAAGTCCATCGAACATAGCTCCAGTCAAGAACCTATAGTGGGAAAAACACGACTTGGTCGTGAGATTCGTCCAGTCAGACGTCTAGATCTTTGAGGCCATGGACTGTACCGAGTTTTGAGTTTCCCAATTGCATGTCAATTCAAAAGGTGGAAGTGTCACGAGAATTATTAATTTTCGTGAAAAGAAGCGGTGAACAACTCAACTCCACTGAATTTGAGATTGGAAGAACAAAAACAATTTGTTTTTCCGTTGAGTATTCTGATGTATGTAATGTAGCCTATCATGTTCTATTTTTGTACGTCTTCCGTATAATAAATGTTTCGTTCGGATTTTCCGAGTTTGTGAAGTCATTCACGGTTTAAAGAACCTCTGTTGTCACACTTGACTTAAATTGAAGTGACAGATGCATTTATCAATTTTACCAAACCTTCATAAAATAAAATCATCTTTGAAAAATGAATTTGTTTGAAAATTTTTGAAACATATTACACTACAAGATTTTGTAATAACATCGGCTCAGCAGAAACTCATGGAAAGGTTTTAGAAATACTAAAAACTTACTTTCGAGGTAAGAAATACATTGTCAATTTAATCTTTGTGAAATTAATCTCATGACACCACCAAAATGCTTATAATTTTTATTGTATACCTAAAAGCTAAGAGTTCAGATTTATACCTAAAATGTGATTTTCTTTAAATAACTCGTTTTTCAATTGTAACTTAAATATGTGAGCCATGTGCAAGTGTTCCATTTTGATGCACTTATAAATTAAACGTGTCGTGGCCTCAAATGTCCTCACGTTGGCGTGGTGTGGAAGTTTGGAAAGTGGAGTGCCGACTCACACACAGGTGTTGCCTCGTCATCTGACCGTGGTTCAAAATTACGCAGTGTTGTCCTCCGCATCGACCTTAAAAGTAACTAGACGGACCAAGTGGGCGGAGTCACGGTCGTAAGATCTCAGAAGCTTAGGTCACGTGGGTAAGGAAATTGACTCGGACAGATCAGCTATGTAAGCGCAGGATTTAGTGGTTTTAATCACATTCAATAATTGTGAATTTTACAAGGCTTTTAATGCGTCTCAATGAAAAAACCTTTTCATGAGAAAAGGAAAAATAGTTTCTCGTGGTATGGTGCTGCGAATAAAAACAACGATTGAAATGGTACAATTGCGAGTTATTAGGTCATGCCTAATAATTTGAAATACGTACCTTTTTATAAAGGGAAACACTAATAAAAGCGCGTGTTTTGCTAGCAAATCATCTCTTGAAGATTTCAAATTGATACACAGCACAATAATCTTTTCTTTTTATTTCATTACCAGATGAAAAATGACACTTCACTTTGATAAATCTAAAATATTTTGCAGCTACAAAATCACATTTGTATAGTTCCTTGGTATTTTTCAATTTATAGTATTTTTTTTATTTTATTACAATCAAAAATAAATCATGTTCTAATTTTAAGTTCAAACTTTAAAAAATATATTAAAACATATATGAAGCTCTATTAATTTCGAATGCAATATATTTACTAGGGTAAGGTCTAGTCTTAAAAATAATTTTCTTAATCTTATAAGTTATAATTACTTTTATAAAAAATATTGTAATAATTGAACACTTCTGGAAACATTTTTTATTTACTCGAGACAAACATTTTTATTTACATCAAAGATATTTTTATTTACAAGACATTTTTGTTTACATGAAACAAACGTATTTTTATTTACAAGACCCATTTTTATCTACATGAAACATATTTTTATTTACAAGAGACAAAACATAATTTTATTTACCATTCAGCTGGTTCAGAAGATTGAAACATTTTTTTCAGTTGATAATTTCCACAAGAACTTTTTAAAGTTTTAGCAAATTTGATTATCGAAATATTCTTTTTGAAGAAATTTTCAAAATAATCATATTTTTTGTTGTAAGCCCCATTACTTTTGTGTTGTCTAGTACACCTCTTTTGCAAGTTTTTAATAAAACATGTTTGTTCATAGGTTTTAACCATTCCTAAATTGCAACACAAATTTTGATTGTGAGCATTGCTTATAAGGAAAGCAATTTAATGCTCCAAATATGCTCTTAACAAATAGTTTATAGAAGTATACACACAATTATGAATATGCAAGTCTTTTTAATGGCCCTTAAAAGCAAAAGAAAAAATAAGACTAGAGGGAACCCTGCACCCCACATGCTTAGCTGATATAAAATTGAGTGTAACTAAATTTTAAAGGTTCATTATCATATCGTCCTATAAATAATTATCTTCCTGCATTTTCATGATCTTCAGGTTACCATAATCAGAAGTTTGAAACATTCTGACGATGAAAAAAATATGATCGGAGGCTCTGAAATTAAATTGATTCAATGCAACTTCTGAATTTTTATGACTATTTTTACAAGAATGTGACAATTTTAATTCATTACTTCTATATTATTCGTTTTTAAACAAAATCAATTTGGTGAATTTTTTACGTATATTTTTAGCTTGTACGTTCTCATTATCGCTTGATGTAGCATGATGCATTCTTATGTTGAAATATTTTGCCACAATGGCTTTAAATCAAAAGAACGAAGTGATTGTTTTCCGGCTCATCATCAAAGATATGGTTTTCCAATGACTTAAACAAACGAGAGGGGTCTATTTTCTTCATGACAGAAATGGACATGACTGATAATATTTTTTTATGTAACCCATATAACTTCATGGTTTTCCTGAACACTATTTCCGAGTGTTTGCATAAGCAAACTACATCCTCTGAGGGCAAAATTAATCCTCTGCTATGTTTATAATTTTTAAATGCAATTAATCCTTTTTTTTCTTTGAAAACAAAGCAATGACACGTGTTGCACTTGACAGAAGTGTAAATGCAACTTTTGGAAGAGGTATTACTAAGAACTAATTGGTCAAACACTTTATTGATAACGTAAAATTGCATAGAAATGTCATTTCACAATTAAAATATTATTTACTTATGAAATGAGTATCCTTCGCCGGCTTTCACCTTGCAATTATACGCAACGCTGTAGTTCACCATTCTGCAGCTATGGGAGAAATGGCGACGAGCTCCCACAACCACGTGACCTTCGCCCGGAGATCTTCGAACCAAGCAGTGAGGAGAAATAACATGAAGTTGCGCGCACACGGTCCGTCTAGTTACTTTTAAGGTCGATGGTCCTCCGGTCTTTCCCTTTGGGATTGATCCCGGATCGTCAACAATAGCTCGTGTTGCTCCAGTGTGACGTTAATTAAAATACCTATACCTACCTACAGTCCCACTGAAGCAATACAAGGGGCTATTGGTGACGGTTCGGGGTCAAACCCGAAGGGAAAGATCCGAAAAAATGCTGAGAAACATCTTGATTCGAGTATTTTCAATCAGATTCAGAATCTTAACGCAGATCTGATTAGTACAACTAAAAACTATTTGAGAAATTCAGTGGTGCTGCCATCTAGTAAGAGAAATCGAAACGTGAATTGTTATGCCACTTTCAAGTTTCTGGCCGAGCTTCATCGTGCTTGGTGCGTTTATTTTGAGCTCCCGTTCTGGAGGCTTTTTCAATGTTATACGCGTCTGATATCAGCATAAGCTGTATCATTTGAAAGATACTGCTCTGGGCTGTCTGTTGATCTCGATTACCTCCAATTCCAACCGCCACTTGTTGAAGGAGGACGGACGCGTTTTCTATGCGATCTCTTTCCTTCAAGTAATTGATCCGAAATTAGGTTTTGTTGGTTTCTTTAGGGCTTTATCAGGGCTGACTAGGCTAAATTGTGATGGCGAAAAGTGACTATGAAAGCGTTATGAAGATTACTTCTGAAAATCTCAAAAATGCGAGCTACGAAAAAGTTTTTGAGTTACGCCAAGAACTTGACAAAGATATTACCGTACGTCAATCATATAGGACAGTTGTTCCTATATGATTGATGAACTTAAGTCTGCTTCACGAGAACCGTATGGACAAAATTGCTGTGCCAACTGTATTTCAATATAGTATTTCAGGTGATGTTTACACAATGAGAATTAATTCACCTATGCAATTTCATCTCGGTTTAGATATTTTGTTGTATTTTTTTACATACTAATTGTATTCAAGTAATATGTTTCAGGTGACGTCTCTACCAAAAAAGGTTTGGTTGGTCACCATGTGGAAGATAATATTTGTTGTATTTTTTGCTATAAAATTTTACTTGATTTCAATATGTGTTGTTTCTAATTTTTTCTTTAAAAAAGAGAATACGTTTACCCTTCAGTTGTTTGAAACTTGATTTGTCCTTAACCGCGGTTAACGACAAATCAAACTTCGAAAAACTGAAGGGTAAACGTATTCTCTTTTCTTCCTTTCCATATTTTTTATAGGAAATTGTTTGATTCAAAAGCAAATTTATATACTGATCAGTTGTAAACATTTCCTCAATTGAGATTTTGGTAGCAAATTGAAATTGTAAACACAAATTAATAACTGAATAATAATCACATAGAAATTAAAAACTGGAATACTTAACACACAGCAAATTGGAATGATAAACACACAAATGTTTTCCTAAAGCTAAATAAAACATCTTTCAGGGTTCCCACTCCTTTTTCAAAAAAAAAATAAGGAGTTTCCAAGGACACAAATAATTTTTTATAAGGACAAATCGAGATGTACCAAAAACCATATTGCACCTTCATTGTATGAGTCAACTTAGTAGGAGAAATATTAGGGATGTTGACTGTAAAATACATTGTGTGCTTTGAAGTTAATTTTCTAAAAACAATGCACAAAAAAGATAATGTATTTTACATCTATAAGCTTTGTAGCCCCATTTAACCACAATAAAAATAATTTTTTAGGATATCATCTCAAGGGGGAAAGAAATGAAATTCTAAAAATCATTGCATTTTTTTTTTGTAGAAAATAAGATAATTTTAATAACAAAAATTTATTTTCCGTTTTAAATACAAAAAACATTTATCTTGTTAAATATTGCTCCTGAGAAAAAAGTCTTATGAATAAATTTCAACTGATTAATTTCTTTTAGAAATTATTTTGTCTAATTCCTTTATTTCAGCTGCTTTTTCTTTAATCTCTTTACATAGTGCATTTGCACTTTTTAAAAGAGAAAAGTCCTCAGAAGCTTCTGCCTCATTAGCCAGTTCAGCTGACTTTTCCATTCTCATTATATGACTCCCAAGACAAATTCTCTTTGATTTTAAGGAATTAAATTCTTGTAGCTCAAGTTTTCTTTTATTTTCTAAATTTGTCTTCTTCGCACTTTTGCTTTGTTCTTCTAAATGCATAACATATTTCTGCCTTGAAAAAGAAACACATTTTCTCATTTCTTTAGTAATTACTAAATTTGGAATATCATTAGCATTTTCATAAGTCTCTGTGCAATATAGGAGTCTCCTTTTAAATTTTCAACTTCTAAGGACTTGTTGATATTAAATCCACGTTCCACAGAAGTCTGGCCATGAGATAAGATCATTATGGTTTTCATAACTTTTCACAGTTTTCCCTTTGTATCATCTATACTAAGAAAGTGATTTAAAAAACTATCTAAACGTATCGTTTTTGGTTCAAAATTCTGAAACAATGAAGCGAATTTGAAAACGGTGCTTTCCATAAAATCTTTAAATTGAAGTAATATATCATCACAACCTTTTTCTGCAACAATCTTTTTCTGAGTAAAGTGCAATAGTACAAGCTTCATGGAGTTCATGCACTTGGTCTGATCTTTAACCATACGTCTAGAATCAAGACATGAAGCATTTCGAACAAGCAAATATGCTGCAGGAGATTTAGCCATGAGACGTACTAGCATTTGTACAACAAGACTTCTGCAATCACGCCGGAAGTCAAAGCCAGCACAAGGCGTTTTTTTCTCCTTTAACTTTTCCTTTACTATTCTTTTCCCAATGAATCCCATATTGATTTTGTCCACATGAGAATAACAATTAGTCAGAAAAATCAAATTTGGAAAGCTTTTGAATGGTTCTTATGTTAACTTTTTCTTCTGGTTTTAGAAGATTAAAGTATTCCACACATTGCTTTACAAGCTTTAACATATCATCTCCAAAAAAAGGCAACAATGGTTTATAGTTTTGGTAAAATTCAAGGAATGGTTGTAATAATTTTGCCACAGCTAAGAAAAATTAAACTTTGCCAGAATTAACTCATCCTTTGTAGCGTCTCGTACTGTCAGAAAAGACTTGCAATTTACTTTATTCAAAGTACCCTTTTCTACACTTCTAACATATTTGATAACATCAGTCCAAATTACAATTGCACGCTCTACAGTGTCCTAAAAGTTCCCGTACTGACAATTCGTGAATTTATTATACAAAAACAACAAACTTAAAAACAATTATTTTTATGCTAATGGTGAAAAGCACTTTTAACATAACGTAGGGAAAACATTTGTACTCATATTTATAATAAATGTTCAAAATGTCCCCTCCCCTTTCTTGAAGGCAAAGCTGAAGTCGTTTGCGCATATTTTTAGAAACGCGTTTCAAGATGCTGGGAGTGACTTCTTGTATCCTTTGAGTAATGGCAATTTTCAGATCATCTATTGTTTAGGGATTATCTTCATAAACTTTGTTCTTTAAATATCCCCACAGAAAAAGTCAGTGATGCTCAGATCAGGGGAACGAGGTGGATAAAGATTTCTTGAGATGAGTCGATCGACAAAAAAATCTTGAAGCATGTCCATGGTTTCATAACTTGTATGGCAGGTTGCACCGTCTTGTTGAAACCAAGAATCTCTTTCATTCACTTCTAATAATGCAACAAATTGTTGGATAAGTTCTCTGTATAAAGTGCCATCAACAGCTGACTCGAAAAACAGAGGCCCAACAATCCTTTTGCGTGATACGTCACACCAAACGCCAATTTTTTGAGAATGTAAAGGTTTTTGCATTTGTGAATGGGGATTTGTCGTCTCCCAAATGCGGGAGTTTTGCGCGTTCACATAACCGCTTAAATGAAACCAGGCCTCATCGCAGAAAAATGTATTGTCCAAAATGTTGATGTTGTTGCGAATAAATCTCTGGAACCATTGGCAATAATAAAGCCGCTTCTTATTGTCCGGTGGCTTTAGCTCCTGTGACATTTTTACACGATAAACACGAAAATGCAAAGCTCTTAAAGCCTTATGTGTCGATCCACGTTATGTGCCCATTTGTTGTGACAAACGCTTCACGGAATGATGAGGAGATTGCAATATCCTTCGTTGAGTTTCTTGCACAGTCTGGTGTAACGACTTTCGGTCTTCCACTCCTGTGTTTGCCTTCCACCGAACCTGTCTCACGAAATCGCCGAACGAGTTGATATAGCGTACCTTTACTCGGTATTGCGTCATCTGGATATTTATGTCGCCAAAATTCTTTACATCTTTCACATGATTTACATCAATGAAGAACAAAATGACATGAAACTTTATTATCGCACAACTTGAGCGAGAAGAAAACCAAACGATAAAAATTAAAGAATCCATAAAATTATAAGCGCACGATAATATTCAATAATTAGAAAAAACACGAGCAAATGATTTTTTAAGTTGGAGTACGGGAACTTTTAGGACACTCTGTACAACTGAGACATTCTTTAGCCATCTATGACCACAAAATGTTAAGGGCAGCTTCTTGACATCAGACAAATTACTGAAATCTTCCCTTCTTGCAGGAGAATCTTTAAACAGCCAACATAAAGATATTAAAATGCTGCTGACATTCCAATCAGTACTAGCTTCACCATGCTTAAAAGCATTGTTTACAATATGAATACCACAATTGCCTTTTGAAATGATTTCCCGGTTAAATTCTTTTCTCATAACATTTTGCAAAAGTTAGTAGAATTTCCAGTTGACATTTGGTCCTCCATCGAAACATGCAAAACTTTTGACAAACTTAATTTATCAACCGATTTGTAAAATGATGATAAAATATCACTAGACCTTGAATGAAAAATGAATGCTGAGGTCAAGTATTGCGTTTTAACCTGGCATTCCCGTGAATTCCAGTATCTGATGTGGATGCCCATTTGCTTCTGTTGTGTAGATTTATTTAAAGTTTCATCAAACAATAGTGTATAAAGATCAACTTGTTCTAAACACTTCAATAACACACTTTTTAAGTATGGTGCCAATCCAAAGCAACAAATATAAGCACATTTTATGGCTCCACAAGTAAACTGCTTTGCAATGATAGTCTGGGAACATCCTGTAAAATAACTGATTATTTCCCTCACACGAATTATAAGAGTAATAACTCTTTATGCACTTCAGAGCCCAAATAATATCAGCATCCATAACTTGATCGCCAGATACATAAGACTGGATGCTATTAGCCTCCTTGGCTGGGAGAGACTTAAGGGCTTGGGAATCAACGACAGTTGGAGAGTCCTGAGAAATAGATGCTCCAGATTTTTCAGAAGTTGGAGCTTGTAAGAACAAACGTGTCAAACATGGTATGTCTTCCTTGCACTAAGCAAACCCATATGCTTTATTCCTTTTAAATAGAGAATGATATTATGTTAGTGATTTTAATCATTATCTCCATTAAAAATTATGCAATGCTCAATTTTTCTACAGCTCTTCGTTAAAATAATTCTAGTTCAATTTTTATGCAGCCTCTGACCACTAAAATTATATTGGTTCAATTTTTATACAACCCCAACTGATAACTAAAATTATGCATGTTTAATTTTTATATAGTCCCTAACAGGACTGGACGGTATAAGTAGATGGGAAAGGCGGGTTCTGGAACAGAGATGCCGCGGTTCCGGAAGTGACGTCACATACAGGAACTTGAATTAGGTTGTTTTCTCCTGCTGCCGGAAGTGACATCATAGACCGGAAGTTGAGTTTAGTTGTTTCTTTCTACTGCTAAAAATGACGTCATAACCTATAGATTGAGTTTAGCTGTTTTCTTTTTAGTTTTTTGGGATCTGGCAACAGGAATATTTACCTTTCGCAGAATGGCAACGAATTTATCATGGAAAGTGCATGTTATGAGCAAATTGCGGTGCCGTGAGTGACGTCACAGTCTGGATTGTTGAACAAATTGCGGTGCCTTGTGTGACGTCAGACTCAGTATACGAGAAAGGACTCGTTCTTACATGTCTGATCATGTTCTCAATGCTGCTATGACGTCACAGTCTGGCGTGTTCGACAAATTGCGGTGCCTTGTGTGATGCCATGACGTAGTGATACTTTCGGCACCCGTGGGGCCATCTGGCGAGCACTTTTAAAATTAAAAGAGAAAAAAAAATTTATATATATATATATATATATATATATATATATATATAAAATTATCTACTTTTTCAGGATTTGAAGGCGTGACAAAAGATACTCGTCTCCGAGTATTTGATCAACTAAACCACTCGGCCACGAATATCTACCGATCTTTGCTATATAAATGTATTAGTTTTCCACAGAATAATCAGTCATGGGAGAGGTGAAGGCGTTGCTCATCCTGCTGGATTGGGAAATGTTCAAACCTTAAAGAAATTTTTTTAAATGTCCCTTCTAAAGACATAAGGTCTATGCTTCGAAAGGAACGTGCATATACTTTACATAAACCAATTAGAAAAGTATTTCCTCGTAACCGCGTTTACGTTTCAGGTGCACAAGTGCAGTATCAAGCAGATCTAGTTGACTTAAGAAGTTTTTCCAAATTCAACCAAGGATATTACTATTAATTAACTGTGATTGACGTATTTTCGAAATATGCATGGGCTATACCTTTGAAGTATAAAACTGGTAGAAGTATAGTGGAAGCTTTGAAATTGGCAGTGATCGCGGTTCAGAATTTTTGAATACACGATTTTAGTCCTTTTTAAAATCTCAGGGAATTCACTTCTTTTCTACATTTAATGAGATAAAAGCAAGCGTTGTTGAACGTTACCAATCGCATACTTAAAACCCGTATGTGGCGATATTTTACTCATGCTAACACTTTCAATTACATTAATGTTTTGAAAAAGTTGGTTCACAGCTACAACAATACCGTTCACTCGAGCATCGGTAGAAAACAATCCTGCGTAAATATTGATAATGAAAATGAAGTCCGTAAAAAACTTTATGGGGATGTACTTCATATGCGTAAGAAAGCTATTTTCAAATTTAAAGTGGGAGATATTGTAAGAGTTTCAAAGCAGAAAATAACGTCCGAAACAGGATATGAAAGTAATTGGTCAGAAGAATTATTTGTAATACGTGAATTAGTGCCCAACCCTATACCCGTGAATAAAATTAAGGATTTGTTACATGAAGACATTCAAGGTACATTTTATGCTGAAGAATTACAACAAGTAGCGAACAGTGATAAATTTCCAGTGGATAAAGTTCTGAAGAAGAGGGAAAGCGTGGTAGAGTACTTCGTAAAGTTTAAGGGATATTCGAATAAATTTAATGATTGGATACCTTCCAGAAATTTGTTTTCCCTATAAAATACGTGTGAGAGTAAGAAAGCCATCATTTGTATAAAGAAAAATGAGTTTCTACATAACTCTTCCTAGTGACGAAAGCATTGATTTTTCACTGATAATGCTCTATCTCATTACATAACAAGACTCCCGAAGAATTTTGAATTGTCTGGAGAATGGGAATGTGGAATAGTTTTGAGTTGATCTATCCGAAAATGTGGAATAATGTTATCCAAGGCAACAATGAATATGAGTATGATTTAGGTTCTGGTGGAAAAATGAATTACAGTACTCCATGCGGTTATTATGAAACACCGCAAGACATTATAAACACTTTTGAAAAACGCATTCAAATACAAATGGTATATAATAAACATAGTAAGAAAGTGAAACTACAAATGATTAAAGGTTCAAAGTTGAAGCTGTATGACGGATTAGCGCAGAGTTTGGGTTTTGAACCCCATAAAGTAATTGGGGAAAATAGTGTTTCTGAAACCTTAAGCATTGAGAGTCTTTATATAGCTGATCCAAATGTTGACTTTCAATTGCTGTACATGTATACCGATATAATTGTGTCTCAAGTGGTCGGTGGTGTCGTTGCTCCCCTATTACAGTTCGAGGTACGGACGGTCAGATGGTACACGAATTATTCGATAGACCTCGTTACTATTCGATTTCTAGAAAAACTTTTCAGACCATCGAAATAGTTATATAGACTCACACGGGACGATACGTGTCATTTGAACGTGGAAAAGTGATCGTGAAACTACACTTTAAACTGAAGCACTTATAAACCATGTATCAACCATATCATTGCTGCACTCGTTCTTACGAGGAATACTATTCAAATCAAGCTGGAAATGGAATGTCCTATTACAAGGGAGTTTCTTTACAAAGAGGTAGCGGTATTGGAGGTATTTTTAGAAGTATGTACCGAATGATTCTGCCGTTATTCAAATCTGGAGCAAAGGCTTTCGGAAAACAAGCCTTCAAGACTGGGGTGGATATTGCCAACGACTACGTACAAGGGAAAAATCTGAAGATCTCAGCAAAAGATAGAGTAAAGGAAGCAGCAAGCGTTCTATCTGATAAAGCAGCAACCAAAGTGAAATCGTTGGTTGGAGGACATAAAAGGAAACGTCTTACTAAGAAACGCTTCATTCGGAAGAAATCTCGCAAGCAGAGCACGTCAGATATTTCCGATCACCCTTAACATGGCTTTAATACACAACGATTCCTACCCATCAGTAAAAAGTGTGCTTGATTTGTTTTTAACTCCTCCGACACAAACATCTATAGAAAAAGGACAATGGCTGGAATACTATCCAATTGCAGATGATTCACCCATAGAATTTAATATTTCTGGGAGTGCTGAGGAATACATCGATTTATCAGCCACCCAACTTTATTTGAAAGTACGCATTGTGAAGAACGGTACCGAGTTACCCGAACCTGTAGGCCCTATAAATCTATTCATGCATTTTTCTCAAGTAGATGTGAGTTTGAATGATCGGCTCATTTCATCGTCAAGTAATACGTATCCTTACAGAGCTTACATCAAAACTTTGCTCAATTACGGTTCAGATTATAAGAAACTTTTCCTGACCTCAGAACGTTTTTACAAAGACACTAACGATCACATTGGTGAAAATGACCCATCGAAAGGAAACGAAGGATTAAAGAAAAGAGCTGCAATGATTGCCAAGAGCAAAGTATTGGATATGATCGGAAACTTACATTGCGATATATTCCACTAGGGTAGACTTTTTCTAAACTTGGTGGATTTGAAGATTAGATTGATTCGAAGCAAGCCTGAATTTTGTCTGATGGCTTCGCAGAAAGCCAATTACAGCATCAGTATTGATCACGCTTCTATTTTTATAAGAAAACAAAAATTGTCACCAGGGGTTTTGTTAGGACATGCAAAGGCTCTTGGGAAATCAAACGCTAACTATCCCTTCGACAGAATTTCATGTCAAATGTACGCAGTTTCAGGTGGAAGTTATAGTTTCCAACAAGATAATGTTTTCCTAGGCACCATGCCGAATAAGCTATCATCGCCACCATCGATAACGAAGCTCTCAATGGAAGTCTGGAAAAAAATCCTCTGGAATTCAAACACTACGATTTAAATTTCATCGGCGTTTACGTGGATGGTAACCCAATCGCTTTCAAACCCATTACACCTGACTTTTCTCGCGAACAATACGTAAGAGCGTACAATAGTCTGTTATTAGGAAGTGGAAAGTTAATATCAGATAAGGGAATATACATTAACAGAGATGAATTTGCGAAAGGATATTCACTGTATTCCTTCGACTTGACACCGGATCTCTGCAATGGAGACCACCTCAACTTAATACAACAAGGAAATTTGCGTATAGAACTGAAATTTGCTTCAGCTTTGCCAAAGACCATATCAGTGTTAGTCTATGCCGAATTTCAAAGCGTTATAGAAGTAACCAAGTCGCGCAATGTATTATGTGATTTTTCAATATGAATTCAATCCAAATAAATAATATTCTTAAAAGAGATACTTACACAAGACTCCATTTCATCGGTGTATTTGCTTTCGATAACATTCCAATGCAATTCAATCATTACCCTGCAGCTATGGTTATTAACATCGACCCTATTTACAAAGTCGGTACACACTGGCTTGCAGCTTTTCTGACATCTCCTGGGAACATAGGGTTCTTCGATTCATTTGGACACCCACCTCAAATTTTCAACAAACACATTCAAAACTTTTTCAAGTTTTTCAATGGTGACATACAATGATTCCCTCTGCAAAACTTTAGAACATCTGTGTGTGGACAGTACTGCATTTATTACCTCAAACATAGAAATAGAAAGAAATCCTTAAAAAATATGTTATCATGTTTGGAAACAATTCATTGAATTATGATATTATTGTGTATAATCATGTTAGAAAGAAACATAATGTATGTATGAAAATGTTTCAATAAAGAATGTTATAAATTAGTTGACACGACTTAATTTTTCTTCATTTGTCAGCATGATTCCTTTAGTGCTACGACATCCTTTTACTGCTCTTATTTCAGGTCCTACTTCATGTGGAAAGTCGTACTTTTTAAAAAACCTTCTCGAACACCGAACCGAAGTGATTCATCCCAATATCAACAAAATTGCATGGTTTTACGGTATCTATCAAGATTTGTATGATAAGATATCGAATGTGACTTTTGTGGAGGGCTTCCCAGATCAATTCAAAAATTATTTGGATGGAAATACGCTCTTCATTATCGATGATCTAATGGTTGAATGTGGAAATGATAAACGCCTAACATATTTGTATACTAAAGGTTCCCTCCATCTCAATTTATCGATAATTACAGTAACTCAAAATATTTTTCATAAAGGTAAAGAGTTTAGAGAAGTATCGCTGAACAGCCATTATATGATTTTATTTAAATCTCGTAGAGATGTCAGTCAAATTACGCATCTTGGAAGACAACTGTATCCACTGCTTGTGTTCATCAACCTCGAAATAAATTTTTTGTGTTTAGTTTTAATCATGTCACTGAATAAGAAAGACGTACAAAAACTACTCGCCATCAGCACGAGCAAACCTGAATTACGGAAATCCTTAATAAAGAAAATTTCGAATTCAACATTGAAATGTATCTGTGAATATTGCTTAAATTTTATAAAAGGTAACGTGCCTTTAAAAACAGTTCAAAAGACGCGTTTCCGTCAATACAAAACAACCTTCAGAAAATTGACTGATAAGAAAACCCCATCATATATAAAATGTAAGCTATTGGTATAGAAAGGAGGATTTTTAAATTTGTTGATTCCAGCCGCATTAAGTGTTTTAACAACACTAATTCATAAGTAATGGAGAACACAAAAAAATTATCTTAGTACCCCACGATCAACTCTCAAAACATGTACCTACCGAAGAAAATTTGTCGAATCTGGACAAAGAAATGTCTGAAATACTGATAAGTAAACAGTCTGACGATGAAAAAGGAAACTTCATTATCAAGTTCTTCAAAAACGTATTCACGTTGAATCACATAATCCACCTGTTAAGAAACCTGCTTATGAACATCCAGTGAGAATTCTGGATGTAGACTGGATTTGCCACCATTTATACAACAAAAACATGCGGTGATAAATGTTAAAAACGAGGACAATAAGTGCTCCAAATGGGCCATTTTGTCAGCCCTGCATCCCGTTGAAGAAAATGCTCATAGACAATCACACTACGAACCGCATGCTGATTCGTTAAACTTTGATGGAATACCATTTCGGTGAGTCTCTCTGATATTCCAAAATTTGAAAAGCGCATTAATATTTCTATAAATGTGTTTTCCTACAATGAACAATTTAAAATCTAAAGTATGCAATTCCTCACACATACTTGAAAACTGAAGGCACTGCCATTACGCGTGGATTAAAGATCTTTCGCGTTTGGTGTCATCGCAAATTTCATATCACAAAAATAGAAAGTACATTTGCCGTCGCTGCCTCAATGCTTTCGGGTCGTCAGAACTTTTGTCAAAGCATCAAGTGTGCTCCGAGCATGATGTGGCGAAAGTAAAAATGCCTCTGAAAGGTGATTTTATTTCATTCAAGAACACAAAACATCAGCAAAAAAATTCATTTTATAATTGTTGCTGATTTTGAAGCGCTAACAGAAAAAATTGATGTGTGTGAGTCGAACCTAAGAGCCTCCTTCTCCATGCCATATCAAAAGCATAACTGTATCTCCTTTTGCTACTATATTATATATTCCCATGGACAATATAAGGCACCTGTTGTTTACCGAGGAACTGCAGCGCCTAAAAAATTTATGGAGATGCTGGTGGAAGAAGCTAAAGAAATCGCTAAAATATACAAGGCTACAGTTCCAATGGACGCCTCAACAAAGAGAAAAAATTAGAACATTTCATGAAAACTTTATGTTATCGATGTAATTGTGAATTTTCAGTAACAAATTACAAAGTCTTCGATCACGACCACGTCACAGGGGCGTTTAGAGGAGCAGCATGCAATAACTGCAATTTAAAGCATCAAATGCCGAATTTTATCCCGGTTTTTCTGCACAACTTGTCGGGATACGATTCCCATTTCATAGTTAAAGAACTTGGTCTAGACGAACAGGAGATCCAGTTGATTGCTGAGAATGAGGAAAAATACATTTCGTTCAGCAAGCAAGTAGGAAAGATTCGATTGCGCTTCCTGTATTCCTACCGTTCCATGTCGAGTAGTTTAGAAACTTTGGTTTCCAATTTGCAAAAAGAGGAATTCAAGCATATGAAAACCTTCTTTCCTTCTTCGAAAGAGGATATGCTGCTGCGGAATGGCGTTTATCTATACATTAATATGTGAAGAAAAAACTTTGTACCCCTTTTTAAGCACATTGCGCGCACGGAGGAGTATGAGATTTGGCATAATTAAAGTTCATATGGAGAAGGAGTGCAGAAAGATAAAATTAATATATAATATGCGTTACAAATATATTAAATTAAACAAAATAAAACATTCATTATTTACGTTCATATACTGTAATCTATATATTAATACGTGAAGAAAAAACTTTGTACCCCTTTTTAAGCACATTGCGCGCACGGAGGAGTATGAGATTTGGCATAATTTGCCACCACATAAGTTAGTATTGAAAGTTAATTGCATCAGAAACTTAAATACAAAGGAAGCATTAGTCAATGGAACAAGAATGTGCATCAAATTTATGCATCGAAATACTATTGATTGAGAAGTTTTAACTGGAACCGCACGCAATAAGAGAATTTTGATTCCACGTATAAATTTAACATATTCCGGAACTATTTTACCATTTAACTTTCAAAGAACTCAATTTCTAATTATACCTGCATTTGCGATGACAATAAATAAGTCTCAAGGACAAACATTCGAAAAAATTGGAATTTTATTGAGGCAGCCAGTTTTTACACATGGTCAATTGTACGTCGCAGCAAGTAGAGTTCGATCATTCGATGGTTCGAGATTTTATATTTCAGAATATAACGGTCAAGGGCATTTAGCAAACGATGAAAGAGTTTTTACAAAAAACATCGTCTACACAGATGTTTTGAATCATTAAATTCATTGTCGAACTATTTCAAGTTCAATGGACAACATTTATTTTTTTAACTACCCGGTTTTTTGTTTGAATAAAAAATATATAAAAAAATACGAAGCACGTATTCCTTATTTCATTTTTTGGATTTATTTTTTATTTAAATTTTATATAATTTGAAAAAGATAGGCAAATTAACTGTGTAGCCTTGGCGAAACCTGTGGCCAGTATAGCAATAAAAAAAACCATGAAAATGTCAAACAACGCGTTATTGTTTTTTAGATATGGCTTAACCAAGCTATACCGCATTTTTCCTATGATGTATTTGTACATGCTCGCAGCTTACGTAATAGAACAAAATTCAAAAAAATTATATGCAATGAATATACAGGTATACTGTTTGAAAAAAGAACCTTATTAACGTTCAAACTTAAAAATTAAATGAATTATGGTCGAATTTCGACCACTAGTCCTTATGATTGCACGGACGACATGTGCAAATTCAATGAAACGTCTCTTCCCAGCCATGAAGTTCTTTACAGCTTGCTGAACGAATGTAACATCAGCGATGAAGAATACTTACATGCCCAACGCGTCTGGAAAGAATTTCGACAAAAGGACTTGGGTGAGTACACCGACCTGTACGTAAAAACAAATGTCTTGCTTCTAGGCGATGTGCTAGAAGCCTTTAAGAGAAATTGTTTTCGGACGTATGGTTTGGATATGGCATAGTACTATACTGCTCCTGGACTTTCACTCGATGCTATGTTAAAATTTACTGGCGTTCAAATTGAGCTTCTTCAGGATTACGAACAATTGTTTTTTCATTGAAAAAGGATAAGAGGTCCCAATGCAGTCACCGCTATGACCGATCGAATAACAAATATATGTCCGGGTATGATGCTTGTGAGCCCGACTCATATCTGCTCTACTTAGATGCAAATAATCTGTATGGTTGGGCTATGAGCCAGCCACTTCCACTCAACACTTTCGAATGGGTGGATTATACACCCGATATGTTAAAGACATCCGACGAATTCGGCTTCATTTTAGAAGTCGATCTTGACTATCCTCATGAGCTGTATGAAAATCATAATGATTATCCATTAGATTCTAGACAAGTTCCTCCCGGCTGCAAGGAAAAACGGCTTCTCCTCACATTAGAAGATAAGAAAAATTATATTGTTTATTACAGAAATTTGAAGTTTTATATTCAGAAAGGACTAAAGTTCAGTAAAATATATAGAATTCTTCGTTTTAAACAAATGCCCTTTTTAAAGCCCTATATAGAACATAATATCAATCTAAGAGCAGCTGCCGTAAACGCCTTCGAAAAGGATTTTTATAAATTGATGAACAATACTGTTTTCGGAAAATGTATGGAGGATGTGAGAAGAAAAGATATCCGCTTATGCTGCAGCACAAGACAAGCTGAAAAATTGATTGCGAAGCTGAATTTTGTTGATCGAACAATTTTTATTCCCCAATTGGCTGTAATTCACCTCCGAAAATCCGAGATAGTATTCGACAGAGCAATTACAATTGGAATGGCTATTTTGGATAATTCAAAAATACTTATGTATGACTTTTTCTACAACCATCTGAAAGCGAGGTATGGAAGAAACATTCGACTGATGTATACCGACACAGACTCTTTAATTCTCAAAGTAGAAACACATGATGTGTATGAAGATATGAAAGATTCTCTTCATCTCTTCGATACATCAGATTATCCTCAAAACAATGTGTTTGGTTTGCCCCTACTCAACAAAAAGAAATTAGGGCTCATGAAGGATGAATATGGAGGTCGTATCATGGTCGAATTTGCAGCACTCCGCAGCAAAGTGTACTGAGTGAAAGGAGGAGACCTTGTAAAAAAATTAAAAGGTGTAAGGAAACCGGCCTTGAAGAATCGGATAACCTTCGAGGATTATAAAAATTGTGTATTTGATGGTAATGAGCGATACATAACGATGCAAAGCATTCGAAGTGTGGGACACGTGATATTTACTTCAAAGATGAATAAACTCGTCCTGTCCCCGGGTGATGAAAAAAGATTCGTCTCCGAGGACGGTATTTCTACATACGCTTGTGGCATCATGAACTGCGAGAGGTAAACTCATCTTAATTAAATATTGTAAAGAATATTATCAATTACTATTTAACTGTGATATGAAACTGCACGTAGCTATTTTTGTATATTTTCAATTTTGTAGTTACATATTTTTTCATAAATGTTACATTTGTTTGTAGTGTTTCTAATATATTTGCTTAAAAATATTTTGATTAAAGAAAAAATATTATAGCAATGCAGTAAAGCTAAAAAATTTTACAGGATTTATGTATTCTGAAAATTAGACTTTGAAAAAGCATTGAGAACCGAGTTCGTTTAAAACAATCTCGCATTAAACCATTCATAGCTGAATAATCTTAACTATAGGAACTCTCTTGTGGTTGATTTAAACAATTTTTTTTGCTAAAAGTTTAATTAACAATTTAATAAAAAAAATTTAGTTTTGCTTTATTTTCTTAAAATTAGATATTTTATCCAGAACTTTGAAAATGAAAATTTTTCCGAAAATTACTGTTGTTTATAACAGGAGGAATTTATGTAACTTTTTCTTGAAAGTATATGGTGAAATAAAATTCGTTATTTTCAACACATGAATTTTTATTGTGTTTAATTTTTAAATCTTACTTTTTCTGAAATAGTTTCTATTATATTGCTTAAAGAAAAGACCTAGTAATGTAATTCTTATGTTAATCTGTTCTAAAAAAATTAGACTTAAAGACATTTTCATTTTGAAGCATTTGATGTGATTATTAATTACTTTTAATAGAAATTTTCATGGGAAATGATTTTTAAGAATAAAAAAGAATTAGTGTTTCTAATATCTGAATTAATACTCTAATTTCTGAGTAAAACATTTTGTTTAAAAGTGTTTATATTTCTAGTAATTAAGTTAAACTTAATTTTAGTTTATGTTCTTTAAATTAGATAATTAAAAGCAATGGTAAAAATTCTGTGAAACCTCTCACAGTAATTCATGATTGTTAAAGAATAATTTTAATAACACACCATTGAAAAACATCAACATTTATTAAAAGCACGTAAGATGTTACTCAGTTACATTTGTTAGAGAATACATTATACTGTAACGCATCAGCCCCTTAACGTGTATCTCAGCGATATGCGCCTTGATTGGCGATGGCGGACCACGTGACACACTCTCCGCGAAAGAGAATGAACCATTTTTCTCTAGTTGTTTCCCAAGGCGAGCGTAGAACTGACGCGCTGAAGTTTTGTTCCCCCGAGATGTTACTTTTATGTTTGTTTATTCTTGTAATTGTTTTGTCTTGTGCTTAATGTTAATTAAAATTGTTCTTTTGGCCAATTCTTGCATTAGTCATTGGACTCAGCTCTAAAATACTTATTTTACAGATCTTTTACTTACATATTTCTGATATTATTGAAAACATCAGTTGTATTCAAGCATTCAAAAAAGTCACCCTCAAATATTATATAAAAATGTTTATAATTCTATGGTTTCTTTCACAAAGTTAAAAGCAAAATCTTTCCAGTTTATAGAATATAAGGCAGGAGTAAAGAATTCCCAAAAGCGTTCATCAACGCTCATGTTCATGCATGTATGTACAGATTGATTGACAATTTCATTTTTACAACTTAAACAGTCCAAAAGAACATTAATGTTAAGCGCTATAATATCCTTTAGGCACTTACACAATGAAGTTGTAACTTCTCTCCAACCCTCAGGATATTAGGATAGTAGGGTAAAAATGGGGGTTCTACGCCAGGGGATTCGGGAATCAGGAAGTGACGTCATAACAGGAAGTGACGTCATAACAGGAAGTGGAGTTGAGTGGTTTCTCCTGCTGTTACAGGAAGTTGAGTTGTTCTATCGGAAATGACGTCGTAACAGGAAGTTGAGTTGTTTCTGCCTACCTGTTGAGCTGTTTACCGCCTGCTATACGAAATGAGGAGAGCCGGAAGTGAAGTCATCAGGAGTTGAACTGTTTACCACCTACTGTTGAGTTGCACACCTCCTACTTGTTTATGTTTAGGACTTGTGTTTTCCATCATGTTGGATTGTTTTGGTCTGCCATCTAGTGGTGAAAGGAGAAACCATATTTTCCTAAATTAAAAAGCATTTACTGGGATTCGAACCCCGGTCTACTGCGTGGTATTCAGAGATGCTACCAATCACGCCGCCGATGATCCGCCAGCGGACAGTGATTTAGTGTATTGTTACTTTTCTCCTCCATGGTAGATAAAGAATCTTTATCTGGAAGATAAGAACTTGTACTTTTTCATGATTGCTAAGCACAAGTGGAACGTATTTGTAGTGAAACGACTGGTACAGCCATCTGGTGGTGGAAGAAGTAACAATTAGTTTTAAAGGAATTTATTTCTTTTAGATTTAAATATATATTTGTTCTCTTGCATAAATTAAGTTTCTACTTTTGTTAAAAGACAGGTACAGCCATCTAAGGGCATAAGTTAAAATTTTTATTTTCTAATTTTATTTTTCATGTAGTGATGGAATAAATTAGCAACAGAATAATTTAGCATTATTTTTTTAATCTTTGATTTAGCTTTCTTTTTAATTTGATGCGAGGATATATGTATGAAAACACTTGGAATAAAATTAAGGATGATCTTAATACTCTAACGTTGGAACTCGGTAAACACAAGTAATTGAGGCCAACCGAGTATATGCGAAGGATTTTAACCGTTTGAACACTGTAGTGAGATAGAATTTATAATATGGAAATCTTTTTAATTTATATTTTAATGAATTTATATACGGCATGTTCTTGAAGAAAATGTGCATGCTTAAGGGTGAATGTTTTGTCGAAAAATCATTATTACAACTTAAGTGGAGGACTTTGAGCTATGAATAGGACACACAGGCATAACGGTGTATGAAACATTATATTTTTAGGTAAATAAGAGGTAACTAGCCAAAGAATTTACGGTATACATAGTATTTATGATGATAAAAGTAGAAGATTGATATTATAATATAAGGAACTTGGGACAATATGATTAAGGAATGTGTGTGACAAACGTGGGAAAATTTTGTTTTGATTACATGCAATTTTAGACAAATACATTCTACCCAAAATTTATGATGGTAAAGTATCAGATTGAAAGTCTAAAAGCCTCACAAGTCTGAACTTGAAAAAGACTACTCACAGTACATTTCCTACGCCGGTTACGCGGAGGAATACTTTTTCTTTGACCAATAATAGTACTGCACGGTGATGTCACTTTTATTTTGACCAATGAGAGGTTACGTTAGCCAGATAAACTTTAAAACTCCTGAAGTACTCAGAAGTCGCAGCATTCAGTTTTGTCATCTAACACGATCATCGTTCCCTTAACGCGAATTTGTTTTTCCTTGTCGAGCAGATGGAGAAAGCTACTAATAATACGAAACGAAAAGTTGTGGAAGATATGCCTGGCCAAGAGGCTTCACAATAACCTAAGAGTAAGTATTTGTCTTATTTCAATTATTTTTGTGAATTCATGATACTTAGACATTTAGTATATTCACTGAATATTTTACGTCCCTTACACCTTTCTAAATTTCTTTTCAGGGTGGACGTTTTGAAAAAGATAAAATTCCAGATGGGATGTTTGATATCGGTGATTCTACATTCGTTTATCCAAATACTTTTCGAGGAAACGTATTGGTGCACATCAGACGGTTTACAAAGTATGGATCAACTTTCTAACCGACGAAAGAAGGTGTTACACTCTATCCTGGATGGATTGAATTCATCATGAAACCTGGTGCTTTACCACAAGAACCCCGTGATCTGAGAGGAAGTTTTTCTTACCCGAAGATGAATTCAAAGTTGATAGTGTGGACCTTCGAGAGCTTTACATTCACTCGATTCCAAACTACACAAAGTGGTGACACCTTGAAAAAAAAAGCATAACTCTCTTCTTCTCAGTGGACTGAAATGAAACAGCAGTATAATTTTATTGCTTCGAGTGTCTTGGATCATGTTTATGGCGCTATGGACCTTTTGAGTGCCTACAAGACTTTCGAACAATGTGTGAACATCGATGAAAGTTTGCCGGACTCTTTAGATGTTAGTCTTGGGACTCAATGCCTGATAGAACTGCTGAAAGATTCATTGAGCCATTGCCTAAAAGAAAGAGGTTTGAATGAACCCGAATTATTATCTGAGGAACCATGGGCCAATAGGGTTGAGAGTTTTAATTCTGCAGCCTTTTCTTTGAAAGTTACTGAAATCGTCGATTCTTTTTACCACAGATTGTGGGAAATAGACTTTTTGTGCTTGTCAAAACCTGCAATGTATGTTACATCACAATTTTTAAAGGACATTCGATTAAAAGATGTTCTGAGAGAGGTAAGAAATATGCTCTGTCCTCCATATACTTTTGAATATTTTGACGATTGTAACTGATTCATTGTATTTTTTTCTGTGCACAATATGTTTAAATAAAATAATCGTACTAGCATTTCTCTTTGGTGATTTATTTTCTCATAACTGATAGTCCTAATATTTTGTACTTGATTATTCAGTTTTAACCTCTTAAAAGAAAAAACTTTATTTCCTTCTGTACTTAGTAGTGGAGATTGTCGTGAAGAGTATATAAATACTGCATTTCTTAAAATTTTAACAGTCATTATGAATATCAGCTTTAGGTTAGACCACAACCGCTGCTGCAATGGAAGAAATTCTGAATCAGACATATCGGAATCCCAAACTTCCCGGCAGCTTTGGTGGTATCAATGTGCTACAGCGTGCTTTAAAAGGTCGCGTGAAAAGAAAACAGATAAAGAATTGGCTACAAACGAAAGATTCGTATACTTTACAAAAGCCTTTACGGCACAGATTTCAGAGAAATCGTAGGAGGATTAAACGATCAGTTTCAATCTGATTTAGTGGACATGTAATCTCTCGCCCCTCATAACGACGGGTATAAGTATTTATTTACTTGCATTGATATTTTGTCTAAATATGCATGGGCCATTCCTCTGTTAGATAAAGAACCTACAACTATAATGAGAGCTTTTGAAAAAATATTTTTGGAACGTACTCCTCAATCCTTACAGACAGATGCTGGGAAAGAGTTTACCAATAAACTAGTGCAAAAATTTTAAAAAAAGAAGAAAGGTCATTTCTTTACAACACATAATTCAACAAAAGCTACAATCGTTGAACGCTTTAATCGTACCCTTAAAACTAAAATGTGGAAATACTTTACTGAAATAACTACGAAGAGATATATTGACGTCATAGACCAATTGATGCATAGTTATAACCATACTTGGCATCGTAGTATTAAAACAGAGCCTTCATCAGTGACATTATAAAATGAAGGAAAAGTATGGGATACGTTATACGGTCAGCAATCTGTTGTCAAACAGAGCAGTTCAGAGTTAAAGGTTGACGATACTGTTCGTATTAGTCGGGAGAAAATGCACTTTGAAAAAGGATACGAAAACTGGACAAAAGAAATTTTTACTATTGATAAAATAATACCTCGGATACCTGTTGTGTATAAACTGAAAGATTTAGCAGGGGAAGTGATACAAGGAAGTTTTTACAAAGAGGAATTGCAAAAAAGATATCGGATTCCGGATTTCATCCAGTAGAAGTTTTAAAGAAAAGAAAGCGTTATGGAAAAATAGAATACTTTGTGAAATTTCAGGGTTATCCTGAAAAATTTAATGCTTGGGTTAAGAATGTCAAAATGATATAAATAGAGCTGTCACTGTACTTACCTTCTCATTTTCACTGTACGATGTCGTTCTACATTACACTTCCCAGTGACAGTTCTATGGAGTTTTATCCTGGCAATACAATGTCTCACTTCTACACGAAACTCCCCAAACGTTTGGAACTCTCAGGTGAATGGGAAGTAGGATTAGTTGAAATGATTTATCCCAGAATGTGGAATAACATCATTGATGGCGAAAATTCTTTCGAATATGATTTAGGAAACGGAGTAAAATTTAATGGGAAAATAGCGTGCGACGGTTCGATTGTCCAAGGGATTAGCTGAAAACTTATGTTTTGAACCTAATAAAGTGTTTGGAGAAAATTTTATTCCAGGAAATGGACCCAGATACAGTAATCACTGGTAGTCCTTTTGTTGCGGATCTGAATGTTGATTTGCATTTGCTGTACGTTTACACTGATATCATTCAGCCTGAATTTGTTGGTGGGACCTTAGCTCCTCTTTTACGAACTCTGACAGTGAAGGGAAGAGATGGTGATATGATTCAGGAACAATTTGAGAGACCTCATTATTTACCAGTTTCCAGAAAATTTTTTGACTCGATTGAAATCATTATAAGGACGCACACTGGTCGTTACGTCTCATTTGAACGCGGAAAATTGATAGTGAAACTACATTTTCGGTTGAAACAAATCATATAAAAAGAGTGTTCCTTTCTGAATTGATTCATTTTTCATTTTCGCATTCAAGAAAAGAAGTAAGAAAATGTTGATGCCTTACACGTGTTGTAGTAAAACGTTTGAAGATTATTTTTCAGAGCAAATAGGAAATGGCTTGCCTTACTATAAAGGAGATGTTTTTCAGAAAGGGTACGGAATAGGAGGATTTTTTGCAAAACAATTTCGCAGAGCATTACCTTTTTTGATTAGTGGTGCAAAAACGGTTGGAAAAGAAGCTTTACGGACAGGAACAATGGTTGCTAATGACGTGTTATCGGGCGAAAATTTCAAAACATCGGTTAAAACGCGTGCAAAAGAAACTGGGAAAAATTAGCATGAAAGGCGGTTAAGAAAGCAGATGAGATGATTGGTCGTGGAAAGTTTAAAAGGAAGCGCAAACCCTCGAAACGTGTCATTTCATCTAAAGTCAGGAAGGTACAAGGACGTGATATTTTCGACTCGTAACATCATGGCTTTTCTACTAAAAGATTCTCCAGAATGTGTAAAATCAGAACTAGAATTATTCTCTTTACCTCCAACACAAACTGTCATCGAGAGAGGTCAGTGGGTTGAATTTCATCCCCTAGCCAATGTTTCCGATGGAAGCCCTATCGAATTCAATGTCTCTGGAAGCGGAGACGAATACCTCGATTTGTCAGATTCAATTAAGTTAAAGTGAAAATTTTAAAAAGTGACGGCAAACCAATCACAGCTGAAAGTAAAGTAGGCCCTGTAAATCTCTTCCTGCATGCCATGTTTTCTCAGGTTGACATCAGTCTAAACGAAAGAGTTGTTTCCTCCAGTAATAACACATACCCATACCGAGCCATAATAGAAAAATTGCTGAATCATGGTTATGATACTAAAACTTCTCAATTGACCTCGGAACTCTTTTTTAAAGATACCGCAGGTCGTATGAATGTGTTTGATACAGAAGACACCCAGCCTAATGATGGATTTAATCAAAGGACAGAAATGTTTAAGCTAGGTGCATCGGTGGATATGATTGGCTGTTTGCACTTGGATATGTTCCATCAAGAGAGGCTCCTTTTAAATATGGTGGATGTGAAAATTAAGCTTATACGCAGTAAATCGAAATTTGGTTTGTTGGGAGACGGGGAATTTGAAGTTTCGCTGGAATATGCTTCCTTGTTTATTCGTAAAGTCAGCGTGAGCCCCGGTGTTGTTATAGGACATGCAAAAGGTTTGGAAGAAACAGCAGCTAAATATCCCATTAACAGAGTACTGTGTAAAGTTTATTCCATTCCGGCTGGTAATACGAGCTTTGTTCAAGATAACATTTTCACTGGAGAGATGTCTAACCGCATTGTGATTGCCTGTGTCGATAACGACGCGTTCAACGGACATTATAAGAAGTCACCCTTTGAGTTCAAACATTACAATATTAATTTTATAGGAGTTTATGTAGATGGTCAGCCCGCGTCTCACACACACATAACCCCCTCCAACCAAATTTTGAAAAAAAAATCAATTTGTTAGAGCATATCAGAACTTATTTACGAATGCAGAAAACAGAGGCCTGTACCTCTCAAGGCCGGAATTTTCGAAAGGTTATTCTTTATTCTATCCCCAGATTTGTGTGATGGTTCACATCTAAATATTGTTCGACACAGTAACTTAAGAATAGAAATAAAATTTGGAACTCCGCATACACCAACAATGAAACTGTTTGCTGTAACGTAGTTCCAAAATGTATTGGGCCACAACAGATTTAATGTGCACCCTTACACGACAGTCTGACTGGATCGAGTATCCAACTCGCAACCCTCTGGTTGCTCTCCAAACTGGGCTACTGCGGCCCCTTCCCGAACTTTCATTTGAATAGAGACATGTGTAGATTTGTTCATACTTATCCTTCCTGATAGGGCTTCCTATATGACAATAGATCCAAAATGGCCATAAAGTGTAATCTGGAAGAGAAAACAATAATTTATCACTTCAGTCTACCAAATTGATTGTACTACAAAATCGAATGTCACATTAAGAAAACATGTATAAGCACCGAGGAATGAATATGCAAATCCGAATTTGATACCAAAAAATAACCTCGACATGTTAAATGTTTCATTTTAAAGCAAACTTGATATTTCAGAACTTATTCATTTTTCTAAAGGGATTTGTTATAGCGTTTCAGAAACTAAGCTATGACATTTAATTGAAATCGAACAGATTAGAAACTGATGGAGAATGAATTTGGAAACGTCATGAAAGCTTATACATCAATTTTATGACACAAAATAGCAATGAGCAAGTGTCTTCAAAAAATAATTTTGAATGAATAGTCAGGCGGTTAGTTGTTTTCGGGATTGTCAACACACAAAAAATCAGAAAGATGAGTAGATAGAAAATGCGGGTTCTAAATCAGTGGTGGAGAAGGTGGAGAAATCGAGTGGAGTTGTACCGGAAGTGACGTCATGACCGGAAGTGACGTCATAAACGGAAGTGGAGTTGAGTTGTACCGGAAGTGACGTCACAACCGGAAGTGGAGTTGAGTTGTACCGGAAGTGACGTCATACCTAGTGGAGTTGAGTTGTTAGTTTCGTTTTCAATTTTGAGTCGAGTTTAGTTGTTTTCTTCCTGCTTCGAGTGGAGTTGAGTTGTTAGTTTCGGTTTCTCGGATTTCGCGAATAACACGTGTTTACGTTTTGGACTTGCGAATTTCAGAGGGATTGGATTTAAAGCGAATTTCAGAGCGGTTGGATTTAAGAGCTGATTTTTCTGTAACTCGTAGCGCCATCTATTAGTACTTTTTGAGTAAAAAAAATAATAAAATCTTTAAAACATATTTTTAAAACTAAAAGATGTGATATTTTTTGCTGGGATCGAACTGACTACCAAAAAGTACTCGTAGTCGAGTGTTAGTTGGATGAGAATATAACCATTCGGCCACGAATACCTGGTTACTTACCGAAATATAATCAATTTAAATCTGAATACATTAAGTGCGTAATTGGCTGTTAAAATAGTATAGATTGCTCCACCACATCAATAACTTCGATCAGTTTTTATCTGCGTTTCTGACATAGAAAGGTGAATGTGGTGGAGAATGACGTCATTCCAACGTGTTCAAACGTGGAATCAAACACGTGGTGGAGAATGACGTCAATCTAACGTGTTCAAACGTGGAATCAAACATGTGGTGGAGAATGACGTCAATCTAACGTGTTCAAACGTGGAATCAAACATGTGGTGGAGAATGACGTCAATCTAACGTGTTCAAACGTGAAATCAAACACATGTGGTAGGCAATGAAGTCACTCGAGAGTAGAGTAGAGTTGAGTAGTAAGTTTACCTCCGCGTTTCTGACATGAAAACGTGAATGTGGAGAAGAAAAGTTTTAGTACCGAATCTGGCAATGGTATGTAATAAGGTTATTTGTGGACTCGCAGAATGGCAACACCTGGACCCATTCTAACAGGTCTGACCAGTAAGATTCTTTTGACTGCAAAATATCCCAGAGGAGGACGTGTCGCTGCCCTGAAATCTTGGAAGTGATATCACTTGTATCTTCAAACGTGTTCATTCCTGTTCCTTAGTGCTTTTAGTGGAAAAACATGAAGCGATCATTTCCTTTTGGATATACTTTACCCTTTACAGATCAAAAAGTGAATATGCATTCTGGGGCCGATGTACTTTCATCTCAAGTATCTGATTCATCAATGAATGAACTAGGTCCAAATAGCTTCCATTTGGGTGATACCAAATTTGCTGTTGTCTCTTGCTTCAAGGGAATTATCCGCGTGCATATTCGTCATTATTACAGAGATCAGCAGGGAGTGCTGCAGCCTTCCAGAGAGGGAGTTTCTTTGCTTCCTAAAGTCTGGAAAGCCTTCTACGAAGCAATTCCTAGCTTTCGCTCAAAGAACGCTAGCGATGTTATTATCGTTTCAAGAAGCCTTTTACTCTCCAAAGAAATTCGGGGAAACGAGAAATGTGTGAGTTTTCAAAATATGTTTCAAAAGAAAGACTGTGCTTTTCAACTAACTGCAACGCGCATTCTTCTCTCTGTGAAACAATTGGATCGACTGGAAGCTGTATCGGAGGAAATTACTGAAGCCATTAATGAAGGATTTGTTAATGAATCCCTCGATTATTTTGTGAAAGAAGAATTCGTGAAACGTGGAGCAGGAACCGATGAGAAATATTACGGCGATCCTGATAGATCTGAGAAAGTGAGCGAACTTACCGACAGAGTGGCTAAACATCTAAAAGTACTCATTTCGGAAAAAATAAAGAAAATGATGAATTGTTTTGGATGTGAAAACAACTTTGAAAATCAACTTGGGCATGAATGTATGACTATGAGTTTAAGTGAACGTTACGATCGGTATTTCCTAAACGCTTTATATGAAATCGACTGGAATAGATTCGGAGAAACTTTAACTTCGGAGAATATGTCCTTGAGGTATTTATTCTTTGATTTTGACGTTCTACGTTTTGTAAATACAACAACTCTGTACGAAACAGTACGGAGGCTTTATGTTAATGATAAATCTGATAGTTTTACATGTTAAAGAATATAAATATGTTTTGTATATATATATATATATATATATATATATATATATGTATAATCAATAAATTCTTTGTTTATCTTTTTCAAATGTGTCTCTCTTTATTTTAAAATGTATAAGTACTTATTTTATTACTTTTCTTTTTTTTTGTATTTGTATACATACTTTTACTTACTGCAGTGTCATTTGACACATTTAGAATTGTATATTATACAGTCTGTTATTAGAACTAAAAAAATGACAAACAAGTAACATATTTCTGTAAAAGACAAGTTTATACAAACACAGACATGTACACAAAATAAACATTCCCTTACAAGCTTCCGTGTATTTAACATTTAATAGATTGCAAGTTCACAAATTGAATAGATTTGTAACATTGACATTTTTTTCTCTTTCAAAGATTTTCTGAAAAACTTTCTAGAGATCTTTGACGCGGCTGTTTCTGTTTTGGAGAATGAATTGTAATTTTTCTTTCTCCAGGTAGATGTAATTCCATTGTATCATTACACATATTTAAAGAGTAATCATCTATGATTCCATCACTATCACAAATTGTTACATAACCTTTATCGAGTATCATTGTAAGGCCAAATATGAATGCTGAGATTCCCATGAAAATAAGAACAGAAAATGCTCTTCTCTGGATGAGTTCCATTGCTTGAAATGAGACATAGACCTTGATTATAATCAATATATACTGCTTGAAACTTGAAAGCCTCATCTACTTATGGATTTTTATAGCGGGGAAATAACTGATGATTTACAGAGGAAGCCAATTACAGACTCGTTTTGGGGTTGGGGTAGGCATCACTTCTTTCATTACCCTCACTGCCTTACCGAGTTGTTGAGGTATAGCAAATTTATTTTTTACAAAGGAACTGGGGAAGTTAATTTCCTTAAGTGCATCTTTAAACTGTTCTTGTCCATTCACGTACTTATCCATCTTTCTTTTTCGCACTAAACGGTCTATCAGGTCAACAATATTAGAACTTTTCACTATATTTTACCTTTATACACAAATTCTCCATTAGGCATCCAAGAAACAACCTCTTTATTGCGTTTTAAATAAAGAATAATATTTGTAGTTAATCCAATTAAGTTTTTGGGAACGGTCTTGAGCACCATCTCCTCCACATTTAACGTTCTTTCTTTCTCATTCGCAATATCTGTTTCCTTCTCTGGATTATCTGACAGTTCTGAATTAATTGATACAGATGGTGGATTCAATACATTCACGTTAATCCTCCTCTGCAATACTTGATTGTATAACTTAATTTTTTCATCATCATCCATTTTATTAACTAAAATACTTTTCATCTCACAATCTAATTCACTCAGCTGTTCGTCTGAAGGTATATGTCTTGATAATCTCTCCTCTGGAACTAAAATCATTTTCCTTGCATATTGCATGTTTTTACTTGTTAAGTAGAGTAGTCAAGACAGTGAGTGCTGCGGGTATTAAGATATTTAAAAACCCTCCTTTTTGAATAATAATTTTTCGCTTTTTAGTGAGGGTGACTTTTTTATCTGCTAGGTCTCTAAGCGTATGCTTATGACGAGAAAGTTTTTTCTTCTGTTCATCTGTTAAAGGAACATTCCCTTTTAAAGTGTTCAAACAACATTCAGCTATGCAATGGATGCTAGATTTCGGAAGATTTTTTAAAAAGGCTTTCCGACATTTTGTGGGGCATACAGTTAAAAGTCTCATCCGTTGCACGTCTCCTTCTGTTAAAGGCATGATGAACAATGAATTATTTGCAAGTTGGGAGTTTATTTATTTTAACTGATAAACACACGTTTCTTCTCCTGGAAGGATTTTTGTACGCAGTCGCATACTCTCTTCTGTTTCAGATTTCAAATCTACAAGTAAATAGCTGAAAGGCTTTTTCGTGGCGTCCTCAAACACTTCAAGAAAAAAATGTAAATTTCGAGGGTAGAGTTGTCGACCGAGGTGTATAATTTGACTTACATCACGTCGCGATTTAAATAAAAACATGTAATGACAGTTTAATGAAATTTCTCTGAATTCTTTTCCTTTATGAAACAAATTTTGCGTTACAGTCATCACAGATAAATTCATATGATGAGATCCTTTTGTATACAAGTTTGTTATTCTTTTATCACTGCCACATTCAGAAATTAAATCGTCATATATAAAAAGTGTATTATATCCTAAATATTGCTTAAAGTTTTCGGGTATTCCTTCTACAAAGATGATATTCGGCATCTCATCGTATAACTTTTGATAGATTCCATAAAACCACACTATTTTATCAAGGGTAGGATGAATTATATCTGTGTGGCTGTTTATCAATTTTTTCAAAAAATGCGACTTGCCTGATGATGTAGGTCCACAGACAAGAGCAGTGAAAGGATGCTTTAAAGCGAATGAATTCATGGTTACAAATGACAGAAGTAAAGACTAGGGCGATTACTTATACTTTTTTTATTGAAATAAAGGTACATATATATTCGAAATTTTTTTCACACAGTTATACACACGTATATCATTATTTGTAGACTGTCTATCAAATAATTCAACAGTAAATTCCATAGATCTACTTCTAGATCTTTGATACAAAAAGTATACACAATATTGTCCACAAACAGCAGTTTTAACACTTTGAAGAGGTATGTCGTTGTAGACCACATGCGGAACTTTTTTGAAGTAGTCATGTATGTAGCCCAAAAAATACGAAGGTGGTTGACCGAACGAATCGAAAAACTCTACACTTGTTGGTGATTTCATATAAACAGCTAACCAATGAGTCCCTGGTTTGTGATGAGGATCGGTGTTTAAAATAAATGCAGCCGGAAAACTCTTAAAATTCTTGGGAATTCGATCACTTGGGAAAACTCCAACAAAATATAAACGTGTGTATGCATCACTTCGTAAAATGTTATTCAATTGTACCACATTCATATCGAAAAATCACACAAAATATTTCTAGACTTCGTAATTTCGATCACGTTTTGAAATTCTGCATATACCAGCACTGAAACAGTTTTCGGTAAAGCGTTTGCAAACTTTATTTCAATGCGAAGATTTCCTTGATGAATTAAATTTAAATGGTTGCCATCACCCAAGTCTGGTGTTAAGTCAAAGGCATATAGCGTGTACCCTTCGGAAAACTCATCTCTGTTAATATAGATACCTTTATTGGATGAGAGTTTTTCACTTCCTAGGAGCAAACTATTGTAAGCACGAATAAATTGGCCGTCGGCATAATTAGGATCCAAGGGTTTGTAGCTGATAGGATTTCCATCTACGTAAACGCCTATGAAATTTACATGGTTATGCTTGAGGTAAAATGGGTTTGTTGGGTAAGTGCCACTAAATGAATCATGATCGACACATGTTACAACTATCCGTTTCGGGAGTTGCCCAGAAAATATGTTATCCTGTGAAAATGAGAAAGAACCTTTCGATACTGAATATAGCTTACACAAAACTCGATCCATTGGATATTTTGCAGATGATTTTTCTAAGGCTTTGGCATGTCCAATTAAAACACCTGGACTGACTTTCACTTTCCGGATGAAAAGGGATGCATGTTCAATAACAACGTCATAATTTGCTTTTTGAGGAGCAATGAGACAAAACTCCGGTTTGCTGCGTATTAACTTTAACTTTAAGTCTACCAAGTTGAGTAATAGACGATCTTGATAAAACAAGTCGCAATGTAAATTTCCAATCATATCTAAAACTTTACTCTTTTCAATCATAGAAGCCCGTTTCTTCAACCCTGCATTTTCACTTGAAGGATCGGTTTCATCAAAGTGTCCTGCTGTATCTTTGTAGAAGCATTCTGAAGTTAGGAAGCTTTTCTTATAATCAGAGCCGTAATTGAGCAAAGTCTCAATGTAAGCTCGGTAAGGGTAAGTGTTACTGGATGATGAAATTAGACGCTCATTCAAACTCACATCGACTTGGGAAAATAACGAGTGAAGAAATAAGTTACATGGAGCAACTTTTTCATTTTCTGGTAAAACTGCATTGTCCTTTACAACTTTAACTTTTACATAGAGTTGGGTTGCTGATAAATCGATGTATTCCTCACCACTACCAGATATGTTGAATTCGATAGGTCCACCATCACGAATATTAGCTATGGGATAAAATTCAGACCACTGCCCTTTTTCAATAGCTGTTTGAGTCGGTGGCATAAGAAATAAGTCCAGTTCAGATTTCACAGAGGGTAGGGAATCATTTCGTATTAAGGCCATGCTAAAGATTATGAGAATATGTCAGGTGCACACAGCTTGCGATACTTCTTTCGAATGATGCGTTTCTTATTTGTGCGTTTCCTTTTATTTCCTCCAACCATTGATTTCACTCGAGTGGATACTTTATCGGTTAAAGTTTTCGTTGCTTCTTTAGCTCGGTCTTTGATAGCTGACTTTACATCTTTACCTTGCAAGTAATCATTTGCAATATCCACCCCAGATCGAAGTGCTTGCTTTCCCAATGCTTTCGCACCTGATTTAAATAAAGGAAAAACCATCCTAAACATGCTTCGAAAAATTCCACCCAAGCCACTTCCTTTCTGCAGAGAGATGCCTTTGTAATATGACAAGCCATTACCTGCTTGCTGAGTATAATAGTCTTCAAATGTTTTGGTGCAACAACGATAAGGTTGATACATTTTGTTCTAGAGATTACAAATGTCTCAAGCGAAAATGTAGTTTCACTATCAACTTCCCGCGTTCAAATGAGACGTAACGACCAGTGTGTGTCCTTATAACGATTTCAATCGAGGCAAAATTTTTTCTGGAAACTGATAAATAATGAGGTCTCTCAAATTGTTCTTGAATCATGTCACCATCTCTTCCCTTCACTGTCAGAGTTCGTAAAAGAGGAGCTAAGACCCCACCAACAAATTCAGGCTGAATGATATCGGTGTAAACGTACAGCAAATGTAAATCAACATTAGGATCCGCAACAAAAGGACTCTCAGTGATTACTGTATCTATGCCTCCATTTCCTGGAATAATATTTTCTCCAATCACTTTATTAGGTTCAAAACCTAAGTTTTCAGCTAATCCCTTGGATAATCGCAGCTTTGCTCCGTTAGTGAGCTGCAACACCACCTTTTTTGTGTGTTTGTTATATTTCATTTGAATTTTTATGTGCTTCGGAAATGCATTTAAAATGTCAATCGGAGAATCATAAAATCCGCACGCTATTTTTCCATTCGTTTTTACTCCGTTTCCTAAATCATATTCGAAAGAATTTTCACCATCAATAATGTTATTCCACATTCTGGGATAAATTATTTCAACTAATCCAACTTCCCATTCACCTGAGAGTTCTAGACGTTTGGGGAGTTTCGTGTAGAAGTGAGACATTGTGTTGCCAGGATAAAACTCGATAGAGCTGTCGCTGGGCAGTGTGACGTAGAAACTCATTGTGGGTTATGGAAGCGAAACAAATTTAATGAGCAGACTCAATTTATCGAAAATAAGTCTTTGGAATGAATCCAGGCGTTAAATTTGCGAGGATAACCTCTAAACTTGACAAAGTATTCCAAACGTTTCTTAACTACTCTCTTCTTTAAAATTTTCTCAACATGAAAAGAATGCGATTTTTTAACTTTCTGCAGTTCTTCTGAGTAAAATGTACCAGTGATTATTTCTCCCATTAAATCTTTTATCTTATATACTGGTAGCTTTCTACGTATACAACGCTGAATCGTAAATATTTCCTCGGACCAATTATTTTCATATCCTTTCTCAAATGTTAATTTAGTCTTTGCAACCCTAACGAAGTCTCCAACCTGAAATTTGAATGGAATCTCCTTAACATTAGTTTTATTTACATCTCCATATAAGGTATTCCACACTTGTTTTTGATTTTCAACTGTTACATTAATAGGTTCTTTTTTTATGCTGCGATGGAGTGTATGATTATAACTGTGTACGAGTTGGTCTAAGACATCTATAAATCGATAGGTGTTTTTATTGGTAAAGTATTTCCACATTTTCGTTTTCAAAGTACGATTGAATCTTTCAACAACACTAGCTTTGGTTTCATTATTTGTCGTGAAAAACTTTACTTGGACAGATTTTAAATAAGATTGAAATGATTTATTTGTAAATTCAGTTCCTTGATCTGTTTGTAATTTTTTCGGTTTTCTTTCCTTGAAAATTGACTTAAATGCATTTACAATGCTAGATCCATTTTTCCGTTTCAAAGGTATGACCCATGCATATTTAGAAAAAATATCTATACATGTTAACAGATATCGATAACCATCGTTGTATTTTACAACACTTAACATGTCTACTAAATCCGATTGCCATTGAAAATCGATTCCCCCAACAATAACTCTGTTTCGCAGGAAGTTGCGACGAACGCTTTTATGTAGGGTGTATGCATTCTGACTCTCCAACCATTCTTTGATAGTCTTTTTTGGAACTTTCCCTTTCATTGCTTGATACAAGGCATTTATTCCACCAAAGCTCCCTGGTAAGCTAGGGTCTTCATAATACTGAACTAACTCGTCTTTACCCATTCAGTCCAGTTACAGAGATGCAACTTCTGTTACTTTACTGATATTTCTACTAGAAATAGTAAAAAAACTCAAACTATACTTCCTTAATTTCATCTACTTTCTATCAAAAAATATATATAAATCTTGTCCAATGGTAGATTATATATATACATGCTTTCAAAATAGTGGTAGAGAAATCAGTTTTCTAATGCAATAACTTTTTCATAACAAATTGCAGATTGTAACCATAACATGAGAAAAATACTTGTTTGTAAGTTTAAATAAAGAGAGAAACATTTTTTTTAAAGAAAAAAAAATCGTTTATTAAATAATCATAATCAGAGCATGTATGTAAACAATAATGTACCCCTCAATAGTAAACTGACCCATATGGCCAAGTCATTAATACTTCTTTTTTCTTTTTTTTTATAAGCATAATTCCATGTTCCTTGACAAAACACAATGAATTTCTGGGGTAAAGTTAGAGAAAATATTTTTAACATCTAGTATAGTAACACATAGAATTTATATATATATATATATATATATATATATATATATATATATATATAAATTCTATGTGTTACTATACTAGATGTTAAAAATATTTTCTCTAACTTTACCCCAGAAATTCATTGTGTTTTGTCAAGGAACATGGAATTATGCTTATAAAAAAAAAGAAAAAAGAAGTATTAATGACTTGGCCATATGGGTCAGTTTACTATTGAGGGGTACATTATTGTTTACATACATGCTCTGATTATGATTATTTAATAAACGATTTTTTTTTCTTTAAAAAAATGTTTCTCTCTTTATTTAAACTTACAAACAAGTATTTTTCTCATGTTATGGTTACAATCTGCAATTTGTTATGAAAAAGTTATTGCATTAGAAAACTGATTTCTCTACCACTATTTTGAAAGCATGTATATATATAATCTACCATTGGACAAGATTTATATATATTTTTTGATAGAAAGTAGATGAAATTAAGGAAGTATAGTTTGAGTTTTTTTACTATTTCTAGTAGAAATATCAGTAAAGTAACAGAAGTTGCATCTCTGTAACTGGACTGAATGGGTAAAGACGAGTTAGTTCAGTATTATGAAGACCCTAGCTTACCAGGGAGCTTTGGTGGAATAAATGCCTTGTATCAAGCAATGAAAGGGAAAGTTCCAAAAAAGACTATCAAAGAATGGTTGGAGAGTCAGAATGCATACACCCTACATAAAAGCGTTCGTCGCAACTTCCTGCGAAACAGAGTTATTGTTGGGGGAATCGATTTTCAATGGCAATCGGATTTAGTAGACATGTTAAGTGTTGTAAAATACAACGATGGTTATCGATATCTGTTAACATGTATAGATATTTTTTCTAAATATGCATGGGTCATACCTTTGAAACGGAAAAATGGATCTAGCATTGTAAATGCATTTAAGTCAATTTTCAAGGAAAGAAAACCGAAAAAATTACAAACAGATCAAGGAACTGAATTTACAAATAAATCATTTCAATCTTATTTAAAATCTGTCCAAGTAAAGTTTTTCACGACAAATAATGAAACCAAAGCTAGTGTTGTTGAAAGATTCAATCGTACTTTGAAAACGAAAATGTGGAAATACTTTACCAATAAAAACACCTATCGATTTATAGATGTCTTAGACCAACTCGTACACAGTTATAATCATACACTCCATCGCAGCATAAAAAAAGAACCTATTAATGTAACAGTTGAAAATCAAAAACAAGTGTGGAATACCTTATATGGAGATGTAAATAAAACTAATGTTAAGGAGATTCCATTCAAATTTCAGGTTGGAGACTTCGTTAGGGTTGCAAAGACTAAATTAACATTTGAGAAAGGATATGAAAATAATTGGTCCGAGGAAATATTTACGATTCAGCGTTGTATACGTAGAAAGCTACCAGTATATAAGATAAAAGATTTAATGGGAGAAATAATCACTGGTACATTTTACTCAGAAGAACTGCAGAAAGTTAAAAAATCGCATTCTTTTCATGTTGAGAAAATTTTAAAGAAGAGAGTAGTTAAGAAACGTTTGGAATACTTTGTCAAGTTTAGAGGTTATCCTCGCAAATTTAACGCCTGGATTCATTCCAAAGACTTATTTTCGATAAATTGAGTCTGCTCATTAAATTTGTTTCGCTTCCATAACCCACAATGAGTTTCTACGTCACACTGCCCAGCGACAGCTCTATCGAGTTTTATCCTGGCAACACAATGTCTCACTTCTACACGAAACTCCCCAAACGTCTAGAACTCTCAGGTGAATGGGAAGTTGGATTAGTTGAAATAATTTATCCCAGAATGTGGAATAACATTATTGATGGTGAAAATTCTTTCGAATATGATTTAGGAAACGGAGTAAAAACGAATGGAAAAATAGCGTGCGGATTTTATGATTCTCCGATTGACATTTTAAATGCATTTCCGAAGCACATAAAAATTCAAATGAAATATAACAAACACACAAAAAAGGTGGTGTTGCAGCTCACTAACGGAGCAAAGCTGCGATTATCCAAGGGATTAGCTGAAAACTTAGGTTTTGAACCTAATAAAGTGATTGGAGAAAATATTATTCCAGGAAATGGAGGCATAGATACAGTAATCACTGAGAGTCCTTTTGTTGCGGATCCTAATGTTGATTTACATTTGCTGTACGTTTACACCGATATCATTCAGCCTGAATTTGTTGGTGGGGTCTTAGCTCCTCTTTTACGAACTCTGACAGTGAAGGGAAGAGATGGTGACATGATTCAAGAACAATTTGAGAGACCTCATTATTTATCAGTTTCCAGAAAAAATTTTGCCTCGATTGAAATCGTTATAAGGACACACACTGGTCGTTACGTCTCATTTGAACGCGGGAAGTTGATAGTGAAACTACATTTTCGCTTGAGACATTTGTAATCTCTAGAACAAAATGTATCAACCTTATCGTTGTTGCACCAAAACATTTGAAGACTATTATACTCAGCAAGCAGGTAATGGCTTGTCATATTACAAAGGCATCTCTCTGCAGAAAGGAAGTGGCTTGGGTGGAATTTTTCGAAGCATGTTTAGGATGGTTTTTCCTTTATTTAAATCAGGTGCGAAAGCATTGGGAAAGCAAGCACTTCGATCTGGGGTGGATATTGCAAATGATTACTTGCAAGGTAAAGATGTAAAGTCAGCTATCAAAGACCGAGCTAAAGAAGCAACGAAAACTTTAACCGATAAAGTATCCACTCGAGTGAAATCAATGGTTGGAGGAAATAAAAGGAAACGCACAAATAAGAAACGCATCATTCGAAAGAAGTATCGCAAGCTGTGTGCACCTGACATATTCTCATAATCTTTAGCATGGCCTTAATACGAAATGATTCCCTACCCTCTGTGAAATCTGAACTGGACTTATTTCTTATGCCACCGACTCAAACAGCTATTGAAAAAGGGCAGTGGTCTGAATTTTATCCCATAGCTAATATTCGTGATGGTGGACCTATCGAATTCAACATATCTGGTAGTGGTGAGGAATACATCGATTTATCAGCAACCCAACTCTATGTAAAAGTTAAAGTTGTAAAGGACAATGCAGTTTTACCAGAAAATGAAAAAGTTGCTCCATGTAACTTATTTCTTCACTCGTTATTTTCCCAAGTCGATGTGAGTTTGAATGAGCGTCTAATTTCATCATCCAGTAACACTTACCCTTACCGAGCTTACATTGAGACTTTGCTCAATTACGGCTCTGATTATAAGAAAAGCTTCCTAACTTCAGAATGCTTCTACAAAGATACAGCAGGACACTTTGATGAAACCGATCCTTCAAGTGAAAATGCAGGGTTGAAGAAACGGGCTTCTATGATTGAAAAGAGTAAAGTTTTAGATATGATTGGAAATTTACATTGCGACTTGTTTTATCAAGATCGTCTATTACTCAACTTGGTAGACTTAAAGTTAAAGTTAATACGCAGCAAACCGGAGTTTTGTCTCATTGCTCCTCAAAAAGCAAATTATGACGTTGTTATTGAACATGCATCCCTTTTCATCCGGAAAGTGAAAGTCAGTCCAGGTGTTTTAATTGGACATGCCAAAGCCTTAGAAAAATCATCTGCAAAATATCCAATGGATCGAGTTTTGTGTAAGCTATATTCAGTATCGAAAGGTTCTTTCTCATTTTCACAGGATAACATATTTTCTGGGCAACTCCCGAAACGGATAGTTGTAACATGTGTCGATCATGATTCATTTAGTGGCACTTACCCAACAAACCCATTTTACCTCAAGCATAACCATGTAAATTTCATAGGCGTTTACGTAGATGGAAATCCTATCAGCTACAAACCCTTGGATCCTAATTATGCCGACGGCCAATTTATTCGTGCTTACAATAGTTTGCTCCTAGGAAGTGAAAAACTCTCATCCAATAAAGGTATCTATATTAACAGAGATGAGTTTTCCGAAGGGTACACGCTATATGCCTTTGACTTAACACCAGACTTGGGTGATGGCAACCATTTAAATTTAATTCATCAAGGAAATCTTCGCATTGAAATAAAGTTTGCAAACGCTTTACCGAAAACTGTTTCAGTGCTGGTATATGCAGAATTTCAAAACGTGATCGAAATTACGAAGTCTAGAAATATTTTGTGTGATTTTTCGATATGAATGTGGTACAATTGAATAACATTTTACGAAGTGATGCATACACACGTTTATATTTTGTTGGAGTTTTCCCAAGTGATCGAATTCCCAAGAATTTTAAGAGTTTTCCGGCTGCATTTATTTTAAACACCGATCCTCATCACAAACCAGGGACTCATTGGTTAGCTGTTTATATGAAATCACCAACAAGTGTAGAGTTTTTCGATTCGTTCGGTCAACCACCTTCGTATTTTTTGGGCTACATACATGACTACTTCAAAAAAGTTCCGCATGTGGTCTACAACGACATACCTCTTCAAAGTGTTAAAACTGCTGTTTGTGGACAATATTGTGTATACTTTTTGTATCAAAGATCTAGAAGTAGATCTATGGAATTTACTGTTGAATTATTTGATAGACAGTCTACAAATAATGATATACGTGTGTATAACTGTGTGAAAAAAATTTCGAATATATATGTACCTTTATTTCAATAAAAAAAGTATAAGTAATCGCCCTAGTCTTTACTTCTGTCATTTGTAACCATGAATTCATTCGCTTTAAAGCATCCTTTCACTGCTCTTGTCTGTGGACCTACATCATCAGGCAAGTCGCATTTTTTGAAAAAATTGATAAACAGCCACACAGATATAATTCATCCTACCCTTGATAAAATAGTGTGGTTTTATGGAATCTATCAAAAGTTATACGATGAGATGCCGAATATCATCTTTGTAGAAGGAATACCCGAAAACTTTAAGCAATATTTAGGATATAATACACTTTTTATATATGACGATTTAATTTCTGAATGTGGCAGTGATAAAAGAATAACAAACTTGTATACAAAAGGATCTCATCATATGAATTTATCTGTGATGACTGTAACGCAAAATTTGTTTCATAAAGGAAAAGAATTCAGAGAAATTTCATTAAACTGTCATTACATGTTTTTATTTAAATCGCGACGTGATGTAAGTCAAATTATACACCTCGGTCGACAACTCTACCCTCGAAATTTACATTTTTTTCTTGAAGTGTTTGAGGACGCCACGAAAAAGCCTTTCAGCTATTTACTTATAGATTTGAAATCTGAAACAGAAGAGAGTATGCGACTGCGTACAAAAATCCTTCCAGGAGAAGAAACGTGTGTTTATCAGTTAAAATAAATAAACTCCCAACTTGCAAATAATTCATTGTTCATCATGCCTTTAACAGAAGGAGACGTGCAACGGATGAGACTTTTAACTGTATGCCCCACAAAATGTCGGAAAGCCTTTTTAAAAAATCTTCCGAAATCTAGCATCCATTGCATAGCTGAATGTTGTTTGAACACTTTAAAAGGGAATGTTCCTTTAACAGATGAACAGAAGAAAAAACTTTCTCGTCATAAGCATACGCTTAGAGACCTAGCAGATAAAAAAGTCACCCTCACTAAAAAGCGAAAAATTATTATTCAAAAAGGAGGGTTTTTAAATATCTTAATACCCGCAGCACTCACTGTCTTGACTACTCTACTTAACAAGTAAAAACATGCAATATGCAAGGAAAATGATTTTAGTTCCAGAGGAGAGATTATCAAGACATATACCTTCAGACGAACAGCTGAGTGAATTAGATTGTGAGATGAAAAGTATTTTAGTTAATAAAATGGATGATGATGAAAAAATTAAGTTATACAATCAAGTATTGCAGAGGAGGATTAACGTGAATGTATTGAATCCACCATCTGTATCAATTAATTCAGAACTGTCAGATAATCCAGAGAAGGAAACAGATATTGCGAATGAGAAAGAAAGAACGTTAAATGTGGAGGAGATGGTGCTCAAGACCGTTCCCAAAAACTTAATTGGATTAACTACAAATATTATTCTTTATTTAAAACGCAATAAAGAGGTTGTTTCTTGGATGCCTAATGGAGAATTTGTGTATAAAGGTAAAATATAGTGAAAAGTTCTAATATTGTTGACCTGATAGACCGTTTAGTGCGAAAAAGAAAGATGGATAAGTACGTGAATGGACAAGAACAGTTTAAAGATGCACTTAAGGAAATTAACTTCCCCAGTTCCTTTGTAAAAAATAAATTTGCTATACCTCAACAACTCGGTAAGGCAGTGAGGGTAATGAAAGAAGTGATGCCTACCCCAACCCCAAAACGAGTCTGTAATTGGCTTCCTCTGTAAATCATCAGTTATTTCCCCGCTATAAAAATCCATAAGTAGATGAGGCTTTCAAGTTTCAAGCAGTATATATTGATTATAATCAAGGTCTATGTCTCATTTCAAGCAATGGAACTCATCCAGAGAAGAGCATTTTCTGTTCTTATTTTCATGGGAATCTCAGCATTCATATTTGGCCTTACAATGATACTCGATAAAGGTTATGTAACAATTTGTGATAGTGATGGAATCATAGATGATTACTCTTTAAATATGTGTAATGATACAATGGAATTACATCTACCTGGAGAAAGAAAAATTACAATTCATTCTCCAAAACAGAAACAGCCGCGTCAAAGATCTCTAGAAAGTTTTTCAGAAAATCTTTGAAAGAGAAAAAAATGTCAATGTTACAAATCTATTCAATTTGTGAACTTGCAATCTATTAAATGTTAAATACACGGAAGCTTGTAAGGGAATGTTTATTTTGTGTACATGTCTGTGTTTGTATAAACTTGTCTTTTACAGAAATATGTTACTTGTTTGTCATTTTTTTAGTTCTAATAACAGACTGTATAATATACAATTCTAAATGTGTCAAATGACACTGCAGTAAGTAAAAGTATGTATACAAATACAAAAAAAAAAGAAAAGTAATAAAATAAGTACTTATACATTTTAAAATAAAGAGAGACACATTTGAAAAAGATAAACAAAGAATTTATTGATTATACATATATATATATATATATATATATATATATATATATACAAAACATATTTATATTCTTTAACATGTAAAACTATCAGATTTATCATTAACATAAAGCCTCCGTACTGTTTCGTACAGAGTTGTTGTATTTACAAAACGTAGAACGTCAAAATCAAAGAATAAATACCTCAAGGACATATTCTCCGAAGTTAAAGTTTCTCCGAATCTATTCCAGTCGATTTCATATAAAGCGTTTAGGAAATACCGATCGTAACGTTCACTTAAACTCATAGTCATACATTCATGCCCAAGTTGATTTTCAAAGTTGTTTTCACATCCAAAACAATTCATCATTTTCTTTATTTTTTCCGAAATGAGTACTTTTAGATGTTTAGCCACTCTGTCGGTAAGTTCGCTCACTTTCTCAGATCTATCAGGATCGCCGTAATATTTCTCATCGGTTCCTGCTCCACGTTTCACGAATTCTTCTTTCACAAAATAATCGAGGGATTCATTAACAAATCCTTCATTAATGGCTTCAGTAATTTCCTCCGATACAGCTTCCAGTCGATCCAATTGTTTCACAGAGAGAAGAATGCGCGTTGCAGTTAGTTGAAAAGCACAGTCTTTCTTTTGAAACATATTTTGAAAACTCACACATTTCTCGTTTCCCCGAATTTCTTTGGAGAGTAAAAGGCTTCTTGAAACGATAATAACATCGCTAGCGTTCTTTGAGCGAAAGCTAGGAATTGCTTCGTAGAAGGCTTTCCAGACTTTAGGAAGCAAAGAAACTCCCTCTCTGGAAGGCTGCAGCACTCCCTGCTGATCTCTGTAATAATGACGAATATGCACGCGGATAATTCCCTTGAAGCAAGAGACAGCAGCAAATTTGGTATCACCCAAATGGAAGCTATTTGGACCTAGTTCATTCATTGATGAATCAGATACTTGAGATGAAAGTACATCGGCCCCAGAATGCATATTCACTTTTTGATCTGTAAAGGGTAAAGTATATCCAAAAGGAAATGATCGCTTCATGTTTTTCCACTAAAAGCACTAAGGAACAGGAATGAACACGTTTGAAGATACAAGTGATATCACTTCCAAGATTTCAGGGCAGCGACACGTCCTCCTCTGGGATATTTTGCAGTCAAAAGAATCTTACTGGTCAGACCTGTTAGAATGGGTCCAGGTGTTGCCATTCTGCGAGTCCACAAATAACCTTATTACATACCATTGCCAGATTCGGTACTAAAACTTTTCTTCTCCACATTCACGTTTTCATGTCAGAAACGCGGAGGTAAACTCAACTCTACTCTACTCTCGAGTGACTTCATTGCCTACCACATGTGTTTGATTTCACGTTTGAACACGTTAGATTGACGTCATTCTCCACCACATGTTTGAACACGTTAGATTGACGTCATTCTCCACCACATGTTTGATTCCACGTTTGAACACGTTAGATTGACGTCATTCTCCACCACGTGTTTGATTCCACGTTTGAACACGTTGGAATGACGTCATTCTCCACCACATTCACCTTTCTATGTCAGAAACGCAGATAAAAACTGATCGAAGTTATTGATGTGGTGGAGCAATCTATACTATTTTAACAGCCAATTACGCACTTAATGTATTCAGATTTAAATTGATTATATTTCGGTAAGTAACCAGGTATTCGTGGCCGAATGGTTATATTCTCATCCAACTAACACTCGACTACGAGTACTTTTTGATAGTCAGTTCGATCCCAGCAAAAAATATCACATCTTTTAGTTTTAAAAATATGTTTTAAAGATTTTATTATTTTTTTTTTACTCAAAAAGTACTAATAGATGGCGCTACGAGTTACAGAAAAATCAGCTCTTAAATCCAACCGCTCTGAAATTCGCCTTAAATCCAATCCCTCTGAAATTCGCAAGTCCAAAACGTAAACACGTGTTATTCGACGAAATCCGAGAAACCGAAACTAACAACTCAACTCCACTCGAAGCAGGAAGAAAACAACTAAACTCAAAATTGAAAACGAAACTAACAACTCAACTAGACATGACGTCACTTCCGGTACAACTCAACTCCACTTCCGGTTGTGACGTCACTTCCGTTACAACTCAACTCCACTCGATTTCTCCACCACTGATTTAGAACCCGCATTTTCTATCTACTAAGATGACTTCAAATTTAAATACCTAAATCGAATACCAGAAGTTTTGGTTTGCCCATGTTGTTTGTGTGGCTGTTTCTATAACATTTAACTACGCAGTCAAAACCGAAAGCGTGTATTTGAGAATCAGAAATAAAGATGGATGGATTGTTGCAAGCCTGTCAGAAACCCGGTAGGAAGGATTGCTTGAAAACATTTTGCCAGTCTGACCCCCAACACATTCTCGAGTGCCTGGGGTTGTCCCGAGACGACCCGTTTTCTTAAAACTCTTTTAATAGCCCGTTGTGTTGTTCCAGTGTGACGTTAATTAAAATACCTACCTACATACCGAACCTCTTTTGCTGCATGACTGTGCAGCAAGACGGGTAGCTAGTTGATTACCGTCCCAGGTATTTGGGTATTTCAATTAACGTCACACTGGAGCAACACAATGGGCTATTGGTGACGGTCCGGGATCAATCCCAAAGGGAAAGATCCGAGGACAACACCACGTAATTTTGAACCACGGTCAGATGACGAGGCAACACCTGAGCTGGCACCCCACTCTCCAAACTTCCACACCACGCCAACGTGAGGACATTTGAGGCCACGACAGATTTAACGTGCACCAGCCCCCTTTGTACACGACGGTGTTTGGCTGGATTCGAACTCGCAACCCTTCGGTTGCTAGTTCGTTACTCTTCCAACCGGGCCACCGCGGCCCCTACCGTCCCAGAAAGGCACCACACAGGGCTATTGGTGACGGTTCGGGATCAATCCCGAAGGGAAAGATCTGTCAAATGTCCTCACGTTGGCTTGGCGTGGAAGTTTGGACCGTGGTTCAAAATTACGTGGTGTTGTCCTCGGATCTTTCCCATCGATTGATCCCTGACCGTCGCCAATAGATCGTTGTGTTGCTCGAGTGCGACGTTTAATTGAAATACCTAAAAAATCTTTTATTTTAGAACAGATCAGCTTCTCCGCAGTACGACGTTCGGATCTCGGTTTCTCAGTGCGCGTATAAGTCTTGAAGCTTTTCCTGCGAAACTAAAAGTTAGAGCTAGTGTTTTGGGTAGAACATGCTTCCTGTACGTATTCAATATTGGATTACCGGAAGTCAAATCACTATTTCCCGGTGGTTTGTTTGTTTACTGAAAATCTCTCCTTGTATTTACTTAAACTGAAAACACAAACATTACATATGTTGAAAGTAGCAACTTCATGTCTCATTGTTTCACACGAATAATTTAGGGTCGGAGGTAGACGCCTCAAACCCTCATAGGGTTACGAATCAATGCTAATGTTTCTTAACTTGATGAAAACGAGGTCTGAAAAATAAGTCAAAGAAAATGAATAGACAGTATAAAATTCACAACGAACATAATTATGAACCTTTTATTTGCACTCATTTCAAGCCAATAGCAAATAAACAAAAATTTAAGCAAACAATGAAATTCTGTATGCCCATTTTCCTTTAAGGATCAAAGGATGATTCATTCAAAAACTTCAATCGGCATACAAACTAGTAATACTTCATTCTTTTTTGAATTGCTAAATTAAGTATTTGAAAATTTGCATTAGAGCTCACAAAACAAAACTTAACTGTTGTGCAAAATCTAACACTTGCAGGCACAATAACAATACTTACAACAGTATAGGAAATTACAAGCACAAGTCGAGAGCTTGAATCATTAGCTCTTAATTTCATTCAAGTAGGGAAATACAAATGAAAACAAAAATGCTGATGAAAAACAATCATTAATCCTCTTATCCAATAACAAATTTTAAAATGAGTAAATTTTTTTGTCAAACATGAAAAACATTTTATTTTACAGAACAATAAGTTTTGTTAATTTGTTATGAATATCTGAAGATTTTTAAAATTGACTTTGGATTTAAGAAAATGCAATAGCTAGAACTAGCAGCCCAGTATGAGACATTTATATAAATGAGGCATGGTTAACAGCATCTAGTATTACTTATGGGTCATGTTTAATGCCAAATTATAAAACATTTCAAATAATACCTAATTAAACCCACTTTTTAAATTAACTTTCTTGAGTTATGGTCACTTTTCTTAAAAAGCTGCGAATTTACGTTCTACAGTGAAATTAATGAGATTAGTCTAAGAGAAACTTAAAATGGTATGGAAAAAAGCACTATAAATAAATTTTCCACTAAATAAAATACCAGAAAAGAATACTTATTCTGTTTTGATGCCATGTGTAATACATAGAGGTAGCACCTCATAACTTTAAGAAAACTATGCTATTTTCGAAATTGTGCTAAAATTTTTTTTTTAATCAGACTACATATATTTTAGCATTTTTCTAATTTTAAATTTCAACCGAAAGAATTTCGTTAACAGAAACAAAATCTGAATTTATTTTCAACTTAAAAGAGCGTTCTTTGAGTTTTTCCAATTCATGAGAAACTGACAAAATTAAAAATGTGAAAAATAATCAAATGAAGTTAACCTATATTTTTAATGAGAACATATAACACTTTTAAATAAAATTTCATGCATTTAGGAATTGATTTTGTGGAAAAGGCTAAGTTACATTTGGCACTTGATAAAATTTGAATGTAAAACCATTTTTTTTACAAAGCAGAAGTTATTCAGAAATGGTTTTTTTGTAATTTTCCACATTTTGGGTGATCTCATTCTCACAAAAACTTGTACAAAATTCATTCTTTAAAATATTTAGGGACTTGATTGGTTATTTAATTATATTTTGTACTTAAAACAATCCTAAATACAGTATATGAAACTGATAAATACAATTAAGTGGTTTATTTCAAGCAAGGGCAACACTTACTGACTTAACAATAAGGTCTATTGAACTCAATAATTTGAAGATGAAGGAAAAATCAATTAAATAAAAAAACAATCGTCCATATACCAAGACAAAAATAACTATAAATGTAACTAATGTTACAAATCCAATGAAAAGAAAGAGACAAACACTAGACAGATAAACAAAATATTGTGCTATGATAAATACCAGATTTAATACATCACAGTTTTCAAACACCACACAACTCAAAAAGACAGATCTTCAGGTTTCTAGTTTTCTAAAACACTACGAAACATCTCTAAAAAGCCGTTTTATTGCCAGAAAAATTTTTAAAAATTGCATATGCCATCAAAACCTTTTATGATAAAATTATAATTACTGGTGCAACCATTATTATTTTATACAATGCATTTTAAATTTAAACCGAGCAATATAATTCAACAGTAAATAGAGTCAACAGTAAGTTACATCTCCTTATACTATGCAACTTTAAAAACAGTTTTTCAACATTTTAAATCCAAACATACAAAAAATAAAGACCTATTTTGTGCACGGTCTTTTCTGTTGAATAAGACTGATAAAAACTGATCAACATGAATATTTAATTTTCCTCATTTCAACAACTTTTCAGAAATGAACTGCAACCAGTGAGAATATTTAACCACAAATTAAGCACAATCAATCCTAAGGTGATATTGCAATTGCTTAATAACAATCACTAGTTGCCAGTTATTGTACTCAACACAGTAGTGTTGGTATCCAAGTATTATAAACTGATTATGACTATCAATATTCAAATATGTAATAAGGTCCAAAAGTCTGCGTCTTGAACACGTTAAAACAAGAATTGACAGGGTTAAGTCTGTTAACCCCCATCCCATATTTTGTTGCACTGTAGTTAAAATTTTGGAGCTCCAGCTAGCATCCCAAATACAAGTACTGTTGCCCACTATTTTTAAATGTTTTAATGTAATTATAGTCATTCAGATCTGCGTGGTAAAATTTTTACAAGTGACAAAGTCATATCTGCAGGTTTAGACCCTTTTAAGGAGAAAAAGTAGATTAATTTAATGGCATAAAAGTTTAGTCATACTAAAAAATGCATTGAAAAGAAAAATCATTATTTAGTCATCTCTTTCATACCATTAGGCTAAAAATTTTTGGATCTTATGTATTTTATCAGTGCTTTCCAAACTTAAAGTACTTCTGCCCCTCAACTAAACTCTCATGCACCCTAATTTTTATATTAATGTTACTAGTTAATGAAATAAACAATTTTTGCAAAGATGTAAAGAAACAAATCTTGTTCTTATACATAAAAATAGACATTTCTTAATATGCATGTTGTATAGTTCTTATGTAAACAAAGAATACAGTTAATTGATTTCTTACAAAATAATATTAAGCAACTCCTCTGGCCCTATTTGGGGCTTGGCTCAGTTTTGAAAACCCAGTTTTATATGATTATAAATAGATTTTTTATATAATAAACTGATTAATTTTGTCAATAATATGCAGATATTTTCAATATGAAAATTAATTCAACTTTTAGAATTGGTTTTTCCATTTTTACTACCACCTATTGAACACGGACAAACATGAGATTTCTTTCCTAAAATAAGAACAAATGTTACAATTAAGAAAAGGTACTGTCGAATAGATTTATGCACAAACTGTCCATCTGGGGACAAATTTAATGCTATTGCAAAATTCAAAGCTATTATGAAACTAGATGTTTTGTGTGTTAAGATGCAATCTTGAGATTTTAAACAATGCCTAGTTTGACAAATTCTAAAATTTGTCTTTCTCAGAGAAACTTTATTTTCCTGATGTAAGCACACAATACAATTTTTAAAAAGTACGACTTTGAACAAACTGTTTCTGCATGAACTTTCTATCTTCTTTGGACTATTTTTTATACTTTTGAATCTATCTGTAAGAAATCAGGAATCCTGACCTGCCAACATTTTCACTTTCCTTTCTCAGCTGACATAAGTCACTCAACCCTATAAAATTTAGCAAAATAAATAATATTGACATGCATTTCAATGGTTTACTTTTGGGCAACTCATTAAGTAAACATAAGATTAAAAATCAGCAAAAATGAACTTTTCCCATTCGTATTGCCTTCCATTAATGTTGCGATATTATTAGGGTTCCTACTCTAAATAAAACTAAGGGCCTTTTCAACACTATTTTTCATTTTTTAAGGCTACAGATTAAGCAGTGAGTGCTCATGTGAAAAAACTTTCACGAGTGCTAGTTTGGGTCTCATTTAAAAACCTTTTAGCTAACTTATAAATATGCCACTGATTTTGGATATAACTTAACCTGGGTGAGTATCACTGACCTTAGTTTTTGAATGCAGGTGAAATAAGGTTAATGCCCCTAAGATGTTTTTAGGACATTCAGCAAATATTAAGTCTTTTTGAAGGCCCTTAAAAACTAAAATGAAAAATCTGAAGATAAAAACTACAGGAACCCTGGTAAGAGCAAAAACATCTGAAATAAGGACCACTCATCCCAATTCTGAATCCTTCAATTTGAATACAAGATAGAAACTAAAATATTGGAGAATGATAGTTCGGATAATAAAAAGTTTTAATACAATTTTTCAGTTTTGTTGCTGTCCTGCTTATAATTCTGCAGCAAGCTGTTGACAATTGTAAAAGCTATGGACATTTCATGGCAGTTAGTAAACTATATCAGAATTAAAAAAAATTGAAGTTGATACTGTGATAGGAAAGACTGACCAGATAGCAAAAGCAGTTCTAACCTAACTGAAATCAAAAACTGTATATAAAAGAGTTAGGATTGAATAAGTAGTTTTCAGATTCCAATAAAAGACTTGAAAAATGGCTAATGTAAAAACTTTACACAGGTTCTTCAAATCTAAAAACAGATCTGGTAATTTATGGTCCAGAAAGACATGATTCACTCACATGTTCAGACTAAAAGCAAAATGATCGTAGCATATTTGAAACTCTTACGAGATCATTAGTTGGAAATATATAACATCCATTTTGAAAAACAAGTTTTTTCCAAGTTCAACAACTTGACTCAACAGACAAAACAACCAGCAAAGAAACATAAATTTTTGAAGCAAATATAAGAATTAATAAAACTCATAAAATTTTGAGTTTCAAAATTAAAATTACATACAGTAAATAGTTAAATATAAAGAGCAAAAAATTATTTAAGTTTTCTTATTTTGATAAATTCTACTATAACCTAATTTGTACCGAAAATGTAATTTGCATATGGTATTGTAGTCATTCTCCTGTGATGTGAAGTAAAGAAACACTCCTGGACAAGGTCAGTGTTAAATAATTCGGTTTAGAAACAAAGACAATAAATACCACAATTTTTGGAAGGAACGCACTTGAGTGTGATACAGCTATTGGTACCTACCCCACATTTTAATAACTAGGTTTATAGGATCTATTGTACAAATAAAAATAAAACAAAGTCTTATAGAGGGACATGTCTAGATATACTATGTGTTCTATACATTGTTAACTTGTTTCAAATCTGCACAATTGTGAATTAACCACTGGCGGTAGAAAAGTTTGGTAGTGAAAAAACACTGTATTGGCTGCAGTCTTGGATTTTCCAACTTTTAAACTTGGACATGTGTGGGTTGCTACTATTATGACTAAAATGAGTGCCTTATAAAGTAATAGAATCAATATTCTTGTTTGAAGAAGTCTAGTTTCGAAAACCCCAAATAACAGTTTTATATTTATTTTTTATGTAGGCATAATTCTTTTGAACTAATTCATCTATGTAATTAATTATTATTTGAAGGGATGCTAAATATACATTGACTTTAGCATGTAAGAGAATAAACAACTTTTCTATACATATTTACATATGGGGCGCCAACTCCTAGAGGCCTGAGCCCCTCTGAGTGAGGGATAAAAATTACAAAAATACAGATAATATGGGCAGTGAAATGAACAAATTGTTTAAACAAAACACTACAAACGACACACATACATATATCTGTATGCCATACAGCATGTTCATAAAATAACTTCACCAACTTATGAGACTAGCAACAGCAATTTTTTTGAAGAATTGAAACAAAAATTGAGCTCTTTAGTTGCTTCAAGACATGCATGTAGGTAAAAGTACTCCAGCTTTTGCATTTTTAATTTCTTTGTGATCAGCATTTGGAAAATGAGATATAACTACACTTCTAGGCCAAAAAACGACTTAGAAAGGGCACTTTCAAAAATTCAGGATAGTCTGCAAAATATGGAGTAACCAGCTGTTGCCATGGTAATATCCAATTAAAATTTCAGTCACAAAGTGCAAACACTGTTTCATTTCACTATTGTGAAACATTTGGATTGTTGGAACTGTTACGGGAATTTGAGGAACTGTAGTTCTTAAGGTATCTAGAATGTAAAAAACTTAATACACTTTCATTGCAATGCTCACTTGATGCATTTCAGCAAATTTTGTTAGGAATCGCATCTTCCAGTTCTGTTATCTCCTACACTCCCCTTCTGTTTCTACAAATCTGGCATTAAGACTAGTAATATCAGCATAAATTTCTTCTATGAAGAACATGACACAACTGCAGAAATGTAGGCAGTTGTGTAAAGGAATTGCACTCCTAGTGTTTCGAAGAAATTCTCCTTACGAAAATTTCTTTGATCTATTACATCTAACAATACTGCTAATCAGTTATATTCCTCCTTTATTATATTTATTTGTAAGGTTGCTAGCAACTTGTGATAAAAGGATATAAATTTAGAGTTTGAACTCATTTCATTTATTGTTATTCCCATAAATTCCAATTTAAATTGAGTGATTTCACGGTCATTTGGCAGTCTAAAAAATTGTTTTATCGCCTTAATGATTTTTTTTGTATACTGATCCAAATGAGAAAAATAAAGTGGAGTGCCAATGAAAATTCCCAAAGTTGTTTTAGCTCAAAATGTAACTACCAGAACTGAATAACTTTTAAGTACAAATCTCTCAAGTGCATATCTTGGAACAAAGAAATTTCAATTTTCATCTGAATTCTACAAAATTCAGTTGCTATTACTGTAAATAGATGAAGTTATTTTATGACCACCATGGTGTATGTGTATATGCATTATGAAAGCGATTGGGGACTTTTCCAGAGGCCCCCAATGATTCCCCAAGTTGGCACCACTCTGTTTACATACTGAGTTTTAGGAAAAAAGTGGACCTTTGAAGTCTGCATCAGTCACACGTTTTCTTCTCACTACAAAAAGGAAGCTAGACAAAATAAAAAATGTCATCTTCAAGCACTTGTGTCATCATCATTCGGGGGGACATTGTCTGGAGCAGACCACCGCCGTTTTCGCTTCCGCAGCAGAAACGGGGGGTCACTTTTGGTCGACTTCTCGGGGGCATTGGTCCGCTTCTCTGGCACGCTCGGGTGAAAGCTCAGTGCTTGAGACACTTCTTTGGTTTCGTCTGCCTCCACTGTCTTGGCTAACAAGTTCTTTTCAGTGCTAGAGTTTTCTGCTGGCACACACGCTTTTGTTCCACCGTTGACGGTGGTCCGGGGTTTGTCCGTGATGGAGACACATGTGTCTCCCACTTTTAGCTTGTGGCAAGAGAGGCCATAGCGCTGTGCGGAGCGCTCCGGGGAACAAGAGGACCAGCCTTGCTTGTACACAAAGAACGGATGCTCCAGAGGGGCTTCCACTGTGATCTATGGAAAGGAGCAGGATTAGAAAGTAGGAGCACAAAATCAGGTGTCAATGCAACCTAAACATTTTTTATTACTTGCCAAGATGTACAATTTATTATGTTAATTTTCATGAAAACTTACTGTCGACTGCAATCATTTACTTGGCGATCAATGATTGGCTCTTCCCTATTATTTACATGTGTGATTTAAGCACATTTTTACATCACACAAACTTTATTTAAACTGAATCTTTCTCAGGGTCATGTTGAGATAGTTTTGATTGTCCGTTGATTAACACTAGATAGAAATTTAGCTTAATTTTATTATTGAATTTCGTAAATTTTATTTAGAAATTAGAATTTATATTTTCAAGAGAATATTCCTTTGTTTTTGCATTCCTTTTCGCTTCATTGTTGTCCATCGCCATGTGCGCAAACATCACGCATCGCGTGATGTGCATACCGTTTCTTCCAGCGATAAGTACTGTGTCGATCGCCACAAAATATAAGTTGCACAGCAAACAAAAAGTAGTACTTTTATTCTTATCTCTATGCAGTGGTTCATTTTATATTATTTGCCCCTAAATTCATGAAAGGAATGTCTAATAGAAGTGTTTTATTGAAAAAGCTAACCAACATAAGTGAAGAGTGCTCCGATATAGAATCAGATGCAATAAGCTTTGAACTATCATCTGAAGATGAAGCGGTTCACAAAGTGAGGCATCTGAAATCGAAGATAGCAATGAAGAATCGACCACTCATGATGAAAATATCCTCAATATGCCCAGAAAAAGATGTAGGATGCGAATTATTTCAGACTCTGATGAAGAAACTGAATATAAATTCTTGGATCCTATATAAAGAAACGACAGGAATACAAATACAACGAAAAGACTTTTTGTTTCAATTGGCAGAACAGCTTTCCACCGAATATAGAAATGCACCGAATGAGGAAATACTGTCTATTTAGGAACAATATAAAAATTATTTTGTTTATATAGATGTGTATAAGCAGTGAAATGAACTAGCACCTGTTATAGCGATTTGCATTTTGGACCTATTTTCTTTTTATTTATATAATATTATAATAAATTGGTAATATTTTGTTTTGGGTTATAGTTGCGCTTTTTCTATCATATTTTCAAAAAAGTTGGGCGTTTAACTCTGAATATCAAGAAATTTCATAGTGTAGAATTGTGCAATAATATTGTATATTCTTGTTCAGGGCTCCCCTTTTGAAGCAAAACGAAAATTAAGGCCTTTTCCAGAGCATTTCTTTATTATACATTTAACACAGAGCCAATGTGGAATACAAAACATTTTACCATAAACTTGTAAATGTACCATGTTGTACTATGAATTACTTATATGCCTTAAGAATACATAGTATATATAACCTAGCTATAACATTCAAAATTGGTTAATGGAGGTTGGCGATCTTGGTTTTTGAATGCAGTGAAATAATCATGAAAACATTAGGGCTCTTAAAATAAACAGACTTAGGCATAAATATTAAAGAACCCATAAAACTAAAATGAAAAATCAGGCATTGTTAAGGGAACCCTGTGATCAACAGATTAGTTCAGTTTCCATGTTTTAGATGAGCACGGGTAGCAAAAACACTGATCACTATGAAATTCTATTGAATCTGCCAGCAAAAATGCTTTACATAAAGATCTCATTAGTACAAAGAAAATTCTTTTACCAGTTTCAATAAAACTGACTTTGATAAAAGTTTGCCAAAAAGTAATTTCACAAGAGATGTTTTCTAATTTATCTGATATCAAGTTTTGTTTAACCAAACATAGAAAACTGAGTTAGATTAAAATTAAGTTTTCTGATGAATAAAATTAAAATGGAATGGTTTGCCTTAAAAATGTCATTACTGTATAACACTAAGGGTCATACGAGTATTTGGGAATCCAGAAATGGGTATTCAAATCTTTAGGATGCTCAATGAGCATAAAAATTTAAAGGGCTCTTTTCCACAAGTTTAATAGTGAGTTACAAAGAACACTTCAAACATAAGAAACTGAAAAAAGGCACTAAGGTCATTGGAAAAGTTAGTATGATTGCACAACTTCTGAATGTTGCACCATGGAAATCCAGAAGAATCACAAGAGTAAAAGAAACAAATGCATATGTATTGAGAACACCATGAAATTATTTTATTTGAAAGGTGTTGGTAAAAAGCGTATCTAGTTATTTCCACTAAAATTGTTTCAAAGACAAAAAAGAGTTGAAAAACTTTGGAATTCAGCACCCCATAGAAACTAAACCATTATAAATTTTTTAAATTTTCACAGGTTTGTGAATTGATGATTAAAATAAGGTATTTTCCAGGAGTGTGAGTGAACCCTGTAGATGTGTTGCTTGCACATGGAAGAAACAGAAGCATTTCTTGAATTTAAAAACATTCGAAAAAACTTGGACTTTTAAGAGAAAAAGCGATTTCAGTTCAATTTATCTTGATTATAATGAACAAAATTTTGCTGATAAGTGTTTTGATATCCACTGACGTGGCCTTCTGCTCAATAAGTTAAGGGCCCTATTTAAAAACAATTCTTACCTGGATATTATTTTGGCCCACATGGAAACCCAATTTGGCAGCTCCAGTTGACGGAGTCTTCTCAATGCTAGTGACGGTACTAGAGTCAATTCTCAGAGTAGGACTGAGCACCCCACACTCAATGAAGTCCTCCGTCGTCATGTTCTCTACATGCTTCAGCTTGTTGTCGGCAAGCTGGATGATGGCACCTTTCATGAAAGACTGGGGGTACTTCAGCTGGGCAGCCGTGGGGGAGGTTGGGGGTGCTGGGGAAGGGGACCCCGAGGACAAGGAGGACCGGTGGTTGTGGAATGGACTCGCTGCGATCCGGTTCTCTGTCAGAGAAGACGCAGAGCTTGAGAAAGAGCGATATCCTGAGGAGGGGATGGACCTGGCCTGCTTGGGTGAGGGCTCCCTGTGCGTACGGATTGGAGGGGCTGAGAGGGGAGCATCTGATAGAACAGAAGGGGGAGGGTCAACGATGCTGATGCTCGGAGGGCGAAGGATTCGGTGCTTCAGGCTTCCCTCCTTTCCGGTGGGCATCCGGTACCCAGACGGTGAAGTCCTTGGCTGGCAGGGCTCCTTGACGATGGTGAAATCAGATACGTGGATTGAAGAGTGTGTTGTTTCGACCACCTGATTGTTGCACAACACCGAGTCTGCAAAGGGCTTCCGCTGGGTCCCATCATCCAAGATCTGGGCCACAACGGGGGACAGTTGGATTCCGACCTGTGCAGCCTCCCGGTCCTGGAGGATTGTTCCATCTGGGGAGCGGATGAGAATGCTCCGTCCTCCTTGGTGGAGCAGCCGAGTTGCAGTGAGATTGGTGGGACTGGAAGGGAGAGGTGGGTGTTGCTGCAGGTAACCAGGGGAGCACGGAATCTGCAGGTGGGAGGAGCCAACTGTTTGAATGCCTATCAGAGGTTGATAGTTCTCCACCTAATCAGGAGATAACAACTTTATAATATTAGATGAAAAAATTTGAAATTAAAATTACAGAAATTTATCCTACATATTTGGAGAAACTTATATAAAAAACAAAAGTAGTCCTGCAGTAAAAGTCACAGGCCTTTATACATGCACAAACAAAACAAGTTTAGTGGCAAGCAGGATATACCAATTTAGATCAGCTTGATTTAAATATCAAGTGCTTTTTATTAAAAAATCATTCATTAACTTCATTCATTTAAATTTTAGTTTTTGTATTAATATTGAAAATGAAATAACTATGAACAAGATGAATGTTATTTTATTCAAATAAATTAAGTAGTTTGTTTATATGAAAAAATAAAGATGTTCACAATGAAATTTTTTTTTCTGCAGTGTCGCAAAAGCATACCAATTTTACACATAAATCTTTATAACTGGGAATTTCAATATTTTCATTTTATTTTGTGTAATATGTTGGTTAATTTAAATTTAATTGGGAAATTTTATGCATTGATCCCTATGAATTCTTCACACTGCTAACATAACTATTCTGTATTTATGGAATTGAAATGGTAAAAGAGTTAATTTTTAATGATTATGATTTTTTTATTGCATGCTCAAAATTCCACTCACTTGGCATGTTCTGGAAGAATGCTATCAAACTTATTGTATACTGTTCAGAGAAAAGCTCCATTTTCTTGTATGTTATGTATAAACCCTTTTTGGTGTGCTTGGAATACAACTTTGAAATATTTATCAATGCTCAGAGAAAATTTGAAAAACAGGCATATTTGATATAAATTTATGCATATTTTCATGTCTTGACTTATTTCTTTACCATTTTTACTTGCAAATAACATTTCTTCACCAAAAAAAGTACTTTTAGCAAGTTAAATATTAACGAGAAGTAGGAATGTTTTCATGAATTTTGTTGCAAGTTCCTTTTCTTTTATTTTCAGTTGGTGACATGGCCCTTAGGGGCACATTTCTATTAGGTGTGTACTGGCTTCACAGACCTGAGGTACTCTAGTGATCTTTTCTATTTGCATGGGGTTTATTGTCTTTAGTAAACATAGGGGTCGCACTCCCAGGATACCCAAGCAATATTTTTCAGCTTTTGTTACACTAATACGTTCCTAAATTCCTCCTTTTTTCCCGACATTTTTTACTTGACGTTGTCTTGTGTTTGGCACAACTTGACCAAATATAGTCCTTGCGCCATAAAAAGCCAAAACCTCTCCTCCCTTCTTTTTACAATTAATTGATGTTGTTTTGAGTTTGATGCAGCTTGACCAAGTATGGTCCTTGTGCCATAAAACCCCAAAACAACCAATCATCTATTGATGACATGATTATTCCCAAAAACAAGTCTTTAACAAATTTATTACTCTATATAAAATTAACTAAAGAAATTCTATATATTTTATTCATGTATGATAAATATATAGGTAATGCAAAAAAATTCTGAAATTGTCTGATTTTTGATTCATTTTATGCAAAAATTTATATGGTGTTAGTGGAATCCCACAACCTTATTTATCTAGGTCCAAAAAATTCCGGTTATGGGCTAAAATCAAATTAATTTAAACCACTCGAGAACCAAATGGGGAAACCGCCTATGCATGGCATTTGTTGTGCATTCACTCTATCATGTGATTAAGTTTGCTAATTCCTACATCGCGTTTTAATCTTTCCAAAATTTACCCTGCTATATTTCCATATACATTAATGTTATGCACCACAAATATTAATGATTAGCATAAATCAAAACTATCTAGAAACTACACTGTGATTTACATGTCCAACAAGTTTAAACTTGGCAAGTTGATTTAAATGGACAAGGAATAAATTAAAATAATAAAATTTTGATTTAAATAAAATAAACCCGATTTTATGTTTAAAAAATTATGGCAAGAGATGACAGTTATGAAGCTAAGATGGGATTGGATGTTAGGGTTTTATGGCGCAAGGTCCAAAAGCGGACAAGCTGCACCAAAAAGAAACTAAGATGGGATGTTTTACATTGAATTAGTTTGGGGCCATCATGTCTTTTCCAACAGGTTGTTTAGAAGTTAGAGGGGTTCAAATAAAATAATGTACTTTGTTTTAAACAGAAATGAATATACATTAATGGATTACTTCCTTAATTAATGGATTTACTCTTTAAGAAAAGGTTGTGTTAAGTGTATCTTATTTCTCTCCCTTTCTCTTTAGATTAGACCACAAGAGCAAAGGGTCTAATGCAGTCAAATTACATAAATATTAAAAATGGGCTTAGTCCTATAGCAGTTTAAATAAGTGTTATTGAAAATAAAAGTAAACAACTTTTATTCAAAACATTAGGTTAACAATAAATATTGCCATAGCAACAAAGTAATTTTAAATTAATTAAATTTTAAAACAAAATTGATATTTACAAAATTTAATAATTGTTAAGATGAACCATTAATGTCAATTTCTCAGTTAATAAGAACTGTTAAATTTAGTTATTTCTAGTTAGTAACTAATAATGAATAACGAAATTGCAACTACAAATTAGCAATAACCCTGTTAGCTTACATGTTTTGCAAACAAAATCAAATTAAGAAATGTGAGTCTTGCCAATATACACAAAAAAATAAGCACCAGTCAAATTTTATACGAGAAAAGTAGTGCAGTGTTACTTTCATGGTTCACACAGCATAGCTCTCAAATTGGCCAAAAAATTATAAAACACATGATTTTGTAGAATATATGGCTTTGGGGCACAATCAACTATAACTACTTAAAATATTATATTTATTAGTAATGTACAGAAACTTCTAGATTTTGTCATACTACATAGTTTTGATTAAAAACAAAAAAAACATGGTACTTTTGGATTTGATGTTAACGCCAATTAGGGGTGCACCCAGGATTTCATTCTGGGCAGGGGGTTATACAAATATCACTCTTTCTTTTAAGAGGATTGAGTTAAAATTATTTTTTAAACAATATGGTTAAGTTATCCCCTAATTAGTTCTTTATTAACATTCACTAATTAATTATAAGCACAATTAACAATTGATTGCAATTAATTTTTGACACCAACAAACATTAATTCATTATATAGCCACTTTACCTTTGCAATGTATTCATTTTGAATTTAATTTTTTGAAAATGTGTCTCTTGTAAAATCAGATTATGACCTACTTTATACAAAAGCATTTTAACGTAATACCCAAACCTTTAAACACCATCAATCACATTTTCATCAAGAATATTGCAAACAAAATACATAACTTTATTAAGGTGTATGAAAAATAAATGTATTTCTCATTCATCCCATAAACTAAAAACGATATACATGCATATTTCGGGTCTAGTCCCTACATGCGTGCCCTATGAATTAAAAAAAAATACTTTTGGGGGTCTTGGGGATTAAGTCCACACACCTAAAAATGCCTCAATTTGCAAATATGTGTTGGGGCTTAAGTCTAGATATATTTGCTTCATCTGGTCTAGAGGTTGGGCTTAAGCTCCCCTTGTGGGTTCTCCTATGCAGCCAATGAAGATCTGACTTTCATATTAAGCAATTTTGGCTGCTAGTTGACATACTGTTCACTAGGGTTTATGTTTTCCTGCTTTTATAATTTGAAGAGAGATTTTTATGTCTGGTTAACATTTATGCCATAAGTAAGGGTAAAGTTTTGTCTGAGTATTTTATTTAAGCATTAAAATGGCCGATTTCTGGAAAAAGTTTTTAAGTTAAGCAATTTTTTAGAGTTGAATGTTTTCTCTGTCAACCCAAAGCTACATGCTCACTAGCAAACAGTAATGTAACCAGCTCCTGATTTGAATGGTATGTCTAGAGTCAAAATCAGTGTTTGTAGAGTGCTCAAGAACATTCATGAGCTGAAAACCCTACTATTGTAGCATGTTGAAAAGGGAAAATGCTGTGTTTAAGGCAACATACACTATGAAACAGCTCCCTAAAGTGGTTAGAGGTTGTTTGCCATGTGCTCAAGAGCCTTGTTTAGAAGGCATACAAATTTGGTTACATTACATATTACAGTTCACTAGTAAGTATGCAGCTTACCCAAGAAAGCAAAAAGTACCTGGAGATAGGAACGTGAAGGCTCTGCAGGATTTACGACACTAGTCGTGACAGAGGGAGATGCAGCCGAGGAGAAGGACATGGGTGAAGAGTATGTCGCCTGGAAGAAATTGGAGTACGGAGTGTTCCGAGGCGCCTGGCTGTAGTACAGGGTCGTTCCTGTCCCACTAGCAGAAGCCGATTGCACGTGGCGTGCTCGCTCCACATGAAAAGGCGGCGCGAACATCCTCACACTGCCATCGGGGTGCCTAGCCAGTACGGCAGGGGGTGCAAAAACAGGTCCTGTGTTTGGGACAAGAAGCGGAGATGTTCCAAGGTTTGGGGTTGCATTCTGGTCTTGATTCAGCGTGCCTTTGGAGACGGCGGACGCGACTTCTGACAGCCAGGCAAGTTGTTCAGTACGTGCGTTGGAACTCCCAGTCATGGCGAAGTCTTCGGTACCATTCATCGGCACATCGGCAGAGATGCATTTGGAGTGCTGGAAACCTGCTCCGTCTTCAAATGCTTTGGCAATCAGATCTAATCTGGGTCTCGAAGCAGCTGATTATGTCATTCGATCAGGTTTTAGTGTTCACACATGGAAGCCCATGCTTATTTCATTTCAGGCTTTGTTGAAATCTTGTACAATAAATATTTTGAGTGATATGACTCCCTGTAAAATACAATTTCATTACTAATTCTAATCTATCACAACCAAATCCATAAGAACCAAAATAATTATATATCTTTAAAAATGCTTTTTTATCACATATTTTGATGATAGATTTGAAAATATTTATACACAAGAAACTGATTTAACAAATATCTTCGGGGACTTGGAAACAGGTTATTTTACATGGAATACAACCTCCATTTAATAGAGTTAATTCATATTCTTCAGTTTTGCTTGCTATTGATTTGATTTTCATCCTCTGCTATCCTTCTAATGGGATTGAGGAAGACAAGAATAAGTTAAAAATTAATCAGCGAGGGGGTTAAGGATTAGAGAAAGGTGGTTGGTCGTATTTAGTTTAATGGAGTATGGACAAACACAAACAGAAGTTTTACTGACACAGAAGAGAGAAATACACACAGGGAGGAATCGAACATGTGCCACCTGGAACTCACAGGTTGCTAAGGCAGTGGACATACCCACTGAGCCATGATTAGAGGAAGAATATTGGATTAGGGGACCAAGAAAGTTTATTGACAGAAAGGCAAGATTTATATTAAAGTGGCATTTCCATCCGAAATGTTGAAGGGGGCCTTTGAAAAGTTCAGAAGGTTAAATGGTGTAAACCTATAGTGGACATGAACCAGTTGATTGTAACACTAAGACAAAGACTAGCAGGTAAAAAGAATAAAGAATGTGAGTTTTTCTTGAATGCTTACCTGTGAATAGAATATTTTAAGTGTTTAGAAATGTTTTATGTATGATGTGAAAATTCCTCAAACATACCTCTTCAAAAAAGGAAAAAGGCAAGCAAGAGGACAATGAGAGCTCTTTCCTCAAAACTGGATTGTACCAAATGAATGTTCTGAACAGGATTTGCCAGATAAAGCTAACTTTGAAGTTTTGTGCCCTTAGAAGCTGGTGCAATGCTGTATACAAAACAAAAATTATTTCTAGAAGAAAAATATTGAAGAAACTGAACAGAAACATTGTTCAATTGTGTTGAAAGCAATAAAATATTAGCATTTAGTTATCTGGCAACAGTAAAACTAAGTTCAAATATTTTGTTCTTTTTCATTACAAGTACCTATATCTGTGTGTGATATCCTTCATGAATAAATCTCATATAGTTAATTGATTATTTCCACTTCTTTCCCAAGTTTAAGATAGATCTGCTACAGGTTAAGGGCCCAGTAGTTATTTAAAGAAAGAGAATTTGAGGTTAATGTATTTAATTTGAAAGCGAAAGTACTCAAATGGCTGAAGTATTGAAACTGAAAGGTGAAGAAAATTGAGAGTTGTGGAAATTTCAAGTGAAGATTTTATTGAAGTTAAAGAATTGGTATGATATTGTTTCTGGAGAATCAAGCAGACCTGAAGATGGAGCTGAAGCAATAAATGGAATACTAGTGATGAAAAAGCACAGGAGATACTTGTGACTAGTCTAAATGAAGTACCAATGATGCATGTATTGGGTTGTGAAACTTCAGCAGAAATATGGGCCAAGTTCATTGCCATTTATGAGAGGACACTAGAAGTGAGTATGCATTTACTTCAACAATTTTTCAATTGTAAGTTGGATGAAAATGAACCAATTGCTCTTTTGTTACAAAATTAGAGAGCATTGTAAATAAATTGAATATTGCTGGAGGTAATTTTAGATCAGATGATTATGACAAAAGTGCTTATGACCTTAACAGAAAAGTTTAAGCACTTCATATTAGCAAGGCAATCAGTTCCTAGCGGAGATCAAAAGGTAAATAACCTGTTAGCAAGACTCATTACTGAGGAAGAAAGATTAGGAAAAGATGATAAAAATTTTGATTCGATTGCATTTCTGGCTGAAGGAAAGAATAAAAGATATTAAAATAAGAAAAAATAGTGTTTTCATTGCAAGAAATTTGGACACACGAAAAAAGATTATTCACTTCTACATAAATGACAGGAAGAAACATGTTCATGTCATTGCTGCAAAAAGGTAGGTCACCTGCAGAAAGACTGTTGGTTTAAGAAATCCAAAGAGCAGGATGCAAAAAGAAATGCATCTATGATGAATATAGAAGACAGTGATCTTGGAACCTGGTATATGGACAGTGCTGCAAGTGAACACATATGAAGAGAATGTTTTACTGAAATGAAAGTCAAAAGTACAGTAAAAACCGGAAGTGGAGAACTCATGGAAGTTAAAGGAGTAGGTACTGTTCAGTGTTTTATGTATGATGGAAGAAAATGGTCTAGCGCTGAATTAAGGAACATACTGTATGAGGGTATGTTGATTTAAATCAGGTAATATTTATTAATAAAAGTCAGATTTAAATCAAAATTTAAAATTTCATTTTTCTTTTTGTTACGTTTAATAATATTGAAAGTGAAATACTGAACAAGATGTAAGTTATTTTATTCAAATAAGTTAAGAACTTCGCTCCTACTCAGTTTACCCCAAAATTACATTGAAAATCGTCCTCCCTTTGAAGACACTAAATAAGAGAATTTGCTGATTGAGATCATACTTACCAGACAAGTATTTCATCTTGGGCCATTGACCTATACGTGTCACTAACAAGCCTGGTCATCAGTGTTGGTTTTGTTTTAAACATTCCGTGTGATTATAAATCGCACATGGCCAATTTTAAATCATTTACCATGAGTTGAGTGAAGATGCTCGAAATATATTCACTCAAATTATTACAATTGTGGTAACTTCCTTTTTTAAGATGTACTAGTTATTTAGTATAGTAGTCTGTTCATAAAAATGTAAAAGGCACAACGAAAAGATTTTCTTCAGTGTCACAAAGTATTCCAATTTTGCACATAAATCTTTATAATTGGCAATTTTAATACTTCATTTTGTTTTGTGTAATATATTAGTTAATTTTTTTTCAATTTATTGGGAAATTTTATGCATCGATCCCTTAGAATTCTTTACATTGCTAGAATAACTATTCAATATTTATGGAATTGAAATTTGGAATGTAAAATTAATTCACTCATCTGATATTTGAGTATGTTGAGAAAAGATTATGGGTTGAAGCAGAAAGCTATCGGAATTGATAAATTTTTATTGCAAGCTCAAAATTCCACTGAATTGGCATGTTCTGGAGGGATGCTATTACACTTGTTCTATGCTGTTCATAGAGAAAAGCTTCATTTTTCTTTTATATATAAACCCTTTTTGTGTCAAATATACCTATGAAATATCCTATCATGTGATTTACTTAGCTAATTCCTGTCGCGTTTTAATCTTTCAAAAATTTACCAGCTATATTTCTTAATACATTAATATTTTATATAAAAATATTAATATTTAAATGAATCAAAACTATGTAGAAACTACACTATAATTTGCATGTCTCATGTCCAATAAATTTAAACTTGTACGGGCAAGGAATTAATTAAAATCATAAAAATCCAATTTAAATAAAAAAATCTGATATAAACCGAATAAATCCAATGTTTTTGATTTTTTTCATACCCTGTACGGTATATGCCTGAGTTACAAGTAAATTTATTTTCGATTGGGGCAGCTTTAAATTGTGGTTATAAACTGAATGCAAATAAAAACGAATTCACTTTACGAAATAGCAAAAAGGAAAATAAAACAGTAGCTGAAGATTTGGGAAAATGTTCAAGGTAAAAATGAAATCTGTCGAAAACAGAAATGATGCTCGGACTAAAGAAAATGAGTGATATGCTTCATTGGCATGAGATTAGCACATCAAAATGTTAGTACTGTAAGATTATTCTTGAAATCAAAGAATATTCCATTTAAAGAGGACAAAATATTTTGCATGCCATGTGTTGAAGGAAAGCAACATAGACAACAACAAATGTAGCGAAAGTAAAGTCTAAACAGTTTGTGTACAAATTTATGTGGACCCATGGAAACTGAATCAATTGGAGGTTTGAAATTTCTACTATTGCTAAACAACGACTTTTCAAGTCACAGAACAGCATACTTCCTGAAACATAAATCTGAAGTGGGAAATAAATTTAAGATATATTTGAAGATATTATATTAAGATATATCGGTAGAACAAAACTGGAAGAAATGTTAAAGTGTTGTGAAGTGATAATGGTAGAGTTCAAGAATAAGGAAGCAATGAAACTTTTGGTAGAAGGCGTTTGTCACCAAACAAGTGTTCTATATACACCAGAGCAAAATGTGAAAATAGAACCGTTATAGAAGAGGCAAGAACCATGCTCAGAGCTTCAGATCTGGAAAAGTTCTGGGCTGAAGCAACTAATACAGCTGTATGTCTTTATGAGATATGGCTTGACAAAATCCCGAGAACATTAATTCATTTCAAGTATTTGGAAATGAGGTGTATGTTTCATGTACCAAAAGAAAAATGAAGAAAGTGGGATTCTAAAAATAGAAATGGACTGTTTGTTGGCTGTGGAAATGAAGTGAAAGGGTTCAGATGAAAACAAAGTGGATATTGTAAGAGATGTGGTGTTTGCATCAATATCAAAAGCAAGAAGCCTCAAGAAAACAAATGCCTGAAGATGAAAATTTACCGAGTGAAAATACAGGAGATCCATTTGAAGAGCCCACAAATCTGATTCAAGAGGAACCAAAAGTCGAAAGCAGGCGAGATTTAGGAAATCGGAGTCATTTGAAAAAACCCGACAAGTACAATAATTATCAGCGTTATTTTGCCATGATGGAAGAACCACTGATCTTTTAAGAAACTATGGAATCAAAAGAGGCAGAAAATTGGAAGGAAGCAATAAATGATGAGTTGCAAGCACTTAAATTGAACATAATGTGGATAGAAACAGAAAAATCAAAGAAAATTACCATGTGATTGGTAACAAATGGGTTTTCAAGAAAAAGGTAGCAGATGGAATAGTAAAATACAAGGCACGTTTGGTAGCAAGAGGTACTAGATAAAGATTTTGATTATTTAGAATGATATTCTCCTGTAGCAAAATTACAAACAGTGCAAATACTTTTGGCAGTAGAGAACTGTACTTGACAATGCCTGAAGGAATGAAAACTAAGAAATCAACTGTACTTAGATTAAACAAATCATTGCATGGTTTGAAGAAATCACAATATTGGAATGAAAAGTTCACTGAAGTTATATTGGAAAATAGATTTAAAAGATAAGAATAGGACTATTGTTTTGCATCAGGATTAAAGAAAATGCCATGTTTATTCTTCTGTTTGTTAATGATTTGTTGATAGTGGGTTCAAATGAAAAAAAAATGTAAATCATATGAAAAAGATTATGACTGATAACTTTAAGATGAAAGATGTGGGAAGAGTTTTAACTTATATAGGTATACATATAATTCATGATCTAGAAAAAGGAAAGTTAGAAAATGATCAATCAGAATTCTTAAGAAATGTGTTAGATTTGGAATGGAGGTTGTCACCTTGTCGCTTCACCTATAATATCTGGACCTCACAAATCAAAGTGGAAAGATTGATGAACAAATAAGGAAGTGCAGACAAGTGATAGGTTACTTGTATGTAATAAGGAGTTCAAGACCAGACCTAGGTTTTTCTATCGGATACCTGTCACTCTAACAAGACAAAAGTGATGAACCATTGTGGAAAGCTTTGAAGAGATTGTTGATACACACATTAAAGGAACTGTAGAACTTAAATGAGGTTATCAGAGAAATGAAGAACCAATGCTGCGTGAATATGCAGATGCTGACTGGGGGTCAGATATCAGTGATAAAAAAGTACCCTAGGATTTGCATTTAAGGTGTTTGGTTGTATTGTATCCTGGGCATCTAGGAAACAAGCATCTATGGCCTCGTCATCAACAGAGGCTAACTTAGCATTGCTGTTAGTGAGGTTTGCTGGCTACGAAGCATCATTTGTGAGCTGTTTTAGAGATAGAGGAAAATACAATTGTTATTTACGAAGATATTGACATTTGCTACCACTTTGTGAGACAAAAAGTGTTAGATGGAACATTGAATTTGATGTGCATTAAAACAGAGGATCAAATTGCAGACATTCTAACAAAACCTTTGTCCATGACCCGATTCGAGACTGCAAAAACTGTTGAAAGCAATAAAATATTAGCATTTCTTATCTCGCAACAGTAAAACTAAGTTCAAATGTTATACTTTCTTTTTCACACATTACAACAAGTACCTGTATGATATCCTTCATGAATACATCTCATAGATAATTGATTATTTCCACTTTTCTCCCAAGTTTGTTTAGGATAGATCAGCTACAAATTGCATGCCACTTGATTTGAAGCTGGCATCATCCCCCTTTTATTTTGCATTAAAGTCTTCAACAAAAGATTGCAGAGAAAATTTTAATGAGTAAAATCCTCACAATCAGAGGGGAACTTTTTCTTATGACTGCAAAGTTGTAATGATTCATTTCTGTCCAGTCAAAACAAACAGGCAACCATGTTTAGGAGAAATGCTTACATATGGTTTACAACAAACTTTCACAAGATTACATCCAATGTTTAGTACAAAAAAATAATCAAAAATACTGTTTACAATCTGTAATGTTGTATTATACATGAAAAAGAAATCAGTATGTGCTTCAGTCAGATTATATTTCCTAGTAAGGCTAAAATATTGGTTTTTAACACAAGGTTCAAAACACTAACACTGCAATAATCATGAATGAATAGTAATAAAAAGTGTCAAGATAAAAAAAAAACTAATTGAAAAATCAACAATGAAATGTCGTTACATGTTGATCAACACTAGATTCCAGAGTAAAAAGTACCAATAAAAGTAGATATGAAATACCAAAGCAATTTTAAAAGACCAATGCCATTTCAGAATGCAAAGATTTTCATGAAACAATACTGTATTATCAGAAATATTTTGATATTATGTATAGAAATGTGTAACTAATGTGACTAATGCATGAGCTTGATAAGAAAAACATTGTGCAATATTAATTAATAGCCATTCAGATTGCACTAAATTACTGTTGAAAAAGAAATTAACGAGTTTTTGTCTCAATGTAAGCTGTAATTCAAGCTGTATACAAAAATTTGAATGCAGCTAGCTATTTAAAATAATTGTAGACAAATAGCAAGCACTGCAAGAAAAACTGGCTAGTAGGTATTCAATACAACAAAAAATTACAATACAAGAAAAACTACAATACATTATTCCACAAACTGACATGAAAGATGTATGCAATAAAATATTTCCTTTTTTTTTCAAAAGAAACATGAAAATCATTTATTCTTGGAAAGTAGTTTCCACTGGTCAAATTCCTACACTGAAAAATGCACAGAACAGTAAGCTTTTGCACATTTTGTGCAAAATATTAACTTGCATTACCGATTGTTGTGCATTGTTTGTTCGCGACGAAACGAATGTTTGTGAACGCTAAATGACACAAATTACAAAATTGCACGAATGTAAAAAGATGACGAGTTCTACTCTACCTTTTATAGTATACTTAATTAAAAAATTTGGGGTCTACATAAATGAACTTTGATATAAAAATGTACCAACTTAATGAACGGTGAACTTTTGCATGTTCCGTGCAATATAACTAGCATTTTCAATAGTTGTGCATTATTTGGCCGAAATGAAATGCATGTTTGTCTGCGCCTTAGCGAAACAAATTTTTTAATATTCCTGCCAAAACGGAGTCTACCTAAATTATTGCATGTTTAAACCTTGAAGCTTTGGCGTCCATAAAATTTAATTTTGAAATAAAAGTACTAAAAATGCAGCAGCGTAATGAGCTTGTGCAAAACATTTGCTTACATTTTCGATTGTTGTGCATTACTTGGCGGAGGCGAAATGCATGTTTGTTTTCGCTAAATGAGGAAAAGGGCCCCCCATTGGCAAAAAAGGGAGAGCCCAACAAACGAGGAAAAGTAAATATATTCCAAGATTACCTGTTCCCTGCTTATCGTGTGGCAGAAGTTCGTCACGAGATTGCAAATTTCGGACTCATCGGTTGATAGATTGGCGCCGAATGAATGGGATTGTCAAGAAGCAGTAGAAGCGCATAGCAACATCCATGTCCCAGGTCATGCACGCACACCAAGTGTGGCCTCAGGCGCTCGCACAAAAAAGAATGTGACCACCATCCTGCTGCATCGCACGGTACATACTTTTTTCTTTCTTTTCCTCTTTCGATCACAAAGTTTTCTGCTTCGTCCGCCTCTCTGCAACCGGGAGGATTTACATTTACAAATATTTTTAAATTAGGGATGACGTGACCCTTGAATGGTACTGCCATCTACTGACCTCCATTCGCACTAACATCTTATGAACGTGTACGTACACGCTAGAATGCTTGAAAAAATTTCAATTAAAAAAATAATTATAGTTTAATTTAAAATTCTAGTTTCCTACACTCGACTGATGTCAAATTCTTGGGAAACACTTAGCAAAAACCTCGGTTTTACTCAAATATGAATTCGATAGTCAGTATTTGTCATGTTTTTTCAACAGACAAATTAATTAAATTATGGTTAGAATTTTGAAAATTCTAACCATAGTACTCGCCCCAAATGCAAGCATGTTTAAATTTTTCCAAAAGGCACTGCATTCGAAATTGACGATTTAATAATCATTTAGGAAGTACGTTTAATAATTTTTTCAAAAACATTGATTCACAAATACCTTATTAATTTGCTACAAATTTAATTATCAAAGCAAGTGTATACAAATATTTAGAGTATTCAATCAATATCATTACTTAAAAAATAAATTAAGTTCCGTAAGTACAGTATACTTTATAAGAAAACAAACGTGTATTCAGAACAGAGATGTATTGTCAATGGCATGAAATACTTAAAAAGAATGTATTTAGTCTCAGATTAAATTGATTGGTAATTATTTATCGTTTCTAAAAAGCTCCGCATTAATAAAAAAGTCGAACACTTGCCCCACTAAGTTATAACTTCTCCTTTTTGTTCGAAATTATTTATAAAAATTAAAATAATAGGTGATTAAAGCTTCCGGAAAAAATTGATATATTTCTTTGTTTTCAAAGTTGAAAAGTTACCTACGCACAACTTGATAAAGGACTTAAAACATTAGGAGTGGCATTAGAAATAATTTCATAATGAAATACATTTTCTCAACGAAATATATATCTGATGAAAGCTGATCAATTACTTTCGTTTCATGAAATGCGAATTGTGCTTGTCATGATCATTATGTCCTCGTCTACTGTGAAAACAAACGTGTTCGTCCTTAAAAAGCTCTCTTTTTAATCTGACACCATACTACATCATAACTAACCAGAAAGAATCCAACAATAGCATTCTCTAACATGTAAATGAATCGACTCATTCTAAACCCATTCCCATTCGCCTCTGCTTTTCTAAAATATGTCCCTCCCAATCCGATAGCTCAGCAGACCAGTGAAGACAGCCCCTTTGTAAGAATGCTTTGATGAAAATAATTATTTAAAAATATTTATTTAAAAGCCTTGAGAAATTACAGAAAAAGGAAATGTAACCCGAGTTGTCGCCCTAAAAGTTCTCTCGATATCGAAAAATCTGTCTCCATGAATTGTTTTGCAGCGAGGTTGGATTGTCAAGTTGATTAAAAAGAGGGCTTGGTGACAATTTTATGCAGATGGGTGGCAAGACAATCGTACCCAGTTCTTTTAAGTTAAGCCTACTGGAACTGGGACATACCACCTGCATTCCATTGCAATATATTCAGTTGTTAATCCACTGATCTTCGAAAAGCCTTCAATATATATATATTTTTGCTTAAGCCTGATTCAAGAGCACAGGCGAAATTAGGATTTTTGGTACCTGGGCCAAATGTTTCTGATGCTATCCGAAACAAAATTTACGCATTTAAAATGAAAGTATAATTTAAATAATTAGTATAAAACATACTGATTACTACCGTATTCATTTTAGTAATAAATTATGGTTATCAATAATCAATTTTGAATTGCAATTAATTATTGATCATTCATAATAAAAAGGCTGGGCTTTCTTAATGGGGGATACTTCTCAGACGGAAGTAAGAAAAGACGCCCTCTTTCTTATGCTCTCGAAGACGTTTGCGAGAGAGTTGCATTGCTTTGTCCCTCCTCTCTCTTCTGAACAGTAATGAAATAAGTAATATAATTACAGGAGAGGTAACATTGCAATTGCAATTTTGAACGTTCTCCTGTCTAATGACTCTAAAGATCTATTAAACATTCTATCTCTTCTGAAAAGGAGTGCATGAAAACATTCACTCCACATCAGTGGAGGATCAAGTTATTTAGAGGGTACATATATGTGCAGATATTTTTCTTCGTGATTTTTCTCAGGTTTGTTGATCAAAATATGTTGAGATAATTTTATACAAATATCGCAGACTAAATTTTTATAAATATATAAACTACAATTAATAAAAATTAGTTATATATTATAGTACTTATTTAAGCGTTATGTGAATTCGTATGGAAATTTTCTGAAAAATACTTGATCACATAAGTAATTTGACTTCAATGCCAAAACATTCTAGGCGCGCGTCTAGTGGGTGATCCGCCACACGCAAAGAAGTGGAAAATAGCGTGCATATTTGTACTCAAAATTGTAAAGCATTTTTTCAAGAAAAACCACGTGGTTCAAAATTACGAGGCGTTGTCCTTGATTCTTTCCCCTCGGGATTGATCTCGGACCCTCGCCAATAGCACTTTGTGTTGCTCCAGTGCGACGTTAATTAACCGTAACGAAAGACACTAATAAGCCCTCCTGATCGTAGGCATTCTGCGCATCTCTAATTGAAACAAATTCGAGGTAGCAAGGGTATTTCGAGGTAAGTATGGAACGGACTAAATGCTGAAAAAATGGAAGGGAAACATTTTTCGAGGTACCCAAAGAAAGAATTCGAGACCGTTCCTTAAACCGTTACAGAAATGAAATGTTAAACTTATTGCATGCGTTTCGATAAAGTATACCGTTGAATCTATATGGGATCTGAAGTTTTATTTAAATCGTCAATAAGTTTTAATCAAAGTCAAGCGAAATATTTTTTGGAGGAAAGCAACTTGTTGAGGTTTGCGTGTGACCTTAAGAACGGTCTTGAATCGAGACAAAGAGGTTCGAGCTACCACAGTCCGTTCATACGCACTATCAACTCGGTTTTGATAATGGCCACGCAGATGAGGTGTTCCGAAATCTCGATGATTCAGAAAGCAGCACCGAATCAGATGATTCACGCGCCATCCTTGCGACGGACCCTGCAATCATCTTTGTCACACGGTTCTCCATTTTTGCGGTTTTGAGTCCATTGTTTGTTGACTTCCATTTGAACGTTCCGAGATTGTTCTCAAAACTAGAAACAGTTGTTGATAACCCAAAATTCCCCAAACAATCCTTCGAATCTTTCCCTTCGGATATGATCCCGGACCGTCGCCAATAACCCGTTGTATTGCTCCAGTGCGACATTAAATAAAATATCTACCTACCCCAAAAAATCCTTTAAAATGAATGAAATTATGTACATAAATTTCTTTCATCTCTACCTCGTAGCGTCACGAGATTTCTGATCGCTTTTCCCCTGCATCACTTTCAGTGACTGAATATCCACATCTATGGAAGGGCCGCGGTAGCCCGGGTGGAAGAGTAACGAACTAGAAATCTGAGGGCTGCTACTTCGAATCCAACCAAAGACCGTCGTGTACAAAGGGGGCTGGTGCACGTTAAATCTGTCGTGGCCTCAAATGTCCTCACTTTGGTGTGGTGTGGAAGTTCGGAGAGTGGAGTTCCAGATCAGGTGTGACTTCGTCACCTGACCATGGTTTAAAATTACGTGGTGTTGTCCTCGGATCATTCCCTTCGGAGGAATATCCCTGACCGTCGCCAATAGCCCGTGTGTTGCTCCAGTGCGACGTTAATTAAATACCTACCTACCACATGCATGGGTTGAGAAACATCCAAAGAAGCATCCAAGAAGGTCAAAACCGATTACAAGTTACACGAAAAAGACTACGTTGTCGAATGTATATTTACGTGTACACCCTTCAAATGGTTAAGATTCAAAAAAAATTTTGTTTCTTCCGTTCCATCAATTTTGAAACATTGAAGAGTCTTGAATCACTGTTGACTTGTTAGACTTAGGCTATTTTCGAGATAAAAAGCAGCACTGATCTTCAACCTGAGCTATGGATCGGTTTTTCCAGCTCGAATATTAAAAGGACACGAAATAATTTTCAAAGTATTGACAATTATTTCGAAAGTAGTATTACTCCTTTAATGATTATATATATATTTGTATGTTTTTGTGACATTTTGAATCATTAATGTATCAGAGGTTTCATAGAAAATTAAACACATTGGATCTGATGCATTATGAGGTTCCAAAATTTTATGTCAAAATTTCCAAGATATGAGTATTTTAGCTATTCTAGACCCAAATGCGTTAAGGCTGGTGAAGTTCACTAAGGTAATTTTTCTTTGCATGAAGGTTAGATCTCTTCTCGAGAAACATTTAATGAGTAAACTATAGAATTTCCCCCTTCGTTTTCTCATAACTTTTTTTGTAAGCGGACGGTATGTGAACCTTCAAAGCCCAAACTTAACTTTTCGACAGCTAGTCCCAGCAAGTGTAGAATTTTGATTACTCTATGTAAAGTCTTTTCTCTCCAAGTTTAAAAATCTTTTTATTGCATTTATAATATTGAAGTTCTAGAATTGCAAAGGCCTGGATTAGATTTGATGTTGGGGTTTTAAAGCGGACAAACTGAGCCAAACACAAGACAGAATATGGCCCAATAAAAGTTTAAAATATTTAAAAATTAATAGTCTAAGATGAAGATAAAAGGTAGATTTGAAACGTGTAAAATGTATAGATGAGAATAAAAATATTCAAACAATAGTCAGATGGATAAAACAATATCATTGCCTGCAGCACAACTAATGAAACTGAAGAACTTAATTTGCATATGTACGAAATTTTGAGTGTGAAACAAAGGAAAAGAGGAAGATTGGGCATTTGGTTCCAATTGAATCTTGAACTCTTGGAAGGCATGTTTGAATTTCATGAGGGGTCCATCACCTGACTGGAAGGCAACGTCCTCGAGATGGGATCGATCGGCAACCCTGAGGAGATTCATGAATGGTATGGATCGATCGCCTTGTGTTGTGACGGCAACTCCAGACCTCAAGGCTACTCCGCGCTCCTGTGCACCACATAATCAGACGTACTCACTAGACCAATGGATCTTGGTGTGTGCCCCCTGGTGGTGAGGGAAAGCATTTCCAGGGGTGCGAGAGAAGTTTCGATGGACGACAGCGATTGAATAAAAGACGATCTTATTGAAATACGAGCCAATGCACGTATTCAAATGGAATTTGAAAAACTGGACTTTGAACAATTCTGGTGTACACACTTAGAACCTTATACATAGCTGGCAAAAGCAGCATTGCAGACACTTTTACCATTTTCCACCACCTACCTGTGTGAAATGGGATTTTCATCACTATTGCACATTAAAACAAAAATCAGAAATCGCTTCAATGCAAGTGATGACTTACACATGGCTCTTTCAAAAAACGAGCCTCGCTTCAAAAGTATTGTTATGAATAAACAACAAAGTAGCTATTAAAACTGAGGTGTTTATATATATATATATATATGTGTGTGTGTGTGTGTATATATATATGTATATGTATGTGTAAATGTATGCGTTTATTTTTCAATAGATATAAATTATCTTGCGATAGAAGTAATTTCCCAAAGAAAGAAATATAAACACATTTTTCAAGGGGGTGCGAGAACGTATTTTTAGATTCAAGAGGGTGCCGATCACTAAAAAGGTTAAGAACCACTGCACTAGACGAACATGGAAAAGGTTCGCTGGGGTGTACTTCTCACGAACAAGGCGAACTATCTGGGATCAATCCCAAAGGGAAAGATCCGAGGACAACACCACGTAATTTTGAACCACTGTCAGATGACGAGGTCACACCTGAGCTGGCACCCAAACTGAGGACGCCAACGTGAGAACATTTGAGGCCACGACGGATTTAACGTGCAGCAGCCCCCTTTGTACATGACAGTCTTTTGGTTGAATTCGAACTCGCAACCCTCCTAATCGGTTACTCTTCCAACCGGGCTACCGTGGCCCTTACAACGGTGGACTACGTATTCTACCGTTCGCAATTTGTTTCAAGGCGACTGACTGTACATATGAAGCTGGTGATATTACGGTTACATCTAAAATTCGCTTGTGAATACGCGCTGGCACATCCAGGATGTTCTACTTTGGGAAGGGTCGAGAAAGGGGTCGTCATCAAAATATCGTAATCAATCAAGATTTAATGTTTGCATCACCATTAGAGAGCAGATGTGAAGAATCTGGGATGGACTACTTTCGATGCGATCAGAAATCGGACCTTGAGCATCACAATGCTGAGCTTTGTTCTTCCTCCTGTCGTCGTACCGACTCGGACTGTGTCAATAAGTACCACGATAATAATGGATGGCACAGCTAAGTTCGTGATACTCAAAGAAAAAACAGTCCCCGCAAAACAAGAGATTGCATTGAGCAGGAAGGTTATAATTAAACTGACCCTGCTCAGAGTTCTCTACAGTCTACCGATCAACAGATCTTGATGAAATGCGCTATTCAGACAATGGGGAAAACATTAGGAAAGGAAAAAATAGTTCTAATTCCCGCCACTAGCTGAAAATATAGCGCTTCAAGAACACCAATTATGACAGAGGTATGACTTGATGAGAACAGTAAAATGTAATTTACACACAAAATTATGTGCTCAATATGAAAATCATCTGTCAAATGTTCAAAACGCAATGTGACGTTATCGATACCCACGCGAAGCATTTTGCTAGGAATAAGAGCATTATGCTGGACTTTAGCTCAGAGTATATGCTATTGTTTTTTAATTCGGTTTTTGAAATGGGCACGCAAGACGATATGCAGTTAAACTATTGCTACAGTCCTGATAAAATAATTACACCTAAAACGCGCTTTCTTTCTCGTCTAAAGGCATGATGATCAAGTCAGAATCGTTACACAGTACAAAATCTTCGTTTTCCATAGTAACAGCATGCTGTTTTCAAACTTGCATAGCATTTCTGTTGCAAGCACCAGTGTCTAGAATGTGTTATCTTATTTTCTTTCTTTGCTAATCCCGTGACCTGGATAACATATATACCGAGTTTCAAATAGATCTGTTTCCTAGAACAGGCTGCAAAGGCCTCTGAGTAGGGTCAAGGGGTGAATCATTTTTTCGTGCAGTTTCAAGAGAACATCGAAGCATATCTATTGATGGCAGTGTCGTCACTCGCATTCAACCTTATAAAATTTTAATATAATTTATAATAAATTATTAAATTATATTATTAATTATTATTATTATACTTTTATTATTGATTATTATGTTATGCTTTTATTATTAATTATTATATTATTATTATCAATTTACTAAATCATAATAAATTATTATATTATTATTATTAATGTATTAAATTATAATAAATTATTATATAATTTATGTACCCATTCATATCAGCATCGATACGTACATTTAATATCAGCAAGTGAAGTAAATTTAGTCACAAATATAAAACAGAATTGTTGTAGATTCTTATTATTTCCAAATGATAAGAATTCCAGGGTAAAAAGTTCACAACCGAATCGTATCGCTGACCGACACTATAATAGGGCTGCAGTGAGTCCGAACCGAAGAGATGCAGATTTGTGGGAATAAGTAAAACAGTTATGGATAATTTAATAATCTCTGCGCTATTCCACACACAAAGTTTAAAATTTAGCTATAAGTCACAAGTTGTTAGGCTTGGACTGACAGAGGACAGTGCTAATGGAATGATAAAAGAATCAGATATATTTTTATCCGATCTCAGCGTGGGAGCGTCTCAACTAGAGTAACAACAAAAAACAAAGCAAGAAACAGATTGCTAAATCTTGATGCTATGCTTAGACCTGATGTAGAACGCATGCTCCAAATTTCAATCGTAAATCCAACCTATTCATAACTTTTGTGGAATTATGAGAGATTTGCGAGGATATTCTAGAGCTATCAATGCATTTCATCCCTGTTTTTGTTATTCATATCTTTAAATAAAATCAGTAAGTAATTTTTAAAGCACGTATGTTTTTACCGTGCGTTCCAGTTTGATATAAAATTAAGGCATTTGAAAAACAAATACATCAATTCTAAAAGTGTGCTCACAAGATTCTAATCTCATTCTCAAGAGCGATGGAAACGTTCAAAGATTGCATTTGAATTCGGGCTGTACCCATTCCAATGGATGCTCCTATTCGAGATTGGAAAAACATGTCGATAATCATTTCCAATTTTGTATCGAACCCCCAATCATTCCGTGACTTTTCACTCAAACACTTTGTTTTCTCGAATGCATTTCATAACCAATCTTAGTCATGTATGTATACGGAAAATGGTTTCTTTTTCGATTAGAGTCGTAAGTCCGTAATGCTAAATGAACATACGTTTAATGGTTTGTTGACTGTTTTCAGACATCTACGTGTGCGATGAACGAAACTTCAATTGACGCTGCTTAAATTAGCGCCAACGTGTATATTTAACATTTAAATTCGGGGAGGGCTCTGTGGCCCTCTAAGTACTTTCTAGGTCTGGGCAAATAGGACCAGATATTTTTCTCGTCTTGTCCAATCCCTTCCCATTCATACAGTCATCTAGCTCATAGATGGATTCTTCAAGGGATGTAGGAAGAACGGCAGAAGAGCTCAAGCACCACATTATCAGGGGCAGATACCGCATCTTTGCTTACTCGCATGCCAGATAAAAGTAGGAAACGCGCAATTTGATAACAAGAAATAGTTCAAAAATTTAAAAAGAAATCAAACTCTGAACGTCACTGTTCCCTACCCCTTTCAGGGAGAGGTAGGTAGGTAGTTAATTAACGTCCCACTGGAGCAACACAATGGGCTATTGGCGGCGGTCCGGGATCAATCCCGAAGGGAATAATCCGACAACGTCCCATCATTTTGAACCACGATCAGATGACGAGAACAACACCTGAGCTGGCACCCCACTCTCCAAACTTCCCCACCACGCCAACCTGAGGACATTTGAGGCCACAGTGGATTTAACGTGCACCAGCCCCCGACTGTCTTTGGTTGGACCGAGCTTCGAACTCGCAACCCTCCGGTTGTTAATCCGCTGCGCTTCCAACTGGGCTACCGTCTCCCCTCTTTCAGGAAGAGAAGTGTGTGTGTGCGGGGGGGGGGGGTGAGGTACTGGCGTCCCAACTCTTTGAAATGCTTAAGACTACGCATTCTTTGCTTGTTTAAGCTAACGATCCAATTGCAAAAACCTGGATTTACACTATTTTAGTTCTCAACATTGATTTCTGTAGCATCAGGGGCCGTCGTGGCTCAGTGGGTATGCCCACTGAGCTAGCAACCTTCGAGTTGTTGTACATAGGCTGCGCACATTCGATTCCTGTCAGGTGCATTCCTCCCTGGGTGTATTTCTCTCTTCTGTGTCAGTAAAACTTTCATTATGTATGTGTCTGTCTATTACGAGGAGTGTTCAAATGAAAAGGTACGAAACGTCGTAAAAACCAAACCGGTTGAAATTTGAATATGCCGCTTTGGGATAACGTAGTGAGACATCTAAGGAAGCGAATGCACGAGTACGGCGTGGTTGTGCGCATGCGCGGGTGCTCGCACATGACGCAGAAGAGAAGCATGCAGTTGTGTGTTCCGTCCAATTGACGCGGCAGTGCGTGTGAGGACATCATGGCGTTCACATTGCAAAATTCGACGATTGAGGAGCAGCGAGGTGTTATCAGATTTCTGATTGCGGAAGGTGTTAAACCGGTAGGTGAGACACTCCGTAGCCTACGCAAGTCCATCAAGAGCAAACGGCCTGGGCTGCTCACGGAGGGAGTGATTCTGCTCCACGATGACGCGCGTCCACACGTCTTCAGGGTCACACAAAGTGTACTGGCCAAGTTCAAGAGGGAGCAGCTTGAGCATCCACCCTGCAGCCCGGACATATCGCCCTACAACTTCCATCTGTTTTGTCCGCTAAAAAACATCTCAAAGGGAAGCGCTTCAACTCGGACGACGAACTGAAGGACACAGTGGAGGACTGGCTCTTGTCACAGCCACAGGAATTCTGGGAACAGGGAATCCTTCGGCTCGTGAAACAGTAGGATAGTTGTGCTCAGTCCTCTGGTGATTACTTTTGAATAAAGACTTCAATTATACCCACAGTGTCGTTTCGTACCTTTTCATTTGAACACCCCTAGTACTTGATGTTGTATATCTTGCGTCTGACGCAGCATGGCCAAATATGGCCCTTGCGCCATAAATCACCCTAAAAACCAACCATCCTGTAGCATCAATAACACTTTGATTGGTATCTCCATCCTGTCGAAAAATACACTGCTGGCCACCGTAAATGCAACACCCTGAAGGAAGCATGCAAATAATATGAAATTTACAACATGCATTAGCGGAGGTGAGATATGCAAATGATTAGAATTTCAGCGCAGACGCACATCACGCGCGCCTGTGGCGCCACTTCAAAGCGCTATTTAAGGCTTGGAGATTTCGACGATTTCAAGTACGGCAATTGTGTTTTTTCTTGTGGTTTTTTTCAAAAAAACGATCAATTATGCCTCGTAGAAAACAGCGATCATCTTTTGATCAGGTATCCGAGTTCGACAGAGGAAGGATAGTGGCCTACCGAGATTGTGGATTATCTTTCAGGGAAATCGGTAGTCGTGTTGGATGAAACCAAACAACTGTAATGCGGATATGTGATCGTTGGATGCAGGAGGGTACGACGGACCGACGTGTTCGATCGCATCCACCTCAGTGCACCACTTCACGTGATGACAGGCATATTGTGCGTATGGTAGTGACGGATCGCTCAGCCACATCACGAACCATAGCACAGCACATTCAGTCTGTACCGCATCATCCAGTGTCTGCGCGTACCATTCGACGCCGTTTAAAGCAGAGTGGTCTGTCCGCAAGACGTCCATTGCTTCGTCTACCCTTGACGCAGAACCGCAGACGTTTCCGCCGCCAATGGTGCGATGAAAGAAGGATGTGGACGGCAGAATGGAATGAAATTGTCTTTACTGACGAGTCACGCTTCTGTCTGCAACACCACGATGGTCGGATTCGAGTCTGGAGACACCGTGGAGAGAGGATGCTGAACAGCTGCGTTATGCACCGCCACACTGGTCCTGCACCGGGTATTATGGTATGGGCGGTATTGGATATCACTCTCGCACTCCTCTAGTACGCATTGCCGGTACTTTAAACAGCCAGCGCTACATCTCCGAGGTGTTGGAGCCAGTTGTCCTTCCTTACCTTCAGGGCTTGCCCACAGCCATATTTCAACAGGATAATGCGCGACCACACGTGGCACGCATTGTCCAAGGGTTCTTCGTCAATCGCCAGATTGAATTGCTTCCCTGGCCAGCTCGCTCTCCGGATCTTTCGCCGATAGAAAACATGTGGTCCATGGTTGCTCAACGATTGACCCAGAATACATCCCCAGCTGCCACACCAGATCAACTTTGGCAACGTGTGGAAGCTGCTTGGTCTGCTGTACCCCAAGAACACATCCAAAGTCTCTTTGAATCAATGCCGAGGCGTGTGGCAGCGGTGATCTCCAACAATGGCGGCTACTCTGGCTACTGATTTTGGCAGGAACCACACTTCACAGAAGTCTATAAATTTAATCATTTGATACTTGGTCAACATGTTATCTACAAAATAAATTTTGTTGTGATATCTCTTGTCTTTCTTGGTGTTGCAATTTGGGTGGCCAGCAGTGTATATTGTTCTATTTTTTTGTTTAGTGTAAATAAGAGACGGCAGATAAACTGTTAATTTTTATGTTGCTCGAACTCTGTTATTGTTTACACAATTTTAAGCTGTATTTTTTATTATATTGTCAAAAACAAGTGTTCTTTTTTTCAATTTTAATTTCTTCTTATATATAAATAAAATAATTATTTAAAGTAATTTTTTATTATTAAAAGATATAAGATAATTTCTGCAGTTATTAAAAATTTATTGTAATACATCCAACTTATAGTTTTATCATTTCTTTACCCACTTTGGGAAAACTTTTGTTACTTTCATTCATTTTAGCCGACCATGCCCAAGCCAAAAATAACAAATGAACATAATGGAAGCCCCAATGGGTTGAGCCCTTAAAAGTATTGGTGCCTCTCGTTACAAAGGCCATTCATTTCACAAGAGCAAAACCACTGCGCTGAGACGAGCGAGTGCATGGATGACGCAATGGCGGATGATGTCATCTCCCCGCGGTAAGTGAACTGTCTTCTCCTGTTCGGTTGACGTTACCCACTTCTGCATTCCAGGCCTTTCACACAGTATAACTAAAACTCCAATGCTGTTATTAACTTCCAAAAATGTGAAATTTTTTTATCAGGGCTGTTCCTGAGTGTGATGTGCTGTGCGCGCACTTGCACGTGACCAGAAAATACCAGCCGAAAGATGACCGTGGTATACCCCAACTTGAAATGAAACTGTTTAATAATAGTTCTTTGGATATTTGTTAATTATCACACTTTCTTCGATTCTTTTTGCGGTTATGTTAAGAGACTGAGCACATTTGTTCTTTATTTACATTGGAATATAGTGCGGCTCGTGTGAGAAAATACAGGACTCTGGGGATGTCCATTTGTAGAAAAAGAGGTAACCTCGCAAGGCAAAAGGGCTGCCATACGCAAAATCATGTATGGCGACCACCATTGGTGATAATGTGTTTTTCAAACTTAAACATGACTGAAATCTTCGAGGATTCATTAACTGGAATTTCGTCTTTGCGAAATGTAGTAGTGTAGCTTAGACAACTGGGGATGTCAAGGTTAGATCGTAATAAAACAAATCGTGCTTAGCTCTAGACCGCATATAAACTAACCCGTTGCCGTTGTTTCCTTCTGTAAAGACAACACAACAAATAATCCTTAGCGCTAAGTTAAAGGAGTTCAAGAGGCGCAATCTTAGCAATGCTGTACGGATGATCCAAACGTTATCTTGAGGCTGTCTTTCATAAATACGAGGATAGGACGTTAGACAAGGACCCACTGAGCTTATATTATCTCAACTGGATACTAGCCTCAATCGGAGACTAGTGGAGTGGTGTACTAAAACTTCGCAGGATAGAAAACATTAAAGAATTAGAAACCATTGGCATACGCATTCCCTTGTGAAAATCAAGGATGTTAAAATCACTCAGATAAACGTTAAAAAATCGTCGTTTTTGCTTCTGGATTTATCGATTATTATTTACCGAAATTTAATTTTTTTTTATCAGCGGGCTTATATAGACGATAAAATGCACTATCACCTTCAGAAGGAAAGGAAAAACGAGCAATCGAAAGAACGAAGTAACAAATCTCTGTTAAAATGATTATTCTTTAGGTTTTATAATTCATTAACCTTCCAGGTGGTTTCGACGAGGTATCTCGGACATCAAGATCTCACCAATTTTGCTAATGACGAGAAAACTCGTCATCAAGATATTGCCGATTTTTTAATGATGACGAGACTAAGATCTGGTCCGTATTCTTTCTAATGACGAGATATCTCGTTCATTAAGATCTGGTAAGTTTTACTAATGACGATATACTTCGTTGAGTCAGGGAGGGTTACACGTATAAAAAAATTTGTCAGTTTTTGTTTTTAATAGCTTTTATGAGTCGCTTTTGGAGCTTTTACCAAATTAATTACCAGTTCATTCCTCAAATTACTTATATAGACTAATATAGACATATATAGACTTATATAGACATGCTAATGACGATATACTTCGTTGAGTCAGGGAGGGTTACACGTATAAAAAAATTTGTCAGTTTTTGTTTTTAATAGCTTTTATGAGTCGCTTTTGGAGCTTTTACCAAATTAATTACCAGTTCATTCCTCAAATTACTTATATAGACTAATATAGACATATATAGACTTATATAGACATGCTAATGACGATATACTTCGTTGAGTCAGGGAGGGTTACACGTATAAAAAAATTTGTCAGTTTTTGTTTTTAATAGCTTTTATGAGTCGCTTTTGGAGCTTTTACCAAATTAATTACCAGTTCATTCCTCAAATTACTTATATAGACTAATATAGACATATATAGACTTATATAGACATGCTAATGACGATATACTTCGTTGAGTCAGGGAGGGTTACACGTATAAAAAAATTTGTCAGTTTTTGTTTTTAATAGCTTTTATGAGTCGCTTTTGGAGCTTTTACCAAATTAATTACCAGTTCATTCCTCAAATTACGTTTAAAAGCGAGCATTCTCTAGCTCCAAAATTGGATTGAGCTCAAAAGTCTTGAATAGAATCACCAGGAGTGCCAGTGTCTCTCTACCACTAGAAGTACTCCCGCCACGCAGTCTGAGGGGAAAGTCGTTATATGAACCATAGAGGAAACATAAAAGTAGAGTGAGGAATAACCTTTTTATGTGCCCAGTATCATGTGACCAAAACTAGTATAGTAACGGTGACCCTTAGACTGCTTTCGTCGGCTGGGTTCATTCATCATCCAATTGGTCGTCCCCGGGGCGGGAGAAGACGCCCATCCATTGATTCATCATCTGATTGGTCCATTGATTGATTATCTGTAATCAGACTTTTCCAATATCGCCATTTTAGTTGCCACTCTATGGAAATGCTGATTCACATACCTACCCTATCATAAGATGTTACATCGCCAAATGAGAAGATAAGATGCCAAATCGGCCAACCAAGTCAATTTTTCGCAGAGCAGTCACGTGACTACTGGCCGACGACATGCTGGTCACACTTCCTGACGCTCCTCTCAACAACAATGCTCAGTCTACTTTTATTTCACGTTTACGGTATGAACAGGGTTCGTTCATTTTAAGTTGGGCGACTCTGGGGAATGTGTCTCAGTTTAATTTTGTTTTTGGCGAATGTTGGCTGCGGGCGTTAAGAGGTTGTTTATTAGTATCGATCTTTCAGGCAACCAGTAAAAATCATTGCAAATATATTCGTCATTCAGTGCGCCTATGTGACAAGTACATTACAAATACATACAAAGTCTTGAATACATTTCTTTATGGAAAATGGGATAAGATTCGTCTCTACGGCAAAAGACAGGCGAAGACTTTGCGGCGTGAGCAGTCCTAGTGGCAGACAGTAACAAAATCCCTAAATTGTCAATACAGCAATTCTCATGGTAGACCATTATCCCGTTTTTCATAAGGATTGCTTGAAATAATACTTTTCAGTTTGCGACACTGAGCACTTGCGACAAATTGAAAATAAATGTGTTATGATTGCTGTCCAGAAGACCTATACTTGTAGAAACACCATCTTTCATCCGAAAGATTCGAGAAAACAAACATTGGTGTGTGATTTTTTTTTACTTGGGTCGAGCGTCAATCCCGAAAGTATGACTGAAATTAAAACAAATTTTAATTGAAAAATGACACAAAATGCACACCCCAAGAACCCAAACCCAAATAATGCTCTAAAAATATGAAAAAGTGACTGTAAATATCAAAAAGTGCTCTGAATATTAAAAACAAATGCATTTGAAAAAAATAACAGGGCCTAAAATTAAAAAAAAATGCACTTTTAAAAGTTCTGTACCAATTTGTAGCTTTAAAAATTGAAAAAGCAAACTCCAACTAGCATCTTAAAAGTACTTTGTCTATCTTGAAAATTGCTTCCGTTACAAAGTCCGCACCTGTCTTTTTTGTTGTAAAAACGGATCTCATCCCTTTATCTTTTGGGGATGGTTCAGGAATCATTCAAGCCCTTGCACCATAAGTCCAAAACCAACCAAGAATCATTCAAATTGGTCACTTTTGTGCACTCAACCATCTGAGCATCACGTAATTTTGGTAAATGGTAATTAATTAGCGTCGCACTGGAGCAATACACCGGGCTATCGGGTCCGGGATCAACCCCGAAGTGAAAGATCCGAAGACAACGGCTCGTAATTTTTACCACGGTCAGATGACATTTGGTCGGTTAACACTTGAGCTGGCACCCCACTCCAAATTTCCACACCACTCCAATACGTGATTTTGGAGTAGTGTAGTACTGCTTTTACCTCACAACACACACGTAATGACTAAATAATCACATTCATTGGTTAAAAGAATCCTAGAAAAAATCCTGTTTGTTAAGAAGGTAGAAACTGATTAGAAGTCATGCAAGGAAGACTGAAGGTTGTAGAACTGCAGGTAGATGCATGTGAACTTCTCAGAGGGTTAAAGACGAATCAGATATGTATTGATTGGGATTTTTACTTGTTTCGCGTTAAGACCTGGCCGCGGTTAGAAGATTAGCAACCGGAGGGTTGCGAGTTCCAAACTAGGTCCAGCCAAAGACCGTCGTGTACACGGGGGCTGGTGCTCGTTAAATCTGTCGTGGCCTCCAATGTCCTCACATTGGTGTGGAAGTTTGGAGAGTGAGTTGCTATCTCAGGGATTGCCTCGTCATTTGACCGTGATTCAAACTTACTTTGAGTTGCTCTCGCATCTTTCCCTTGGGGGTGATCCCGGACCGTCGCCAATAACCCGGTGTGTTGCTCCAGTGCGACGTTAATTAAATACCTGCCCGTTAAGACCTATACCAGTAAACTTCCTATGCCAACATTTGCTAAAGCCAAAAAAATCAAGACTTCCTACTAGCTCCTTCTCAAAATGAACGAGCCCCCACACTTGGCGGAGGGAGGAGTTCTCGTGGCAGAGCGATAATAACCGACATCATGCGATGGTGGGAACAGCCCTTTTTGGGTGGGTAGATCGGTTGATTGCGAATTACAAGTTAGGACTAATTATGCTCTCGTTGCAGTGAAAATAATGTAACATTGAAAATTATAACATAATCAATGATCAAAGTGATAACAAACTATGTGAGGCCAACACAAGGAGAAGCGTTGGTCAGAAGGAACCATTGAATCCCCGAGGAACGTTGGTGGGGTGCCCTTGAATGGCCATCTGGGCTACAAGAAAGAAGTCGATCTGTAAGGGGTAGAGGGAATTCGACCAGCGGAGACAGGAGGACGAATGTGCGATGGTCCTTTCGCTATTATAGGTAAGATATTGAGCTGTAAATATACTTATTAACGTTGTGTAAATAAAAATATTAATCAAGTATCCATGAAGTGTCACTCTCTCTGGTAACATATATGTAGATAATAAAGAACCGCAAACACGCATAAAAAGCGATGTTTACAAAATAGATAAAAGTATCGATGAAAGAAAGAGTAATAACATTGACAGTTATAATAAAAGAATCAAAACATTTCATACACACCATGATTGCAAAAATGGGGGAGTACATTTAAAACACATTGATTCAATACATGGATATGGGTATTTGGGTATTTCAATTAACGTCACACTGGAGCAACACAATGGGCTATTGGTGACGGTCCGGGATCAATCCCAAAGGGAAAGATCCGAGGACAACACCACGTAATTTTGAACCACGGTCAGATGACGAGGCAACACCTGAGCTGGCACCCCACTCTCCAAACTTCCACACCACGCCAACGTGAGGACATTTGAGGCCACGACAGATTTAACGTGCACCAGCCCCCTTTGTACACGACGGTGTTTGGCTGGATTCGAACTCGCAACCCTTCGGTTGCTAGTTCGTTACTCTTCCAACCGGGCCACCGCGGCCCTCAATACATGGAATGTTGAATTATAAATCAATACTGTTAGAGATGCCTCTAACCGTAACTGTGTAACTGTATTGCCTACTCTGTGTTGTTCTTTTTACGCCCTGCATGCTGTTCTTAGCTGTTTTAAGATATGTCTTCCATAAACTATTATTTAACTGCTTAACACTGATTGCTTTATAATTACATTTTGGTAATATGTTTAAGTTTGAAAATCATGAGATGTAGGAAAAGAAACGTTGATCAGCAGTAACACAGTTAAAATATATCAAACATGCCGTATGTAAAGGGCTAACAGCAACACGAAAAGAAACCCTGGAATGGCTCACCGAATGAGTATTTGAGTTGTCTGGCACCTCCAGAAGGCATCGAAGCAGACAACTCAGTGACCCCGTTTAGGTGCACACCGGAGTGGTATTTATCTCTGCTCGACTGGCAACTGTGATTCACTCTCGTTCCGTCTCCTTCCTCAAGGTCGGGAAATACCTCCTGCTCATATCGGCGTGTTTTCTGCACACTCGAATCACGTGGCAGGTAGGTTATTCACGTCGCACTGGAGCAACACATCGGGTTATCGTGACGGTCCGGGATCAATCTCGAGGTTAAAGATCCGAAAACAACACACCGTCATTTTGAATCAGATGACGAGGTTAACACCTGAACTGATCACTCTCCAAACTTCCACACCAAGCCAACGTGAGGACATTTGAGACTACGATAGATTTACCGTGCATCAGCCCCCATTACCATCTTCCAGCCTCGGGGATTTTGAAAACGTTGAAAGCAAAATATACCGTTTTAAGCAGTGTAATGTAATATATGTTAGTTAAATCAGGTAGTGTTATCAAGAAAAGGAAGTGGTATGATTTTAGTTTTCTAGTGACAACAATTTTTCCTTTTAGCTGAAGCGTTTGTTCTTTTTGTTAGTAAAAATTATCTCAAGGTAAGGTATTCTGTAAAACTTAGAAGTATTTTTGAGGGAAATTTCTACATAGAATTTTTTCACACCCTGCACGAAATGAAAGGCTTATGCTAAAGGATCGAAAAATAACCAAAAATTCCCTACAAATTTCGGGCCGCGGTGGCCCGGTTGGAAGAGTAACGGACTAATCCAACCAAAAGACCATCCTGTACATGGGGCGGTGATTCACATTAAATCTGTCGTGGCCTCACGTTGGCGTGGTGTGGAAGTTTGGAGGGTGGGGTGCCAGCTCAGGTGTGACCTCGTCATCTGACTTTGGTTCAAAATTAAGTGGTATTGTTCTCGGACCTTTTCCTTCGGGATGGATCCCGGACCGTCGTCAATAGCCCGCTGTGTTGCTCCAGTGAGACGTCAATTAAAAAAACCTAAAAAATACCTGTTTAGCCTAGCCAATAGCCCGTTGTGTTGCTCTAGTGTGACGTTAATTAAAAAGTACCTGTTTAGCCTAGCCAATAGCCCGTTGTGTTGCTCTAGTGTGACGTTAATTAAAAAGTACCTGTTTAGCCCAGCCAATAGCCCGTTGTGTTGCTCTAGTGTGACGTTAATTAAAAAGTACCTGTTTAGCCTAGCCAATAGCCCGTTGTGTTGCTCTAGTGTGACGATAATTAAAAAGTACCTGTTTAGCCTAGCCAATAGCCCGTTGTTTTGCTCTAGTGCGACATTAATTACCAACCCTACAAATTTCAACAAATGACCAAAAATATGTCCTACAAAGTTTTAACAAATGACCCCAATTTTTTTATCTAAAAAATGCCCTAATAATTAGAAATACCGAAAAATGACATAAAAACTGTACCTATCTAGAATCAGATTACGAACGAAATTTCTGTCTCCACGGGCATTGCCTACAAAGTGTTCATGAAACGACGACGAGTCAACAACGTCCGATAGGTAACCGTTAAATTAAGTTGTTCCGTTCGTTGCAAACTGATATAAAATCTATTGCAGATCAGCAATAACCGTTAAAACTGTTATCGTAAAGCAACAGTTCTACCCATCTCTAGTACAGAGATGCTTCTGAGAAGGAAGAAGTACCTTTTGTGAGGGGTGTACCTGACTGGACCGTCAAAACAAATCCGTAACTCTGTAAGTGACTTGCGAATATTTACTGCGAGTGGAATGATCCATCAGTCTAAAATGTACTCTTTTGAAGGGGTATCTGTCAGTGAAACACCACACACACATTCGCAATTAGGACTAACCCAACAACAGTCACGGTTGGTTGTTTTCTTGGGGGTTCTACTGCGCAAGGGTTATATTTGGCCATGCTGCGCCAGACACAAGACATACAATATCAAGTAATGGACAGACACACACAATGAACGTTTTACTGACACAGAAGAGAGAAATACACCCAAGGACGAATGCACCTGACAAGAATGGAATCTTCACTGCCGACACAACTCGCAGGTTGCTAGAGCAGTGGGCTTTCCCACTGAGCCACGACGGCCCCAACAAATAACTGTCACGGAGAAACGCTCAGATATATAACGTGGATAGTTAAAATGTTAATAATAACAATAACGGTAAGAGTTGGAAATAATTGCAAATTAAAAGAAAAATCAAAGAAACAATGTGCGTAAATTTTATTATACAGGCCCGCTAAAATTTGGCCCCATACATTTCGGGTTCCTTCCTGCCTTAGTGATAAATTGAATGCTAGACTTATGCGGGAGGGTCTGTTTTGTCTGCAACGTAACCACGCGACACCGTTTCACATCTGAATTGTAACGTCGGAGATAATCGATTCCGTCTGACCTGAAACTTAACCCAGCTCTGCGAAACGGTCTCGTTCCCCGCTGCATTCCAAGAGAACGATTTTCGAAAATCTTTCCTGTTTTTGAACGAACAGAACGAATCGGTGCTGGAATCCTTACTTCTGAGTGGCGCAACTTTTTTTCTGCATTTCATTAGACTTAATATGTGACAGCAACGTCGCGTAACGTCAATGACTGGAACGAAATAAAAACAAATCTACGCTTGGCCTTAGACAATCTTACAAGTCAAGTCCTCTGTGTGATTTCTTTTCCGCAGACAACACAAGTCGCTACAGCCTTAAGATAAAGGCGCAGCGGTAGCCCGTTTGGAAGAGTAACGGATTAACAATCGGAGGGTTTCGAGTTTAAAAATCGGTCCAATCAAAGACCGTCGTATACACGGGGGGCTGGTGCACGTTAAATCTGTCGTGGCCTCAAATGTCCTCACGTCGGCGTGGTGTGGAAGTTTGGAGAGTGGGGTGCCAGCTCAGGTGTGACCTCGTCATCTGACTGTGATTCAAAATTACGTGGTGTTGTCCTCGGATCTTTCCTTTCGGGGGATGATCCCTGACCGTCGCCAATAGCTCCTGTTCGATTTTAATTAAATACCTGCCCACCAAGTTGGTGCCTATGGAAGACACAAAATGTAAAAGAACTCTAACATTTTCATAGGCAATTAGTTATTTTCTACGCTTACATATATGTATATGAACTCCAAAACAATTAACATTGTAAAATGAAATACGTGAACGTATCTTTCACAGGTGATTAAATATCGCTTTGAGTGAATCAGACCTACGCATGAGTTTGAGTGAATATTCTAATTTCTATGAACTATTATATCCCGGCAGACAGGGGGGACCACGAAAAATATTTTGACACATGTGTTTTTTGAAAATATAATTTTTCTTTTACTTTTTTAAAATATCCAATAGAGCAACCCCTTGATGGAAGTGAAAGATATTTCGAAATTAATTTTGATAAACTACAATTGTTTTAAAACATGTTTCGTTGTCAATTTTTCGATCATTTATTCGATTGTGCTGCCATCTAGTAGAAATATTGACAACTAGAAACTACGATAATTTCTTTCCGCTTGGAAGTAATAACTTTTCAAATACTCTAAAGTCCAGGGAAAGTAAAGTTACTTCTTCAACTAGTCATATTCTTGACGCGATTAAATTAATCAATGAAGGGAAGAGTTTTTGCAGGTGGATAAAGATTTTCAATTGTCAAAATCTGCTGTTCAAAGTGTGAAGTATGCAGAGGCTCCTAATAGAACAATACCATATTTCGTAGCAATTTGGTATGCGGTATGGTTTTCTCATCCGAACAGGAAAAATCACTTGTTGAATATATTTTGACAGATAGCAGAATGCATTATGATTTGACGACAATGCAAAAGAGAATTCTCGCTTACCAATATGTGCCAGTGCTTTAAAAATAAAATTTCCACATCCATGGAAAGACAATACTCGACATAAAGAATTATCACTAAGGTTCCTTGAAGGAATAAATTTGGGAAGAGTAAGTAAAAAGACACCCACAAGCAAAGACAAAAAGACATCTTGACAAATGTGGATGTCTTTGTAAACAACTTGAAATCAGTTTGAGTAGATCAATGTAAAACACGGATTCACAGATTACGATAAAAATTCTTTCCTTCGTGGTCACCCAAAGCAAATTTGTATGTGTGCGTTGTTAATTAGCTCGAATAAGTAGGCTGCAAATGACTGCTCCCACCGGCAAATGCAAGCTTTCCTCAGGAAATGCATGATTCTTGACTGATTGGGTTGATTTGTAAGAATTTTGAGGGACAAGTTTTCAACAATTAGCTACAACTAACCAAGAGTTAAAGTTGTTCTACATCATGTGATTGCAGAATCGGTAATAATATCCAATAAACAGAAATTCCAAGCATAGCTGTTCCAACTCACCAACTTATTTACTTAATGGTGCTTGAGATTTCTGTTTATTTGATGGTCTTTTGACTTTGATGGATTTCACACTCAAGGTTTCTTAGTACGTAAATACGTCGCTGTAAAGTAACTTTTTATACTACAAGATTGAGATTCAACTGAGGGCCATGCAGAGGGGTGCAGGAACACCCTTTTTCTGTTTGAAGCAAGTGACCTTTTAAAAGAGTTATTAATTGGGTGGTTATGCAGGGATTATATTTGCTCAAAGCTTTATTCCAGATTCACTTGAAATTAAAATTTCGGATAGTACACAACATCCATAATGTCCTAATCAGTTGGCTTTTCAAAAATACCTTTTGGTGAACATATTTTTGTCGTACACGTAATTTCATTCATGTCGGTTTCTATTTCCCCTTGGGTGTATTTCTCTCTTCTGCGTTAGTAAAACTTTCCTTGTGTGTGTCTATTACTTAATATTGTCCGTCTTGTGTTTGGCGCATCATGGCTAAAGATGGCCCTTGAGCAATAAAACCCAACGTGCATTCCTCCCTGGGTGTATTTCTCTCTTCTGTCAGTACATACTTTCATCGTGTGTGTCTATTTGTATTGATATTGTGTCTATGCATTATGTCGAGCCAATGAGCGCCGAGAACAACGTGATTGACAGATGGACAGGATTATGCAGGCCTTTGCGTTGGTAAAAGAGCGAGTTGGAGAATATCTAACTTCGACGCAACCGCATGACGAATTTCGATTGGTCGAAGTTTCGAGTAAACATTTCGATTTTAGCAGTGATGTCTTGGACCATGGCTACCGAAGCTGAAGTTAGCGAGATATTTATAATGGAAGTTCAGAAATATCCAACGTTGTTTAACGCTGGTCATGCATTATATAAGAATTTGACTGCCAAACGAAACGCATAGACAGCGGTTTCACAGGTTGTTGGAATTCCTCGTCAATACATGTCTTTTCACTAATCTCTATTATGCATTTGCATATTTGTTTTGTTTGCGCAATTGCATCAGAAATAATAAAACGTCTTAGTTTATGCTCGTGTATAATTGTTGAGTGCATTTATTTCAACGATTCTGAGTCATTTTTAAGTTTGTTGTCAAATTAAAGTGAGCGCCAAAATTTATTGATGCATTTTGCCGGTACTGATTACATATATGGGTTACCTGATCGTTACCTCAGAGCTTCCGAATATTATTTTCTTGCGATATACCTTTAAATAACTTTCATGAAACTATTTAAAAATGCACTTTTTTCAAAACTGAAGTCGAGTTTACAGTTCAATGAGATAAAGAAACGTGAAATAGTGTTTATTTTGTAAATTAATTTGCGATTTAAAACGGTTATAAATTTGTTTAAACTATTTTTCATTTCATTACAGCCCACCCACTAGCTGTTTAGCTGTGGGTGGCTGTTTTTTTTTGTTTTTTTATAACTCAAAGTAGTGTTTTGTAAACATTTGTGGATGTAGGAAAATTAATTCCCATTTTACTTCCTCTTTTGACCAATCATTGTTGCTTTCTCAACCGTTCCAAACACGACACTTTCACTTCAGCTGAAGAGCATGGTTGAGAGGAAATGGACGTAATAACTTGTCTGATTTTCTATACACAAATGTTCTTTTCCCTGTGATTGTGGTGTCTTCGTTGCTCAGTGGGTTTACCCACTGTTCTAGTAACCTGCTAGTTGTATGCGGCACAGGTCCAATATCTCCCTGGGTGCATTTCCCTCTTTTGCACCTAAAATCTTTGTGCATGTACATTGCTTGAAGTTATCTGTATGGTGCAGCATAGCTAAGTATGGCCCTTGTGCCGTTGAAACCCAAAGAAACCACGAGATTGATTTTCAGTTTCCTAGTAGTAGTGTTTAATGACGAAAATGCTTCGAATCACTACTTTGAACAGAATTATCGACATTAATTTTATTAATTCTTCTACTGATAGTACTTCGGTTTCAGTTCAAGTCCTATTGTGTTCCTACTTTGAATGAATGCTAATCATTTGAATAATTAAACTTTGTCTACCTTGAACGTCAATCTAAATGGAGGCTACTGCGGGACTCCTTCGTTAGAAGAAATAAATTCAGGCCCAGTGCCAGCCAATACTCAAAAGCCAAGGGTTCATTTTGAATCCATGACTCTTATCCTACCTTTTATAATACCTAGGAAGTAAATATCTGTTGTAAAATTAAAAAAATTAATTGATGCTTGTGATGAATTGGAAGGGTAAAATTCACAAGTGATGTGATTCAAAATTACTTGTGGAGAATCGTGGGACGAAGGTAAAACATTGTGCATATGCAAAACAGTTCAGTCGACGTCGACATGTGCAAAGCACCGGCGCACGTCGGAACGAGTACAAAACGGCTTCGAGCGGCATGGCTAGTTTAAACAGAAATTTCGCAATTGCTGTGGTACGGAGCGTTGTTAACAATCAATAAGGACGAAAGATGTCACAAAGATGCCAACCGGACATGTTTGTGAAGGGACGAATTATTGGAATGCTGGAATCCGGTCGATACCAAACCGAAGCGTCTCGAATTCTGAATGTGCCTCAGTGCGATCTTCAGACTGACAGGTTTCAAACCACTGGAGATGTTACCCGACGACCAGTACCAGGTTGGCCAAAGGTAACAACCGCTCGACAAGACCGATATTTGGCGATAACTGATCGACGTCAGAGGAACCGTTCTGCCTTACAACTGGGTTCAGCCCTGATAGCAGCCACAGGAGTCATTGTTTCAAGACAAACTGTTTACAGGAGACTCAGACACGTTGGTTTCTGCCAGACGACTAGCACATAAACAATTATGCTTAACTTTTGGACATGAGTGTATTTGTACAAATGTAACTTTTGGTTGCTTTGTTTCGGTAATTTAATGGTTGTGACATCAATGTTATTGGTTCATGAAAAAAGTACATCATCATTTGACTTGTACAAAGCACACAGGTGTCAATTTCATGCTATTTGAAAGTAAAACATTTTTGAAATTAATTCTCAATATTGTCAAATGCTAACGTCTTAATAGAAAAGTCATTTGACTTGAAGTGTAATTTCGAAAGTCGAGTGTAGAAAGAATTCGCATTACTTGTACAATTTCAGTTCCGCCCAATATTAACTTTTATGTACAATTTAAAATTACAGGTGTATACCCACTCTCCAAAAGAATGGACTTTTGGGAGAATTCTGTCATAGAACTTATAAAAAGGCAAGTACAGTGACATCTGGGATGATTTGTTTGGCCAATTTGTTGGCTTTGGAAGACCTTCGATATTAATGAGAAAAAAGGAAGACAGTTCTTGATATAATTTATTCTGTGGGAAATCCGGGCCGCGATAGCCCGGATGGAAGAGTAAACGGATGAGCAATGTGTTTATATGTAATGCTGAAAATATATTTCAAATTATTAAAATTGTTGGGTCAATTTGTATTATCTTCAGCTGTTCCAATTCTTTAATATTTTATTTTGTTTGTGTTATATATGCTAATTGCAATTTGTAGTTTAATTTCATGCATTGATTCCTAGAACTTTATAAAAAAATATATTAGTTAATAATTGTATACAAAAATTTGTTAACGCTGCTTATTTTTGAATATATTTCAAGAAATTAAAGAGATGTAAGATTAAAAATAAACATACAAATTGTGTAATCTTTATTTCATATTTGAATCTTCTAAAGGATTACAAATAAAATTTCCTCCAATATATATATATTTGTGTTTCAAACCTTCAGGATTAATTGTACTTCACGAGTAATCACACAAAGCATCATTATCAAATCAAACATGAAAAAATTATTTGATATTTCAGCACAAAGTTTTTAAAGCGAATACATTTTTTGTTAAAAGTTGTATTTTGTGGCATGTGCAATAATAGAACTTGTTTTAAAATTTAATTGACCTTCTGCCACTATGACAAAGAATATTCAATGTTCCAAAGTCTTAGTTGATTTTTTTAGTTTACATTCTTTCAATAATGGCAAAATTCCTCTTAAAATTTACTTCATTCTAACTTATATACCGATTTAAATTGAATACTTTGTGATGTTACGTTTGATGTAAAGTAATTGCAATTTCATTACAAATTCATTTACAAGAGAAAGCAGTGATATAAAACTAAAGCAAATTTTGCCGAACAGTTCTGAAGATATTAATTTGATTCTTTTTTATCTCGCATAGTTGCTACTCCTTACAACTTTAAACATGTACTAGTAAAACAATCCAAGTAATTGCAATGCTTAATACATTCAAGCTTTTCCAAAACTATAAGCTCAAGCTTTTCCAACAATAGCCTGTTGTGTTGCTCCAGTGTGACGTTAAAATACTTACCTACCAAAACTGCCAAATTAAGATTGATTTTAGTATGGGTATTCAGCTGTTTTAGCTGAAACTTAACTAAAAATGTACACAAAGAAAATGTAAGCATTGTATTCACTAAGCTAAAATATAATGCTAAAATAGACATTTAAATGTATGGAAAAAAATCTACGATACTTGTATAAACACATACACAAAATCAGACAAAACGGGAAGACGGACAGACTAATGAAACCAAGTTCAGTCATTAAATGAATGTAAGTACTCACAGTATGCAAAGTTTCATGATTTATTAATTTAGACTAAAGTTTTCATTGTTTGACTACTAATACATTACATAATTATCCACAAAATACCTAAAATGAATGTATTGGGTCGGTGCGAATGAAATGTCCGATGAGAACTAGCTTTGGGAATGACCCCCATACATATAAAAGCAATTACCTACAAGCTACCGGCATCTTACGTCACCCAGAGCTACTATAAATAGCTATCACTCGTGTGAAGTACAAGTTCCAGATTTAATTTGTTTGGACGTTCAGATTCGACATGGAAGACTCAGATTTGAGTCATCTTCCTTTACGAATTTAAACTGAGACATTCTGCTACAGTTGCTGCTCGAAACATTAACACAGCATTCGGCGAGAATACTGCCAATGAACGAACCATTCGGCGATGGTTTGCGAAGTTTCGAAGTGGAGATATGGACCTGAAAAACGAACCACGTGGTCACCGAAAAGTTTCAGTTTCTGACGATTTTCTGCTAATTGTGGTTGAAGCTGAACCGTGGAAAACATATCGTCAGATAGCGGCCGAGCTAGGTATCCACCACACTACAATTGGCAGCACTGGATCGAAAAGGTGGATTCTTGGGGGGGTTGGGTATTTCAATTAACGTCACACTGGAGCAAAACAACGGGCTATTGGTGACGGTCCGGGATCAATCCCAAAGGGAAAGATCCGAGGACAACACCACGTAATTTTGAACCACGGTCAGATGACGAGGCAACACCTGAGCTGGCACCCCACTCTCCAAACTTCCACACCACGCCAACGTGAGGACATTTGAGGCCACGACAGATTTAACGTGCACCAGCCCCTTTGTACACGACGGTGTTTGGCTGGATTCGAACTCGCAACCCTTCGGTTGCAAGTCCGTTACTTTTCCAACCGGGCCACCGCTGCCCGTGGATTCTTGGGTGCCTCATGAATTGACCATTACCAACAAGATGAGACGTTTGGAAGCCTGCATCGCTCCTTTCCAGAAATGAAAGAGAACCTCTACTGCAGCGAATCATTACCTGCGACGAGAAATGGATTCTTTATTACAATCGGAAACGATCTGCACAATGGTTCAGCAAAGCACAGCCTCCTGGATGCCATCCCAAGCCACCCTTACATCCCAGGAAGGTTATGCTTCTTGTATGGTGGTCTACAGCTGGAATAATTCATCGCAGTTCCTGCCAAGTGGCCAAACCATCACTTCAGAACGATATTGTGATGAATTACGACAGATGCACCGGAAATTGATGGTGAAACAACCGGCTTTGGTAAACAGGCATGACTTTCTCCTCTTGCAAGATAACGCCCGTCCTCATGTAGCACAACGGACGTTGCTGACACTACGTGAGTTGGGCTATGATGCGATGCCTTATTCCCCTGACAAGTCACCTACAGATTTTCATCTGCTTCGTCACATGGATCGCTTTCTGTCTGGCAAACGGTTCACCCAAGATACGAAGTCTCTTCGTATCTTGGGTGAACTTGCTTTGATGACTTCTTCGCATCCTAGCTACAAGACTTTTTTCGTTCCGGGATCATGGCCTTGTCAGACAAGTGGCAACAGTGTGTCAATTCAGAGGGAGATTATTTCGAGTGGGTCAGGTACTGTATTTTTCAATTATTGCCATCGAAGTGTGATGGTCATTTTCCGGACATTTCATTCGCACCGACCCAATACAAATTTCACGTACAAGTAACTGAGTTTATTTGCCAAGTTACCGCACCAGGTCCACAAAAGAACTGTGTGAATTGTTCTCGGACATGTGCTGACTTTCTGGCATACATGTTGGATCCGGTCCGGGACAAATCTAACAAACCTTGATTTTAACCACATGACCTCCACAATCCATCCTTAATTACCCCATTCTCATCTTCATAATCTGAGTATGCAATAGGGCAATACTTTCTTTTTGCAACAGGTAGCTTGTCATCAATATTTTTAAATGATTGTGAAGACAAACTGCTGCCTTTGCAATGCTCTCTACTGTATAGTTTAGCATGTATCGGTTTTCTGAAAATATGGGAACTCATTATCCCGAAGGTATTTTCCCGACAGCGAAACAGTCTAGTTAAAAATCAACCGTTCCAATGATAAATGTTTACCAGGATAGGGTTGCATTAAATTTTGCTTTAAGGGAAATGCCTCATCTGCAACAAAAAACATGAGGCAGTGTGTATTGGGTTATCCCTTTTATTGCTACAGGATCAGGGATGTTCAGCTTCTGTAGCAATGCTTTTCCAAATTGAGAGGCCTGGAACAATCCGCCATCACTGTTTCTGCCTGCACCTCCGATGTCCATCAGAATAGAATGATACTGAGCATCGCAGACAGCCAGCAGCACAATGCTATGGGATCCCTTGAATTTATAAAACAAGGACCCAGACGAGTGGGAAGCCTGAAAATAAGATTGTATAAACATAAGTAATGCATTATTTGGTTTGGTACCGCTTTTTTCCCATTGCATCAAATTTTTCAATCGCATTGAAACTAGTATTTTTTCAAACTTAGATTTTCAATGATAGATTATAGACAAATGATTAGTAAAATTTGTAGTTTCAGTTTCAAATATTAAATATAAATAAGTAATGCTAAATATAATATTCAAATATAACTTAGGTATGGGAAAGGATCTGAACTGATCAAGAGTTGAAATGAAAAAAAATTAATGTTCGTATTTTTACTCTTTGAATTGAATATGCAAAATAAATGCAGTTTTGCATTTATTTTGAAAGTAGATTGTTCTGGATTATTTATGAATTGTAAGTGTATCAAACAACAAATGACATTCAAATTATAAATTTGTATTATACTGTTCTATTTATACTTTGAATTTTATAGCAACTCAAACCCAAGAGCTGGCAGTGTAGATTCAGATGACCACACCAGTTGAGATAAATGTTTATATGCTGAATTATAATAAAGATATAAAGGTGAATTTGCTCTTAATCAATTTCATATTGCTATCAGATTTTTAAATCAAGCTTTAATTTCAAAGAGCTCTTGATGATAAGAAACAACTTAGTTCAACTGAGCCAGCAGATTATCACAAATTCATCCATAATTAATACTTTTTTAATCATTAAAAAATTGAATTTTCATAAAGCATTTAAAATGAGTGGTTTTTGATTAATGATATAATTGAAAGAGAAGAAAATGGGAACTTACTTGCACAACACTATGCTTTCCATCTAAAGCTCCTAGGTAATTAGGAAATTGCCATTGCTCGTCCATCCTTGCAGCGACTGCTGACCAATGCTCCCGAGTAATATCTGCGGTTGGTGAGCCTCAAAAATTGCCCTGCAGGCTTCTCGTACGATAATGCTAATACTACTTTTCAAAAAAGATAGCTTAGACTGATCATTGAATTGCTACTGGCAAGAAATCTAAAAACAAAAGCATTCAACATTAACTACTTAATATAACCAACAATTTAGCGCAATTAAATACTTAATTCTAGCAATGGAATTTAAGAATTACGATACATGACAATTTTTATACATATGGAAAGTTAAAACAAATTTGAAGAACACAATTTTTTGTTAATCTCAAAGTGATGGCTAATCTGTCTTTAGGGAGTATTGGTTTGTTGGGGCTTTATGGCGCAAGGGCCATATAGGGAGTATCGGATTCTTGCAGAATGATGGTTTCTTATGAAGCGATTTCCCTACTATCGCCAGAAGATCATCGATAATCTCGGGAGTCATCCTAAAAAAGTTGTATGAGTCACGATCATTTAATCACATCTCTATCAGATTCTGGGCTGCTCTTTGCTTATTTCGGTTTCCAAATATCGGTCGCACTCCCATCGCATTTTTTGTCTTCTTTCAGACAGTTTTTTGCTATTATAAGCAATAGTAGCGTATTCTGTGATTGCAATGTTGGAGACGCCATTTTTAGCGAGTGACAGTGAGCAATTAAGACGGTAGGAAAAACGCCAATAAAAAAAGTACTGATACGGATCAACAAAGAGCGCGAAAAGTAAACGCGCCATTTAGTGCGCGTAATTGAAAGCTGATTATCGCTTTCCGACCGAACGCAAGACTGAACACCTACAACTTGCGTTTGCGTCGAGGCGCAGCACTGTAAAAAGAATGAGCCCTAACTACCCTGGGTGTATTTCTCCTTTTGCTTGCGCCATAAAAAGAAACCAACCTAACGAGCTCTGTATGGTCCAGTTTATGCTATTACACAGCGCTATCTCGAACCCACTAAACTATTTTCCTTTAACACTTGACTTGCTTTTCTGATCTATTTGTCATTAATCTATTTTACATTTTAGACTAGCATACATCACCTATTTAAACTTATTGCCGTTATGGTTAATATCTATCTGGACTAATCACAGTAGACATCCTCTTCGGATGTCCTAAATATTTCCAAGAAAAATATTTTAATTCGCCCTTTTTAAACTTCTGGCATAAAACGTAGAGATCATAAATTTTTCTCAACTTGCTAGAAATCAATGAGGAACCGGACATGAACTTTTATCTGGCATATCACTCAAATTGTTATTTTGTTATCTGATAAAGATTTAGTTCTAACTTGACGAACAATTTTTTACCTCCTTGCATTACGTTATTTTAAAATATGTTTCGACGCAACTTGTAATAAAAGTTGACTCTTGATTAGGTTGGTTGGTTTAGGTTTCATGGCACAAGGTCCAGAAATGGACAAGCTGCGCCAAACGCCAGATAAGATAACAAAATCATTGTAAATGTAAACACATTAAAAAAATAGTGGGAAAGATTTCCAGCAGTTTTTAGAGAATAAAATATTGGAAAAAGAGTTAAGTAACGTGAGATTAAAATTCAGAGTTGAAATATGTTGATCAACATGTAGATAATAAATTAGGATAAAACATGATTTTAATGAATTTAACATTTAAAAAATGTTGATATCAGTAATATGCAGATATAAAATGGATGAAAATGATATTTTCAAGTAATGAGACTATGGTATAAAAAGGTACAAAAATATTATATAGAATTTAAAAATCGAATGCTATGTAAGAAGATAAAAATTTTGGATGGGGTTTCTTCTCAATAAATTCCCGTAAAGTTAAAACAGAAGTACTAAAAAAGTGATTGCGATGATGGTTGAAAACGGGACAATCAATTAAAATATGTTGAATGGTGAAGGGAACTCCACACTTTCTCCACACACAGGAACACTCTCCTAAGAAAAGATGCCTGTGAGTAAAGCGTGTGTCCAATGCCTAGGCGAGTCAGAATTACATCGGAATGTCGAGAAGAATGAGGAAGCCATATAGTGGTATATCACTTTGAATACTGTGGAGCTTATTGTTTGTTTGAGTGTTCCAGTCGGTTTGCCACTCGTTCCACACAATGTCCCGGGCAGCGTGTCGAAGATCATCGTATGGAAAGGGGAGACTCAAAAAGGTCGCAGCTCTTTTAGCTGCTGCATCAGCCTGTTCATTGCCTGCAATCCCGACGTGACCAGGCATCCAACAGAAAAAGATATCTAGGCCTCTCCGGATAAGTTGATGTAATTTCAACACGGCAGTAGCTAATGGATGTGGAGGGCAGTCTGATGCTAGGCTGTCTAAAACACTTTGAGTCTGAATATAAAACAAATTTGCCGTTTCTGAGGCAAGACATGTTTTAAGACTTCGTATATTGCGATAAATTCAGCAGCAAAAGTAGAAACTACACAGGGCAGTTCGGAGGCTATAGTGGTTGAACCACAAATAAAAGCACAGACGACATGACGTGTAGACTTCGAGCCGTCTGTATAAATCGCTGTGTAGTCTGTAACTATTTCGATGATGTTTAAAAATTTGGTGGTAAATGATGTCAGTTGTATTGAATTTATCTTAGCCTCGAAACAGGTGAATGTAAGAATGCTTCGGGGTTCGCCATGGTAAAAAAGGATAAAAACTTCTTTTAGAAACGGTTATGGTTTTCAGAGGTGTTTGATTTAAGACATTCCGCATGCGTAAACTGTAATCTGGGATTCATGATGGACGATTTGCGAATAAGCGATCTGATGAGGTGTTAAGAAGTAAATCACGCAGTGGATGGGAAGGATGACTTAAAAAACGATAAAATAGTCGCAGCGACAACAAAAGACGGGTGGCAGCCAAAGATGGTTCATGGCATAAAACAGAGGCTTTTGACGGGTGAAGTTCGAAATGCTCCGGAACAAATCCTCAATGCAGAGTGGTGGATTGCATCAAGCTGACACAACACAGAAGGACGGGCAGAGCCATAGGCTGCACAACCGTAGTCCAATCTGGAGCGAATAATAGCTCGATAAATACTGAGCATAGAAGATCGTTCCGCTCCCCAAGATGTATTTGAGAGGACTTTTAGCAGATTTAGTTTTATCTCGCAAGACATCCGTAACTGCTCGACGTGGGAGTGGAAGGTAAGAATATAATGGCCTGAGATGTAAAAGCAGGCCAGTCGGCTGTTTCATAAATATACCGTGACGGGCGGCTCACAGGATCATTTCGACTAATATGAGTAACGAATATTGGGAAATGATCGCTGTTGCGCAGGTCACTACCGACAAAAAAGGATATAAAAGGTAAAATAGAAGGAGAGTAAATGGCGAGGTCTATTGCATGAAAGGTGCGGGATGGTTCATGGAAGTAGGTTACTTCACCGTTATTGAGCAGACAGAGACAGCGATCTGTTAGCAGTTGGATATGTCCCCACGTGAATTAGTATCCCTACTTCCCCAAAGCGCATTGTGAGCATTAAAGTCACCGAGGATTATAAATGGGTCTGACAATTGATCCACGTTCTCAAGGCTCTGTTGTTGGATGGTATGGTTAGGTGGTAAATAAAGAGTACATATTGTAATCATTCGTCGTACTTGCATTTTTACAGCTATTGCTTGTAAGGAAGTGTTGAGCCGAACAACAAGAGATGGGTATGCATGGAAGGTGAAGAGGGCAACACCTCCCGAAGCTCTTCCATCGTTGAGGCTGTTGCTTCTAATGCAAGTATAGCGACGGATCTTCGCCGAATCAGTCGACCAGGTAAGTCTCCTGAAGCGCGACACAGGAAGGATGATACTCAGCAATAAGGGTCTTAACGTCATCCAACTTATTACGGAATTCACAATTCCAGGATATTAAGGAACCTATTGTTCCTTAGAAGGGGATATTTTTACTCTTCTCTGGAGGTTTATCTTGGGGTATTGTTTCCATTTCTGCGTCTACCCTCGAAAGATCTGACACGTGAAGACTTAACTCTTATTCCTCAGCAGCTTGTCTGAGATGTATTGGGCTTTTAAATTTTTTTTTAATGTTTTGCATATTTTTGTTTTGTAGTCTGTCCTGTTTTAGGTCGTTTGATAGCTTTGATTTTCTCTACTGAGTGTTGCGGAATTTTGGAACTTTCAGAAGTGCTTTTAGAGGGTATGGTAGTAGAGGTAGCATTTTTAGCCGTCTGTTTCACGTTACGAACTAATGTTTTTAGGGGTTTTATCGATATCAGAGGCTCAGAGGTACTTTCGACAGAAAGGTCGGTTTGAATGGCTACAGATTTGAATGATTTTTTTGGAAGCCGCAGCATATGAAACACCGACTGTTGGGGTCCGAGATTCAACGAGCTTGCGTGCTTCAGGAAAAGAAATATTTTGAGAAACTCTTTCAGCTTGTACTTCTTTTTCGAGGGCCCATTTTGAACATGATCTGGCGTACGCCGAATGGTCCCCATCGCAGTTAATACAATGGAGTGGCGCATTGCAGGTGTCTTCGTCGTGGCCGATTTCGACTCAACGAGCTCAGGTTTCGGTATCACGAGAGGAAATTTGCGAGTGCCCGAAAATCTGGCACTTAAAGCACCGTTGAGGATTCGGGACAAACACGCGAACTGGGCAACTCAGATATGCTGCTATAATGCGTGATGGCAATGTGGTTCGATCGAAAGTCAAGATGAGGTGTTTCGTAGGTAAATCACCCCATCTCCACGTATTGTTATGCCTCGATCATCACAAACTTGCTCATCGCGGAGGTTCTCTAAGATTTCCTCTTCGGATGAAAAGAGCAAATCTGATTCGGATATAACGCCACGTGAAAAACTTAAGGATCTATGTGCACTAACTGAAACTGTAAATGGGACTATTGTAGTGGTATTAATTAGGAGTTCGGCTTGTTTTTCAGTAGACTTCGATTTGCAGGTCTCCGGAGCGAAGTTTTTTTTATAGATTTAACTGATCCAAGGAATTATTCTATTGACTTGTTAATAATGAATGGTGAAACAGAAGTAAAGAAAATTTGTATTTGGTTTGAAATTTGAAGAGAGTTTAATAATTTTACAATGAAGAATCTCGTATTTTTGGATGAAGGTACATTGCTTTGTTGCCCCCTCCTTGAGGGAGAAGATACATTATTTTCCATTATAGAAAAAGAAAGAGTATTCGGTCACCGACAGCATCCCCCACCACTGAGTCCTACAAGGGGATGCAGACACCTGCACCGGTGCTTGTCGGTGACTTTAGGCGCACGGCGCACCCCTGAAACAGCCTCCATCCTTATCGAGGTGTCCAGTAAAAGGCCGATTGCTTACCCCTAGCCGACAACGAAGTCCAATCGACCACCCGATTGACGCACACCAATGTACAACTCCCGTTTACCTGAAGCGAGGGCCAAAGCAGTGTGTTGGATCGCCCCTCAACTGCCAGGATCCCCTTTTCCAGGGACACGGGACTCCACGCACGGCAAACACGTGGATTATATAATCTGGAGCTGAAAGCAACAGAGTGACGAAAAGCTTCTCAAGGGGAGCCCTCACCTCCGAAGAGGCAACCAGAACGAGGGAGGAAGAAAAAGCAGATGGGTAAGAAAAGAATGAAAGTGAGGGGAGATCACTCAGTTTCATTCTTCTGAAGTTTGTGAAGTCCGTACAGACCTAAAGAAGGTATGACCCTGAGTGCATGCAAGTATAGAACTAACTAGCACAATCGCTCCTCCAAGTGCTTTCGTATGATTGTTTCCAAAACAATCATTTATATTGATTGTCATCAATAGTATGGGCGTCGTGTTTGGGGACCCAAATACTGGAGAAGGGGCAAGCAGTTCGGGCCCCGAGGACCTTGCGCCTAAAACTACTCAGTTAGCGGAATAAGTATTTTTAATCAACGTCGCACTGGAGCAACACAACTTGCTACTGTCGACGGTCCTGGACCAATCCCGAAGGGAAAGATCAAGGACAACACGTAATTTTCAACCACGGTCAGATGACGAGGGGTCACACCTGAGCTGGCACCCCACTCTCCAAACACCACGCCAATGTGAGGACATTTCTGGTCAAGACAGTTGGTTGGTTTTCAGGTTTTAAGGCTATATTTGTACATGCTGCGCCATACACAAGACATACAATATCAAGTAATAGACACACAATAAAAGTTTAATTGACACAGAAGAGAGAAATACACCCAGGGAGAAATGCATCTGACAGGACTCTAACCTGTGCCACCTACAACGCGAAGTTGCTAGATCAGAGGGTATACCCACTGAACACGACGGCCCAAGACAGATTTAACGTGTACCAGCCCCATGCAAACGACGGTCTTTGGTTGAATCCAACGGAGCTACCGCGGTCCGGTTACATGAATAGGAATTAAATATATGTAGCGTAGTAATAGAGTAGACACTAGTTTATTTCGTATCTAGGTGTAGAATTTCTAGTAATGATTTCTGAATGCTCAAGAGATGGCTTGTTATCGCAATATACTAAAGGTTGTTTGGTTTTGGGGTTTTAAGGCTATAATTGGCCAAGCTGTCAATGTGTAGCAAATGGAATTTTGCTTGTCTTGCAAACGCACCATGTCGCATTAAGTCGCACCACAAAGGATTTCTCGGATATATTTTTTGCAATTAATAACAGTTTACTTTTTACGGTCCATTTGCTTCGAACTTCCATCGCAAGTGTAATTTGTTTACCATGTAATATTGAAATAAAACTACATTTTAAACATACACTACACATTTTAAAATTTTCTTCTAATAGAATGGCTGGTTGGGTTTTATGGCGCAAGGGTCATGTTTCCCCAAGCTGCGCCAAACACAAGACTGAAAACGTTAAATAATGGACGTACTCAAACAAGGAAAGTTTTACTGACAAGAGAAATACACCCAGAGTAAACAGCCTTTCTTTCTTTTCATCGGGCTGAATGCAACGTCAGGAGGGGTTGAAAGGAGCCCCCTAGGGCTGAATTCAGCCCAGAGGAAATAAGGCTTAACACACACGCGCGGGACCCCTCAAGTTTAACTTTTGGACTTTTATGCGGGTCGCGGTAGCCCGGTTGGAAGAGTAACGAATTAGCAACCGGAGGGTTGCGAGTTCGAATCCAACCAAAGACCGTCGTGTACAAAGGGGGCTGGTACACATTGAATCTGCCGTGGACTCAAATGTCCTCACTTTGGCGTGAAAGTTTGGAGAGTGGGATGCCAGCATAGGTGTGACATCGTCATCTGACCGTGGTTCAAAATTACGTGGTGCTGTCCTCGGATCTTTCCCTTCGGGATTGATCCCGGACCGTCGCCAATAGCCCAATGTGTTGCTCCGGCGCGACGATAATTAAATACCTACCTCTACTTTTATGGAATTCAGACGTTTGGCCAGAACGTGTTTTGAGCTAGGATCGAACTGTGTACTTTCCGAACGCGGGGCCCCACTGAGTCCTCGGATCTTTCCCTTCGGTATTGATCCGAGAAGAACACCACGTAATTTTGAATCACTGTCCATAAGGAATAGGAAAAGAGAAGATTAGGCTATCCTCGAAATCCTTTACTGAGTATCTATATATTAATACGTGAAGAAAAACCTTTGTACCCCTTTTTAAGCACATTGCGCACACGGAGGTGTATGAGATTTGGCATAATTAAAGTTCATATGGAGAAGGAGTGCAGAAAGATAAAATTTATGTATAATATGCGTTACAAATATATTAAATTAAACAAAATAACGTTCATATAGGAATATATACACCAACTTTCCTTGAAAATCATCCTTGAACTCCTGAAATTTTTTCTTGAATTTCCTTGTAAAAATAAACATTTTAAAATATTCTTTTTTCATCCATAAAATATCTATAATTTATTTACATCATGGGAAGAACTAAAAAGTCAGTTCAAACATAAATATTGTAATTTAATTTGTTTCGGAAAAAGTTGTTTTTCGATCAACACTGGTAAAGCAACCATAGCTGTCTAAAGCAATCAATCTATGCTCAATGTTATTTCTATGGCGATTTAGAATAGTTTTTAGCCCCCTAGGGCCAATAGAACGGGGGTTAAGAGTTAGCCTATGCTGACCGCAGTGTTCTAAAGTATAAGTGTACCAAATTTGGTGTGGATTAGTCAAACGGCGTAGATTTGTATAGAAAATATACACACATACATACACACACATCCTATTTTATATAGAGAGATATGCGTTATAAATATATTAAATTAAACAAAATGAAACATTCATTGCTTACGTTTATATACTGTAAAAATGTAGCGGAGTAAATGCGGAGTGGATGATTTGTAATTGATTTAATCCCCCCGCAGTGAAATCCACTCCAAGAGGGAGTTTACTTAGATTATTTATAAAAATTCACCCCGAAGAGTTTATAAAAAAAACTCTTCGGGGGAAATACAAAATGCGGATAATTTAAAATTGTCAATGTCAAATACATATTAGCCTGTGGCAACAGTCGCACTTATTTATTATTGGTGGTTTCAAAAAAGTGAGTACATTTTATTATTTTTAAATTAAACCCTGTCTAATCTTGGTCATTAAATGTTTTTTTTACATCCAGGTATTCGCACCTATTTCCATTATGCCTCGACATAGAACATTGACGGGTCGGAGTGAGAGACAAAGAAGAAGGGATATATATTCGCCTACACATAATAATAGGCCAAATGTAAACTTAAATAGTGTAAATAGTATACAAAATGATGAATTTATTTTGAGAGATACATTTAAATGCGCACTGAATGTCATTCCAAGAACTTTTAATACTTTTGATTGTGGATTGATGGATTTACAATGCAGGCTTTGCAATGCAAAACATTTCGAATCTGAAGTCACTTTAGGTGAAAGGACTGCATTCACTTCATGTTGTCATAAGGGTAAAGCAATATTACCGGCCTTAAGTCAAAATGAATATTTTAAATCATTGTATGATGGACTTACTTCAAATGAACCTTCAATAAAAAGTAAGTCAAAAAATTACTTTGAAAACATTCGTAAATACAATTCATCATTTGCTATGGTTAGCTCAGAAGTTAAAATTTCGGATACAGTTACGAAAGGAGTGTATCATTTCAAAATACATGATGTTTTTTATCACAGATCAGGTCCAATGACTGCTGGATATGGTCGCTCACCATGTTATGCGCAATTATATTTTTATGATGTTGACACTGCTATCAATTATAGATTACGTGAACACTTTAACCGAACATGCAATAACAATATAATGCGCGAAATCTCTCTTGAATTGGAACGGATTGGATTTCGTTCGGTCATTCATTGCAATGAAAGATCATTGTCAGAGAGTTGAAAATCAAAATAAAGAAATTTGTATGCTCATTAAAGTAAATCGTAATTTAGATCTAGCCGTTACAACGATGCAGTTCAAACTGATGTAGCAGTAATATTTAGTACAGTTGATGGTGAGCCACCTTTTGAACGAAATATGATTTCATTTTCAAAAGTTAATGGAACCATTAAAAATATCTCTGTTTTGGATTCATCATTAGACGCTTTAGCGTATCCATTACTTTTTCCAAATGGTGATACTGGGTGGCATATCAATATTTCTCATAATGTACCAACTACATCTAATTCAAGAGCGCCCAGAAATAAATTAACCATGCTTCAATATGCAGCCTATCGAATTGCAATTAGAGGATATTTTAGCATGTTGCACCATTCAAAAAAATTATTTCTGCAGATGATAGTTGATATATATGTGAGAATAGAGGGCACAAGGTTATATTTCATTCGACAAAATCAAATAATTCTTAGGTCTGAAGCTTATAACAATGTAACAGATTATTTAGAATCGAACATCAATGCCAGTAATGTTGGCCGTAGAGTAATTTTACCATCTTCATTCAATGGATCTCCAAGAAATATGTATCAAAATTATTTAGATGCAATGTCAATTGTACAACATTTAGGAAAGCCTTCTTTGTTTATTACAATGACTTGCAATCCAAGTTGGCCTGAAATAGTTAGCAATATTGGTGTAGGTGAGTCTGTTAATTTTCGTAGTCCAAACTGAAAGCATTAATTGAGGGCCTTACACTAAAAAATATCTTCGGTAAAGTTGAAGCACTCATTTATGCAATTGAGTTTCAAAAGAGAGGATTGCCTCATGTTCACATTTTACTCTCTTTAAATGAGCAAGATAAAATTGTTAACGCTACCGATATTGATAAAGTTGTATCTGCGGAGATTCCTAACATTCAAACGCATCCTACATTACATGAATATGTTGTAAAACACATGATGCATGGTCCATGCGGTATACTTAATCCAAATTCTGTATGTATGAGAGATGGAAAATGCACAAAAGATTATCCAAAACGATTTAATGAATTTACATGTGAATCATTAAATGGATATCCATTATACAGAAGGCGTGATAATGGTATTCATGCAGAAGTTCGCGGTAGTTGCCTTGACAATCGTTATGTTGTACCATACAATCCTTATTTACTTGCCAAATTTAATTGCCATATAAATGTTGAAGTATGCACTACAGTTAAAAGTGTTAAATACATTTATAAATACGTGTATAAAGGCTATGACAGTGCATCTGTTGAATTAGGTTCAGGGCGAAATGAACAAGGTCAAGAAATACAAATTGATGAAGTTACAAATTTTTTAACAGGTCGTTATGTTGGATCAACTGAAGCTGTATGACGCATCTATGAATTACTAATGCATTTTCAGTCACATGTTATCATCAGACTTGATATTCATTTACCGAGTAGACAGAATGTTTACTTTCGAGAAGGGCAAGAACGTCAAGCAATTGAAAATGTAAGACAAACAAAATTATTAGCATTTTTTTTAATTGAATCGATCAGATCCATCAGCACGTGAATATAATTGAAATTCCTCTGCATTATGTGTGGGAAGATTCCCAAAACAAATGGAAGAAGAGAAGGCGTGGAGGTGATAAAATCATTGCACGCATGTATGTAGTATCACCAAAAGACATCGAACTTTTCCATTTACGATTGCTTTTATTACATGTCTGTGGTGAAAAATCATTTGAGGATGTTGGAACATACAATGGAATTATACACACTTCTTTTGTTGAAGCGTGCCATGCTCGCGGCATTGCTTCAAATGATAATGAATGGCGCGAATGTTTAAATGAAGCAAAAGAATTACATTCACCAAAACAAATGCGAAATTTATTTGGTTACATTTGTGCATTAAATGTGCCAGCCAATGCATTGGCGTTATGGAATGAATTTAAAGTATATCTTAGTGAAGATTTTCTGTGAATTTACAACGAAGAAGCATCCTTTAATAGAGCTCTATTAGAAATTGAAGATATTTTGAATGTTCATAATTTGTCATGTCAAATACTTGGTTTACCAGTTCCCACATATTCGCAGAGAATATAAGAAGCAAATACTATTGATCCTGTAACGGCGGCTAGAGAAACGATCACCACGCCAGCGTGGGAAAATGAAAAGTCTTGTTGACTCAGGTGTCGAGAGGAAAAGCCCACACTCCATAACGACCACCCGAAAACATCTTAATGATTTCTTAACGACAGCCAGCCAGCAGGGGTCGGAAATCGCTGTGGTTTCAAAACAAAGGGCAGGCGCCTTTCTGTCGCTCTCTTCGACATTTCGAGACCAAGAAGATTGATATAAATGATGATGAGTTTCCGACAGGGTTTGATGGACCCTTTCAAGTCCGCCGAAGTCTGTCGTAAAAGTTGAGGGGAAAGACCAACGTGAGACAGCCAATCAAGAACGTGAGAAATCTTCAACACCCAATCCAGCACCGACTAAAAGGCGGACCAGAAACGGAAAGGAGGAGTCGATAAGCACCCAACATATAGAGTTTTTGGAGAGATCGATCAGAGGAGAGATCACGAGAGGAGGACGAGAGGAGAGACAGAGACAGAGGATCAGAGAGAGAGAGCTTGGAGAGAAGCGGTCAACAGAGACCGTTTTTGGAGCTTGGTGAATATCCGTTCACTGCTGTGCATTTATCCCACCTTGGGATCCTATACTCGCCGGAGTATTTTAGTGAGAAAGGCTCGACCGTAGCCGTAAAGGAGAACCCTCCTAGAGATCCGTGTAACTGCTCATCCTAGTAGTGATCCTGTCCGGAAAGACTGAGATTTCCTGCCTTGGAACTCTGTACTCATTCGAGTAAATTTTTGTTGAGAATGGGCTCACCCGTAGCCGTGCGTTAGACTTCCCCGAGCGAAATTGTGAGGCTCGCCAGCAGTCCTAAGCGCCTAGATAGAACTTTGGACCTTCCAAGGAACTAATATTAATGAACTTTACATTCATTTTCCGACTTTTTGTACAAATTGTAAAATAAACCAATTTAGTCCAGAATCGGATATTTTCAATGGTAACTAGTCTAGCTACCCGTGAATCAAGACGTTACAGACTAGTTAACTTTCTGGTGGCAGCGGAAGCGATCGACACCCAGTCGTGAAGAAGTAACAGAAGAGATCGACACCCAGTCGTAAAGCAGTAGCGGAAGCGATCGACACCCAGTCCTGAAGTAGCGGAACCGATTGACGCCCAGTCCTGAAGTAGCGGAATCGATTGACTTCGTTCGACATCTAGTTCTGAAGGAGTATCGAACCGACCGACGCCCAGTCCTGAAGTAGCGGAACCGATTGACTTCGTTCGACATCCAGTTCTGAAGGAGCATCGAACCGACCGACATCCAGTCCCGGAGAAGTAGTGACTTCGTTCGACATCCAGTTCTGAAAGAGTATCGAACCGACCGACATCCAGTCCCGGAGAAGTAGCGACTTCGTTCGACATCCAGTCCTGGAGAAAAGGACGCCTGGTCCGAAATACAGTTACGGAAGACGCCGAGTCCCGAAAAAGAAATAGAAGACCAAGTTTTGTGTGGAAAGTGACCGACCAATAACCCTGATCTGAAGTAGATGAAAGTGACGAGATCCTGTGCAGCACGACAGCAGGTAAGGCTTGATTTTACTTTAGAGGCAAAAATTGTAGTAAATTAATGTGCTAGGAATTTAAAATTGTCTTAATGAAATTATATTGTATGTGTTGGTATTGGTATTTTCAATTAACGTCACACTGGAGCAACACAACGGGCTATTGGTGACGGTCCGGGATCAATCCCAGAGGGAAAGATCCGAGGACAACACCACGTAATTTTGAACCACGGTCAGATGACGAGGCAACACCTGAGCTGGCACCCCACTCTCCAAACTTCCACACCACGCCAACGTGAGGACGTTTGGGGCCACGACAGATTTAACGTGCACCAGCCCCCTTTGTACACGACGGTGTTTTGGCTGGATTCGAACTCGCAACCCTTCGGTTGCTAGTCCGTTACTCTTCCAACCGGGCCACCGCGGCCCATATTGTATTGTATGTGTAATTGAGTGGTTGCAACATTTAGCAAAGTGCTTGATTTGAAAAATTTAGAAAACTATTGTGTTATCAATTCAGGAAGAACTTTCCTTTGAAATTAGAGTAAAAGTCATTTATTGAAATTAAGTACTGTTGTAATCTAAAAGTTATCGAAGTATTCTGTGTAGAGTTACGCTTAGTATATTTTGTGAAATTTGAGTTAAGATTGTTTTGAAATTTAAGGTACATTATTTTATAGTGTTGCATTGTGTTTTAAGTATTGGTCACATATATTAGTTTATTATTGTGTGTATAATTGTGTGTAAGGGACAGGAGAATTTTAAAATGGCATTTTTAGCAAGGCAACGTAAGGCAGATTTGCAGAAACTCGCTTATGAGTTAGGTATCGACCTAGGACCTAATGATAGGGTGTTAGATATAACCACAAAGATATCAGAGCATCCACAATACGACGAAGAATGGGTGAAGGCTCAGTTGCAGGTTATAGTAGAGGAACGGGAGATGAGACAGGCTAGAGAGGAACGGGAGATAGCCGAGAGAAATGCTAGGGAGGCGGAAGAGCGAATTCGAATGTTCGAGTTAGAAAAACTCAGAATTACGCAAGCTGCTGAAACAGATAACTTAGGTTCGTCACAAACGGATAATTCTAGACCAACGAAAAACTTGAAATCCGTAATGCAGAAATTTGACCCAGAAAAAGGAGACATGGCCCTATTTCTCACCTTGTTTGAAAGACAGGCGAAAAAGATGGGAATAGATGAGGTTGATTGGGTGACTCACCTTCTTTACCTACTCCCGATGGATATTGCAGAAATTATCATGAGAGAGCCCCCTGAAAAATCAGAAGATTACGATCATGTTAAGAGTACCCTCCTAAATAGATTTAAATTAAATCCGGAAACATTCCGAACCAAATTTACACAGCATCAGAGACGATCAGGAGCGCCCTGGAAAGATCTAATATTTGAATTAAGGAGTTACTTAGAGGGATGGCTAGATGGAGTCGGAGTGCAAAGTTTTGAGGACCTCAAAAACCTAATGCTAACGGATCAAATAAAAAGGAGAGTTTCTCCTGAAATTAAGGAGCATTTCATAGATCAGTGGGCAGCCATAGTAGACCCCGAAGAATTAGTATTTAAATTAGACCAATATGAAGCCGCTAGACGCACTGTTAGAAGACCTCTCACAGCTAAGTTCCCAGAAAAACGTTTCCCAGATAAGCCAAAACCTGACAACAGACCTGCAGTAGTGAGGAAATTTGAGCCAGAAAAGAGCGAACGCTCGAATTGGAGGAACCCAAATCCTAATGAGCAAAAGTGGAGGAAGCGAGAATTTGAACGGCGAACAGCGCCGGCGTGTTACATATGCCATTCGACGGATCATCTGAGACCGCAATGCCCTGAATTAAGGAGAAACCCGAATCACGAACGCGTGAATCATTTAAAAATGGAGGAGAATTTCGCACCTTCGTTTGCCCCTTATCTGAGTGAGGCTAAAGTTAATGGGATAAATACCGTGATATTGAGAGATAGTGGAACCAGTTTGGACGTAGCTCCCAACCACTTAGTAAGACCAGATGATTACACCGGAGAAACAGTTTGGTTGAAACAGGCTCTGGAAAATCATTTCCGATGTTTACCGATAGCAACAATTAGTTTAGAAAGTGAAAAATTCGGCAAGATAATCACTAAAGCAGCGGTAGTGGATAAAACGGTAGAATTGAACCATTATCTCCTGGGAAACTCGACCCAAGAATTGCTCGAGGAGGCAAAGAAAAACCCACATTTAGTTAATGCTGTCGTTACGCGTAGTCAAAACAGGGGAAACAAAAGATCAGGGAGTTTGGAGAAACTCAAAACCCCCAACTGCGTTAGCGAAAAACCACCTCTTCAATCGAATAGCCAGGAGCGCGAGCTTCCCATTCATCTACCCCCTGCTGAAAAGCATACAATTGCGATTTTGAAAGTAACCCCCGAGGAGTTTTCCAACGCACAAAAGGAATGCTCTGAATTGAGTACGCTGTGGAAAAAAATGGAAGAAAAGCGAACTCAGGAATATAGGGTGGATAAAAATTTGTTGTTTAGGATAACCGCAGATCACCGAGGTGAGGAAAGGAAACAATTAGTCATTCCCGCAAGAATGAGGGATGAAATTCTAAGGTTATGCCACGAAGAAGTAGCCGCACATTTAGGCTCGACAAAAACCAAAGATAAACTATTGAGATATTATTTTTGGCCGAACTGCATTAAGGATGCTGAAGAATACGTCAGAACATGTGACCCGTGCCAGAGAGTGGGAAAACCAAGGGAGAAGAAGAAAGCCCCATTAAAATTAGTGCCGGTGATTAAAGAGATCTTCTCGAAAAGTAATGTAGATACAGTAGGACCCCTTCCTTATTCAAGTAAGGATAATAGATATTTAGTAACTGCTATCTGCATGGCCTCAAAATATCCTGAAGCGATACCCGTTCGCGACATCAGTTCAGAATCGATAGTGGAGTCTCTCATGATTATATTTAGTAGATTGGGATTTCCCAGAGAAATACAGTGTGACTTAGGCACTTGTTTCACGAGCAATTTGACCACCACGTTTTTTGAAAAATTTGGCATTAAGGTTACACACAGCTCTGTAAGACACCCACAAAGTAACCCAGTAGAGAGGTGGCACAGATCCGTAAAAAGATTATTGAAAGTTTTGTGTTTGGAATCGGGATTAGATTGGGAGAAAAATCTACCCGCAGCTCTCTTAGCATTAAGAACGGTGACTCATGAGTCCACAAATTTTAGCCCCGCTGAACTCGTGCACGGAAAGAATCTTCGAACCCCCGAAACCTTACTTTTCGAACATTGGGTAGAACCGGAGGAAGAAGAAAATGTCGTGACCGAGTACGTGTTCGAATTAATTAACAGGTTGAAGCATTGTCAGGAATTGGCCTATGAACGAGTTTCAGACATGCAACATAAAAGGAAAACCTGGTACGATAAAGATGCCGTTCGTAGAATTTTTAAAAAGGGAGATAAGGTGTTAGTCGTAGCGTCATCCAAACCAAACAAATTATCTGTTAGTTGGATAGGCCCTGGAGTGATCGAGAGTCAACTCTCAGATACTAACTACATAGTTAAGATGCCTGGTAAAACCGAAAAATCTCAGGTGTATCACGTAAATCTTCTAAAACCTTATAATAAGCGGGCGGAAGCAGTGAACTTACTGATTAGTGGAGAGAATGTCGGAACATCAGATTCGGATTTAGAGATAAATTACCCGTCGTCAAACCCCAATTTGTATGATTTCGAGGAGATAGTGAGGGATAGTGATTTAGCTGGAAAATGCAGCCCTGAACAAATCGCCCAACTCGAGACGTTATTATTGTCTCATAAGAAAATATTTTCAAATGACCCAGGTAGGACAGATTTGGTAGAACACGACCTAGAATTGATCAGTAATCAACCAGTGAGGTCAAAACCCTATAGGACGTCACCCCGACAAACGGAAATTTTAAAAACTGAAATCAAGAGGATGTTGGACCTCCAACTGATAGAGATAGGAGAGTCAGATTATACTTCTCCAATGATATTAGTGGAAGCTCAAGGCAAAGATCCAAGGCCTTGTGTAGACTACCGCAAATTAAATTCTATAATTAGAACCGAATATTTTCCCTTACCGAATATCGACGAAAGAATAGAGAAGGTATCAGCAGCAAAATACATCACTGTCATTGATTTAACAAAAGGGTATTGGCAGATCCCGTTAAGCCCCAAGGCTCAGAGATTAGCCGCATTTGTGACTACTTTTGGAACTTACCGACCACTAGTCCTTCCTTTTGGTCTGGTAAATGCCCCTTTTTGTTTTTCCAAATTCATGTCACAACTCTTGCAAGGATGCGACGAGTTTAGTGTACCATATTTAGATGATGTAGCCATCTTTTCAAATACGTGGGAAGATCATCTAAAACACCTAGGCCTAGTTCTAAATAGATTCGCGGAGGCCAAATTAACGATCAAACCATCGAAATGTCGGTTCGCGCAAAGCAGCGTAAAATATTTGGGACACGAGGTAGGTGGAGGTCTCAGATCCCCTGCCGAAGCCAAAACAAAGGCAGTATTGGAATTTCCGGCCCCCAAAACGAAAACACAGATACGCCAATTTCTAGGCTTATGTGGATTTTATTCACGATATATTAAAAACTATGCTGTCATCGCGGAGCCTTTAACCCGCGCCTTAAAGGGAAAACATAGAAAGGAAGCGATAGAATGGACACCAGAGCATGAGCACGCATTCCAAACACTAAAAGGGAAACTCACCGAAAAACCCGTACTTTATGCCCCGGACTATAGTAGGGAATTTATCCTGCAAACCGATGCATCAGATAAAGGAATCGGAATCATTATGGCTCAACGAGGGCCACACAATAACGAACATCCGATCTTGTTCTTGAGTCGGAAATTTAGCGAGTGCGAGAAGAAGTTTAGTGCTACAGAAAAGAAATGTGCAGCTATCATTTATGCAATTAAGAAATTGCGACATTACCTAGATGGTCAAAAGTTTACAATCGAAACTGACCACAACCCTTTAGTTTGGTTGCGTACGAACGCAGGAAATAACCCTAGACTCATGAGATGGGCGTTGGCGTTGCAACCATTTGACTATACAATAGTCCACAGAGCAGGGAAAGACAATAAGCACTCTGATTGCTTAAGTCGCGTGGAATAAATAACATCTGACACTTCAAATGAAAATTTGATTGTAAATATTTAATAGTGTATAAATTGTGATCTATGTAAAATGTAAATACAAATGATGCTTGTGCTTGTAAATTATATAATTGAATAAGATTGTAAAATGTTGGAAGGTTAAAACCATTAGTTATAGCTGCCTCTGAAGTATTGTCAAGACCTCCTGTATGTCTAACCCCTTCCTTTTAGATTTTGCTCTCTAACACATCGCAAAATCTCTCTATGGGGGGAGGAATTCTGTAACGGCGGCTAGAGAAACGATCACCACGCCAGCGTGGGAAAATGAAAAGTCTTGTTGACTCAGGTGTCGAGAGGAAAAGCCCACACTCCATAACGACCACCCGAAAACATCTTAATGATTTCTTAACGACAGCCAGCCAGCAGGGGTCGGAAATCGCTGTGGTTTCAAAACAAAGGGCAGGCGCCTTTCTGTCGCTCTCTTCGACATTTCGAGACCAAGAAGATTGATATAAATGATGATGAGTTTCCGACAGGGTTTGATGGACCCTTTCAAGTCCGCCGAAGTCTGTCGTAAAAGTTGAGGGGAAAGACCAACGTGAGACAGCCAATCAAGAACGTGAGAAATCTTCAACACCCAATCCAGCACCGACTAAAAGGCGGACCAGAAACGGAAAGGAGGAGTCGATAAGCACCCAACATATAGAGTTTTTGGAGAGATCGATCAGAGGAGAGATCACGAGAGGAGGACGAGAGGAGAGACGGAGACAGAGGATCACAGAGGATCAGAGAGAGAGAGAGAGCTTGGAGAGAAGCGGTCAACAGAGACCGTTTTTGGAGCTTGGTGAATATCCGTTCACTGCTGTGCATTTATCCCACCTTGGGATCCTATACTCGCCGGAGTATTTTAGTGAGAAAGGCTCGACCGTAGCCGTAAAGGAGAACCCTCCTAGAGATCCGTGTAACTGCTCATCCTAGTAGTGATCCTGTCCGGAAAGACTGAGATTTCCTGCCTTGGAACTCTGTACTCATTCGAGTAAATTTTTGTTGAGAATGGGCTCACCCGTAGCCGTGCGTTAGACTTCCCCGAGCGAAATTGTGAGGCTCGCCAGCAGTCCTAAGCGCCTAGATAGAACTTTGGACCTTCCAAGGAACTAATATTAATGAACTTTACATTCATTTTCCGACTTTTTGTACAAATTGTAAAATAAACCAATTTAGTCCAGAATCGGATATTTTCAATGGTAACTAGTCTAGCTACCCGTGAATCAAGACGTTACAATCCAATAGAACAAGAGTTCCTGTTTTGTGAGCATTATGAAACTGCAAACATTGAACAGCGTAATCTCATTGATCATGTGATTCGTGAAGTTTTGCATCATGATACTGGATCTAATGTATTTTGTTTAACCGCTCATGCAGGTTGTGGCAAAACATTCACACAAGCAGCAATCATTCACAAATTAAATTCGCTTAATCTTCGTTGTATTGCAACAGCGTTCAGTGGCATAGCTTCAACTCTATTACTTGGAGGTAGAACTTTACACAATGTGTTTAAATTGCCTATACCCATTTTGGAAAATTCTGTAGCGAATATTACCGCAAATAGTAGCTATGGTCGTTACATAAATTCATCATCATTGATAATTATTGATGAAGTTTCTATGTGCCCACTGCAAGTGTTGAAAATCATAGATAGATTATTGCGGGATCTATGCGATGAAAATGATAAACATAAAACATTTGGAGGGAAAACGATACTTCTGTGCGGTGATTTTCGGCAAATCTTACCAGTTATCCCACATGGATCACGTGTAACTTTAATTGAAAATTGTGTTACGAGTTGCCATAAATTTGTTTATTTTCATAAACACGTTTACTCAAAATATGAGAGCCTTACCAAGTGAAATAGAATTTGTCGAATTCTTGAAAAAAATTGGTAATGATGAAGCCCTACAATTTCCTCAGTTTGGTGAAAATATTATTGAAATACCTCAGCAATTAATAGGAGATGAAAATAATATTATTAATGAGGTGTATGGAAATATTTCCGAAAACATACTCTCAGATAACATATTGAACTCAGCTATTTTAGCACCTAAAAATGATGATTGTACTTTGATTAATACTGATATACTTAATCAAATACCTGGTGAACAGAGAATATATCATAGCTACGATAAAATAATTTGTGAGGATGACAATGACATCAATAACTATCCAGTAGAGTTTTTGAATTCTTTGACTATTAGTGGTTTGCCACCACATAAGTTAGTATTGAAAGTTAATTGTATCGTTTTGCTGATCAGAAACTTAAATACAAAGGAAGCATTAGTCAATGGAACAAGAATGCGCATGCATCGTAATACTATTGATTGCGAAGTTTTAACTGGAACAGCACGCAATAAGAGAATTTTGATTCCACGTATAAATTTAACATATTCCGGAACTATTTTACCATTTAACTTTCAAAGAACTCAATTTCTAATTATACCTGCATTTGCGATGACAATAAATAAGTCTAAAGGTCAAACATTCGAAAAAATTGGAATTTTATTGAGGCAGCCAGTTTTTACACGGGGTCAATTGTACGTCGCAGCAAGTAGAGTTCGATCATTCGATGGTTTGAGATTTTATGTTTCGGAATATTACGCTGAAGGGCATTTAGCAAACGATGAAAGAGTTTTTACAAAAAACATCGTCTACACAGAAGTTTTGAATCATTAAATTCGTTGCGAACTATTTCAAGTTCAATGGACAACATTTATTTCTTTAACCACCAGGTTTTTTCTGTTTCAATAAAAAATATATAAAAAAATACGAAGCACGTACTCCTTATTTCCTTTTTTGGATTTATTTTTTATTTAAATTTTATAAAATTTGGAAAAAATAGGCAGATTAACTGTGTAGCCTCGGCGAAACCTGTGGCCAATATAGCAATAAAAAAAACAAGAAAATGTCAAACAACGCGTTATTCTTTTCTAGATATGGCTTAACCAAGCTATACCGCATTTTTCCTGTGACGTATTTGTACATGCTCGCAGCTTACGTAATAGAACAAAATTCAAAAAAATTATATGCAATGAATATAGATGTATACTCTTTGACAAAAGAACCTTATTAAAGTTCAAACTTAAAAATTAAATGAATTATGGTCGAATTTCGACCACTGGGCGATCACTAGTTATCTGTATAAGCTTCCAGTGTTTACATTTTTCATGATTCCGATTTCAGCAAGACGCTCCGAAAATACACTTTCAAATCGTACTAGAGTATCAAGGATTGGATGTTTAAGGTCCAAAAACGGACAAGCTGCGTCAACTAGAGTATCCTGGAGCGGGGATCAGTGGCATGGAGTGTGGTTTTCAAAAAATATTTGTCAATCTTGTGATTCTTTTTCAAAAGTGCTTTCTGTAATGTTTCTTCTCTCATGACTTCAGAATGGTAAAATGATTGGTAGTTACTTTTGTGGCTCTTCCTTTTCACTACAGCTATAGGTTAATGTTGTGAGAGACATGATTTGAAAGGATCACGGCTACCTAGATAAGATCCAACTGTAAGGAGAATCCGGACGAACTGCAGTAATTCTCAGAACGAAAGGGTTCGAAACTTAATCCAAACCATTAATAAAACTTATTGAAGGTATCGACATAAAAACGCTTGCTCAAGATTACTCAAGCTGCTTTTCAAGTTGTGGGCCGTCGTGACTCAGTGGCTATGTCCATATTTTTCTGTGCTGTATTCCAGGCCATGTGAGTATACCATGGAATGAAGCATCTGATAAAGCAGCCCAAACGGCTGATACCATGATAAGACCATTCGTCCCTTTCCAAGACGGATCATATAAAAAAGTCCATCAAAAATCCATGGCAGAATAAATGGGCTATGCAAATTCAAAATAAATTATATTCCATTCAACCATATGTAGGTTTAAACCTAATAATTTTGGAAAACTCGAAATAAAAGTAACAAGACTTCGTATAGGTCATACATATTTAACTCGGGCATTTGCTACACTCGGAACCAGCTCTGACATGCCCAACGTGTGATTGAATCCTATCTGTTGGACATATTTTAAGTGTATGTCCTGATTTTAATGCTATTAGACTCAACTATTTTGGTGCTACTAATCCTAATATTAAAGACTTTTGGGGCCGTCGTGCTATACCCACTGCTCTAGCAACCTTCCAGTTGTAGGTAGCGCAGGTTCGATTCCTGACAGGTGCATTCCTCCCTGGGTGTATTTCTCTCTTCTGGTCAGTAAAAACTTTCATACGTGTATGTCTATTACTTGATATTGTATGTCTTTTGTCTGGCGCAGCATGGCCAAATATGGCGCCATAAAACTCCAAAACAACCAACCAACAATTTGTATGTGAAGGTAAATTCGTCAAAATAAAGTAATTTTAAGGCAAGAATTAATAGTGTGAATACTAGTGTTGGTGAAATTTAATATGGTATTAGGATATATTTTCGTGACGTATTCTATTAATATAATTCCTTTGTGCATTTTTCAATCCGTGAGTTTTGTTTCGGACGAAGGGCAGTTGAAGCATTTCCCATACAAGACCGGATTCGACACTGAGGGTATCAAAGGGTTTCTTCCCTTTTCGTAGGATACATCGCTGAAAAAAACCGTTCGCGTCCCCATTGTGCTTCAAAAGAAGCCGTCCTCATTGATTCCATCCACTTCATCCTTTGGCCCCAGACGTCATCCCTCCTGTCCAATGAGCAACCGCCCTCTGAACTCGCCGCAGCCAACCACAGCGAGAGGTGGGAATGCCCCTTCAATGGGTCGAGAGGAGTGGGCATGCGATCAATACTTGCAAACGACGTTTCGCCACAATTTCTGTCGGATGTTAGTTCCCCGTTTTAAATGTCTTTTTTAAAGTTAGTGCAACGTTTTTTATCTTCCATGCTTTGTGTTTGTAACCGGAAATGTATGAAAAGCAGGCACTGTATAGAATGCCTAGGCAATATATAGAATGCCTGGCGTTTTGGGGCAAAGTGTCTTGCCACGTGACATTAGAAACGTCATTAGCGGGAATATTTTATACTTTACCGGTTTGTCTTTTGGCATAGAATACCTAGGAAATGCGAAATATTAATCGTTTCATACTTTGCCACAAAACGCCAGGCATTCAATATAGTGTCTAGGCATTCTATACAATGCCTGCTTTTCATACATTGCCGTTAACATATACATGGCTTTCATACTTTACTTTTTATATTATTTATTTATTTAGACTGTCTACATGACAGCAAAAAAAAAAGATCAGAAGTGCAGAACATGGAACAAACTAACACAGTACAATTATACAGCAGCAGAAACACAACACGCAATGCTATTAACTACATACAATCAAAATGATAGAAAAAGAAAATCACGATTGAAGCTATAGATAAAACAGTTCAAATCTCTTAAAGGAATAAAATTACTGAAAACTAAATCATCAAAGAAAATATTAACTCCGTGTTGGGGTTAAGCTATGCATTGTGACAAACTGGGTGACTTCAAATCATATATATATTTTGGCGTGGTGTGGAAGTTTGGAGAGTGGGGTGCCAGCTCAGGTGTTGCCTCGTCATCTGACCGTGGTTCAAAATTACGTGGTGTTGTCCTCGGATCTTTCCCTCTGGGATTGATCCCGGACCGTCACCAATAGCCCGTTGTGTTGCTCCAGTGTGACGTTAATTGAAAATACAAATACCAATATCAAATCATATATAATGAAAAAGTATTCTTGGAAATAATTTTTTACAAGTTTTTATGAGGGCACATGAATATTTTGTTTTAAATCCTTAATTTGTTCCTTTCATGCAAACATTTATTTCACATCGTGTTTGACCGTTCTAATCCTAATATTTATTCCTTCCTACGGTAGGTAGGTTGTTAATTAAAGTCGCAGTGAAGCAACACAACGGGCTATTGACGATCAACCCCAAAGGGAAAGGTCCAGGGACAACGCCTCGTCATTTTGAACCATGGTCAAGTGACGAGAAATCACATCACTCCAAATTTCCACACCACTCCAATATGCCTTCTTCGTACAACGCATTCCGGCTGCAATAACTCAAAAAATGTGTTTCTAGTTTCATGTGAAGAACTAAATACATTCTTCTGCATGCTGAAAAACTTCCACCACTGTACATCCCAATAGAGGGCACTCGGGGATCCAGTAGAGGACACTTGTATGGCAGGCAAAAAATGTTGTATTAGTCTTTCTACACATAAAACTAGAAACTCAATTTTTTGAGTTATGGCGGTATTGCAGCCGGGATGCGATATGTTGGCGTGGTGTGGAAGTTTGGAGAGTAGGGTGCCAGCTCGGGTGTGACCCCGTCATCTGGTTCAAAATTACGTGGTGCTGTCCTCGGATCTTTCCCTTCGGGGATGGATCCCGAACTGTCACCAATAACCTGTTGTGTTGCACCAGTCTAACCTTCGTCTAATTTTTTTCTATCTTTTAAATTTTACACTCAAAATGTTATGCATACGTAAATTAAATTCTTCAGTTTCATTACTTATGGTGGAGACGATGATCTTGTTTTATCATCGGACTATTGTTTGAGTAGTTTTATTCTCATCTATACGTTTTACATGTTTTAAATCTACCTTTTATCTTTGCCAGACAATTAATATTTTTAAATATTTTATACTTTTATTCTGTCATATTCTGTCTTGTATTTGGCGTAGCTTGTCCGCTTTTGGACTTTGCTGCGCCATAAAACCCCCATCCAATCCGATCCAATGAGTTGGGTATTGGGTATTTCAATTAACGTCACACTGGAGCAACACAATGGGCTATTGGTGACGGTCCGGGATCAATCCCAAAGGGAAAGATCCGAGGACAACACCACGTAATTTTGAACCACGGTCAGATGACGAGGCAACACCTGAGCTGGCACCCCACTCTCCAAACTTCCACACCACGCCAACGTGAGGACATTTGAGGCCACGACAGATTTAACGTGCACCAGCCCCCTTTGTACACGACGGTGTTTGGCTGGATTCGAACTCGCAACCCTTCGGTTGCTAGTTCGTTACTCTTCCAACCGGGCCACCGCGGCCCCCGATCCAATGAAGTGCAGGGCAGAAAGCCCATCGTTCTATTTCCACGATTAAGCTTCTGAATGTGCCCACTCTATTTTGTGTGTGTAGTTCTCTTACATCAAGTCACCTAACCTTTCACTGGAATTAGGATTTGTAATAATACAGCATGAAATTGCGTATTCACGATTGGTATCTTGGTTTTGCCTTCGATTTCACGGGAAATCGATCTTGTCAAGACTGCGCACACCGAAACTGTTATCGCAATAAACAAAATCATTCTGTCCGTAGTGCACAGGCCTGAGCACTCATCTCCGTCATCTTTCACGGAATCCCGTAGGTGTAGTGAAAGACGAGTAGAGTTCTAGTTTGATCAAGAGGAATTAGCAACAACTTACATCAGGTGGCGCGATGAGCCCACATGTCGCCATTTCCTAACAGACAAAGGAGGTAGGGGTAGCCCAGTTGGAAGAGTAACGGATTAGCAACCGGAGGGTTGAGAGCACGAAACTCGGTCCAGCCAGAGACCGTCGGTCTCTGGGGCCAGGGTCGGTCGGCCAGAGGGCTGGTGCACTTTAAATCTGTCGTGGCCTCAAATGTCCTCATGTGAGGACGTGGTGTGGACGTTTGGAGAGTGGGGTGCCAGCTGAGGTATTGACCTCGTCATCTGACCTTTGTTCGAAATTACGCGGTGTTGTCCTCGAATCTTTCCCTTCGGGTTTGATCCCAGATCGTCGTTAATAGTCCGTTGTGTTGTGACGTCAATTAAATTCCTACCTACCAGGTAATAGAAATGAATGCAAAGCTCAACTAAAAGTTTTAATTTTTTAAATTCTTAGACTAGAATAGAAAAACTTGAAATTTTTGCCAAGCTCTGGTTCCATAGCTCTTGTCATCTGTATAAGATACGCTTTTTTTACTATGGAATAGTTACTTTCAACTAAAAGTAATTTACTTTAAATTTTATTGAGAAGTTATTGCATTTATATATCTTATGCTTGGCCAACTTGGTTCGTACATTTTCTTTCGCAAAAGGTCCACCCATATCGCTCACAGAAAAGGAGATGCAGCTGGTCTTCATCAGCTGCCGGCAGATTGGACACGCTCATGCCCGAGCATCACGATGAAGACGTGACTCTCTGTAGACGACGTTTATTAAGGAGCAAAAGATGTATTAGCAGCGAGTCGAATGCGAAAGCCCATTGCAGAGTGGATGAAAATGGCCAAACAAATATTGATTTTTCGAAAAATCGTCTCTTCTGATTGTCAAAAGTAGCAAACCCTGAGTGATATGGAAAATAATATCTTCCCTCTTAGATGTAGAGGTAAAGTAGGACCACTTAGAGGTAGGTATTTAATTAACGTCCCACTGAAGCAACACAACGGGCAATTGGCGACAGTCCGGGATCCATCCCGAAGGGAAAGATCCAAGGACAACGTCTCGTCATTTTCAACCACGGTGGGATGACGAGAACACCTGAGATGGCACCCCACTCTCCACACCACGCCAACGTGAAGACATTTGAGGCCACGAAATATTTAACGTGCACCAGCTCCCCTGTACACGATGGTCTTAGGTTGGATTCGAACTCGGTTGCTAGTCTGTTAGTCTGCCCACCGGGCTACCGCCGGTTGTGGTGGAACCTTGATTCAAAATTACGTGATGTTGTCCTCGAATCTTTCCCTTGGAGATGGATCGCCCCTCCAGTGCGAGGTTAACTAATTACCATTACGCGACATTCAGAGGATTAAAATGCAGATAATTAGAATAAAATATACAAGTTCGTACCATTTTGTTTCTATTCATTAGCATAGTAGCAAAACTAGAATGGTACCCAGCATTAATTTTTATTGCAATGAATCGATTGCATAAAACAAGTAAAACGCTGAGGGTCCCGGGAAGAAGAAAAGGCGCCCTTGTTTTTCTTGTGCTGTCTGCAGACGTTTGTGAGAAGATAACTTGAATGCTTTGTCTCTTCTTTTCTTTCAATTACTGCTGTTCATTAGGTAATTCTGATTAAGAATTATTAGTTTTGTTTGCTCAACCTTTTGTAGTTTATAATGAACATATTTATTCAGAAATAAGATGCAGGTGTACTTCACAAACTTGACTTCGCAATCGCACACCGGCTAGAAATAAAAATAAAATAATATTTTTTTTTTTATTTCAACCCATAATAGAACATGTCCAGTCCTATTTTCGAGGAGTTTAAACGTAACAGCGGTGATGATTATTCCATTTGGTGTTATTATCTTCGTGAAAGAAATGGTCAAATAGCCAAATGCAAAATATGTTTTAAAGAAATAAAATGCGTTGGTGGCTCAACAGGTGCATTACATACACACCTAAAAAAGATGCATAGTATTTCCATTTTGAAAAGAAAAGAAGTACCTATATCGGAAGAAAGTCCAGCAATATCATCTTCGACAAAAATAACAAAATATTTTAATAATCTAGTTGATGACACGTTGCCAGCAGTTTTTATCAAGAATGACCGCGTTGGATGGACTTCCTTTTTTCCATATTTTGCACTTCAACTGATCTTCGTAAATCTCTCATTACAAGGGGATTTCAAAACATTCCAAAATCCTCAAATACCATTCAGAAATTAGTGGTCGCCTATTCACACAAAGTGCGGGCAGCTGTTGTCAGTGAATTTAATGGGCTAAAGTTAAAAATCTATAGAGCGAGTCTAACCGTTACCACCGAGATAAGGCCTGACCGCTGCAGTCTCCCTAATAGTCATACGTGCGATACGAACGACCACCACCGTATTGGAATATTCGAAGCCTAATACAGTGAAATCTGTCTACAACGATACAGAATATATTCTATATACGTCGAGACCACAGGAAAATATTGGTATACGTTATTACAAATTATTATAGCAGTTTGTAAATATTGTTTTTCCCTAGTCAAAACTATGATAATCTCATAATGAAACTTCCACACCCTCGCGTCTTTCTTTCTTATTTACTAACGATAACAGAGAGTGTGCCTAAATAGTAAAAGCAATAACTTATTAAAAAACAAGCCAAAGCTATATCGTAAATTCATTTAAAAATAGTGAAAACTAGCTTATGACTTTTATTAATTGAAATACACACGTCAATCAAGCTTAATACCGCCCTATATCATAGTTTCTCAAATGCGACCATAAATCAAAAAGAAAAGAAAAACCCTTTCTCATAGTCTAAAGAAATCCAATTAATGTTTTCTTCATCATTAAATCTGTAAAAATTGGAAATCAAAGCAATTGAACTGTAAAATACGATTTATGTAGAATGTTACCTATCTGGAGGAGAGCCTCGTAACAAGCTATAGCTTTCTGCTCTCCTACATTTCTAACCTAATCACCAGTCAACATTATTTTAACCTCAAAAATATCAATATAACATCAGAAATAACAGATGTATTACAAAAAAGTGTACATAAGTTGAATAAATTTATTTTTCTATTCTTATAAACAGATTTGACTGTAAATGAGGGTTTCCTGTTTAAACGGGGCTGCCAGTCGTGAACTGAACCCTCAGTCGCACCCCATTCGATTTTTTAGCAAAATGGAAAACAAAATTTCAAAGCAAACCATTATAGAAAATGTCAAAAATACAGATAAAAATAAATTATTTATTAGAAACATATACAGCTTCCTTTTTTTATTTTTACTCAATCTGTCGCTGGATTTTCCACAATAATTTTTCAATAGAGTGTTTATTGTACTATTAATGGATTTTAAAATGGTTTCATGCTTATGATTTGCACATGTATTGAATTTGTAATGTTCCGATTCATGCAGCTGCCAGTATTTAAAAACAAAATTTATTATAAAATCTCTTTTATAATGAATGCTCAGAAACTCATCCTCATAATATTTAAGTAGTTTGTTAAACAATATATAACTAATTAAAACCATACGAACAGCACCATCTTTTGGAAACGATAAACCACATCGAAATTTTTAATTAAATCATAACTTTCCTCAACAACCATTTGCTCATTATACACCAACCCTGTTTTACACAGTTCGCACTTATGTTTCTTAAAATTTTATAACAATACCCTGCCAAATAAGTTATCACTGACATTTCATGTTCAACTTGTTGAAAATCACTTTCTTCGAGAGGTATGTCCGGATTAAATGAGTTGTCCCACTGTTTTTATTCTTCATAAGAACAATCTAAGTTTTCTGAAAAACTGGTTTTGGGTATATTTCCGAAAGTTTGTGATGACAATGTCAAAAGATTGAATTCTTAATTTTTTCTTCGATCCGTATAATTGCCTGATCGATATGTTGTACTGACCACCTGATAATTGTCTATATTTTCCAAACCGATATTCCAAAGGATCTTTTGAAATTTTCCTAACAAAATATAATTCATTTTGTTCTTGTAAACAATATTGGGTAATTTCCAACATTCCATGAATTGTGTGAGAAAGAGCGGTATGAGTTTGGGGTGAAAGTTTATGAGGTCATCACACTCTACTTCAACCAAGACATTTCTTAAATGATGTATAATTTGTTTGAAGCGATTATTATCATAGTTGGCTGAAGAATTTTTCATTGATATTTCATTTATAAAATTCAAACAATTTTCAATAACTTTCAAATTATTAACGTGACAGGGTGTTTTGATTTGATTGCTATCTACAGAAATTTCTTGGCCTGATAAATATGTTTCCATTTTCAGATTTGAATGTATTACAGCAGTGTAATTTGTAGCAGGTCCTGGATTAAAACAAATTTTGAAAAAAGTAACTTTTGACTCCTCAATTAGTTTAAGCCAATTTTGTTCATGGGGTAATGAATCCAGAATTTCTAGTAGCATATTAAAATTTTGAAAAGAAATAGATTCATGATGAGCAATGAACTCAGATTTGTTTTCGTTGATAACTCTCTATAAATTGGATTCCTCAGTTTCACGAATTTTATCTTCCCTGCTTTTACGAACGGCGGGACAAGTTTTCGAGAGATATTTAGGGCAATTCGGAAATATACTTGGTATAGCACCAACTTTTAAACGGAGACGTTTAATGAAAAGGTAGAACACTCACCAGTTTTTTGTTGAATTTCGATACATTCCGGACGATATCATAGTTTTGAAAATGAAGTTCGCAGACTTTGCTGCGTTTTGATGGTGTAAAGTCGGCTCGTGGAATCGCCCTGAGCCATCTTTTTCTAATATTTTCATCCTCTGGAAAGGAGAAAACCGCCACTTTTGGTGCATCACCATATCCATAATTTCCAGAGCAAGAAGGTACACAGCATCTGAAGGGCATTTTGGATAGCCTCATGGTTAAGCCTAAAGAAATCGGTCTGGACACACGTTAAACGAGTTGTTTGACGAAAGCCTTTAACACCTTGACACTGTAATGTTCCACAAATGTTATATAACAATACTTAACTGCAACTGCACTTACTTTCCGGTAAAATAGTATAAAAAACCTAATTTCTTACGCTACATTAAAGGCAATCCACTAGTAGCCGGCCATGCGGCGATGTTTGTTATGACTACTAGTTAGCGAATCACGTGATTGAAACGTCACAGCTATCTGGCTTTGTTATCTCGGTGGTAACGGTCTAACTCTTGACGAATGGACTTCAGTAAGGAATCGAATACTTTTGAACATCAATGTACATTATCGAAAACAATTTTGGGTGGAGATGTCGAATCCGGGGCACTAGCGATTTATCGCCAAACATGGTAACCGTGGTGTTTTGATTCAGCTTTATGGCAACCCTATGCAAAAGGTTTTTCGCGTAGGAAAGTCCACGTTTCTTTTTTAATGAACATACTGGCTTTGGACGCCATCTTGATTTGGCGACAAAAATTGCTTGGCGACAAACATGCCCCGGATTCTATATCTTTACCCCAATTTTGGAGTCTAGGTCTGGTTCGTGTACATGGAAGTTTATCAGCTGAGAGATGTGTCCAAGTAATTAGAAGAAAATTGGAAGTTTTTGGTCTGTGCCTTGATAAAGATATAGTATGTATCACTACAGGCGGAGCGTCGGTCATGAAAAAGTAGGCAAATTGATTAAAGCTGAGCAACAGCTCTTTCTAGCGCATGCCATTCAGTTTAGTGCTATACAAAAAAGTACCTGTCGAAGTTGAAGGAAAAAATAACTCACAATCAGATAATGAACCTGGATAGGAATGTGACTATCTCATAATCTGAAGGAGAGAATATTGAATTGGATAATGACAATGATGACGATTCGGAATTGGAAGATGAAAATTCATTTGAAAGTGGGTTCAGTATTGCTTACTCAGATGATGTAGATGGAAATTTGGCTTCAGATGTTAAACATGAAACCATCTTACCACTTATTACAAAAATTAGAGTGGTGGTACGATTGTTCCGCAAATCCCCAACAAAAAAAAACGATGACATACTGCAAAAATATGTGAAATTGGAATTTGGTAGAGAGTACTCATTGATTTTAGATTCAAAAACATGATGGAATAGTTTACTCACCATATTGGAAAGGTTCAACAAATTAAAATCACGTGTTCAGAAAGCCCTAATTGATTTGTCATCGAAAATTTCATTCTCTGAACAGGACTTTAATTTATTCGTGGATACTATTTCTGCCTTATTGCCAGTAAAACTTACAGTGGAAGCAGTATGTAGAGCAGATGCAAATCTATTGACTGCTGACGCTGCTTTAAATTTCATGTTGACGTCTTTAAATAATCTTCATACTACACTCGGTAATGAACTGAAAGAATCCCTAGAATTAAGAATTCAAGAAAGACGCCCTAACGCGTCAGCAGTACTTCAATTTCTACATAATGGGTATTGAACCATTATGTAGAAATTGTAAAGATCGGAATATGTAAAAGATCGGAATATGTGTTTAAAAATTTGGGGAAACCGGCTATCTGTCGGTTTATATAAATAACCTGCTAAAACGTCTATCGCCGTCTTCTTTAGCACCAGTACAATACTATGCAAGGGATATCAACTTCGATGACAAAGACGATGATGTGGAAAATCTTCTGTTTTATACATGGGACAATTGCTACAGAGGGCAATTGACAAGGAGCTTGCTGGTTCGGAATCACTGGATAATTATACAAGAAGTAGTGATTTTGAAACGGAAATTGAAAAAGATGTAGTATTGGAAGGAGGGGGAGCCAAAAGCACAATTATGGAACTGTTCTACAAATACTTGCTCATTATTCCACCGACAAGCGTGGAGTTGGAACAGTCATTCTCATCGTCAGGTCAATTCGTAACCAAAATAAGATCGAAGTTGAATGACGTCTCCAATAAATTCACTACGTTTTCTGCGAGCACATTTTAATACCGAAAAAAATGCTAACTGGCAGGTGATTTTATAGCTCTTAATGTTAGATAATAATAGCTTTATGTATGTACATAAGTTACATACTTAAGAAATAAATTTATTTAATGCGTGTTACACAAATATAGCGTTTTTCGTATTTTTTACAAAATCGGTTTTAAAACCGGTTTTCGAGTTTTGTAAAAAATGAAAACCGAAAAACCGGATTTGCATTTTACTAAAACCGTGCAATCACTAATTGGGATCTGTAACGCCTAACACTCATGTTTCGTCTTTTGCACCATCAAAACAGTTCATTAGTCGTTTAACCTTTTCCTTTTATACTTTTTCCAATTTTCATTTCGTCTATAACAACTGAAACATCCGTCTCAGACACCAGTCAAACATCTTCTCAGACAGCCACACACATTTTTAGTTTTCTACACGGTACAGTACTGTTTGGTTGGTTTTGGGTTTTATGACGCAAGGGCCATTTTTGGCCAAGGTGCGCCAAATACAAGACAACAACGAAGGGAGAGAAAAAAGCAGAAGGGTATGTCAAGGTAAAACAGAAGGGAGGATGGATCACTCGGGTCCCTCAGGTTACAGTACTGTGTGTATAAACCAATTAACAATGGCCATTGAGAAAAATTATTTCATTTAATGGTAAACATACTTGGAATTAAATTATCTCTATGATCCAAGTATCTGAAACAGAAATAATGCACATGTCTAAAAGCAGTTCAAAAATCATTGAACGTAATATTCATTTGGTGGAATGGGAAACCGGGTGAGAAGGTTGGGCCCTCGTCGGAAGATTCATTCGTTTAAAATTCAAAATCATGGGAGAAGCCACGAGACATTACAAACTAGGAAGGATGCTCCGGTGCTATTCCACGGTTGGTGATTGGGTGCTGAAGGCCCCTCCCTCCCGAGGAGCCCGGGCACGCGTGCCCGGGCGTCCGCAGGGAGAGCGTCCTTCGGGTACAACAGCAGCATGGGCGCGCGGACAGTGGTCGTCGTCTTGATGGTGATGTCCTTGCCGCACGATGTCACCGCATCCTGGTGGTGAGTACCACTTCATTGATGACCGCATTGATGGTCATTTTACTGTCATTTTTATTCTTACTGTCCTGTGAAAGCAGTCGTACGTTTTCTGTTTTCGGACCTGTCGCGCACCTTTTCATGCGTTCGAACGACATATGTCAACTAATTGTTTTAAAGTTGTTGATCAACAATAACGGACAGGAGCACTGGGAAATTTCAGGATGCTAGAAGGCCGGTAGAGCTTTCAATAGAAAATAATGCGTCATTGGCAAGGAGTTTATTTTATACAGCAATTGAAATGTTTTTTCTAATTAGAAAGATAGTAATCTTTGCAAATTCAACCAACTCTGAATATCACAATACGAATGTAGCATTAGTTTTCTGTTGTACTTGAAAGCAAGGCTGATTGAATGAAGTGATTAAAAGTCTAGAGGCCTCTGTCCAGAAAAAGATAGTGATTTCTCATATTAGTAAAGAGTATTTAATATATACCATCTTTAATTCAAAAGCATAAACACCATGGCAGCACATAGAAATTATTCTCATTCATAAATCTATCTACTCATAAAATCTTACATGAATCAAATTTATAATTTTGCTCATATTGAATCAATATATTTGACTAACACAAATGAAAAGCTTTTCCACGAGATAATCAAAAAGGTATTATTTTATTGAATCAATGTAGTTAAAATCAATGCCTAATTTATAAGGCGTCAAACTGTTTGAAATTGCATATTTTGCCCCACCCCACCCCACCCTTGAAGGTCGGTAGATTATACCGGAACCAACCATACGAACCAGTCAATAACTGTTGACCAACGTATTTGTATTCCACTATTTACTTGCAATCATTTTTTTACATTTCTTAACATATCAATGATAAACAAATATATTTGACTAGCTAAATTACCCGGCGTTGCTCGGGTTGAATTACTTGTAATTCATCGTAATTTTACGCAGTGTTATTCATATGGTGATTTCGAATTGTTTTTAGCCCCCTCTACAGACCCAGGACAAATAGAACGGGGTTAATATAAAGCCTGTTTCCTGCGGGATTCTAAAGGAGTGCACTAAATTTGGTGTGAATTGGTCTGAAAGTGATCGTAAAAATACTCAATGTTATTCCTATGGGGATTTAGAATAGGGTTTTTAGCCCTCTCTGCACACAAGACAAACAGAACGTGGGTAGCCTACGTTAGCCGCAGGGTTACAAAGTATTAGTGTAGCAAATTTGGTGTGGATTGGTCAAACGGTGTGGATTTGTATAGAGAACAGACAGACGTCAACTCTGCTTTATTGTATATATATAGATTTTGCTTGTAATAAAATAGGTATTTTATTAATAAGATGTATTTCCATCTCACCACACAAATGACGCTGACCATTAAACACAAATGAATAAATGAGTGCATTTGGGAATACAGAAAATACCACAGAATGCCCATTCAAAAATGCCTGAACGCTACTAGAGATAAGTTTGGCCAAATGATGTCTTCTTTAACTGTAATTAAGAGAAAATTAATTTTAAAAACAAAGAAATTAATCAAGGAGCTACTTTTAATCTCAGATATTGATCGGCATTTAACACACACCTTTTAATAAATATATTATTCCAACCAATAGCCAAATGCATCCTTTTGATTTTTGGCAAATCTAGAGTTTCCAAGGAAAGCTAAAATGACCTAAGAATATGAAAAAATCATCTAAAAATTTAATTGATACATTGAGATTAGCAAAATATTTTCTTTTTCAAATAGTCTCAATAAAATATGCTTTTGCACTTATCCCTTCATATACGAATACTGTATAATCTCAGCTGTGCATTTTAATAAGCTTATCCGATACTTTCGGATGATCGGTTTTGTTATCCAAAGAATAGTTAAAATGATTCGTTTTGGATCATGGATTTTTTGGGGGACTAGAAGCTAACAGATGAGTCTTATAACGATGTTTTTTGTAAAAAGCGAAACTACGGATGAAAGATTGCGCCTTACAGGATTATGTTTATAAAATCTTGAATGAAATCAGAGACAAAAGTACAGCACTCGATAATATAAAAATTCAATTAATAATCAAAGCATTTCCAAAAAATCTCAGTGCCAAAAAGGCCTAAAAAATTAAAACTTCCGAAAAGTGATCTAAAAGAACTAAGTTTTTGGATCAGCAGATTGAAAGTGGAATTTCTATCTATACTATGATCTACCATACTTATGTCTACCAGGTCTTACGGCTCTGATGAACTCTATACTCAATCTACGGGTATTGTCTACGAAGCACTCACAAACAGATAAATTGTCAACAACATCCAGCCCTTGGTAACAACTTGTTTTACTGTTTTTAACGCCATTAAAAAACATTTGTTTACCTCTGTTTTTGTTTTGGCGAAACTATTTGCCTGAGAAACTGCTGTCTTTAAATTTGAATTGTACCTAGAGATTCCTTCTGTAAAACCAAAAGTAATGGTAATTAATTAACGTCGCACTGGAGCAACACAACGGGCTATTGGCTCAGGTGACGAGGACAACACCTGAGCTGGCACCCCTCTCCAAACACTTCCACACCACGCCAACGTGAGGACATTTGTGACCACGACAGATTTAAAGTGCACCAGCCCCTGAACACGACGATCTTTGGTTGGACCGAGCTCTGAACTCGCAATCCTCTGGTGGCTAATGCCTTCCAATTGGGCTACCCATTCGAAAGGAAAATAAAGTAACGGATTACGAAATCCATGTAATGTAAATCAAAGCATCATCGCTTCAGCTTCTTTATTTACATAATTTAATTAAAAACAGTGTTGGAGAGAGAATTTACGTGACCCACTGCACGACTGATCATCATGGTCCAGATTTTGTTGACGTGTCAACCTTTGGTTAGCACAATGCCTGTGTGCAGTTTGTAACTTCATGAATCTGGAAATATTGTTTTTTAAGTATTTGCGTTATAAAAAAACGGTATAAGAAGTCTGTTTAAGGTGTATGTATACTCTAGAACACTTTTAAATTTTGCCTTTAAAAATCCAGTTTTTTCACAATGGGTCATTGGTTTGTGCTTAAACTCATTTTAGTGTGAAAAATTCTGATTAAGCTACTCACTAATTATCTAATTTAGATATAATTAGGTAATTACCGTGTTTTTTGAACAGTGATATCTCAAATTTTAATGTGTTCAGAAGGACAATTCCTGTTGGAAATTATTCCTATTATTCTTCTTCATGTTTTGACCCTCCATCAAGTTCCTAGAGGGAATACGTTCTTTTTTACAATTTTTTTTCACGAAGGAAGTCTAAAAAATCAAGATTTGTTCAGGAATTTCAACATCTAAAAATCAACTAAAAATTCATTTCTTAACCAATAACTTCGACTGAGGGTCAAAACATCCGCTGTATTACATAGATTATAATGATACAAAAGCAATTATAATAGATCAATTCATTGTTGAGTTATCACTTCGAAAGAAGCCTCCTATTGCAAAAACACAGTTCTTCAGAAATCGAGTTTAAAGTTTTGGAACCTGTTTGTCAAAGGCGACAGTATCTAACCCAAACCCTTGTAACTTGAAAACTATTTCGAATATTTACAAGATCTTGGAATCGTTTGAAAGCTAAGGGGTTGGACAATATTTTGAATTATTAAAAAATAGATCGATATTTTAGTCAATTTTCGTGATTTCTAGTGTATACATACACCTTAAATGTGCGGATTATCATATTGACAAGCTCAAACCGCTCTGCGGATCATTTTGACGAAGTCTACACACATCGCTTGTAAAAGGAGTAGAGCAATTCCGTATATTTCTCTTATTTGCTTGCCCTAGGATGAATTTTGGATTTGCGAACGGAAGAGGAAAGCGCAACATGTTTCTGTACAACTAGAGGCCTTGGTAGCATGGTTGGAAGAGTAACGGATTAGAAACCGGAGGGTTGCGACTCTTTGGTTCGAATCCAACGAAAGACCGTCGTGTACAAAGGGGGATGGTGCACGTTAAATCTGTCGTGACATCATATGTCCTCACGGTGGCGTGGTGTGGAAGTTTACAGAGTGGGGTAACCGTGGTCAGTCTTCTGATCGTGGTTCAAAATTACGTGGTGTTGTCCTCGAATCTCTCCCTTCGGGGGTTGATCTCGGACCGTCGCCAATAGCCCGTTGTGTTTCTCCAGTGCGGCGTTATTTAAAATACCCACCTGTATAACTAGAAACCCAAAAGTATCTTGTTTCAAGCACTTACCCTGAAGTGAAGTAGGTTCCAGTCGAGTTAGAGCTTATGTAGCAAAAAAAAACTTCGCTGGTAGTTAAATTTACTTCGCATTGGAGCAACACAACGGGCTATTGGCGATGATCCGGGATCAATCTCGAAGGGAAAGATCCGACGACAATACCTCGTTATCTTGACGAATCAACACCTGAGCTGCCACCCCATTCTGCAAACTTCCACACCACGCCGACTTGAGGAGATTGGAGGCCACGAAAGATTTAACGTGCACCAGCCTCCACGTTCACGACGGTCTTTGGTTGAACCTAGTTTCGAAGTTGATACCCTCCGTTTGGTAAACCGCGATGGGAGGATTAGCAACCGGAGAATTGCGAAAAAACTGCATGTCTGAAAAGTAATTTGCTTTCAAATATTAAACCGCATTTAGTATTTTTCAGTTTCACCATCAATTAATTTGTTTTACTTACTTTTGAATAAAAAACGCATCATTTAAGGTAGGCCTTTTTATTTACAACTAGTTGTACCGGGCCACGCGTTGCTGTGGCTCATCTGGTTAAATTGAAAAGAAAGAAAAAAGAAAGCACACATTTCCAAAATTTTTTATTTCACAATGCTTGTGGGTATTCAATGTTTTTTGTTGTTCCATTGTCAAGATTGGTTTGCCGACTCTAGAACACGCAACATATAATTGTCCATGTGAGAAGCAATCCGTGTCTAGATCTAAATAGCACAATTCTAACGATTGGCCCTGAGCTTTGTTTATGGTGATTGCCAATCGAATTGGGAATTGCAATCTCTTGAACTGAAATGGCATACCAGTTGGAGTCATAGGAATGAGGACATCTTCACCTTTGAAAGGTCCTGTCAAGATTGTTGCCTCTACGATATTGCTCATGAATTTTTTTATTGCAAGCCGCGTGCCGTTTCAAAGCTTTGGCTGGTTGATTTTTCGCAACATGATAATTGACCGATTTTCAATTGCAGTACGTGCGGTGGAATATATATATAGCTAAGTAGACTAAAACATGCGCGTATTCGAATGCAACGTTGTGGCAAAATTTCAAGGCAATCGGTGAAAAATTTTGGGAGATTTTGCGTTAGGAACAAACGAACATTACATTTTTATTTATATAGATAAGCAAGATTTTTTCGACTGCCGTTATAGCGCGGTCGGTATATCCTCATCGGTATATAAGGGCTTTTTCTTGTCGCCGATAAATCGAGGAATTACTGTACTTTTAAAAGTGAAACAAAAATGTGTCCATTTCAATCACTCGTCCTATTTGAATTTCTCAATGGCATGTTTACTTTGCGTTTTCTAGTTTTCGGAATATCACCCGAGTCGTTTTTTATAAACTTCTCAACTCATGTTAAAGAATACAACCCCCCTGTCAAATTTAGAACAGATCAAAATTTTATAGCAGACATACCGTCTGATCTCTGCAACTGTTTGGTTTCGTTTCCAAAAGCAACAATTTTACAGAAATATCGCTTAGTAAATAGCCCTCCAAATTCAGTAAACCATGAGCATGTTAGTTTAAGGACTCTTAAACCAATCAATCAATACCTTTAGTTACAACACATAAATGCGAGTTGAAAAATGCGAAGATTTCAGACTAAAATTGAAATCTTTTCTCCCGATCTACAAATTGGGATCTTTCCCTTTGGGAGTGATCCCGGACCGTCACCAATAGCCCATTGTGTTGCTCCAGTGTGACGTTAATTGAAATTCCCCCCCCCCCTAATTATGAATCACAAACATTTATCGGAAACTTAATATTTTCGATAACAGTTGCTCGATGTTATTTTGCAATACCATTGTTATGGAAAGTGTTACCAGAGCAGCTCTCTTTTAGGCTGCTGAGCCGGCTGCAGGTGTCTTCGGCCCAGCCCCAGCTGCTATGCGGGGGCGTCCCGGGTCTGACCCGTCGCCAGAAAGAGATGTGCGAGCGACAGCCGGACGTCCTGCTGGCCGTGAGTCGGGGCGCCCGCATCGGAGTGGCCGAGTGTCAGGCGCAGTTCCGGAATCACAGGTGGAACTGTTCCACCCTCGACACCGGAGCTTCCGTCTTCGGGAACCACATGATCAAAGGTGAGCGTCTTCTCACACCATTAGTCACTTGCTTCAACACCCGCATTTAATTAGCCTAAAATGGATTGTTTGGATTTTGACACTATTAAATATTTCATTTAATTCCAAGATCCAACACTAAAATGGGTATGCCCACTGCGCTAGCAACCTGGGAATTGTAAGCAGTGCAGGTTCGATTCCTGTCAGGTGTATTTCTCTCTTCTGTGTCACTGAAACTTTCATTTGTGTCTATTACTTGATATTGTCTGGCGCAGCTTGGCCCAAATTTGGCCCTTGCGCCATAAAACCCCAACAAGCCAACTCTAGAATGTGATCCTTCAATTAGCATCCTCGGATCTTTCTCATTGGGATTGATCCCGGACCGTCACCAATAGACCGTTTTGTTGCTCCAGTGTGACGTTAATTGAAATACCCCCTTCAATTAGCAAAGAGAAAAGGGCCCTTTCATCTTCGGAGAGTCTCGAACCCTCTCTAATATTGCATGTGTATGTCCAGCTGTCCTAATCCTGGCAATAATTAAGTGTTTCGACGAGATTCCTCGTCCAAGATCTGCCCAATTTTTGCTGAGGACGAAATATCTCGTCGAAACAAAATTATTCAATCACTCCAAGGGAATGAGAGCCGCGGTAGCCTAGTTGGAAGAGTAACAGATTAGCAACCGGAGGGTTGAGAGTTCGAATCTAACCAAAGACAGTCGAGTACAAAGGGCGCTGGTGCTTATTCAATCTGTCGTGGCCTCAAATATCCTCACTTTGGCTTGGTATGGGGGGGGGGTATTTCAATTAACGTCACACTAGAGCAACACAACGGGCTATTGGTGACGGTCCGGGATCAATCCCAAAGGGAAAGATCCGATGGCTTGGTATGGAAGTTTGGAGAGTGGTGTGCTAGCTAAGGTGTGACCTCGTCATCTAACCGTGGTTCAAAATTACGTGGTATTGGAATCGGATCTTTCCCTTTGGGATTGATCCCAAAGGGAAAGATTCGTCGCCAATAGCCCGATGTGTTAATTAAAATACCTACCAACGGAAATGAAAATCCAAGTAGGGTAAACAAATTGTCCCTTGCTAGAACTGGTGACGGTTTTTATATCACAGGTTGGCACTAGAGGACAGTTTTTGACGCGAACATAAATCACCCAAGAAGGGTTAAAAGTCGCTTCAACTGTTGATGTCCTTTCTTCAGTGGCCAATCTGATTCATGAAACACCGGAAAGAAAATATTCATTTGACTTCACTAAGTCACTTGAGAACCACCCCGTTTCTTTTATTATGTCGTAATTATTTAACGTCGCACCAACAACGGGTTATTGGCGACGCTTTGGGACCAATCCCGATGGGAAAGATCGGAGGACAGCGCCTCGTCATATTGAATTAGATGACGAGAACACCTGAGCTGTCATCCCATTCTCCAAACTTCCGCACCACGCCAACGCGAGGGTATTTGAGGCCACGACAGATTTAACGTGCACCAGCGTCCGTGTAAATGATGATCTTTGGCTGGACCGAGCTCCAAACTCGCAACCCTTTGATTGCTAATCCGTTTCTCTTCCAACTGGGCTTTGGCGGCCCCCCTCTTTCATTATGAGGTTGTTTCTGTAACACTAGATGCAGAGGGCGCTAGTGTTTCGGTGCCCTCTTCATGACGTAGCTTGACATGTAACATAATACAATTCCAGCAAATAATCATAATTAAGAGATAAATCAAATGAAGCCGAAATTGATTTGTTTTTGAAAACACGCACCTTCCATTGTTCTGTTTTTCAGCGGAGAGCCGGGAGTCGGCCTTCCTGTTCGCTGTGAGCTCGGCCGGCGTGGCGCACGCGCTGATCCGCGCTTGTGGGCGCGGTGAGGTGTCCGCCTGCCCCTGCGATCCTGTGCGCCGCGGCGCTGGCGCCGACGCCGCGGGCAGCTTCATGTGGGGCGGCTGTTCGCACGTTAGCGCTGGCCTGCGCTACTCGCGCCAGTTCGTGGATGCCGGCGCCCACTCCGCCATCCACGCGCACAACAACAGGGCGGGCAGAAAGGTGAGTTTTTCTAAAGCTACAGTTCTTAACCTTTTTAGTGATCGGCATCCCCTTGAAAAATGGGTTTTCATTTCATTATTTGGGAAATTACTTCTATTGTAATATTTATTTATTGAAAAATAAACACATACATTTACATACAAAACAATATCTCAATTTTTAATGGCTACGCTGTTTATTCATAATACTTTTGAAAGAGCCTAGCGTAAGTCTTCACTTGCATTGAAGCGATTTCTGGCTTTTGTTTTCATGTGTAAAAGTGATGAAAATCCCACCTTACACAGGTAGGTAATGGTAAAAGTGTCTGCAATGCTGCTTTGGTAGCTATGGATAAGGTTCTGTGTACACCAGAATTGTTTAAAGTCCAGTTTTTCAAATTCCATTTGAATACGTGCATTGGCTCGTATTTCAATAAGATCGTCTTTTATTAAATCGCACCCCTGCAAATACTTTCTCGCGCACCCCCAATGGTGCACACACCCCAGGTTAAGAACCACTAAAGGTCTAAAGGTAAGCCACACTTCCCCATCGGACGGACGGATCGGATTAATTTAGTGTACTGCGCACATTGCATTCGGAGAATCGGCATTTCCGAAAGTGGGTCACCTTCAAGAGGCGTCTCAGTTTATCGTAACTTTCTCATGTAAACATCGATGATGACAACACATTTTAGTGTGCTCAAACGCTGTTATGGACAGAGAGGAAGATGGTTAAGTTGGATAAGAGCAAGGTCCAGTAATGGTCAAGTCAAACACAAGTCCAAATTAAATTAAAGCAGATTTTTAATATGTATAAACAGATAGACAACCAAACTAAAACTAAAACGTAGATTTGTAACATTTAATTATTTAACACTTAATTTTAAAATATAAAAGGTAGATAGTGATGTAGTTGTCATTTGCTTGATAACAGAAGAGGAACAAAAACGAAACTCGTAGGTGCACAATATAAATAAGAGTTCGGAGTATGGAGAGTATGATAAACGTTATTTCCTGATATAGTCGACGATGACGTCAAGTTTTTTCAGTACTTTCGTATGACCCACGCTAAGTTTACAGCACTCCTAGACATCCTCAGACCACATTCAAATAGAGAGAACAGGGAGTCAGTAGGACTTCAAGAAAGACTCGCACTGTGTATGAGGTACGGATGAGACATCCGCCTTGTACGGACGGAACGGATTTGATTCTCCCTCCGGTATCTTCGTCCGGATTGCCGACGTCCGATGCGGATGTGTGAGCGCACTCATTTAAAACAATATGAATAATTCTAGAATCCGATCCGTGCCATGCTAACTAGTGTGCGCTTACCATTTGGAAGCATCTGCGAATTGCAGCATGGCATGTCTTGTGGAGGAATCCAGTACCACAGAGCAGTCCAAGTCATTTTTAGGCCCAACAAATCCTCAGATTTCTTACTCATTCACACATTTATATATTTTCATTACAAAAATATAAATTAAATTGTTACAATTAAAATCAAAAAGAAAATACAAATAACCTGAGTAGTAAACCAAAAAATCCAATGAGTCTTCTGATTCGATACATTTTCTTCATTAAAAGTGTGCATCAATTGATTGGGAAGAGCACTAAAAGAGAGTTGAAATTCCACTCTCTTAAAAAATGTCCACACCAAGTGAAATTAATATTACAAAAATTTTCTCACTCGTCGATTTTGTAGGTGAATCAAACACGTCGTGACCTCAACCTGTTACAGAAAAAAAATTTACATCCCCACTGTCTTAATTTTAATCAGGGTATCTAAATCTGAAAAAAAGCATTCGACTTTTATGGCCACGGTATTTTAGACACCATAAGGGCGCGCCTAGAGCTGGGATACTTGCAACCAGACGAATCCAAGAGTGTTGGAATGCACAGATGGTGGTAATTAATTAACGTCGCACTGGAGAAACACAAGTACAGGGGCTCAAAGTCTGACTCTGCGTTGACTGCGAATGCGTATCTGTTCTTTGAGTACAATTGAAAAGTATAGGTTCTATATATTCTTTAGCTCTATTTGTGGGATACGATCGTTATCTTCTGATTATCATGGTATGTTTACGCGTTTTGATTTTCTTAAATACTATTTCATTAATTTGCAAGATGCTTTTGAATTTGTAGCTAATTGGCATCTAAAGTAACTGCAAATTTCAAAATTTAACTAGACTTTTATCACGTTATATAACCGTATATTACCAAAGCATTACATGTAGCCTAACTTATTTCGTGTGCGCACAACACAAATTTTCTTGCGCAAATTTTCAGAAGTGATAAATTTTCCTTTAATTTCAGAAAAATAGAAATTTCTCATCAGTCCATTTTTAACATTTGGGTGAAAAATTCGAAGCAAACAAGGATGGATGTTATTACGACATATGTTTTTCAGGAACTGGGAGTATCTTTGTTACCAGATAGTGTTTTAAATAGTATTAAAGTCAAAATTCGAAGTTTCTGTCAAAACATTGAGGAAAAGTGGAGTAAAGTGGGCAGACACAAAGAACGATTCCTGAGAAAAAATGTTCATTGGCTAGAAGGAAATTTTTCGTTTTTGCATTATATAAGTAGTGATCTATCGAGTCATACACAATTTGGTTTAACAAATAGGCTTGGAATGCTTCAAAAAGATTTTCAAGCCTGCAGTTCGAAGTCCAAAAAACGAAGTCAAACCTTGTAGAGAACTACTCAAGAGGAATTATCATTGGCCACAAGTAAAGTTACGAAAGCCGGGAAAAAGAGATTCTGCCTCAATTTTCAGATAACTCTATTACTTCTCCCAAAAGAGATACAGTAATGTGGCGCGTATGCCTTTTATTAAAAAACCCTGTAAAATTGTCTGCAAATCAACACTTGCGCTATTAGTTGACGCCAATCTTTCCACTCGCCAATAAAAAATTATACGTCAACAAGTAAAGGACATCAACTTTAAATTATATCCCCCTGATTATGAGTCATTTATCGACCACACTGTTAGGCGGTTATGTTCAATTCAAGAACAAGTCCTTGAGACTGGTTTTGTCAAAAGATAGTACCTTATATACAATTATAAATTGGGGCTGTGATGGAGCTGAACAAAATAGATACTAACAGAAATTCTCAGAACATCAATCTGACCAAAGTTTATTTAGTATTTCTAAGGTACCCTTACAAATTTTTGCTAGTACAAACGAGAGTAAAAAAATTATTTGGCAAAATCCTGCACCATCTTCGACCAGACAATGTCGTCCGATCAAATTTCTTTTTGCCCAGGAATCAGTAGATTTAATTACTATGGAAGTAAATAATGTCGAAAATAAAATTGCTATGCTCTCACCCACAAAAGTATTTCTAAATGAGATGGAAGTACTTTTAAAGGCTACATTAATTTTCTATATGGTAGATACTAAAGTGTGTAATGTTGTATCATCACGTAATCAACCCAAATATGTTATTTGTGGATTACAACCAAGCAAAATGAATAAACTGAATATTGTTTCACAAAAAGTCGTAGACAAAAACTTTCTTTTGGATTATCACCCTTGCATTCGTAGATAGGTTTATTTAAATGTGTACTCCATATCTCATACAGGCTTGAAATTAAATCGTGGCAAGTTCGGGGATTAGAAAATAAAAACAAAGTGGCCCTAAAAAAGAAGCAAGTGCAAGATAAGTTTAAAGCTGAGTTTGGTATGTTGGAAGATACGCCCAAACAGCAAGCTGGGAATACTAACGATGAAGTTACCACTCGCAAATATTTTAGAAATGCTGAGAGGTCTGCTGAAATAATCAAGCGCTTCCATGTCCCATTAGAATATTTAAATTCCGATTTCCAGATAAAAAAAACTTAGATAAGTTTGCTGTATACACAAAACACGTACAAGATACTATTTATCAGGGAGTATTCAATGCCCGTAACAGTTCACAAAATACTGATCCATCGAAAGGATATTGCATCTTGTATTCTTCCAATTGGTCAGTTCTCTGAAGAAGCGCAAGAGGGAAGAAATAAACATAATAGGCAATACAGAGAACTATTTATTAGTAAAACGTCAAGAACTGATACGAATACAGATTTTGATGAGTAGATTACTCATCACCTCAGATCCATTCATTGCAAGTTCGCGAGCAAAGCCTAAAACTAAAATCAAATATTTCCAGAAGTGTTGAATTTGTTGGAAGAACCCTTACTTGATTTGAACACATCAGTAAGCTACTTAGACAGTAGTGATTCCGAGTAAATGTTTTCCCTTTCCGTTTTTCCTACTACATGTATCTTTATTATAAAAAAATAAATAGTTTAAGTATTGAGTATTATTCAAGAGTATAATAACAATAAATTGCAAAATACGGTTTCTAATTTGTAGGTCTTATGAACAGAGCAAAATTGATCGATTTCTTTAATTTTATCATGTTTTTAGTTTTAAATACTGACAAAAATTGTTAAACAGACACTCAAACTAGTAATTTATTACTTATTGACTCTTAAAATCACTCAAAACCAGTGAATTTTTGATGTAATAATTTTGTCCATCTAGATTACGAAAATAACGTACCGTGCAGCGGTTCGCAGGCGTCCACACTGGAGAAACCGGTTGCGATACATGATACATTAAGCTTTACAATTCGCCCATGAATGCGCAGTTTAACACAAGGCAGTACAACGTATCATTTCACGAGTGAAGTATGGCTTTTAACAAGGAATGGAAGATCCAAGTATGAAATATCCAATTCCTTCTTTTAAACTAGACTACGAAATTGTCTGATTTAATTTATTTATCAATTATGAATGCACTGTTAGTGGACGTCATGAAATAAAATATGAATTCCAAACATTCAATATTTAATCTGCAAAGATTTATAAATTTTGCATTTTCTTTGTACACTGGTTGCACAGCTATTATAAATACATATTGAAGCAATTGATAAGCTTAGTAAACACGCTGCATATTACAGAAAAACCTGTTCATCCGCTTTATATGGGGTTCACGTACTGTGCGCCTAGCACGAGAACTGTTTCCAAGTTGAGTGGTGGGGAATGCTACAGGAACAGGGCTTGAAGATTTAGAGTAGGGGTGCATGCTTTAATTTTGTTTTTTAGCGAATGTTCACTAGTTTTGATCTTCTTGGCAACAGTTAAAATCATATTTTCAAATTATGTTTGGGATTTATTGGCGTATGTAATTTGGTGAACACTAATTCTTGCAGGTTGGTAGAGCGAAAGATAAATAAGTCCGTCTGCGACCATCAAAAGCTTAAGGCCACGGACAAAACACGGAGCAAACTTTTGCCTGACCCTGATCCACCTAATTTGCCACGATATATTGCTACGGCAAATTTTGGAATTTTAACTGGACACGACTTTTTAAGAGGACACTTACACCGTATTGGTGTGCATGCTTCTCCTGACTGCCCCTCTTGTTCGGCGGGGAGCTTTATGGATATTAGTCATCTTTTATCTTGCACTTTATCTGACGATCACATCTTAGTTGACGACCTTTTTCGCCGGGCTAATTTGTACTGGGCTGCCCGTAGGAAATGTAATCCCTGGACTTTTCCTGACGTAGGAAAAAAATGAATACTAAATTTCATATGTGTGTTTTATTTTATCAATCGCCCTCCGTTGTTATACTACATACTATATAATCAAAGTTCTATCTATATCCACAAGGAGTAAGCCAGTTACACACATTTTCAGGCATAAAAGGTCCACAGTTCAACACCCAAATGGAAGAAATTTCCTTTCCTATTGTTTGGTTACACCAAATGCATGTCATGTGGTTTCAGGCTGTTCAGAAGAAGACTCGTTTGCAGTGCAAGTGCCACGGCGTGAGCGGCTCGTGCGCGTCCAGGACGTGCTGGTCGGCCCAGATGGAGTTCCGTGAGGTGGGCCGGCTGCTGAAGCGGAGGTACGAGGGCGCCGTGCAGGTGACCATGGACAACCAGCAGGCCCTGGTGTCCGTGGAGGGCCGGAAACCCTTCGGCAAGATGGACCTCATCTACTTCGAGCCCTCGCCAGACTACTGCACGCACAACAAGACGCTCGGTGAGCTCTACTCCAAGTCTTGGCCTGTCTCTTACTGTAGTATCTCATTTCCTATAGGTGATGGTAGCCCTGTTGGCAGAGTAACGGACTAGCAACCGGAGGGTTCCGAGTTCGAATCCAACCAAAGACCATCGTGTACAGAGGGCTGGTGCACGTTACATCTGTCGTGGCCTCAAACGACCTCACCTTGGCGTGGAAGTTTGCAGAGTGGGATGCCAGCTCAGGTGTGACCTCATCATTCGACCGTTGTTCAAAATGACGTGGTGTTGTCCTCGGGTCTTTCCCTTCGGGGAATGGATCCCGAACTGTCACCAATAACCTGTCGTGTTGCTCCAGTGCGACGTTAATTAAAATACCTACCTACCCATAGGTGATGCTTGAAGTCACACTAACCGATAAAGTTGAAATAGTATATTTTTATTCTCACTTGTTGCTAAGAAGGTAGGTATTTAATTAACGTCGCAGTAGAGGAACACAACGGGCATTGCCGAAGGTCGGGGATCCATCCCGAAGGGAAAGATCCGAAGACAACAACACATCATTTTGAACCACGGTCAGATGACGAGGTCACACCTGAGCTGGCACCCCACTCTCCAAACTTCCACACCACGCCAACGTGAGGACATTTGAGGCCACGAGTAGTTTAACGCACACCAGTCCCCTTTGTACACGACGGTCTTTGGCTGGATTAGAGCTAAGAATGGCAAATTATCTCTTTCCGAGCCTTGTTCAAGGAATAACCGCCATCATTTGTGACTTAGTAGTCGGAGCAGTAGTTCTAGTAGTAGACACGATCTCATGTTTGTTGTCTTGGATGAACAATTTATCGCACGATGTATTAATTCCAACTTTTCCGAAACTTCCAACTAGCCTTAATGGCTATTTCATAAGATTAAAATTATCGTGTCGGATTCGTTATGATTGCTCAATTCATGTATCACATATTTAAGATACTAAAGAGCGTTGTTTGGCAATCCATATGTATGTCATAATAACAGTAATCATAAGCCTGCAGTCGTGACAAAAGTGGTATGCGGAGAGAATGATCCATTGGTGCTGAGTAATAGTGGTTCCACTAATGGTGAGGCAGAAACTTCCAAAGCAATAGTTTATTTAATAACAGACAAATAGTAACATCACAATGCATGGAGGTTGTTGAGGGTAGGGTGTTTGGAACGTCTCTGAGGGGCTCGTGAAAAGAATGAAAAGTTTACAATGAACTCGCTAGGGGGATGAGGATTAAGATAAAGATTATTGGACCAGGGGATCTATCAAGAAAGCTCATTGGTAGAAATTCGGTCTTTTAACGAAGAAGTAATTTATGATCTTGCACAGGCGATTTGAAAGGAAGAGGAACATTTCGAATGAGCAGGTTCGTGGGAAGTCAAGGTCAATGAGATGCTTGAGTTGAAAAGTGAAAGGAGTTGGCGAGATATCTTGGCTACATGGCCGAAAAGAGGAACGTTAAGAGACTTTTTTGTGGAGAGAATTGTACTTAGGGGGGTTAGCTTTAGGTATCGTTTCATGTATTTTTAGTTGTATGTTTATTTGCAATCATTCTAGTTGGCTATTCGTAAAGTGTTGTTGGGAGGCAAAGTTAAGTAGCGTGGTGTTGAATCTTATAGTGTCTTTTTGTGTCGTCGCAGGTAGCCTGGGCACAGGTGGCCGCCGCTGCGTGAAGGACTCTCGTGCTCCCGAGGGCTGCGACATCCTGTGCTGCGGCAGGGGATACGACACGCGCAGGGAACTCTTCGCGGAAAAGTGCGGCTGCGAATTTGACTGGTGCTGTAAGGTGAAGTGCAAGGTGTGCAAGACCTGGAGGGACGTCTACACCTGCAAGATGCCACACAGCTCGTGATGGGGACGACGCCACCCTCACTGCTTGGATGAATTGAACACCATCCTCACCTAAAAAACGCCATTCTAACTACTCGGGTGGACTGGACGACAGCAGAAACGCCATCTTCACTGCATGAATTGAACGAGGCACGCCATCCTCACCAGACGTCGTTCTAACTCGCTTGGATGGACTGGAAGACACCAGAAACGCCATCCTTGACAAGAATGTGAGACATTGGAAAGGCAACGTATACGTTTTGAATGGACTAAAAGACAACAGGAAAGTCATAGCGACGACTTTAATAGACTTCTCAACTCAGAAACGAGTAATGTCGTCTTCAGCAGACACTGGAAAGGCCATCTGCAATCACCGGCACTGAGGCATCCAATCCAAAATTTAACTACCCTCTTCTCAAAAATTCGAGTTTTACTGAGTGCTTGTGGAATATTCTAATATACAGTACTCACCATGTGTACACAGATCCATAAGTGTCTTATTGCAAAGATAAAATAAATTGAAAATATAAAACAATAAGTACAAAAATAACAATAACGGAAAATTTATAATTGCATACCGCAATAATCTTTCGACCGCCCCCATTTTTTCTAACGCCATTCAACACTACTGAGGAATTACCCAGCCCACCCTACTTGGATGCATTGAATAACTCCAAAACCTCGCTATTCGTATGACTCGATTGAAGCGCAAGTGATTGGTGCAGATTTAGACATTATGTCACTTGGCCTCATAAAAAGTCGATCAGCCAACTTGGATGCAGCTTGGACAGATCTGGCAATCGACCTTCTAATGAAATAGACGGACCGTGTGGGCGGAGTCGCTGTCGTAAGATCTCTGAAGGGTGGACGTACGAATCGGCTTAGCTGTCGAATCGCACACTATCGTGTTTTGATCACGAAGGATTATCACTTTAACCAATCACTAATTTAGAATTCATGCTTTTACCCCCGCGACAGATCTTCAAACCGAGCAACTGGAAGAAATAATATGAAGCTGCGGGCACATGCTCCGACTATTTCATTAGAAGGTCTATGGATCTGGCCTTGACCCGCAACAAGGCAATCAAACATCCTAATTTGGAGATAAAAGTAAGAGCATGGCTCAAATGGTATCCTCAGGAGAATCATCAATTCGTTGTTTACGCTATTCTCTTTTCAACTAATCTTTATTGGCATTCCACCGATTTTATTTTGTCGAAATAAAAGTGATTTCCGATTTATTAGATCGGGGTTCAACTGAATGTGCTGCTTGTAAACTGGAAATGTACTCGAAATTTGGATTCAGGAGTATTTCAACTCGTTGAAGACAGGTGACATGAGTTCTGCAACATACTCCATCCTCATTCCATAATATGAGTAACTGTTTATTTCACGTAAAACTGAGATATTGCAGTACAAGCAATTCCCTCTAGTGTCAAAAACATGTAGAAAAATTGGCAAAAAATTAATTGACTTTCGTATTAAAATCTAACGTCCAGTACGGGCTCTGCAGCACAAAGCACGTCAGAGCCAAATCTATATTATTTTGAGTGCAATCGTTACACTATTTATTTTAAAATATGAAACATACAACTAATAAAATCATTAAAAGAAATCGTCGTTATTCTTGTTCAGCTACTGCCACTTTAGCCTGTAGTCTTACTACATTAAAAACCTGAGCCCGGATTTTTTTTCCATCTCATCTCTCTAACAGCATTTCGTAGACAATACCTGCATAGAAATTGCGTTCTCAATCTCCTGTTTGTAGAAATATACAGTTTGTTACGTCACTTTCTGTCAGTGTTTTAGTTTGTCCTGGATAAAAAATGTTTTTAGAAACCTTCCTGAGTCACCATCATTCATCCGCGATTTCGTTTTTACCCTAAAGCTCAAAACAAATAACTCCTTTACGACCTGCCTCCGAAAGGAGTGATCTACCCTCCAACCCAAAACAAAACCTTTGTACTCTTTTCTTGGAGAAGTGAATCACATCTACACAGGAAAGAAATGAGCTGAGAGTTTTCTCTATTTTTAACACAAGAAAGATCCCATTCATTTGTAATTTGGATCTTCGGGGAAATTGAAGTGTTTAATTATGCAAAAATTTAAACAATTTGAAGTCATTTTTAGGTCAACAGAATCCGGGCCCTGCTAATGATATAGATGTGCGAAATTCTCATCGACCCATATATGAACGGACAATTAATGAAAGTAAAATTAGCTTCAAATTTGTCCACATTCTCACTGAGGAAAACAATGGGACATTTTTAAAAGCACGACTGAAAATTTTTGGTTACTCCTATAGATGCTTTGGTAAGTGTCGTGATTCAGTGGAAGGTCTTCAATAAAAAGACGTTAAGGTTCAAATTAGTTTTTGTTCAAAACTATTTTAAGGTAGGTAATTGAATTAATCTCACTGGAGCAACACAGCGAACTATTCAAAAATTTGAAATAACAATTACATATCAGAAAAAGAGACACATGTTCCTCATTAATGAGCAACTGTCTGTATTTCGTGCTTTACAAAGGTAGTAATATGAAAAATAAGTTTAAAAATAGAAATTGTTCTGTTTTATTTTTAGACATGAACTTCTATTGACTTATTTTTAATTGTTGGTTACTCAAAATGCATTTTGAATTTTCTGAGCTGAATTTCATTTTGAAATCGTACAACTTATTAAATTTTGTAATTTGTAACCGAAGCTTCAATTGAAGGACTAATGATTATTGACCCTATCAGCGCTCTGAATCAATTCAATGTGATGCATATATCATTTTGTTTATACCTTTTGTAACAAAATTTTGTGTGTGATACAAAAGCTTTATAATCATTAGACCTCAGATTTTTAGGTGCTAAAAATCTAAAATTAGACTTTTCCAACTTATATTTTTAAAACTGTTTAAGGTTATAGGTTTTAACAAAAAGTCACTTTAGATAATGAGTATAGAAAGTTTTTTACAGATACTTTTGGGAGACATCCGCCACTGCAAAAAGTGTACTTTAAAATACAGTACTGCTTCAAACAGCAATAAGTAGCCATGAATAAATTATTTTTTTTACAGGTAGAAGTTCTGTTACATCTAATTAGCCTTTTTAGAGAAATAACCACAGAATCCCTATCAAGTTGATGCAACGAAACTTCAAAATAACATACTTTTACTTTCCACATAGAACTTCAAAATAGCCATAATGCATTCATTTTGCAAAAAAAAATTATAGAAATTTTTCGAATTGGGAAAATACAGGACATTTGATCTTTACAGAAATTTGAAGGAATTTTGATTATACAGAAATACGCTGAAATATTTAAACGCACGTAAACATAAGCATCGTTCACATTTTCAAAGGATATTGCCAACAGAATAAGATAATTTAGGCGTGAATTCCAGTAATCCCTCTTTGTTGTTTTCCGGATTAACAAATATAAATTTATCCATTTCGTTGGGTCTTTGACACGTTTTGACGTCATTATTCGTAATAGCGACATCCATGATATTGGTCTTCCCATTTCCCAGTTCGGAATTGATAAACAAATGCAATATTAACATGATAATATTGATAATTTTTTGCTACCTCAATGTAGATTTTTCGGCTTTTTTTCCTTTTGATGCACTTCAATTTTAAATATACAATCGCGTGTTTTGTTTATATGCAGTGCGTTCACAAAAATCGCAATAAAATCTTAATCCAAATACATTTGAAGTCGAAATATCAAAAATGTTTTTTGTCCATTTAAAAGATCATTTTAGGTGCTAAAGTTGTTTTAGGTGTTTCTAGGTCATAAACGTTAAATTAGGTAATTTTAGGTGCTATAAAGTTTACATATTTTATTCAGGGCATCCTGAATCAGATATGTTAATACATTTAAGACTGCATAAAACTGAACAAGTAAAAACCTAATAACCTGGGGAGACGTTTAACCATTATTGAAATTTTCGCGAATAGAAAATGGTATAGGTCTAAATTAATTCAGCAGAGCATTTTTTCAAATTTAAACCAGCATTATCGATGTCTCGAGGAAGGCAGTGGTTCCGAAACTTTTAATTCCACGGACCTCCTTAAAAAAATTCGCGGACACCTTGAAATTATAAAATGAAATAGGGATATGAGACCTGAAAAAGCCACTGATTCTTATTTCCACCATAATATAGGGAGTAAATATTTAAATCTGTTAAATAGATTATAAAACGTTAAAACTTCACTGTTAGGTTTGTTTGGATTTCTTGGCGCAACGTCCAATATTAGGACAAGCTGCGCCAAACACAAGACCAAGTAAAAAAATAGGTATGGTACAAAATTGTGCATAAATCCTAAATCGATGTCGCATTAAAAATTTTAAAATAAAATCGAAAAAATAACTAAAATTCAAATGTTTTAGTCAATTGTTAAAAAGGGTTATTAAAATATATTGATCAAAACCATACAAATGATTGAATTTTTAAATGAAGATGATAGGATGTTCATGGAATGAATGATAAATAATTATAGAATTTAAAAAGTTGATTCTGCATAAAAATTAAAAAAAGATTTGAATGATCCCCAATCAAATCCTACAAAGTTAAAACAGTTGTTAAAAAAGTATCGGCGATGAAGATTAAAAACTGGACAGTCAATTAAAATATGTTGTATGGTAAAAGGAACAACACACGCCCCATACCTTCACTGGTAGGAAGAGTGATACAATTTAAAGTTCTGAGCCATAGAGAAAAACTGAAATAAAATTAAGAGCTATTATACAAACTCTTATTTTTACTAGTGGTGCACGTTAAATCTATCGTGGCCTCACATGTCCTCACGTTGGCGTGTTGTGGAAGTTCGGAGAGTGGGGTGCCAGCTCAGGGGTGACCTCGTCATCTGACAGTGGTTCAAATTACGTGGTGTTGTCCCCGGATATTTCCCTTCTGGCTTGATTCCGGACAGTCTCCAAGAGCCCGTTGTGTTGCTCCAGTGCGACGTTAATCAAAATACCTACCTCTTATTTTTATTAATTAAAATGCATTGAATTCAAAAGGCTCACTTTGCAAAATTATAACACTACGTCAAAAATTTTAATCTTAATGTCACCAATAAAGGGGTTCCTATTTACCAGTTAGCTCAAAAATATGTCGTATGTCTGAAAATTTCAATATTACGTCATTCTCAACTTCAATTCTATTTGAAATCAATAAATACTGTAATCTCTAATTATTTTTTATTTCTAAAATTTAAATTTTAGAATATCAAACAATGGGAGAAAATAATGGAATATTATTTTCTCCGGAAATAATGAAACATTATGTAAATAGAATTTCTCTATTTTGTCTGCGGTAGCCCAGTTAGAAGAGCAACGGATTAGCAACGGGAGGGTTGCGAGTTCGAAACTCGGTCCAGCCTAAGACCGGCGTGTACACGGGGGCTGGTTTCACGTTAAATTAGTCGTGGCCTCAAATGTCCTCAAGTCAGCCTAGTGTGGAAGTTTGGAGAATGGAGTTACCAGCTCATGTGTTCATCTGACCGTGGTCAAAATGACCAGGCGTTAACCTTTCCCTTATGGATGGATCCGACCGTCACCATTAGCCCGTTTTGTTGCTCCAGTGCGACGTTAATTAACTATCTACCTATTTTATCTAGTGAAGTATTGCATGTTTTTCGCTGACGGTCCACGAACCAGATTTTGGGGGACACTGCACAAAGCTCAAATGTTCAGACAAAACTTTCAAGTTTGCAAATTTGAAAAATTCCAGTAGATAAATATGGGGAACATCTTGTTTTCGTCAAATGCGACATGTAAGTATTTTAATTAACGTCACACTGGAGCAACGCAACGGGCTGTTGGCGACAGTCCGGGATCAAGCCCGAAGGGAAAGGGATCCGAGGACAACACCGCGTAATTTTGAACCACTCTCAGATGACGAGGTCACACCTGAGCTGGCACCCCTCTCCAAACTTCCACGCCAACGTGAGGACATTTGAGCCGATTAAACATACACCAGCCCCCTTTGTACACTACGGTGTTTGGTTTGATCCAATGCGACATGAAACCATCTCATTGGAATTTCAGTAACCCCTCGATGCGTCGCTTGGTTTTACCGATGAATATAAAGTTTGCAAATCGCAAAGGAAATCTCAATCGGTTCCCTTGGAGAGAGATTTGGGAGTTGGAAGGCACCAATCCGCGACATTTTTTGGGGAAGCTGCAGACATCGTCAAGTTGGGGTTGTTCCTCAGACCGCGAAAACTAGGAAAATCTAAATGTACATACCAAAATATTCTACCGTATTGTAGAATATTTTGGTTAGTTGAAATAATTGTGAATAAAAAACGCAAAGTATAATTTGCGCTGCATTCTCCCAAAAGCAAACTTCTCTCGCACCTCGATATATCACGCTTGTTTGTTGCCCCTATACATGGAGGACTTTCATCTCCAAACCGAACCTTTCGTCTTAGCAAGGGGTCTGCAGGACAAAGCCTATCAGAGCCAAATCTACACTCTGTCGTAGTTGGGAAGAGTCGCATTATCCAGCTAATCCTCCCAACAGAGGGATCGGTGCAATTGTCGACAGAGTCGAGTTTTTTCCGTCTTTGTGAAAGCAAAAGAAACCGTAAGGGGGCTCCTGGAGAATAGCATCCATTAGACGCATTTATGTAATTGGTGCAATTTTCGGGCCCCCTCACAAAGGGGCGCTGCCCCTTTTGTCGGCGGCCACTGATGTCCCGCGACATCTGGGCGGAACGTGAGATCAAAGGGATTGAGCCACATCTCTATTTTCCGCACCGCGTCGTCCTTTCAGCCGACACGGGGGGGGGGGGGCAGGTATTAATCGATAGGGGACACTTAACTCGAGTGGAATCCACAAAAAACAGCTCTGAGCTTGCAACGAAAATGTTTTCTCCCGTCTTTGTTGCCGGCTTTGCCATGGGAACGAACTGGTGTCAAGTTGCTTGGGTTGGTTGATTTGGGTTTAAGGTCCAAGAGTGGACAAGCTGCGCCAAACACATGACAGAATGTAGCCCAATAGAAGATAGATAAAGTATTTTAAGGTTCATTTGTTCACGTTGCTTGGGAATCCTTATGAAATAGATGAAACATACGTACGCGCAGCTTCGTGTTACTTCGGTCGGTTTGAAGATATGCCACGTGGTGTTGGGAAAATGCGCGAATCCCAATGTGGGATTCATTCGGATTTGTGATCCGGCTATCCGCTTGTTTTAGCAGTTTATTTTTTATAATAGCAGCAGCATGGAGAACTACTGGTCAAAAGCCAGAGAGCCAAGGGTACTCATTTCATAAGTAATATTTCGATTGTTTAATGACATTTTAATACAATTTTACGTTACCAATATTTAAAATGAGTTCCTATTAATGTCATACCCAAAAGTTGAATTTAGAGCAGTAGTTAGACTCATAGCACGTAGCTAATACTATATTACGAGAAAAACAAAGTTTCCCATTTTGATTAAAAATGTTTTTTCACAGACACCCATTAAAAACCTTATTGACTGGTTAGCACTAATTTGATTCGATAGCCAATCTGATTCCCAAGTCCGCGTGACGAACACTTCTGAGATCTTACGACGGCTACTCTGCCTATATGCTGTCTATTTCATTAGAATTATATTAGATGATCGATTAGACATATGAAATGACGTATTTCCAAGAGTGTTCTTAAATCCTCAAGAATTCTCCAAGTGACAATGGTTTCATTTCCCTAACAGTCTAATCCTAAGATATCACACAGGAGAAATTGCTAAGTTTTCGAAAACAAAAGTTATTTTCTTAATCACCATTTATTCTATATTCAAACCAGAAACTGAGTCGCGGTAGCTCTGTTGCAAGAGTAACGGTTGTTTTGAAGGATTTATGGCACAAGGGCCATATTTGGCCATGCTGCGCCATACACAAGATATACAACATCAAGTAATAGACAGACACGCATAATGAAAGCTTTTACTGATACAGAAGACTGATACTTGGGTGTACCCAAGAAGGAAAGGAAGAGTAACGGATTAGCAACCGGACGGTTGCGAGTTCGAATACAATCGTGTACAAGGGAGGCTGGTACACGTTAAATCTGTCGTGGCCTCAAATGTCCTCACGTTGGCGTGGTGTGGAAGTTTGGAGAGTGGGGTGCCAGCTCAGGTGTTGCCTCGTCATCTGACCGTGGTTCAAAATTACGTGGTATTGTCCTCGGATCTTTCCCTTTGGGATTGATCCCGGACCGTCACCAATAGCCCGTTGTGTTGCTCCAGTGTGACGTTAATTGAAAAATACCAATACCAATACCCGAAGGGGGGTATTTCAATTAACGTCACACTGGAGCAACACAACGGGCTATTGGTGACGGTCCGGGATCAATCCCAAAGGGAAAGATCCGAGGACAATACCACGTAATTTTGAACCACGGTCAGATGACGAGACAACACCTGAGCTGGCACCCCACTCTCCAAACTTCCACACCACGCCAACGTGAGGACATTTGAGGCCACGACAGATTTAACGTGCACCAGCCCCCTTTGTACACGACGGTGTTTGGCTGGATTCGAACTCGCAACCCTTCGGTTGCAAGTCCGTTACTCTTCCAACCGGGCCACCGCGGCCCCAATACCCGAAGGTAAAGTCACCCATAACCCGTTGTGTTGCTCCAGTGCGACGTTAATTAAATACATACCTCAAAACCAGAAACATTCTCGCATTCGTTTTTGATTTGATGTATCGCTTTCAAACACAAGTGTGAGTTTCTGCAACTCAATTGATTTAAGCGGGGTTAATGTTAAGTTCGATTTAAAGCGAGTAATTTAATTTATCCATATTGAACATTCAAATACCAAAATAATAAGAACGATCTTACTTCGTATTTCTGTTATTTCGCGAAATTCTTTACTTATCGCTAACTATAATTCGTCGAATATTTAGTTCAGTGTATTAATCCAAATCTATTTTGCAGTTCCCTGATACCAAAACCGGTTATAGATAGTTCTACTGGTCAAAACAACCAACTTCTCTAATAGAAAAAAAAGCAGTTCATTAGAATTAAGTTGCATAATTACAAAACTTAGTGATTAACGTCCAGTCTACATCGTCTGCAAAACATCTATCACAATTGTAATTTAGCTAGAAAAGCCACTGCTTTATGAAATCGGAAATTTTGCAACTCTATCGACATTTAATGGCGTCACGACGTAAGCGCTGTCTGTCAATTAACTTCTAGTTTGTGAAGTAGATTGGATGTTGGGGTTTTGTGGCGCAAATCCCGAAAGCGGACAAGCAGCGCTAAACTGAATACAACCCAATGAAAGTATAAAATATTTCAGAATTAAAAGTCTAAGATAAAGATAAAAGATAGATCTAAAACACACATGAAGAATACGGAGATGAGAATTAAAATATTCAAACAATATTCAGATAATAAAACAAGATCTGGAAAACAAGATCTGCAGCAGAATTAATGATAAATAATTTAATTTACAAATGTATAAAATTTTGAGTGCGAAATTTATAGTTTATATTTTATAGTTTAGCTCTAATTTTATAGTTTAGCTCTAATTTTATAGTTTAGCTCTAATTTTATAGTTTAGCTCTAGTGAGAAGGCTGATGATTTCGGAGAAGTCCATTCCTACAAAGGTGGTAAGAGTCACCAAGATAAAAGTTTGCTATATGCACAATCATGTATGGTAATCGCCATAGGTGATTCTTTGTTTAGCCAACTCTTAATCACTGCTATGGTTTCCGGCATTGAATGATAAAGTCTGGGTACAAGAAACCCCATTAAAGACGCGAATGGTTGAAACTCCATTGTTTCTTCCATTTAACCTGCCTCACAAGTGAACGAGTCTTCATCTGACCGTGGTTCAATCTCACTTGGGTGATGTCCTCGATCCTTCCCTTTGGGATTGATCCCGGACCGTCACCAATAGCCCATTGTGTTGCTCCAGTGTGACGTTAATTGAAATACCCCCCCCCTTCCCTTTGGGATTGAACCCGGACTGCCACCAATAGTCGGCGGTGTTGCTCCAGTGCGACGTTAATTAAAATACCTACCTACCATAAGTAAACGAAGAGTTTCGTCCAAAACGTGGGGCCATGGTAGCCCAGTTGGAAGAACAACGGTTGGTTGTTTGTTTGGGGGTTTTATGGCGCAAGGGCCATATTTGGCCAAGAGCAACAGATTAGCAACTAAAGGGTTGCGAGTTCGAAACTCAATCCAAAGACCGCCGGTGGTAGGTTGGTGGGTATTTCAATTAACGTCGCACTGAAGCAACACACGGGCTATTGGCGACGGTCTGGGATCAAACCGGACCAAAGACCATCGTATATATGGTGGATGGTGCACGTTAAATTTGCCGTGGCCTCAAATGTCCTCACGTTGGTGTGGTGTGGAAGTTTGGAGAGTAGCGTGCCAGCTCAGGTGTTTTTCTCGTCATCTAACCGTGGTTCCAAATTACGAGGCATTGTCCTATCTTTCCCTTTGGAATTAATCCCGGACCGTCGCCAATAGGACGTTGTGTTGTTCCTGTGACGTTAATTAACTGCTAGACGACGTTAATTGACTGCTAGACGACGTTAATTAACGAATAGATTCGTCCGACTCCAATGAGACCCTAAACAGTGCATCGGGACTTGTTTAGCGCAGTTCCTCTGAATGAGTGAAGAATGAAGTCTGGGTGGGACATCAGCAACAAGAAAGGGAGGCGTTTCTTCAGAAACCATTTTATTTCGCTTCAAGAGAGGTTCCAGAGATTCACAGGGTACGAAAGAGCATCCTTTCAGAAGTCGTGGGCCGAGACGTGAACGTGGATGAGAGCCAGGTGTCCCGAGGAGCTGCCCGCACTCAGGTGGATGGTCATCAAGATCTTGAGCAAGAGCTCCTCGGGTCCGCGGATGGGGAGACGCAGACGAAGAGACCCTGAAAAACAGACACGGGAATTGAATCGTCCCCACTCTCAACGAGGAGTCGACTCAAGAAATGAATGGCACTCACCCACTCCCTGTCCCTTGAGGACGTCGAAGCGCGGGTCTCCGAGCAGGACGCGGAAGTCGGAGCGGAAGGTGGTCCGGTGGTCGGCGACGGCCCGCATGGTGGTGAGCACGAGGGGCCGCGGCAGCCGGGCAATGGTGGGCAGCGACAGGCTCTGGAAGGTCACAGTTTGTGTCTCGTTGAGGATGCAGGACGCGTCGTTCTGAGGACACCGTTTGCGGCACACTACCGTGCCATCGCTGCTCAACCTACAGAGAGAAGCACACCTTGAGGGTCATCCCATCGGCAACAGTATAACCGTGTTCACACAGCGACCCACTCCAGGTTGGGTTTTATGGCGCAAGAGCCACATTGAGCCACGCTGCGCCAGACACAAGACATGCAATATCAAGCAACATACACACAATCTAACAGACATACACACAATCCTTTTTTACTGACACAATACAAAAAAACACCCAGGGAGGAATGCATCTTACAGGAATCGAACAAGCACCACCTACACCTCTTGATCCAGGTGGTAAGTAATTAACGTCGCACTGGAGCAACACAACGGGCTATTGGCGACATTCCGGGAAGGGAAACATCCAAGGACAACGCCTTGTAATATTGTAATATTGAATCACGGTCAGATGACGAGGACACCTGAGTTGGCATCCCACATCACGCCAAAGTGAGGCCACGACAGGTGGTTTAACGGGCGCCCTTTGTACCCGACGGTCTTTGACCTGGTCCGTTTCTCTTCCAACTGTCCTCAGAGACACATTCTAAAATGGGAGGTGTTGGGAGAGTTTTCAGCTCCTCTTACAAAAGGGAAGCCCAGTTGGAACAACTGAAAATTAACCGCAGGGGTTCGAAACTAGATCCAACCATCGTTTACGTGGGAGGCTGGTGCATATTGAATCTGTTCAAATGTCCTCACGTTGGCAAGGTTTGGATAGGATGTTGGGCTTTTATGGCGCAAGGTCCAAAAGTGGACAAGCTTAGCCAGACACAAAATGGAAGATAACCCAATGAAATTATAAACCATTTAAAAATCAAGACAAAGGATAGTTTGAAAACATGTAAAATGTGCAAATGAAGATTAAAATAGTCAAATGGTAAAAACAAGATCATTACCTGCAACATAACGAATGAATTTAATTTACATACGTGCATGTATAAAATACTAGATTGGCGAGGTTTGGAGAGTGGGATGACAGCTCTGGCGTTTACCTCGTCATCTGACCGTGGTTCAAAATTATGAAGTGTTGTCCTCGGATCTTTCACTTCGGGATGGCTCCCGGATCGTCACCAATAGCCCATTGTGTTGCTCCAGTGCAACGTTAATTCAACAACCTACCTCTCACAAAAATAATAAATCTTGTGTACCGGCTTCCAAGTGTTGCTAGAGGAGCTTTGAGCAGTCTTGAGCAGTCAGGGTACTGAGCGAGGTACTTGGAATGTGGGGGTGGATAGTTGAACAAACGTCGGCTGATGGACTCCACTCTGTCTACGGGTATTGTCTACGAAGTACTCACAGATAACTTGTCAACAACACCCAGCCCTTGGTAATAACTTATTTTACTGTTTTTAGCGTTATTTGAAAGACACTTTGTTCCGCTTTTATTGTTTTGGCGAAACTATTTGCCTGAGAAAATCCGTCTTTAAATTTGAATTGTACCTAGAGATTCTGTAAAATCAGAGGGTATGACCTTTCTCTCGTACTGACTTTAGGATAAAAATAATGTTTAAATTTAAAAAATAACCCAATTTTATCGCACTCTCCAGGATATCTAAGATAACTTGAATAGAGTATCGATTTCTTTAAAATTCGGATAAGTAAAAAATATATTAATTCGTACACATTACAAAAGGAAAATAAAAGTAACGGATTACGAAATCCATATAATGTAAATCAAAGCATCATCGCTTCAACTTCTTTATTTATATAATTTGATTAGAAATAGTGTTGAAGAGAGAATCTAAGTGATCCACTATAATGCTGATCAGGGTCCAGATTTTGTTGACGTGTCAACTTTTGGTTAGCACTATGCCGTTTGTACCCTCATTAATCTGGAAATATTGTATTTTTAGGTATTTGTGTTATAAAAACGGTATAAGAAGTCTGTTAAAATGGTGCGGATGCTCATATTGACCAGCTCAAACCGCTCTGCGGATCACTTTGACGAGGTCTACACAGACCGCTTGTAAAAGGAGTAGAGCAATTCCATAGCGCCGCGATATATCTCTTTTTGCTTGACCTAGGATGAAATTTGGATTTGTGAACAGAAGAGGAAAGTTCAACATGTTTTTGTACAACTAGAAACTCAAAAGTATTTGTTTCAAGCAGTTATCTGATGTGGAGTAGGTCTCAGTCGAGTTAGCGCTTATGTAGCAAAAAAACCCGAGTTGAATTTGAAAAAATATTTGGTTGGTAGTTAAACTTACTTCGCATTCGAGCAACACAACGGGATATTGGCGTCGGTCTGGGATCAATCCCGAAGGGAAACACATCCAAGGATAACACCACGTAATTTTGAATCACGGTCAGATGACAAGGACGTAGGGGCATCGACCTTAAAATGAAATAGAAGGAGCATGTGTCCGCAGCTTATTGCTTCCAGTTGCTCGGTTTGAAGATCCGTCACGTGGTTGTGGGATAAATCCTAAATTATTGCTTGGTTAAAGTGACTGTTCACCGTGATTAAAATACACTAGTCTGCGCTTCCACAGCCAATCGGCCAAGTCGAGTTGTGATTTACCCTTCTACGACAGCGCCCACACGATCCGTCTATTTCATTAGAAGGTCGATGATGTGTAGGAGAGGATCAGGTCATGTTTTGTGGATTCGTACAAGGAGCAAATTTCCGCTGCAGTGATATTGCTATTTGTTACCGTGGACAGTCACTTGGCACTTGTTTAGCCGCAGGGTCTATCTACTCTCAGTGCGGGCCGCGGTGGCCCGGTTGGAAGAGTAACGGACTTGCAACCGAAGGGTTGCGAGTTCGAATCCAGCCAAACACCGTCGTGTACAAAGGGGGCTGGTGCACGTTAAATCTGTCGTGGCCTCAAATGTCCTCACGTTGGCGTGGTGTGGAAGTTTGGAGAGTGGGGTGCCAGCTCAGGTGTTGCCTCGTCATCTGACCGTGGTTCAAAATTACGTGGTGTTGTCCTCGGATCTTTCCCTTTGGGATTGATCCCGGACCGTCACCAATAGCCCATTGTGTAGCTCCAGTGTGACGTTAATTGAAATACCCCCCCCCCTACTCTCAGTGCTGTGGTCGGAGTGCAGTTCCCTCGAAAATTGGTTTATAATTTGTATATCTTTTTAAGTAAAATATTTAAAAATGAACAGGGAAATTTTGTAATTGTCATATGAAAATAAAATAACAATTGACTGAGAACACATTTTTTTCCAACTTGGTGCTTGGTTTCAAGGATCAGCTTACACTTGAAAAGTTTAGCTGATACATAAGTTCAGAGTAAGGCCAGGCATACACGTTACGATATACCTGTCAGGTAAACCTGCACAGGTAAACCGGAAAGGTATACCTGTGCAGGTTAGAGCACACACACGCTACGGTAAACCGGAATATTTTAACTCGTCGAGAGATGGCGAGCAAACAAGAAGACAACTTGATTGCTTTAGTCGGTTTGTTAGTGGCCGTGAAGTGTAAAAAGAAGCGAAAACGCAAAACCTGGTGTAAAGATTGGCTTACAAAGAGAAATGAATACACTCATACAAGATTACTAAGAGTTAAGTTCAGATTGACATGTCACGTTTCTTCTTCTCTTTACGAACATTACTTCTTAAATTATTTATGTTTTTAACTACAGATTTCTTTGTAGCATCGGGTTCTAACTCCTTTAATTTAATCAGAAGTCTTTCATAGGCTCTTTTTACGGTCGTGGTACTCTTTACTTTTTACCCGCCACAGACAAGGTTCCGAACTTTTTTTTCCGATAAACTCTTCTATCACTTGGTTCCGTTTTCGGCTTGACATGATGATCACAAAAGTCACTAGCACTATCGTACGCGTAGTCACTATTGTACACGTAAATACAAAGACGATTGACGCTCTCTACCTCAAGGAACTAGCCACAACTAACTGTAACACTAACTAACTGTAAAAACTGTACAGGCGCGCCGGAGTGACTCACACACACGCTCAGGTATACACGCCTGCGCAGGTACAAAGAATTGAATTTCGATTCTTCTCCGGTAGCCTGCGCAGGTCGCTACGCCTGCGCAGTTTGGCCTGCAGCGGCTGGCACACACGCTCCGGTTTACCTGTACAGGTAAACCTCACCGGTATATCGTAACGTGTGTGCCTGGCCTAATAGGAATCGAACCTGCACAGGCTGCTAGCGCAATGGGTACGCTCACTGAGCCGCAAGTCTCCAAATAACAGCTATTAGATTAATTAATAGTTCATTGTTGAATTTACGTATTGGATCAACGCTTTAAAACTAAGAGAAAAAGTGCAACAAGATTTGAATATCTGCTTCATGTCATCCCAAATATTCTTTGGCTATTCTGAAATGTTCTCGGATGCACTTAGATGGTCACTTTCTATGCTTGAGTTAAAATTATTAATGACCTTCGAATGAAATAGATGGAACATGTGGGCGGAGTCACTGTCGTAAGATCTCTGAAGGGTAAATCACATGGACATATCAATCGACTTAGTCGATTGGATATCTAATCGCAGACTAGTGTTTTTGATCAAGTCAGATAGCCACTTAAGTTAGATAACCAATCAAATAATTTAGGATTCATGCTTTTACCCACAACACGACAGATCTTCAAACCGAGCAACTGGAAGAAATAATATAAAGCTGCTGGCACATGCTCAATCTATTTCATTTTAAGGCCGATGAAAATTATTTAGTGAAGACATGAAAGTGAGAAAAGTTGAGCTTTCACTGTATTTCCGACTTCGGATCCCTTCCAAAATGAAATTCTTGCTACTCTGCACTATTTGAAGTCCTTTAATTTGTTTGCACAGTATCGTCTTGCGCCTCCTAGTGTCACGATTTTCCAATTTTAACTTTTTCTCACCTCACACGCTTTTTCGTTGCATCCATTCAGCTTTAGCATGCACACCGTTTATTCAGACGACGTTTAATAGTTAACAGCAAATTGTACGCTATCAACTATTCCAGTAACATGCCACAAAAACTTTGTTTATGCAATCACTAAAAATCGATTCACTTTTGGGTTGAGGGTGTTGCCACTAGGGCAGTAGACAAAACGTACATAGCAAAAGAACTTTAACAAGGTACTTCCGTAACTCATTGGCTTCAGGTTTGATCCCGGACCGTCACCAATAGCCCATTGCATTGCTCCAGTGGGACGTTAATTAAAATACCTACCTATCGGAACTCATTGGGTTTGCAGCCTGTAGCGTATCTTAGGCTCCGGTGAGAAGTCCATTTTGACAAAGGTGGTTTTAAGATGCCAAACTGAAAATCCTGTATGAAAACAAGTGTTTGTTTCCCTTAATCGCTTCTATGGTTTCCGACACCGGAGCCAGGTATTTTAATTAACATCGCACAGGAGCAACAGGTGACGGTCAGGGATCGAACCCAAAGGGAACTCGGAGCTACACCGAAGACGCTAATCGTAAATGTGGAAACGCTTTGCTTACGTTTAACTCGCCCTAATCCATCGAGTAGTTTGAAACCACGTGACTCAAATGCCGATTCGTTGAACCTGACCGAAGTGGGTTTGATTCTTGTAACTTACCCTGGCTGTATTTCTCCTCTTGCATCCACTTCTTGGCAACGATTTTTCAAACGGCGTCGCTCTACAGTTCAGTTTTGCTATGCGGATCCTTGAGATCAAGTACGCAATTCGGAACGCACTCAATCAACATGAAAGGTTCGTTGCTTTGGGGTTTTATGGCCAAGCTGAGCCGAACACGTAAAAAATGTCGTGAAAGAGAAATAAGAGATGAACATGAAATATAAATAAATATTGCCCGATGAAATATATTTTACCTACAATAACGTCGTCTTACATAGCTTTTCGGACCACCCGTCAACCTCAGCATCGATGAGTTCAGATCGTTTACCTCACACCGCATACTCCCTCTATAGTCAACTGTCCTCTTATACAGCGCGGTGGAGAATTTCTACAAAGGGCCACCATCTCAAAATCATGTATGGCGATCGCCTTGGGTGATTATCTGTTTTGCCAACTGCTTCCGGCAATGAACGAGACGCTCAGGGCTAGAAACCACTCCGATTGAGAAAATGCATTGTTTACCTTCAAAATGCCGACTAGACTCGTTCAAAACCACGTGTTTCAAATGCTCTGGACTATTGTTCTTGACAGTATTCGTAGTACAGGATGATTCGAAATCCCTTAGCTAAATTTTAAAGGGAGACAGGGCACACAAAAGTACATTTTTTGTCAAAGAATGCAACTGTTGCGATAGAACAGTTGCAAACCGTTCTTGTATTAAACTACGTCATTCACAACGCGGGTTTCGCATTGCACGTATCCCGATGGCTGACATGCATCTAACGTACGCAGTTGCCAATGGAAACGGAAGAGTTGCTCAGATTGAATGCTTGTCCGAACGACGATTCGTCAAACATTTGAGTGTCTGTGTGAAACAGGAACATTTGATGTGGGTCGGCCGAGAAATTCGAGTACAAGTAGCTTATGTGAGATGTCGTGGTAAAGCTGTTGGTCAAACCATTGTATGGAGGGTGAAATGTCCCAGTTTCACACAGCTGGCGGTACAAATACTCAAATGTTTGACAATTCGCCCTCGCCTATTGGGGAGCGTTCACGGTACAATCCTTCCACCGTACGTCAGATGCAAGTCTGCCATCAACACAACAGCGCAATTCAACTGTTAGGTAGGAATATGTTCTGATTTTAGGGGGTATTTCAATTAACGTCACACTGGAGCAACACAACGGGCTATTGGTGACGGTCCGGGATCAATCCCAAAGGAAAAGATCCGAGGACAACACGACGTAATTTTGAACCACGGTCAGATGACGAGGCAACACCTGAGCTGGCACCCCACTCTCCAAACTTCCACACCACGCCAACGTGAGGACATTTGAGGCCACGACAGATTTAACGTGCACCAGCCCCCTTTGTACAAGACGGTGTTTGGCTGGATTCGAACTCGCAACCCTTCGGTTGCTAGTCCGTTACTCTTCCAACCGGGCCACCGCGGCCCCCTGATTTTAGGGGCCCTGGAAAGATCCAGGTACGAAAAGTTTGGGTAGGTAGGTATTTCAATTAACGTCACACTGGAGCAACACAACGGGCTATTGGTGACGGTCCGGGATCAATCCCAAAGGGAAAGATCCGAGGACAACACCGCGTCATTTTGAATCACCGTCAAATGACGAGGCAACACCTGAGCTGGCACCCCACTCTCTAAACTTCCACACCAAGTCAACGTGAGGACGTTTGAGGCTACGACGGATTTAACCTGCACCAGCTCCCTTTGTACACGACGGTCTTTGGCTGGATTCGAACTCGCAACCCTTCGTTTGCAGTCCGTTACTCTTTCAACTGGGCTACCGTGGCCCGAAAAAGTTTGGGAATCAATGGTGTAAGCAATTAGTATGTTGATGTGTGACATGTGAGATAGTCGAAATGTTAGTTTTTGATCGAGGCGCCTTGAGAAAAAAAGCATTTCGGAAGCAAAATCAATCCAACGAAACACGGTACTATTTTGCATTAGAATTCTGTAGTGTGAAGTTTCATTTCAATTTTATACAAATTCGGGACATATTGAAAAATTCCTCTCGTATGTCTGTAGATGAGCTAACAAACACAAGGGATATAAAAAAAATCGTGTTTGACCCTCGTATACCGCCATTTCTATTGTTTCCTGAACACTAATCGTTCAACAATCGTGGATTGAACCTATTCAGAAGAATGCTAACATGGTTGCGAAAAATATAATTAATATAATACTGTCTTATGTTACATTGACACATTAAAAGGACTAAGACTCAATTCTAAACACAGCAAATATCTTTTCCGAAATTCTCCAGATTATTTTATAAAAATTTAGATTATATAAATTGTTTAGGAAGAGTTAAGTACATTAATTTTTTTGAACTTATTTAGTATATCTGTTTAGATTCCTGCGAAGTACTAAAATAAAAAAGCAACGTAATCATTTTAAGCCAATACAACAGTTTTATGAAATTCCGCATTACTTTTCGTGGCTCAGTGGTTGTGCTCACTGCGCTAGCAACCTTCGAGTTGTGTACGGCGCAGGTTCGATTCCTGCCAGGTGCATTCCTCCCTGGGTGTATCTCTCTCTCTTCTGTGTCAATAAAGCTTTCACTGTGTCTGTCTCTTATTCGATATTGTATGCCGTGTCTGGCGCAGCATGGCCAAATACTTGCGCCATAAAACCCCAAAAGCAACCTTTCAATTATATTTCCGTTGACGTGATGTGGAAGTTTGGGGTGTCAGCTCAGTTGTTTCCTCGTCAGATTCAAAATTACGCGGCGTTGTCTTCGGATCTTTCCCTTTGGGATTGATGCCGGGCCGTCGCCAATAGCCCATTGAGTTGCTGCAGTGTGACGTTAATTAAAATAGCTACCTTTCAATTACATTTCACTTTCCTAGCAGGCAGCCAAAGCCTTTGTATTGGGTCTGGCTACTGCAGGTACTTATTCGCGGTGATGTTACATAAAGAAAGTCAATTGAAGTGATTATTAATTAAGCGAAGTAAAGCGACGTTTGTTGTCACTCAGTTGAAGAATCTTGGGCGAAAGTAGTCCAATAGAGTTGCGAAAGAAGTGGTTATTTAGTCAGAGCGAGCGGAGAATCCATCTAGGGGACTGAATGGAGAGGAATTGGAGAAAACTCGTGACCACCAACTTATTCAGAACCACAGGGCTGCAACTATTTTAAGTATTAAGCAATCGAAAATACGTACGGAGATAAACACAAATCCAAATTTCGTTTATCACACAGTGCGTTTGAAAATAGTCACACTATTCAGAATTTTAGCCTTTTGATTGGAATAGACACACGATGGGGAAATCGTGCCAGTCAAGACTGCTAACTCAAGATTGTAATGGACCATTTCATTCATTACATCTCCAAATGTGTGGGCCACGGTTGGAGGAGTAACGGATTGGCAACAGGAGTAACGGATTGGCAACAGGAGTAACGGATTGGCAACAGGAGGGGTGCGAGTTTGAATCCAACCAAACACCGTCGTGTACAAAGGGTGTACGTTGAATCTATCATGGCCTCAAATGTCCTCATGTTGGCGTGGTGTGGAATTTGGAGAGTGGGGTGCCAGCTCAGGTGTTGCCTCGTCATCTGACCGTGAATCAAAATTACATGGTAATGTCCTCGGATCTTTCCCTTTGGGATTGATTCCGGACCGTTACCAATAGCCCGTTGTGTTGCTCCAGAGTGACGTTAATTAAAATACCTACCCTTGAAGTCATAATCCAGAGTTGCAACATTTGGAATGTAGATAGGTATTTCAATTAACGTCACACTGGAGCAACACAACGGGCTATTGGTGACGGTCCGGGATCCATCCGAAAGGGAAAGATCCGAGGACAACACCACGTAATTTTGAATCCTACGACTTCAAGGGAACTTTGTATTGGGTTTCCCATTGATTGGTTGGTTGTTTTATGGTGCAAGTGCCATATTTGGCCATGCTACACAAGACATACAATATCAAGTAAGACACACACACAATCAAAGTTTTACTTACGCAGAAAAGAGAAATACACCCAGGGAAGGATGCACCTGACAGGAATCGAACCTGCGCCGCCTACAACTCGAAGGTTGCTAGCGCAGTGGACATACCCACTGAGCCACAGGGTTGCCCATTGAATAACGTAGCTTTGAATTGGAGCTGTGCCCACTGGTAGGGACTCAAAACATCTTTGCTCTTCACAATACGAGATCAAATAATATACCTCATTGTTGTATAATGTAATCGCCCATAGAAGTCTTTGTATCTTTCTTTGTGCTGCTAGAGCTGAGTCACTCTTTACAGGCAGCATGTGTGAATGTTCTACAGCTTTCTTGGACGTCCGTCCATTTTAATGAATCTTATTGGTTGCGCTGCAATCCTATCCTATCTGTATATATATGTGTTGTGTTTTCAATAAACTAGCTCCCTTTTGCGATCCATATGGCCTGTGTCATTCCTTTCCTCTGAAGGAATCGTATTTAACACTCATTATTATATTTGGCGAAGAAACTAGATATGAAGTAAATTCGTATTGAGATTGAAAGCCTCGCCATTTTGTCCATTCAGAATTAGTGAACTAGACGAGCAAATAAAAGGTTTCATGGCCGGTAAGGAAATTGTATTGGTCACAAATGTTATGGCAGTCGAGAGATGATGGTTGATTAGTTCTATTTGCACTTAGGTTGATTCAGATTCTGGAAAAGAAGTCTAAATGGAAATTCTTGTCGAGAGGGATGAAGCCTGACACAAGGACAGTATCTTTTTCAGGTCGGTTTTTGACGACACAGGAACAGTAGTCCTTCGACTCGAGTAGTACTTAAGTAGACTTAATTTCTCCGTTCCGACTACCTCGACACTACAATACCAATAACTCTTTAAAGAATCATCTGAATAGTAATATCAATAGAATACATGAGTGTAACGAAAAGAACTCAACGCTATTAAAGTAGGATAAGCCAGTAATATTTATTTGATCTTGTATATACATTAATAGGTTTTTCTTAAATTGAATAGTCAGTGATTTTGAAAAGTGTGCTTTCATTTTGAGCAGGAACAATTGGTCTTTAGTTTTTGGTCTATATTTTTTTATTGTATTCTTGAATTTTTATGTTTTTCTGAAACTGTTTCCAAACAAAAAAATTAATTTACCATCACATGAAATTCAGTGTGAAGACTATTTTTTTTAAATTTAAGAGCTGAAATCCCCAACACCGAAAATTTAAAATGTTCTGCATCATACATTTAAAAATTATTTAGGTTGAATCGGATTGACGAAAAAGAGAAATGTTACTTATCTCACTTAGCATAAATAAATTACACCCAGTCCACACATCCGGGAGTTTTGAAGACCTTAAGGACCAGCTCAAGATGGAGTAGAAATTCAAATGAGGGACAGCCGAGATTAAACGAAGAGAGTATCAGAAGACCTCTGTTGAATTGAATTTAGAGCAGAAAAAAATGCTTGCAGCCCATTTGGATTTTCATTTGGCTTCAAATGTCCACTGCGAAGTCGGATCTTTTCTGCTGCTCATTTCACCTAGGGAGGAGTCGGGATGACTGCAGCCATGAGTCGGAGTTCTTCAAATTTTGTTTATACCAACTTTAATTTTGGAAGCGATTTCTTTATAGGCAAGTCTGCCGTAAGATGGTAAAACATCTAGACTTCCCTCCTTAGCCGAAAGGTAGACGGTTTCGTTTCCTTGCAGACCAACATGTAAAGGGATACATTGAAGATGTAAAGAGCAATATGGAGTCAACAAAGCCAGTAGTATGTCAGTGATGGCCTATTATATACAGCTCTCAAGAGAATTTCTACTATGAAAGAAAAAGGATCACTTCTACAAATTCAGCTTCAACTTGGGAAGTACATTTCAGTGTGTACCAGGATTCAACTAGTCCAGAGGTTCCCAACCTTTTTAAAAGGTTGGAGCCCTTTTTAAAATCAATTTCTATGGGCGGAGTCCCTTAGGCCTGTTTATCAAGTTGATATTATTTACAAGTTAATGGGCCCCTGGGAAGGTACGCAGAGCCCTTAGGTCTCCGTGTGTCCATAATTTATGTCGAGATGAAAGTAAAATGTAATAGTTTCTAAAAACTCAAGTGCCAACGTACTTGCATGAATCTGAAAACAAGCTTCGCAGTAGTTGTATTCTAGCAGCTGTATTTCAGCAGCTGTGTTTCAAATAAATTGGTTTGTTGTAATGTCTCGTAATAAATTTCCTTGTTCCCAGCCCTATCCACCTTATATACGTAGAGCACAGGTTGGGAACCACTAAGCTAGTCAGTTGGCTGTTATAAGATGGCCTTAGACGTTGCTGTGCCGACATGACTCTCATTAGCTAATAGAAAAGGTTTTAAGTAAACACATCTTTTAGAACAATGGTGGTGGTTAATGATAATTCACGCACACACATACTACAGAAAATATTACTTAATTAGGTTTAGAGCCTTGGTAACCCAATACTACTTCGTATCTTCGTTCTGGGTAACGGATATCAATTGGAATGAAATGAAAGAGGTAACATTATCTGTTACATAAATCTCAATAATAATGTACTCAAATAATGAATTGGTAACAGTGACGGACAGGTTCACCCTGAAATTCTCGAATTGCTGGTACAGGCAATAGAAAAATAATTTGGCATTCGACAAGGAAAGCTTATTTCAAACAGTAATTTAAATGTCTTTCCAATTCGAAAAACAGAAAAAATTTGAGATCAGTAATAAAAATCAAGTATACAGGGTGATTCTACGGTCATGGGACAAACTTGAAGGGGTGGTACAGTTTACTAAAACATACATTTTTCGTATAGGATTGTATGGTCTGAAGTGACGCGTGGAGGCACGAACACAAAAAATGAGACATGAACAGAAAAACATTGCAAAATCCTTGCAAAGTGCTTCTTGGCAGCAATGTTTGCAATAAATGCTCAAAATTGCGACCACCAACAGTAATACATGATTGGTAGCGTCGAAGGAGTGATTGGCGAACAGTTCCAAAGATGCCAGGCATTTCGCGCACGCTGGCAGCCACAATGGATAGTCGAGCAACGAGGTCCTCAATTGAGTCAATTGGAGTCCCGTAAACGATGGTCTTCAGATGCCCCATAAGAAGTAATCGATGGTCGATAAATCTGGCGATCGGGGTGGCCATCGGACTGGTCCACCACGCCCAATCCATCGCCCCGCAAAATTGGCATCCAGGTAATTGCGGACAACCACGTTGAAATGGGCTGGCGCACCATCATGCTGAAACCACATGTGATTACGGACGACAGTCGAAACATCTTGCAGTAATTCTGATAAAATCTCTTCCAGAAAAATGCGATAATGTGAGCCATTGAGTCGCGTTGGTAGGAGACATGGGCCTATGAGGAAATCGTTCACAACACCCGCCCAAACATTCAGAGAAGCGTTTTTGGAATGCATGTGGACGTGTAGAGTGTGGATTTCCTGTTACCCACACATGACTGTTGTGCACATTGAAAACACCTTCCTGTGCAAAAGTCGCCTCATCTGTGAATAGCACAGAAGCTGGGAAATCCGGCTGCAACGCACACTGCTGCAAGAACCATTGGCAGAATGTAATCACTTGCCTGTAACGCTTGGACTCTCTGAATATGGAATGGGTGTAAACGTTCTTCATTTAAGACTCTCCAAACGGCGAGTTGACTCGCATGTACACGACGTGCAATAGCTCTTGTACTTGTGTGGGGTGTTTCATCCACTATGTTCAAGATGGTTTCTTCCATGTTTGGATGTCGTCCAGTTCTTGATCCAGTTCTTCCGACAGAGCTGGCGATGAATGAACCATTTTTCACAAAGGTGCCCATGCAACCGCTCAAACATTTTGTGGTTCGGCATACGCCTGTTCGGAAAACGTTCCTGATACAGCCGTAGCGCTGCTCTGCCGTTCCCATTAGCAGCACCGTACATCATATGCATGTCCGCCTTTTCACTATTTGTAAAATCTCCCATCACGGCCGACAGCACAGTTGCAAATGACGTTTTCCTGCAGATGCATCAGATCACGGATGGCCAGGCACACTACTGCCCTCTACCCACAGCATTGCCAGCCAATCACAGCTGCCGAGTTTGTATTACTGTTGGTGGTCGCAATTTTGAGCATTTATTGTAAATATTGCTGCAAAGAAGCACTTTTCAAGGATTTTGTAAATAAACAATATTTTTCTGTTCATGTCTCATTTTTTGTGTTCGTGCCTCCACGCGTCACTTCCGACCATACATTCCTATACGAAAAATGTATGTTTTAATAAGCTGTACCACCCCTCCAAGTTTGTCCCATGACCGTAGAATCACCCTGTATATATCGTACAGGATTGAAACATTAGTTTCTGTAAAAAGGGGTGATCATGGTTGAATCAAGCGGTCAAACGATGCCCGAAATTTAAAAGCCTTGGTCCAGAAAAGATGGCAGTGATATGAAAAATCCCTACTATAGTAGTAATGGGGGTAGATATGACAAAGCATAGAACATGGCGGTTTCTTAAAAATGATTCTTATTCAAAAATCTATATAATCTCAAAATCTACCTTGTATTAATTTAATGGTAGTTTTTGCTAATTTGAACCAGTATGACAAACACGAAAGAAAACCTTTTTCTCAAGATGAGAACCAAAGATTCGTGAATTAATGTTGCCAATTTATAGGGCGTTAAATTGCCATTATTTTACTTTTAACAATTCAAATTCCTATGAGACCAATAGATGGCTCCACGATCAGTCATCCGAACCAGTCCATAACAAAATGTGCGCGTAAATTGGTTGTCTTCATCTCGGCTGATGAGATTGCATGGTTTATTTTTCAAAACGAGGGTTAGAGATTAAGGATATAATTGAATAGACATAAAGGAAATGAGGGCCTTTAAAATCATAATTTTGAGCTGGTTTAAGTAAGGGAGGTTCTAGGAGTAGTGAGATGTCTTCAAATATTGCTTCGCAAAACAGTGTGAATGTTTCAAGCTCACGCAAATTCGTTTTCTAAAGTAAAATACAGAAAAGATAGAATTAAAGTTCTGAATTTCAGTAAACTACTTGAAAGAATAAAACTCAGATTTATGACGAGACTTTATTTTAATATCTAAACAAATGAAGCTCTAAAATTATAGTACAAATCATGCTTTATAATGTCGATGCAAAAAGTGTTCATAAGCTAGTAGCACAGTTCAATCACTGATTGAGACCAGCATTATGCCATTAACATAATATATTTTAACATTCTTCGGGTGAGTTAGTTCTTCCTGAATTCGAATCCAAGAAATAGTACTTTGTAGTATAACTATTAGAAACTTGGGAAGAGTATTGAAGTTGTTTGATAAGTGATGTTATGAATTGCATTTTTCATGCAAGGACTGTAGTTATTAATGCTGCTGCATGAAATGTCTTCAAAAGATGAGATTCAAAAAATACTGATAGAACTTAAAGAAGCTCCTATTTGTGCCACTTTATATAAGTTATTGTTTGAAATGAAACTAAGTTTAACGAGGGAAATCTCATTAGAGAGTTCAATTAAATTACTTTCAATACATAGGTTTATTGCTCTTAAACATGACTGTTTATGCACAAAAACGCAGCAAGAGTTACATATAACTTAATTTGTTTTAACAAAAGGGACAAGGAAATTAAGTATTCGCACAGAAAATTAAAGTTTAGTAAAACAAAACTTGAACATTGATCAAGTCGATTAAAAAATTAAAATTTCTCAAACGAAAAAGTGAACACCCGTTTTCAGCACAATTTTCATGACCACTTTAAATGCCCTTATGACTATTAATTGTGTTGCGAAGTATGAATTATGACATCCCCTAATCCAGGGATAGGGAAACTGTGTGGCATTCAAGGTCCTTAAGAGCGGCCGTTTTGACGCAATCCAAATTTTACAGAAAAAAAGTATTTTATTTTTATTGATACATTTTTATTCGTCTTTTATGTTTTTATTTTATTTTTAAAAAGAAAGTACTTAAAATACCAATGAATATGAAAATGAGTTTCAACGAAATAATCTTCCCAGATTGACAGACTCAAGAACATTAGTAAGCCGTAAGGGCTTAATTGACGATTGTTGCTCTCATGATTTAGCTCTAAGGCAAACCAAGTTGGCTGAAATACGCATGTGTACCGACATGTTTTCTGGGCAGAAACGGAGTACGCTTGCGCACTTCGTATGTTGTCAGATGCTGCTGCAGTGTGGCTGGGCAAATGCGACTCTAAGGGTGGTGACACAAGGAACAATTCGTGAAGCGTGACCCGGGTTGCGATTCTTCTTTAAGTCGCGCTTTGGCCAGTGACCTGGATGCCTTCGTTCTTAGAGTTCAACCGGTTCTTTGCCCAGTCGGGAAGAAAAAGCGAACCTGGCCGAGATGCTCAAGTCGCTTCGTGCGTCCCCACCTAAGAAAACAATAGGTTGGAGAGGTGGAGTGACTTGTAAATCTCGCGGCTGAGTAACGGAAGGAATGCTTTTCAACAAAAAAGACAGAAAAATCATTAAACGACAAGATAACTTTCAAAAATTAACAATTAGTCTTCCTTTTTTGAAATTAAATACATATAAGTTAAGATTTTTACAAAATAATGAACATTTTGAAACATCGAAATTTCTTGAATGCGGCCTTATTTGATTACAGCTAAATTAATGCGGCCTTCCAACATGAAAAGGTTCCCCACCCCTGCCCTACACTATACACTATTCTAAATTTGTTCAATGCATGTAAGCCTCAAATGCAACACAAATACTCATTTGTCCTGTTGATTAATCAATTGTCTAAGTTTTGAACATTAAAATTAATTTTTAAACTTTTAGAAAACTTCAATTAAGAGTTAAGGTTGATATACGATTCTTAGAAACTGATCTTTAGCTTCAAAGATTTGGGAAATGGGTTGGCTTTTGAGGGACCCAATTTGGACAAGCTGCGCAAGAACACTACTCATAAATTATAAATCCTTTAGTTAGAAAGCTGATGAGTGAATAAAACGTTTGTACATGAAATCGAATGGAAGGTGTTGGGGCAGAAGGGACCAAGTTGCAAAAACATTTCGAATGGAGGTTTAATTCTCTTCAAAAGCATCCTCAAAACTCGTGCTCGGTGACGAAAATGTAGATTTTGGCGATGGCCGTCCCGCCGTAGAGTCCCTTGTGGTAGATCTTCATGACGAGGTCCAGCTCTAGCTCCTGGGGCCCTCGGATCGTCTTGATCAGGGAGACCATGGCCTCGTTGTAGTTGGTCCTCCGCAGATGGAAGAAGTCCTTCGAGGCGGGCGGGGTGCCCTGGGGAGCCCTGGCCTCCTTCAGATCCAGACTGAACTGGACGGTGGTGCTCTGGAAGCGTGGGCCCCGCATAGTGAAGAGGTCCAGCTGTCCGGAGTAGGGCATCCGCATGTTGGACACGAAGGTGATGTAGTTGTAGGAGTAGGAGAGGGGGTCCTGCAGGCACCCGGCTCCCCCCTCGCGGCATTCGCGCGACGACAGCTTGCAGCGGCTGCAACAGAGAAAAGGGATGAGAAGAAATCTGCACCACTTAGCTTTGCATTCAATTCTCATGGGATAGATCGGGTCCCACTCGTTCGCTCAATTATCATGAATGGGTTGAATTTTTATGGATCCAAAACTGGGTTGGTTGCTAAACTGGGGATGGTGCAAAGTATAAAACAGGACAAGCACAATTTGTTTGGGTTGGTTTGTAGTGGTACAAGAGATTGGCCAAGGTGCACCGAAACGCTGTTTGCGCTTTTGTACTAACCAAGTACAACTTGGATACTGTTTGTCGATCCACGATAATTTTTTTTTGTAACACGGGGGTGATTAGGCCGGGATCAGCACAGTTTGGCAGTGTTGCCAGGTTAGTTACGTGGTTGGTTAATGTCAAAAGGCACTCATTCTTCAGGGTTGACTGCAATGGATGGCTCAAAGTTTAAAACAGGATAAGCACAATTTGGGTAGCTGTGTTTGACTACTTTGTTAGGAGGGTGTTGAATGGAACTGAATCTTTATGGGTTGGTTGCATTAATGGCAGTAGGCTGAATACAAAAAAATATGCCAAACACAAGACGAAATAAAGGTGCAAAGATAGTGATAGAATCCACATGTTTTTGTTGAGTATCGCATAATGACAATGAATCTTCAGAGTACTTATTGAGCGAAATTCACTAGCACTTTTTTACGTGTATCACTAAATCCTTTGAATCCTCCTTGTGTTTGAGTCAAAATAATTAACGCTGTTTTATGGAGGATAGTTCTGAATCCGTAAGGATTATATCGAGAAAGGATTACATGAGAAGAAATCTGCACCTACAACTCTGCATCTACCAACAAGTAAGGAGGCTGTGCTCAAAGTTGGTTGTTTGCCTTAACAGGTGGCTTGTTAGGTGGTTGACTTTGGCACCGAATGAATATCTCGCAATCTATGGCGCCGATATCGGGATGCTAGAGGAAGACGAAACGCTATTGTATTATCTTGATCTGGCGGTTAGTGAAATGAAGAAAGGCTTTTCTCTTGAGAGTCAATCGTATAACGATAGAAACGCATTTTTCATGGGTCATTTGGCGTTTCGCACAAATCAGGCTTGGTTTCAATTTCAAACTAATTCGAGAAATTATTGAATATTAGTTTAGAGGAAGGGATGCAGGCGGCGATAAGAGCGTTCGATATCTTACCGGACAGATGTATGTATTTTTCTCACTAGCTCCTATGTTGAATCTGTTTTCCCTCATAACTAAGTTTAAAGAATGCCTCGAATTTGCTCAAAATTAAAAATCAGAACGATCTTCCCTGGACTACGGAAAACATAGTTTTTCGTTTCATTGATGACTCTGAAATGCTCAGCTCTATCTTTCCATTACAGTCAGATCGGAAAACACCATTTCGTCTTTCTTAAGCTATAAGATATCGACGCCATGTTTCCAGCATTCTGCGAGATACGCATGCGCGTGTGGGATGGAAGGTTGAATCGATGTGTGGGCACGCATGTTTGATGTGGAGCCATCATAGGTTGGATTAATGTGTGGCTTTCCAACCATGTTCTCAGTGGCGTAAAGTTCAAAATAGAACTAACTGTGCCAATCAGAGGTGAGATAAAAAATATGTTCCTTTTCATAATATGCAAAAATGGGCAGACACTATAACCAATTAATTTACACAAGTGTTACCAACACTAGTCTTATCTTTTTCCTATTTAAACACATAAGTGCCATTATTGCTACTATATAGGGGGGTCAGAATCGACAGCACAACAATCATACCACACGATTTCTTGTCGAAAAGCAACCCCAAAGATATCCTGGTTTTCGATGGGACGTGGCATTCCGGGTAGATAGGTAGTTAATTAACGTCCCACTGGAACAACACATCGGGCTATTGGCAGCGGTCTGGAATCAATCCTCAAGGGAAAGAAATGTCAATTTGAACCACGGTCAGATGACGTGGTCAACACCTGAGCCACTCTCCAACCTTCCACACCACGCCAACGTGAGAACATTTGAGGCTCCGACATTGAACATGCACCAGCCCCCCTTTGTACACAACGGTCTTTGGCTGGACCGAACTGGCACCCCTCCGATTGCTATCCGTTATTCTTCCAATTCAGCTACCACGGTCTAAGTGGCATTCGCGTCGGAAGTTTTATGCTAACTCTTTCAGTCATTCGAAATCGCAGAGGTCAAAACACCGAACTACCCATTTGGAGATCCTGATCAATCAAGCGAGATGAAAACAAGACGGGGATATGTAAATCCGAATATTATTAGTACGCACACCGGAATGACACGCGTAATCCAAAACCAGACATTTTTCGGAATGGTTTTCGACAAGCTATGAATGGTATGCCCACTGCGATAGCAACCTTCGAGTTGTAGGCGGTTCCATTCCTCCCTGGATGTATTTCTCTCTCTTCTGTGTCAGTAAAAACTTTCATTGTGTGTGTCTATTACTTGATATTGTTTGTCTTGAACGGATGGATAGCTACAGAGATGGCTCCCAGATCTTAGGATCAATAGCAGACGCGTTCTACCCATGTAAAAGGGGGATAAGAAAGAGGCAGGTAGGTACTTGATTAACGTTGCACTGGAGCACCACAATGGCCTATTGGCGACGGTCCGGGATCATCCCCCTTAGGAAAAGATCAGAGGACAACACCACGTAATTTTGAATCACGGTCAGGTGACGAGGGATAAGAAAGATGGTGCGGTTGATTCTGAATGATATTCCTCTGAACGTCGCCAGATTTCCTCTAGTAGTGTTCTTACCCACAACACAATGACTAAATTACCTCATCTGTGGTTGAAAGAATCCTAGTGGATTCTTTCTATGACTATTCTATCAATCAAAATCAAAACTGATTGGAAGTCATGCAGGAAAGATTGCAGGTTGCAGAAGGATATTGTATACAAATCACCATCAGACCGTCATATTGTAATTTAGTTTTCGGTGCTTCTCGCATACTATGATTAAATAATCAATAGGTATGGCTATTTAGCCATAAGATGTATAATGTAGGGTAAACAAAAATATTCTACTTCCAATGTCTAGAGGATGAACCGAACAATTCGATGACTTTCTAGGTCAAAACCATCCATTGGAGGTTATGAGGCGCTGAATTATCATGCAATACATTGTGCCAAATTCAGACCGTTGGATAGTGCAAAGGCAGAGTTCGATTCAACCCGAGGACTATAATTCCTGAATCAAATTTTTTGGGTGGTCGGGCGGTTTGGTTTCGAAGTGGGTATTATCACAAAGAATCAATTTTACGTCCTCCGCAGCCAACGAAGCGTTTTGTGCAGATTTCTTTCACTTCAATCCCTTTTCTCTTTACAGTTATAAATTTGTGTTCTCTAAAGCGTTGAATGCAACCCAGATATTAACTAAAGCCGCTTCTGAAAATAACTTTTAGAAACTATGCATGAATTGTTTGCACGAACCATCAGCATCTTTACATATTTATCTAATACACGTATCAGAAATTGAAGTTCTTTGTTAGGCAGGTAGGTATTTAATTAACGTCGCACTGGAGCAACACAACGGGCTATTGGCGACGGTCCGGAATCAATCCCCGAGGGAAAGATTCGAAGACAATACCACGTCATTTTGAACCACGGCCAGACGACGAGGTCTCACCCGAATTGGATCCCACTCTCCAAACTTCCACACCACGTCCTCACATGGGGACATTCGAGGCCACGACAGATTTAAAGTGCACCAGCCCTCGTGTACACGACGGTCTTAGGCTGGACCGAGTTTCGAACTCTCAACCCTCCGGTTGCTAATCCGTTACTCTTCCAACTGGGCTATCCCTACCTCCTTTGTCTGTTAGGAAATGGCGACATGTGGGCTCATCGCGCCACCTGATGTAAGTTGATGCGAATTCCTCTTGATCAAACTAGAACTCTACTCGCCTTTCACTACACCTACGGGATTCCGTGAAAGATCACGGAGATGAGTGCTCAGGCCTGTGCACTACGGACAGAATGATTTTGTTTATTGCGATAACAGTTTCGGTGTGCGCAGTCTTGACAAGATCGATTTCCTCTTTCCCGTGAAATCGAAGGCAAAACCAAGATACCAATCGTGAATACGCAATTTCATGCTGTATTATTACAAATCCTAATTCTAGCGAAAGAATAGGTGACTTGATGTAAGAGAACTACAAAACAGAGTGGGCACATTCAGAAGCATAATCGTGGGAACATAACGATAGGCTTTCTGCCCTGCACTTTATTGAATCGGATTGGATGGGGGGTTTTATGGCGCCAAGTCCAAAAGCGGACAAGCTACGCCAAATACAAGACAGAATATGACCGAATAAAAGTATAAAATAGTTAACACACAAATATATATATTAATAGTCTAGCAAAGATAAAAGGTAGATTTAAAACATGTAAAACGTATAGATGAGAATAAAACTACTCAAACAATAGTCCGATGATAAAACAAGATCATCGTCTCCACCATAAGTAATGAAACTGAAGAATTTAATTTACGTATGCATAACATTTTGAGTGTAAAATTTAAAAGATGGAAAAAATTAGACGAGGTTTAAGAAACAAACTGAACGGTAAAAAGGCGAAAAGGTTTGAATAGATTTTCCCCAGTCAAATCTCGTAAATTTAAGACTGCATTTTATTGGAAAAATCAATTTAAATTCAAAAGAATCGTGAAGAAAGAGGTCCAGTGGTCGATCATTTTATTTCTCGCTTTAGTCTGACATTGCATTCACAAATCATCGAAAACCCGGATGAATTCCAGGAAAGACCCAGATCTTTAACATTGCAGCAAAGAATTCACTACATCCAGGAAACTAAAATCAAAATAAATGAAACTTGTTGCCTGACTATCAGTGGTTAATAGAAATGTTTTTGGAAACTGGAAGGCCTGGAAACTTTGGCCCCACAGGTTAAGGGATGTAAGGCACAAGTATGTGATTTTCAGTAAAGGTGGGATATTCAATTTTGTGACTTGTTTTTTCACTAGATTCTTTTTTTAATTTATTGAAGCTTAATTTCGCGAATTTCTTTGTAATATTTTATTCAAAAAATAATTCTTAATTATTACCTATTCATATTCCCCAAACCATAGAAAGATACATTTTTTTATACTTTCAATACAAATTTCACTCTTAAATACACTGCTGGCCACCGTAAATGCAACACCCTGAAGGAAGCATGCAAATAATATGAAATTTACAACATGCATTAGCGGAGGTGAGATATGCAAATGATTAGAATTTCAGCGCAGACGCACATCACGCGCGCCTGTGGCGCCACTTCAAAGCACTATTTAAGGCTTGGAGATTTCGACGATTTCAAATACGGCAATTGTGTTTTTCTTGTGGTTTTTTCAAAAAACCGATCAATTATGCCTCGTAGAAAACAGCGATCATCTTTTGATCAAGTATCCGAGTTCGACAGAGGAAGGATAGTGGCCTACCGAGATTGTGGATTATCTTTCAGGGAAATCGGTAGTCGTGTTGGACGAAACCAAACAACTGTAATGCGGATATGTGATCGTTGGATGCAGGAGGGTACGACGGACCGACGTGTTCGATCGCATCCACCTCAGTGCACCACTTCACGTGATGACAGGCATATTGTGCGTATGGCAGTGACGGATCGCTCAGCCACATCACGAACTATAGCACAGCACATTCAGTCTGTACCGCATCATCCAGTGTCTGCGCGTACCATTCGACGCCGTTTACAGCAGAGTGGTCTGTCCGCAAGACGTCCATTGCTTCGTCTACCCTTGACGCAGAACCACAGACGTTTCCGCTGCCAATGGTGCGATGAAAGAAGGATGTGGACGGCAGAATGGAATGAAATTGTCTTTACTGACGAGTCACGCTTCTGTCTGCAACACCACGATGGTCGGATTCGAGTCTGGAGACACCGTGGAGAGAGGATGCTGAACAGCTGCGTTATGCACCGCCACACTGGTCCTGCACCGGGTATTATGGTATGGGGCGGTATTGGATGTCACTCTCGCACTCCTCTAGTACGCATTGTCGGTACTTTAAACAGCCAGCGCTACATCTCCGAGGTGTTGGAGCCAGTTGTCCTTCCTTACCTCCAGGGCTTGCCCACAGCCATATTTCAACAGGATAATGCGCGACCACACGTGGCACGCATTGTCCAAGGGTTCTTCGTCAATCACCAGATTGAATTGCTTCCCTGGCCAGCTCGCTCTCCGGATCTTTCGCCGATAGAAAACATGTGGTCCATGGTTGCTCAACGATTGACCCAGAATACATCCCCAGCTGCCACACCAGATCAACTTTGGCAACGTGTGGAAGCTGCTTGGTCTGCTGTACCCCAAGAACACATCCAAAGTCTCTTTGAATCAATGCCGAGGCGTGTGGCAGCGGTGATCTCCAACAATGGCGGCTACTCTGTCTACTGATTTTGGCAGGAACCACACTTCACAGAAGTCTATAAATTTAATCATTTGATACTTGGTCAACATGTTATCTACAAAATAAATTTTGTTTTGATATCTCTTGTCTTTCTTGGTGTTGCAATTTGGGTGGCCAGCAGTGTATAAATTTCCAATGAAAAACAGAAACCTAGTCAATTTTGGAAGCTGTTTATAATATACGAAGCCTCAAAATCTACTACAGTGGGGTGGATTGGATTGTATATTGGGGTTTTATGGCGCAAGGTCCAAAAGTGGACAAGCTGCGCCAAACACAAGACAGAATATATCCAATAAAAGTACAAAACATTTAAAAATCAAGACAAAGATAAAAGAGATTTAAAACATGTAAATGTGTAGATGAGATTAAAAATATTCAAATAGTCAGATGATAAAAACAAGACCATTGTTTTCAGCATAACTAATGAATTTAATTTACATGTGCATAAAATTTGGAAGAGTGAAATTTAAAAGATTGAATTATATAAACGAATTTGAAGAAATATGTTTATGAGGAATTTTGAATTTGGAAAAAAATTAGATGAGATACCATTTGAACGTAAAAATGTAAAAATGGCGATTTTCCCCTATCAAATCTTGTAAGATTAAAATTGTACTTTAAAAATTATTTTTGGCGATGATGATTAAAAGCAGGGCATATAATTAAAATGTGATGAACAGTAAAATCAGAAGAACGTGAAGAACAAAAAGGGGGCTCTCGCCCAACAAAAGATGACGATGAGTAAATCGTGTGTGCCCAATGCGAAGGCGGGTCAGTTTGACATCAGTTCCTCGCATTGGAGCAGATGACCATGAATGAATAAATGACTACAGTGGGGTGAGATAGCTTTGCAAGATCCCCTTTTCTAGCGAGATGGTCCAGAAAAAGGGATGCCACACAAAGTCGTGACTTGTCTAATCACTGCTATCGCCACCGATCTATGAACAGTCAAAAGAATCGCTGATTGTGAGAACACATTGTTTATGGTGAACCTCGTTCTAAATCACGTGACTCGAATGCCAGAACCGGACTATAGACATTAAATAGTACATGGGCTTTATAGAAATGCCTTACTTCCTGTGGTCCTTGTCCCTGACGTAGTTTGGCGGGCAGTCGATGGTGTTGCACTTGTAGCCGCCTCTCGTGTTCAGGCACACGGCCTTCTCGTCGCTGCACACGCCCTGCTCGGCACACTCGTCGATGTCTGCAAAAAGAAGCAACGTCACTCTTGGTAGCATGCAATGGCAGATAGATAATCAACGTCCAACTGGAGCAACACAACGGCTATTAGCGACGGTCCGGGATCAATCCCGAAGGGAAAAGTCCGAGGACCACTCTTCGTCAATTTTAACTAGGGTCAGATGACGAGAACACCCGAGCTGGAACCCCTCTCTCCAGACTTCCACCCACACCAACGTGAGGACATTTGAGGCCACGACAGATTTAACGTGCACTATCCTCGCCTTTGATTGGACCGAGATTTGAACTTGCAACCCTCCGGTTGCTAATCCGTTGCTCTTCCAACTGGGCTACCGTGACCTTACACATGGAATGGAATCGTCCGCTAGTCAGCGAACAGCTAGTGTACGGATCGCTCATTGAGGTGTACACACTAGCCTTTATAACGCGGGGATACATGGTGTTTTGAGGATGTGAAAGCTCAGAAGTTGCTAGATCTAGTCTACCCATGAAAACTGCCCTCGACACAAAATCCGGTCGTCATAGAAACAGGGCTAAATCATTTGAGTAGGAGTAATTATCAGTTATTTGGGGGCTTTGTGGGTCATATTTGGCCAAGCTGCGCCAAATATAAGCCAACGTCAAGTGAAAAATGTGTAAGGTGAAAAGAGGGATCGGGAAACCGAGTAGTGGGATGAAAGAAAAGGATCGCCGGGTGTATCCGGGGAGCTCGACTCCGTGTTTACTAAATACAGTAAACCCCATGGGAAAAGAAAAGATCACTAGAGTACCTCGGGTTCCAGTACACACTTAAAAGAGATGTGCCCTTGAGGGTGTTCAGAGGTTGAAAACAAATAAACCACCGGAAGACGAGGATTTTACTTCCGGTTAGCACGGAATACGTACAAGAAGCACCTTCCATCCCAAAAACTCTAGCTGCAGTTAACATTTAGCTTTACACACAGATCAAGCCTCTCAATAGATCTCTCCATTTATTTTTTGGTGAATGCTGACTCCGGAAAGAAGCTAGCATGAATAATCTCGGCAAGAGATTTCCAATTCGCCATGATGGTTGGTTGGTTTGGGTTTTATGGCGCAAGATCCAGAAAAAGATAAGCTGAGCCAAACACAAGATAGAAATACAACCCAATAAAAAGTTAAAGTATTTATGATAGTCAGACCAATAAGTAAAAGTAGATATGAAATGTCAACTGAGATTAAAGTACAATGAAAGCAACTAATATTAAAATATTCATTTAAAAGGGTAAAATTGAGTTTTATATTGATGGTAATATTGACAACTGATGATATGTAGTGTGATATAAAAGGTATAGACAAAAACATTTATATGAAGATTTGGGTGGGGATTTTCTCCCACCAAATCTTGCAAGTTTAAAATTGGATTGTTAAATAAATTTCGACGATGATAGTTAAAAACTGGACAATTTATAAAAACATGATGAACGGTAAAAGGGGCCCCACGCGCGTTACACACTTCCCAATTTGTCATGAAGTGACGCGTCAATGTGAGAAAGTCAAATTCATTGCTTCAAGCATCCCCGACGGGCAACAGACAACCTCGCTCGTGGAAGACAGACACATTCCCAATTCCATTTACCAGGGAAGCATAATAGGCCGAGAACCAACGCATTCGGTTCCAGTCCCATTCTGATATCGGTTTAAGAGAGCCCTCACCTTGGCAGGTCCTCCCGTCCGAGGACAGTTTGTATCCGCTTGGGCAGGAGCACTTGAAGGAGCCCGGTTCGTTGACGCAGAAACCGATGCACAGGTTGCCGATGCCTCCGTACACCTCGCACTCATTGATATCTGCAACGACAGAGAGGATACACTAGCAGACTCCATATTGCATACTATTATGTGAGAGAGCTGACTTATTGGCAAAAGCTGGAGCAAATAAACAACCTGGCACAAGAGAAAGTACCGTCCTGCTCTCAGAGGACGATCATCTGACCATACCTAAAATGAAATTGAGCATCTCCAGTACCCTTTCATCACTGATACCTCAGTGGAACACCAGGAGAGCTGCTTGCCTTCAATTTGCCTCGGAAAACTTTCTCTATGCTTGCGAGGCTCCGATTTAGCCATTTGAAAAAGATGATATTCATTGATGGCCAGCAATCCTTTCCCACCTGAATAAAGTGCGTCTTAGTACCAGCCTCTCCCTCACACCCTGAATTGCATTGGAGCCATACATGAAGACATTTTACCCATCTGCCATTGTCTAAAAGACTTTTTTTGCAGACTCATTGACTTAGTGTAATTGTTTTTTTTACACTGGGATTAGAAAGAAGATGTGCATTTTACTAAACCAATATAAGGAGCCCACTAGCCGTCCCTATCCTTGGGAGGATTCAAGTGTTGCAGGCTCCTTTCCGGAGGAATCCCGTTTATATGAAAATAACATAAACGGTGTTTTGGGTTAAAGGAAATGTATAAAATTGTACAGGAGTGTTGTCTAGATGAATTCGTTCGCTGCGTTTAATTGTGTGGTTTTCTGTTCAATCAGTATTATTTATTGGTATCTCAATTTTCAAAAAATATATATTTCTAAAAGGAAATTTTTTTTGTAAAAACACAATAATAACGTTCATTAATGACTTACGACCCAAACACCATCGATAGATTTATAGAAGCTCTCACAGTTAACAATGTGTTCTTGGGTGTTTCACAAAGCTTGAGAAATTTTCTCTAAGACCACGCCGTTGCGATGGCCACTTGATTGAGTTTGTAAATACCTTTACACTTTTGATGCTTAGTGCACAACTTGAGTCATATTGGGGAGATGATCGCAGGAAACAATGCAACTAGATGGTCATGGGTTATTTATTCTTAAGTGAGTTTGAACTAAGTCTAGATCGATTTTGATCAGCATATGGAAGTTAACAAGTGGCCCATCTATTGAGTGCAGGGCTAGAAGCATTTGATTTTCAAGCTTAACGAAGCCTGGCTATCTGGGTGCCTTTCTGTGGTACGTTGGACGAACGCCCACAAACAGTTGGTGGTGTTTAGTGGCGAGATACAAAAAGGAAATAAGGTAAAAAAAAATAAAAGCATCGTAAAGATCAGTTGGAGGTGTTAAAATGTGCACATGGTTAACAATTTATAAAAGTAAACATAAATCATAAAAATATATAGAGTACAGCACAATATAAAGACATGAAAGATTAAAAATATTAAGTAATGCTTGAAAATTTAATGTAATTAAAAAAGTAAGATAATCGGTTTGTTCGTTTTATATATCGAATCTTTAATGCTTGTACGAGCTCTTTTAAATAATTGCGAATGGAACAAGCAAACTGTCGCTCTGTCTATCAGTCCTGAAAGAGCGGCTCTCTTAACCCTACAAGTGATTTGGACGAAATATCTCATTCCTCAAGATCTAATTAATTTTGCTAATGACGAGATATCTAATAAAGATATAGCCGATTTTGTATGATGACGAGATCAAGATCTGGACAATTTTTCTTCTAATGATGAGATATCTCGTCGATCAAGATCTGGTCAGTTTTGTTGATGACGAGATACTTTTTATGAGACAACCACCAGGATTGGATGTTGGGGTTTTATGGCGTGGACAAAAGTGGACAAGCTGTGCCAAACATAAGACAGAATAGTCCAATAAAAGCGTAAAATGACAACCACCAGGAGGGTTAAGTAATATTAAAGTTAATTAAGTTGATATTTTAAAGGGAAATATCAAACAAATAGTGATATTTTAAACTTTTTTCGCCTTTATGGAAGAATAAACGAGCTCTTCCTCTTGTAGGAGGTCCTTGCTCTGTCAGCATTTTATGGTTGGTTATTATGGGGTTTTATGGGTACAAGGGCCATATTTAGCCATGCAGCGCCAGACACAAGACATACAATATCAAGTAATAGACACACACACATGAAAGTTTTTTACTAACATAGAAGAGAGAAATACATTCAGAGAGGAATGCACCTGAAAGGAACCAAACCTGCGTCACCTACAACTCGAAGATTGTGGACATACCCACTGAGTTTGAGTTACAAAAATTACAACATGGCATTAATTAAAATAAATCAAAAACAGTAAATCACTTCATTTTAAAATAAGTATTCCATCGTTTTAAACTGTATGCTTAATGTTATTTAGAATTCATTTTTCCGGGGATGCATGTTTCAAGAACTACATTTTTGTGGCGGAAGGTAGGTAGGTATTTAATGAACGTCGCACTGGAGCAACACAACGAACTATTGGCGACGTGATCAAACCCGAAGTTGTGGATGCACTTTGCAGTATACACAAGCTGCAGTTGACCTCAAGTACATGCTAGTAAATAATAAAAAGCTGCAGGGTACCTTGGCAAGATCGGTTGTCGGGTGCGAGCGTGTATCCCAGTTTGCAGGAGCACTGGTACGAGCCCCACACGTTGTTACACGTCTGCTGGCAGATGTTGGGAGTTTCGGCGCACTCGTCGATGTCTGCAAATACAAGTCACTTTTAGTGCACGTAACGGGTTGGTTGGTAATTGAGTTTTATGGCGCAAGGGCCATATTTGGCCATTCTGCACCAGACACAAGACATACAATATCAAGTAATAAACACATACAATGAAAGCTTTACTGACACAGGAGAGAAATACCCCAGGACGGAATGCACATGACAGGAATCGAACGTGCGCCTCCTACAACTCGAAGGTTGTTAGCATACCTACTAAGCCACGACGGCACCGAATCGTAACGGGAATTCAAATGGCAGAAACGCACAAGTTGCGAGACTCATTAAATAAAAGTAATAAACTTAGAAGTGACAAGTGCTGAAATTTAAAGCACCGCTAACAGAGGTAGACTAAATCCCAAAATTGACAGGGGAAAGTTTTTGAACAATCTATTTCTTAAACCTCAAAGCGGTGACGAGATTTCCGAGTAGTCTACTGTTGCTTTTTCTCCACACATATAACGACTCCATCTATTGATTGAAGGCTTTTGTTTTGGTCTTTTATGGAGCATCGCCCATATTTGGCCAAGCTGTGCCAAACTAAAGAAAACATAAAGTGAAAAATGTCGTGAAAGGAGGAAAAGGGATTGGGGAACGTAAAAGTAGGACGAAAGTAGAAGATTGCTTGGATTCTTGACTGAAGGAATCCTGGGGAAGATTGCATTGGTCAAGAATGGTTAGAAGTTATGCAGGGAAGGCTATATGCGTTTCAAACCTTCAGAGGGTCAAATGCATGCAGTTTTCTTTATTTAGATTTTGACCGACCACGGAACAGATCAGGGTGCGGAGAAAACGTTTGAACGAAAAAGTCTAAAGACATTCGGTGCAGACACACAAACGTTGCAGTGCGGTCCATGTTGGTCCAGGCTAGGTAGGTATTTAATTAACGTCGCACTGGAGCAACACAACGGGCTATTGGTGGCGGTCCGGAATCATACCCGAAGGGAAAGATCCGAGGACAACGCCACGTAATTTTGAACCACGGTCAGATGACGAGGTCACAACTGAGCCATACTCTCCAAATTTACACACCACTCCAACGTGAGGACATTTGAAGCCACGACAGATTTAACGTGCACCCTTTGTACACGATCTTCGGTTGGATTCGAACTCGCAACCCTCCGGTTGCTAATCCTTACTCTTCCAACCGGGCCATCGCGGCCCCGGAAAAAAGGGTTGGAAAATAGTGACAGATAGAATAGGTTCAATGGTGACGCATTCGAATCAACACCGTAGTTCCCGGAAGCTCTAGAGTGATTAGAATAGAATTAAAAAAATCTCCCCAAATAGACCTCGAAGAATTTCCCTCATCTGTCATCCCCCTGCATCTCGAAAGAACTCACCGACGCAGCTCTTGTCCGAGCCAGAGGACCTGAAGCCATCTTTGCAGTTGCACGTGTACGACCCCTGAGTGTTGATGCACTCCGAGTTGCTGGCGCACACCTGGCCTCGAAATCGGCTGCACTCATCCACATCTATAAGGAAAAGATACTCTTTCCTTTGACATGCATAATCAGTACATATAATATAATGAGTGGCCCTGACAACAATGGCCAGCAGACGATGGTAAGTACACGTTGATAAGGCTTTACCTGGGGATTGGTTGTTTGGGTTTCATGGCGCAAGGTCCAAAAGGGTTTTACCTGGGGATTGGATGTTTGGGTTTCATGGCGCAAGGTCCAAAAGGGCTTTACCTGGGGATTGGATGTTTGGGTTTCATGGCGCAAGGTCCAAAAGGGCTTTACCTGGGGATTGGATGTTTGGGTTTCATGGCGCAAGGTCCAAAAGGGCTTTACCTGGGGATTGGATGTTTGGGTTTTGTTGGGTTTTATCGATTGAAGACAGAGTTTTATACATTAAAAATAAATTTTATTACGTAGCCAAGTCTTATGGTTTAAAAACATACAAGAAGTCTGATCAGATCATGATCCCCAATTCTTCACTTTTATACATTCAAAGATTTATATACATACATATTCTTCAAATTTATGTGCCCCACACGGCACTATATTTGGAGGTTTGAGACCAATTCCAACATGCGGCCCCATCGGTTGTAAAACCTCAGCAGATGTATTACAATTCAATATATCTATTTATATAAATCTAACAAAATATTTTTCTAATAATATTTTTAAATTTATTTAACAATAAAGGCTTTGTTAAAAAGTCAGCCAAATTATTTTCCGATGAAATATAATTTACGTTAAATAGTTCATCTTTTATTAATTTACGAATAAATTTGTACTTGATATCAATATGTTTAGTTTTCACATTTTCCTGACTATTTTTTGAAAAATAGATAGCAGATTGATTATCACAATATACTTGGGGTCTTATGTAATCACACAAACTTAATTCATTTATAATTCTACTAAACCAAATAACTTCTTTAGTGCAATCGGTTAGTGCAATAAATTCAGATTCCATTGAGCTAAGAGCTATGCACTTTTGTTTAGAAGATTTCCATGATATTGGGATGTTACCAAAATAAATTAAATAGCCACTGCTTGAATGTCTGTTTGTGAGACCACATCCCCAATTTGCATCAGAAAAAGCAATCAAATTTGAACTTTTTACATTGGAAAGATTAATTTTAAAATCCTTTGTAAGAAAAACATAGTTCATAATATCAACAACGTAAGACCAGTGTTTGTAAGTATAACCATTACAAAACTGAGACATTATATTAACGGCAAATGCAATATCTGGTCTGGATCTATCTGACAAAAACGATAAACATCCTATTAAGGAACGATAGGGAAATTTCCTCATTAAATCATTTTCAATTATTTCTTCCTCTTTAACCTTATCAGGTAAGTTACAACCAATTTTAAAAGGTAAATTCACAAAACTTTTAGGAAGATCTTTGAATTTTGACATTAATTTTTCAATGTAGGTAATTTGATGTAAATAAATCGAATTTTCAATTTCTTGAAAGTTTACGCCTAACAAATATTTAGTTTTACCTAGGATTGTAAGATCCAATTTTTTTGTCCAATAATTCGATTACGTCATTTATCAAATGTTCCCTTTTTGAAAACAAAACCATATCATCTACATAAACAATTAAAATTACATCTTTAAATTTGTAGACACAATTACACCAATTTAACTGAGAAAATCCTAATTTAGTTAAAATACCGTCTAATTCCAAATTCCATTCTCTACCACTTTGATGCAGACCATATATAGCCTTTTCCAATAGACATACTTTGTTTTCGGATCCTTTCAGCACAAATCCTTTTGGCTGTTTCATGTATATAGTATCCTTAAGGTGTCCATATAAATATGCACTTTTCACGTCAACTTGACAGTGATACCAACCCAACATAGAAATCAATAGTACAAACAATAATCTAACAATAGAAAAATTCACAACTGGTGAAAAAATATCTTTAAAATCAATGCCGGGTTTTTGCTTAAAACCTTGAGCAACAAGACGAGCTTTATACCTCTTAGGTATATTGTTTTCGTCCATTTTTATGCTGTACACCCACTTACTTCCAATTATGGTTGTATTTGGGGGTGTGTCCACTAATTTCCATACTTGCCTATCCTTCATTATCTGAATTTCTTCATTCATGGCAGTATTCCATTTAATTTTATCCTTACTTGCTTGCGTTTCTTCATAACTTTTGGGGATTTCGACATTGTAACACTGATCATGCATGTCGTACAGCTGTTGGTCTAAAAAATTAGATTCATCACTAGAAGTAGATGGCACATTAGAAATATCCACATTAGGATGTTCAGTCTCTGGCTTAAAATTGAAATTTACAGGATCAAACCTAATCTTATATTTAGTACAGTATTTTTTAATATCATTTAAAGATCTCATTCTCAAATTTTCAGGAGAATAATAGTATACATCTATCCTATTGCTTTTATTTCTAGGTTTTTCGATTCTTCGCCAATTTGAAATGTTAAGACATTTTAAGTTCTCAGTTTTAACGAAATCTTTAGAATCTAAAACTTGAGTTTCACTTTCCGATTTTACTTTTATATTTTCATTTGATTGATAAATAGGAATATTAGAATTAAGATCGAAAGAAACGTACTCAAAGTTTTTACCAAATAGTACATCAACAGCTTTCTTACTTTCGTCGATATGAACATGGACTGTTTCAACTATTCTCTTCTCGTTTGGGATATATATTCTGTAACCTTTAGTTTTCAAACCATATCCTGTCAAAATACCAAGTTTTGCTCTGGGTTGTAATTTATTTCTCTGTATTTTAGGAATATGAACATATGCCAAAGAGCCAAAAATTCTAAAATGTTTTACTGATGGTTTGAAACCAGTCCATATTTCGTTAGGAGATATACCCTCAGTTAATTTGTGTTCGCATCTATTTTTAGTATGAATAAATGCTAAAAGTGCTTCTGACCAAAATTGTGGTTGTAAACCACTGTCTTGAAGCATAGCTCTGACACAATCCATGGCTGTTCTATTGAACCTTTCTGCAATGCCATTTTGTTCAGGGGTATAAGTTGAAGTTCTTTCGATTTTTATTCCTAGATCATTTAAAAACTTTTTAAATTCTTTGTGACAAAATTCTAAACCATTGTCAGTTCGGACACATTTTAACTTAACATTTAGCTGTCTTTCAGCTCTAACCAAGTATTTTTTAAAGTAATCAAAAACTTCATTCTTATTTTGAATAATATAAACAGTTACTTTACGTGAAAAATCATCAATAATAGATAAAAAGTATTTGTTTCCACCTAGAGAGTTAACTGGAGCAGGACCCCACAAATCCATATGGATCCTTTCCAAAACATTTTTAGTTTTCCTTTCGTACATATAGTTTCTTTTTAAGGATATTCTAGTGGATTTAGCAATAGCACAAATCTTACAATTTTTATCTATATTTTTACAATTAAGTTTTTCAATTCCTTTTACACAATTAATTTTACTCATATTTTCAATTAAGGGCATGTTAACATGACAAAACCTACGGTGGGCTTTTTCTAGATCTAAACCAGTTACATATGTATAATTTTTAATCTTGGGATAACCTTTCAAGATATACAATTTTCCAATTCTGGGAACAGTAAACAAATATTTATTATAACTATTATAAATAATCATTTTGTTATTTCCCCATTTAATTTGGTTTCCCACAAGGTCAATACGAGCACCACTAATTAAATTTCTTCTCATATTAGGCGAGTATAACACATCTTTTAAAGTTATATCATAATTTCTGTTTCTATCTAAAACTGTAAATTGAATATCACCCATACCTAATACTTCCGAGGTGCTGTCCTTGTCTCCGACTAGGATCTTCTGTGGTGGTAGTTTTCTGAATGTCGTAAACATATCACGTTCTTTACAGAAGTGGGCAGTTGCAGCAGAATCAATGAGAAATTCCCTCGGTCTTTCATTTGGAAAATTTGAAACTGCATAGGCACGTTGAAGATCAGTTTTTGGATTGTCCTCCATATAAAATAATTCACCACCAGGTTTCTGCCGATTGCATTTCTTGAAGCACTTCGATTCGTAATGTCCCGACTTTTTGCAGTAGTTGCAGAATGGTCGCGGCCCCATACGACAAACTGTCGACTTTTTTGGGCTTGAAGGAATTAATTCAGGGTCCAGTACGCATCTGCTGTGATCAGGAGTAGACGCCCGTGTCTCCTTGTATTTAGATGACTTGTTTCTTGTAGCATAAGCATCGGCCACGATACTTAATTTTGTGCCTTCATCTTTCCGCTTCAGCTCGATTCGGCTGGATTCTGTTATTAAATGTTTAGACAAATTGTCTAGCGTGAACTCGTTGTCATCCATCCTGTATAGCAGTTGTACCAGATTATCGTATTCGTGAGGCAAATGTCTTATTAGTTGAAAGCAAACTAAAAGGTCTGGGATTTCGAATCCACATTCTTTTATCTGTAACAGCTTCTCATGCACTCGTCTGCAGAAGAGTCCAATGGATTCGTCCTCCGGCTGGTAGCGGATTGAAAAGAACTCGTCCACAAGGCCTGCCAATCGTGCTCTAGATGCTGGTTCAAAGTTGGTCTTTAATATATCCCAGGCTTCCTTACCGTCTTCAGTAGATGAAATTAAGACTTGATATTTTCTGTCTATGCCCTGGTAGATAGTTGTATATGTCCTCTGCTTCCTATAACGATAGTCTCTTTTTTCTTGTTCTGGAGCATCTTCCAATAATAGAGGTTCCGTTTTAGTGATAAAATCCCAGCAGTTCCGGTCAATTAGCAATACCTTCATGTCCGTCTTCCACGTGGCATAGTTAAAATCCGATAACTTCGGGAAGGAAAACATGGACATTTCTTGAATACCCGTCATACTGGATACCGGTAGTGGCAGAATTCAGGTTCAGCTTAAGGTCTGGGGCCCATAACCAATTGTTGGGTTTTATCGATTGAAGACAGAGTTTTATACATTAAAAATAAATTTTATTACGTAGCCAAGTCTTATGGTTTAAAAACATACAAGAAGTCTGATCAGATCATGATCCCCAATTCTTCACTTTTATACATTCAAAGATTTATATACATACATATTCTTCAAATTTATGTGCCCCACACGGCACTATATTTGGAGGTTTGAGACCGATTCCAACAGGTTTCATGGCGCAAGGTCCAAAAGGGCTTTACCTGGGGATTGAATGTTTGGGTTTCATGGCGCAAGGTCCAAAAGGGCTTTACCTGGGGATTGGATGTTTGGGTTTCATGGCGCAAGGTCCAAAAGGGCTTTACCTGGGGATTGGATGTTTGGGTTTTGTTGGAATCGGTCTCAAACCTCCAATTATAGTGCCGTGTGGGGCACATAAATGTGAAGAATATGTAAATCTTGGAATGTATAAAAGTGAAGAAAGTTGGGGATCATGAACTGATCAGACTTCTTGTATGTTTTTAAACCATAAGACTTGGTCACGTAATAAAATTTATTTTTAATATAAAACTCTGTCTTCAATCGATAAAACCCAACAATTGGTTATGGGCCTCAGACCTTAAGCTGAACCTGAATTCTGCCACTACCGGTATCCAGTATGACGGGTATTCAAGAAATGTCCATGTTTTCCTTCCCGAAGTTATCGGATTTCAACTATGCCACGTGGAAGACGGACATGAAGGTATTGCTAATTGACCGGAACTGCTGGGATTTTATCACTAAAACGGAACCTCTATTATTGGAAGATGCTCCAGAAAAAAAAAAGAGACTATCGTTATAGGAAACAGAGGACATACACAACTATCTACCAGGGCATAGACAGAAAATATCAAGTCTTAATTTCATCTACTGAGGACGGTAAGGAAGCCTGGGATATATTAAAGACCAACTTTGAACCAGCATCTAGAGCACGATTGGCAGGCCTTGTGGACGAGTTCTTTTCAATCCGCTACCAGCCGGAGGACGAATCCATTGGACTCTTCTGCAAACGAGTGCATGAGAAGCTGTTACAGATAAAAGAAGGTGGATTCGAAATCCCAGACCTCTTAGTTTGCTTTCAACTAATAAGACATTTGCCTCACGAATACGATAATCTGGTACAACTGCTATACAGGATGGATGACAACGAGTTCACGCTAGACAATTTGTCTAAACATTTAATAACAGAATCCAGCCGGATCGACCTGAAGCGGAAGGACGAAGGCACAAAATTAAGTATCGTGGCCGACGCTTATGCTACAAGAAACAGGTCATCTAGATGCAAGAAGACACGGGCGTCTACTCCTGATCACAGCAGATGCGTACTGGACCCTGAATTAATTCCTTCAAGCCCAAGAAAGTCGACAGTTTGTCGTATGGGGCCGCGACCATTCTGTAACTACTGCAAAAAGTCGGGACATTACGAATCGAAGTGCTTCAAGAAAAGCAATCGGCAGAAACCTGGTGGTGAATTATTTTATATGGAGGACAATCCAAAAACTGATCTTCAACGTGCCTATGCAGTTTCAAATTTTCCAAATGAAAGACCGAGGGAATTTCTTATTGATTCTGCTGCAACTGCCCACTTCTGTAAAGAACGCGATATGTTTACGACATTCAGAAAACTACCACCACAGAAGATCCTAGTCGGAGACAAGGACAGCACCTCGGAAGTATTAGGTATGGGTGATATTCAATTTACAGTTTTAGATAGAAACAGAAATTATGATATAACTTTAAAAGATGTGTTATACTCGCCTAATATGAGAAAAAATTTAATTAGTGGTGCTCGTATTGACCTTGTGGGAAACCAAATTAAATGGGGAAATAACAAAATGATTATTTATAATAGTTATAATAAATATTTGTTTACTGTTCCCAGAATTGGAAAATTGTATATCTTAAAAGGTTATCCCAAGATTAAAAATTATACATATGTAACTGGTTTAGATCTAGAAAAAGCCCACCGTAGGTTTTGTCATGTTAACATGCCCTTAATTGAAAATATGAGTAAAATTAATTGTGTAAAAGGAATTGAAAAACTTAATTGTAAGAATATAGATAAAAATTGTAAGATTTGTGCTATTGCTAAATCCACTAGAATATCCTTAAAAAGAAACTATATGTACGAAAGGAAAACTAAAAATGTTTTGGAAAGGATCCATATGGATTTGTGGGGTCCTGCTCCAGTTAACTCTCTAGGTGGAAACAAATACTTTTTATCTATTATTGATGATTTTTCACGTAAAGTAACTGTTTATATTATTCGAAATAAGAATGAAGTTTTTGATTACTTTAAAAAATACTTGGTTAAAGCTGAAAGACAGCTAAATGTTAAGTTAAAATGTGTCCGAACTGACAATGGTTTAGAATTTTGCCACAAAGAATTTAAAAAGTTTTTAAATGATCTAGGAATAAAAATCGAAAGAACTTCAACTTATACCCCTGAACAAAATGGCGTTGCAGAAAGGTTCAATAGAACAGCCATGGATTGTGTCAGAGCTATGCTTCAAGACAGTGGTTTACAACCACAATTTTGGTCAGAAGCACTTTTAGCATTTATTCATACTAAAAATAGATGCGAACACAAATTAACTGAGGGTATATCTCCTAACGAAATATGGACTGGTTTCAAACCATCAGTAAAACATTTTAGAATTTTTGGCTCTTTGGCATATGTTCATATTCCTAAAATACAGAGAAATAAATTACAACCCAGAGCAAAACTTGGTATTTTGACAGGATATGGTTTGAAAACTAAAGGTTACAGAATATATATCCCAAACGAGAAGAGAATAGTTGAAACTGTCCATGTTCATATCGACGAAAGTAAGAAAGCTGTTGATGTACTATTTGGTAAAAACTTTGAGTACGTTTCTTTCGATCTTAATTCTAATATTCCTATTTATCAATCAAATGAAAATATAAAAGTAAAATCGGAAAGTGAAACTCAAGCTTTAGATTCTAAAGATTTAGTTAAAACTGAGGACTTAAAAAGTCTTAACATTTCAAATTGGCGAAGAATCGAAAAACCTAGAAATAAAAGCAATAGGATAGATGTATACTATTATTCTCCTGAAAATTTGAGAATGAGATCTTTAAATGATATTAAAAAGTACTGTACTAAAAATAAGATTAGGTTTGATCCTGTAAATTTCAATTTTAAGCCAGAAACTGAACATCCTAATGTGGATATTTCTAATGTGCCATCTACTTCTAGTGATGAATCTAATTTTTTAGACCAACAGATGTACGACATGTATGATCAGTGTTACAATGTCGAAATCCCCAAAAGTTATGAAGAAACGCAAACAAGTAAGGATAAAATTAAATGGAATACTGCCATGAATGAAGAAATTCAGATAATGAAGGATAGGCAAGTATGGAAATTAGTGGACACCCCCCCAAATACAACCATAATTGGAAGTAAGTGGGTGTACAGCATAAAAATGGACGAAAACAATATACCTAAAAGGTATAAAGCACGTCTTGTTGCTCAAGGTTTTAAGCAAAAACCCGGCATTGATTTTAAAGATATTTTTTCACCAGTTGTGAATTTTTCTATTGTTAAATTATTGTTTGTACTATTGATTTCTATGTTGGGTTGGTATCACTGTCAAGTTGACGTGAAAAGTGCATATTTATATGGACACCTTAAGGATACTATATACATGAAACAGCCAAAAGGATTTGTGCTGAAAGGATCCGAAAACAAAGTATGTCTATTGGAAAAGGCTATATATGGTCTGCATCAAAGTGGTAGAGAATGGAATTTGGAATTAGACGGTATTTTAACTAAATTAGGATTTTCTCAGTTAAATTGGTGTAATTGTGTCTACAAATTTAAAGATGTAATTTTAATTGTTTATGTAGATGATATGGTTTTGTTTTCAAAAAGGGAACATTTGATAAATGAAGTAATCGAATTATTGGACAAAAAATTGGATCTTACAGTCCTAGGTAAAACTAAATATTTGTTAGGCGTAAACTTTCAAGAAATTGAAAATTCGATTTATTTACATCAAATTACCTACATTGAAAAATTAATGTCAAAATTCAAAGATCTTCCTAAAAGTTTTGTGAATTTACCTTTTAAAATTGGTTGTAACTTACCTGATAAGGTTAAAGAGGAAGAAATAATTGAAAATGATTTAATGAGGAAATTTCCCTATCGTTCCTTAATAGGATGTTTATCGTTTTTGTCAGATAGATCCAGACCAGATATTGCATTTGCCGTTAATATAATGTCTCAGTTTTGTAATGGTTATACTTACAAACACTGGTCTTACGTTGTTGATATTATGAACTATGTTTTTCTTACAAAGGATTTTAAAATTAATCTTTCCAATGTAAAAAGTTCAAATTTGATTGCTTTTTCTGATGCAAATTGGGGATGTGGTCTCACAAACAGACATTCAAGCAGTGGCTATTTAATTTATTTGGGTAACATCCCAATATCATGGAAATCTTCTAAACAAAAGTGCATAGCTCTTAGCTCAATGGAATCTGAATTTATTGCACTAACCGATTGCACTAAAGAAGTTATTTGGTTTAGTAGAATTATAAATGAATTAAGTTTGTGTGATTACATAAGACCCCAAGTATATTGTGATAATCAATCTGCTATCTATTTTTCAAAAAATAGTCAGGAAAATCAGAAAACTAAACATATTGATATCAAGTACAAATTTATTCGTAAATTAATAAAAGATGAACTATTTAACGTAAATTATATTTCATCGGAAAATAATTTGGCTGACTTTTTAACAAAGCCTTTATTGTTAAATAAATTTAAAAATATTATTAGAAAAATATTTTGTTAGATTTATATAAATATATATATTGAATTGTAATACATCTGCTGAGGTTTTACAACCGATGGGGCCGCATGTTGGAATCGGTCTCAAACCTCCAATTATAGTGCCGTGTGGGGCACATAAATGTGAAGAATATGTAAATCTTGGAATGTATAAAAGTGAAGAAAGTTGGGGATCATGAACTGATCAGACTTCTTGTATGTTTTTAAACCATAAGACTTGGTCACGTAATAAAATTTATTTTTAATATAAAACTCTGTCTTCAATCGATAAAACCCAACAGGTTTCATGGCGCAAGGTCCAAAAGGGCTTTACCTGGGGATTGGATGTCTGGGTTTCATGGCGCAAGGTCCAAAAGGGCTTTACCTGGGGATTGGATGCCTGGGTTTCATGGCGCAAGGTCCAAAAGGGCGTTACCTGGGGATTGGATGTTTGGGTTTCATGGCGCAAGGTCCAAAAGGGCTTTACCTGGGGATTGGATGTTTGGGTTTCATGGCGCAAGGTCCAAAAGGGCTATACCTGGGGATTGGATGTTTGGGTTTCATGGCGCAAGGTCCAAAAGGGCTTTACCTGGGGATTGGATGTTTGGGTTTCATGGCGCAAGGTCCAAAAGGGCTTTACCTGGGGATTGGATGTGGGTTTCATGGCGCAAGGTCCAAAAGGGCTTTACCTGGGGATTGGTTGTTTGGGTTTCATGGCGCAAGGTCCAAAAGGGCTTTACCTGGGGATTGGATGTTTGGGTTTCATGGCGCAAGGTCCAAAAGGGCTTTACCTGGGGATTGGATGTTTGGGTTTCATGGCGCAAGGTCCAAAAGGGCTTTACCTGGGGATTGGATGTTTGGGTTTCATGGCGCAAGGTCCAAAAGGGCTTTACCTGGGGATTGGATGTTTGGGTTTCATGGCGCAAGGTCCAAAAGGGCTTTACCTGGGGATTGGATGCTTGGGTTTCATGGCGCAAGGTCCAAAAGGGTTTTACCAGGGGATTGGATGTTTGGGTTTCATGGCGCAAGGTCCAAAAGGGCTTTACCTGGGGATTCGTTGTTGTTTGGGTTTCATGGCGCAAGGTCCAAAAGGGCTTTACCTGGGGATTGGATGTTTGGGTTTGATGGCGCAAGGTCCAAAAGGGCTTTACCTGGGGATTGGATGTTTGGGTTTCATGGCGCAAGGTCCAAAAGGGCTTTACCTGGGGATTGGATGTTTGGGTTTCATGGCGCAAGGTCCAAAAGGGCTTTACCTGGGGATTGGATGTTTGGGTTTCATGGCGCAAGGTCCAAAGGGCTTTACCTGGGGATTGGATGTTTGGGTTTCATGGCGCAAGGTCCAAAAGGGTTTTACCTGGGGATTGGATGTTTGGGTTTCATGGCGCAAGGTCCAAAAGGGCTTTACCTGGTGATTCGCTGAACTTTGGAAAGAGGCTATAGAATGAGGAACTGCTTCTTAATCGTCCTGGTGGTTGTTATCAGCAGACTAACCGGACCTTAATGGACGAGATATCTCGATATTAGAAGAAAAATTACCATGATCTCGTCGCCAGAAAAAAATCGGCAATATCTTGATGACGAGATTAGCAACATAGATCAAATGGTGATCGAGATATATCGTGGAAATCACTTGGAGGGTTAATTTCTCCCAGGAATTGATCTAGCAAAAAAGGGATCGAAGAGAACGCCGACTTACGTCCGGAGCGATTGTCGAGAGAAATAGACCCATCTGCATCCACCTGTCACCCTCTCACTGGGGCAAGACTTTACTCGAATCTCACCAATCACTTCCTCACATTTAGGAGTAAACTGTGCTTAACACTGATTCAAAGGAGATCAATTCAAAGTTAGGCAGTGTTCTCAATTGCACACATCTGTAGGGGGTGATCCGTCAAGGTAGGTAGTTAATTGACTTCGCACTGGAACAACACAACGGACTATTGACGACGGTCCGGGATCCAACCCCAAGGGAAAGTTCCAAGGACAACATCTCGTCATTTTGAACCACGGCCAGATGACGAGAACACCTGAGCTGCCCCCTCCCCACTCTCCAAAACTCCCACACTACCCAACGTAAGGACATTTGAGGCCACGAGAGATTTAACGGGCACCAGACACCGACGGTCTTTGGCTGGACCGAGGTTCCAACTCGCAACCCTCCGGTTGCTAATCAGTTGCTTTTCCAACTGGATGATCTGTCAAGAAATAAATCCGTGAGTTTCTATTGGTCTCTGATTAAGTATACACAGCGCTCGGAAAACCTGAAGGTAAGCATTTTCCAGAAAACCAATCATACCAAAGGAAAAGCTACCTCAAGAGGCAAGAAATCAAAATGAATCGATTGCCATTTATAGGAGAGGAAAATAAAATGAATAGACCTTTACATTTCATCACTCCCTTAAAGGCACAAAAGCTTCTTCCCTCCTGATGGTAAGCACTTCTGATATCATTCGAGATGGCGAGGGTTTCAAAGAAATTATTGTCCTGAAATATTTTCTTTCATTTTGTTCCGGTGAAAGTCCACCTTCAAAAACGGTACCTCACCAGGTTCTTACCTTCGCACGCTCTCTGGGTGTTGAGGGCGTATCCGCGCGGGCACTCGCACACGTATCCGCCAGGGCGGTTCTTACAGCTCTGGCCGGCGCCGCACTCCGAAAGGTGGCGCTCGCACTCGTCCACGTCTGAAACACAAGAGTCACAATGAGGTTGCCGCAACTGAATTCAAATTTTTTCACTAGAAAAAGAGTCATCTTTAATAGTGCAGAGGACCATTGTACAGTCGCGCAAAAAATAACGAACTATCCCATTTCGAGCACTATTCCTAGTTGATCAAATTCAAAGGTATCATTAATTAGGAATAACGTCTTCTACAAATTCACATGCAAAAACTTGCATAGGGAGACGTCTTCATATCAAATTTTGCAGAAACAACAAAATTTCCAATAGAAATACCATGTTTTGATGCCGTAATCAGATTCTGAATGGTTAAATTAGTCTAAAAGTGAAATTTCATGACTTTTACTATCTTTATATCCTGAGATATTCAATGTCAAAATTGCTGTCCATTTCAGGGATCATCTCCATATTGAAATTCGCTATTCGTAGATCGAGATGAATTGCAGTCATAGCTTCCGGAATTTCAAATTTGAACACTATTTCAAAAGTATTTGTCAGAGCTTGCAAACGATCCGAGAATTATTGTATTTATTATGCAAGTGAAAGCGATTCGAGAATTACATTGTTATATTTATTATGCAAGTGCAAATGATCCGAGAATAATCCGAGGTTTGTCAGACGTTTTTTAACTTTTGGTTGCCTTCTAAAATCAACAAAATGAGGAAAATTTAATGCAACGCAAAAAATAACACTTGGAATGAGCTGAAATTTTGCATGGTCATATTAGAAGTCCTTCTGAATCGAGTCCCTAAAATATAGTAAGGTTCCAATTCATAAATTTTTTCGAACATTACTTTAATAATTATTATTGCATACTAAAACTATTTTTTAAATAAAATATTAGGTGGATTTTGTTGTTTAACAGTTACATAGTACAAAATATCAGCGCTATAGAAATTTTATTTAGGAAGATATCCATAAAAGTCTAAGAAACTGATTTAACATTAAGAGTTCCAATCTTTCTGTACTCATAACTTCTAAGCGGTAGGACCTAATGACATGAAATTTGGTATCTGAAGTTAAATTTTGATATAGATTCGAAATTGCGTGTCAAAATGGGGGTTTTCATTGGAAATTATGAAGTTGGTGTTCAATTTAATATAAAGACGGCCCCTTATGTAAATTTTATGCATTTGAATTTATGGAAGACGTTATTTCCTGTCAAACGCTATCTTTGAATTTTCTCTACTGCTAAAATTGCTCGAATAAAGATGGGTGATTCGTTTTTTCCCGAGACTGTACATACCAAGCAATGTATGATCAAAAACCAATTCGAAAAAAGTGTCATTCTTTAGATTGAAAGTGGTATTACGGAGATATTCGCGGTCGAAAGTTCCACTTCGAAAGTTTAGTGCTAAAAACATCAAACTATCCTTTTGACATCATTCGGGCTGTCTCGAGTCAATCGAAGATATAGCACCAGACGGATATGCCGAACTATATGCTATATTATTCCGTATCTCTGGAAGGCCACGTACACTTTAGGGGTTGCATTTCGGCAAGGAATCGAGAGCTATGCGGTCGATTCAGACCAACCTGCCTGGTTTAATTTTTACTTGAGATGAAAGAAAACGCCATACGATTCCCATATTCGCTTAATATTAAGCAAAATAGAGATTACAACCTAAATCATCCCATCATCACAGATTTTACATCTGTAGGGATGATGAACACCCAGAAACCTGCTACCATCTAAATTTATTTTAATAACTCAACACAAAATCAACATGATTCATTCTTTTAATTTTGATCCTTCATTTCCAACTCTAGTTAAACTTTGGTTCTCAAGTTGTCCTCAGCTCAATCTGTCAACTTCTTTCTACGAGGAGTTGGTTGTTTAAGGGTACGTGAGACAGTGTAAAGTAGCGTTTCTTTCGAAGAAAGATTTGGTAAGGACCAGATTTAATCGCGTATGCATTAAAGAAATGTAATGGTAATGAACACGCTCGTGTACAGGTTGGTTTTCGGGGTTTTATGGCGGAAGAGCCATATTTGGCCATGCTGCGCCAGACACAAGACATGCAATATCAAGTAATAGACAGACACACAATGAAACTTTTACTGACACAGAAGAGAGAGATACACCCAGGGAGGAATTCACCTGACAGGAATCGAATCTGCATCGCCTAGAACTCGAAGGTTGCTAGCGCAGTGGCCATACCCACAGCACGCTCGTGCACAGAAAATGGTACTTACGTAATATCTCGTCACCAGTGAAATATACGGCGGTAAAAAGTTCTTAATGGCATTCGAAATAGCAATAAATGAGTGATCTTTGTGAAGTCGACGCCACATAAATTCGTCGAATCTAAGTGCTGTCGCGCGCTGTTTTTTTTCCACCATTTGGCCCAGTTTTTCAATGTTTTCAATAAAGTTCCATATCGTGCCAATTAAAGCACTTTTTTATGTCAGGATGCCGTAACTTTGAAGGTACTCCACTGTGTGATGTTCCGTAGAAGGTAGGGGTACCAAATTGTAATAATTTTTTTCAAAATGTGAGGCAAAACAGAGTTAACATATATCCTTCTTTACATAAACAAAAATGACTATTAATCATGGTTACATAAAACTAAGACGAAGATCTAATGAGTGTGTTGTGACGTCACGCTATCCATTATAGGCGCTAAATCACACAAATGGCGACACTTTTTGTTCGTCGAAAATTGCCAACGGGAAAGTGCCCAGAAAATTACTTTGGGAGACCTCTCCTGGTTTTCTATTCCAATCAAATGCTAAATTATCGTCAATGATTTTTTGACTATTTTTAGACATATCTACATGCATTTTATCATCCATGAATACTACCATTATTTACCCGCTCTTATGTTTATAGAACACATATTCCTTTGAATATGGTCACTCATGTCTACACAAGAATTTTTCTCATGTCCAATCCATTCAGACGGATTCTTTGTTCTAGCAAATACAGGGTGTTCTAATAGAGTGGGCCACGAAAAAGACATGCGGAATATCTCGAGAAATAGGGTCTAAAACGTTCGGTATTGTACCTATGGAGAAATTTAAAAGGGAAAGTGCATGCAAACAATTCAAAACAGTACACGAGCTGATGGAAAACGTTCGGGTTGCTATACGGAATATTGATGTCAGTGAGATACAACGAATGTTTCAAAATATGCTGCACACAAGTGCAAGTGGATCTTTTTCAACATCTTCTGTAAAAGGTAGGTGGGAATACCGTGCGTCTTGAAACCACGTTTCGCATGATATTCCACATAGAGTATCGAGACCGGCTGCTTTTTCGTGGCCCACCATGAGCCTTTCGCTTGCAGATTTGACTACTTTCAGACCCCTCAACGATTTTTCTTATGGGTCTTATAGAATTTCGATTGACAGCAATTAAGCTTTCGGGTGGTTCCCCTTCTTAATACGTCTAGTAGTGATTGGAGCGAGGGGTGGTGTAGAAATCGAGCAGCTTTACTCAGTTCAGCTTGTGTTGGCCCAAAAGATCGGTGGAGCCACCCGCTGTGTTTAAACGTCTCATCACCAACTTCGCTTAACGTTGTTATTAAATGCGCTATCAAGCGACGCTTATCCCGGAGTTATTGGGAGTTGAAATCGGTCACACAATTATGTGGCGTCCACCGGTCGTATTGCTTTCGATCAAGTCTGTGCATGGCACAGTTCCCGAGTGTGATACGAGAATGCGTGCACTCACCCACGCACTGGTCTCCAACTTCATTGAGCTCGTATCCGGCACCGCACGCGAGCAGGTTCTGGCACCTATAGGACCCCTGGCTGTTGATGCACCTCTGGTTGAGACGGCACACCTGTTGCAAGGCACACTCGTTGATGTCTGAAAAACACAAATGCCCATTTCGAAACAACGTTACGCTAAAACTTCCTTCGAGACGTTTCTGCAACCAACTTTGGGTTGATCTGCTTAAGGGGACAGACGGGCTTCCAAAATTTACCAGGGAAAGTTTGGACTACGAACCGTATCGTAAAATTCCTATAATATTTAACCCTTTCGGGCCTATTGGGCATATACGTCCTAGAGATTAGATTGGGTAAATAAATCCCACTTTTGAATGGATTTTTACGTTTTTAGTGTTCTTAAGGAATTAGGGAATAAAAATATGACTAAAGAAACCTGGCAATACTTTCAGATTGCAAATGGCGGACTTATGTTTTTGAGCACGCCCATTCATTCTGATGAATTAGTGACCGTGGTTCAGAAACAAAAAGATGGTACAAAATTAAACGTTAGTTGCCCAGAAGCCATTTCCCACTACAATATGTACATGAATGTAGTTGACCACTGTGATGAAATGGCTACTTTTTAGGGTCATGGCAGAAAATCAGACAAGTGGTGGAAAAAGATTTTTTGGAAATTAGTTATGATTTCTGTTGTGAATGCATGGATTACGAAGTGTGATGTGGAACATAAAACAGAACCACTATTATCATTCATGGTCCCCTTAGCTGAGCAACTAATAAATGTTGGAAGGGAGAAAGCAAACACAAAAAGAACGCGAAAGTACGGTCGTCCGTCAAAAAGAGCAAAAACTACTAAATTAAACTACTTTTCAGAGTTAAATTTTAATCATGCAAAAGTCGGGGCGAAAGGGTTAAAGTAATTCCTTTGCATTCGATTAATTTTTAAATAAATTAATATTACTATGAGAGGGATTTTCAGGGAAACAAAGACGAGGGTTTTACTTCTGGTTACCTTGGTACGGAATACGCACAGGAAGCACGTCTACCCCCAAACCATTACCACCATTTACATTTAGCTTTACATTATATAATTATTAATGTTTCATTCAAACAAATATTTTAATTACATACTAACTGTCGCGAATGCGAACCTGTGATCGTGTATGCGGACCTGCCGCGCATGCGCAAACAGCAAAGAACTAAATATTACTGATTTAGAACGCGAGTATTAGGCTGGAGAAAAAGTTCTGTCCCTTTTTGTTTTCAATGTAAATAAATTTCATCGCAATTAAAGATTAGAGAAATTTCTAGAATGTGTCTATTTTGGTTGAGCTTCCTTGTGTTAATGAATGAATAGGTAAGTTTCAGTAAAAGAAGAATGAATAAGGAGCATGGACAAAACAAAGGCATCTTTGATCTTTTTTGCCCAGCCCTAGAAAAGAGGGTAAAGATTCAAGAAAAGGGGAGAGTAAACATCTCGCATCTTTTATTAGCCTTTAAATGAATTTTAACCTCTTTGAAGCAATACTAACTGTGGTAGTTACAAAGCGTGTTTATTTTGATTGGATACATCTAAGAGGCTTCTAAACGTACTGTAGATAATTTCCAATCGGCCCATATCTTAAAAGTTACGTTTATTAAAAATGTTCTTATATGTATGTATGTATATATATATATGTATATATGGATATATATATGTATGTATATATATACATATATATATACGTATATATATATATGTATATATATGTATATATATATGTATATATATATATATATGTATATATATATATATGTATATATATATGTATATATATATGTATATATATATAATGTATATGTATATATATATGTATGTATATATGTATATATATACATATACATATACATATATATATATATATATATATATATATATATATATATATATATATATTCACCACTTAATAAAGAATTAGTTAAAGTAGTAAATGGTATTGTTATAACGCGTATTTTTAATTTTTATTTAATTGGTTAGTATTTTAATTCCACGAAATGACTTAAAAACAAAATAAGCAATCTAGTATTGTTCTAAATGAGGGTACCGACCGACGCAGTTTCCGCGTGCGTCGGGCTCCATCCCAACACCGCAGACGATGAGCTTGCAGGATCCGTCCGGCAGCAGCCTCTGCCCGGCCGGGCACAGCACGCGGTCGCAACGGAACGAGCCAGCCGTGTTGCGGCACCCGAACCCCGCGCCGCAGTTGTGGCTCCCCAGCTCGCACTCGTCGTCGTCTGAAACAACCAATTAAACATCAGGGTCATTCAATTCAGCTACAAGAGAGATTGGTTTTTTAGGGGGATGCAATTTAAAACGGTTAATTTATCAAGTGATTTCGACAAGATATCTCATCTGACCAATTTTGCTAAGGACGAGATATCTCGTCATCCGGATATTGCCGATTTGTTGATGATGACAAGATCAAGATATGGTTAGTTTTCTTCCAATGTCGAGATATCTCGTCCATCAAGATTTGGTCAGTTTTGCTAATGAGATATCTCGTCGAGAAAATCACCAGGAGGGTTAAACTGCCGATCCAAGCAAGCCTAGGATGTCATATATTCTACTGAAATGTACTTTGACCCACCTGAGTGATGTGCACGTGCAAGTAGCGGGCTGTCGAGACAGCATACCTTCAGTTTTAAATAAACATGCCCAGTAGATAGGTAATTAATTAAAGTTGCACTGGTGCGACACAACAGACTATTGGCGACGGTCCGGGATTAATCCCGAAGGGAAAGCCGAGGACAACACCTCGCTATCTTGAACCACGGTCAGATGACGACGTCGCACCTGAGCTGGCACCCCACTCTCCAAATGTCCACACCACGCCAACGTGAGGACATTTTAAGACCACGACAGATTTAACGTGCATCAGCCCCCATGTACACTATGGTTGGATCGAGTTTGTATTAATAAATGGAAGCTGTGCTTACCTTCGCACTGGTTGGTGGCCGCATTGAGCGTGTAGCCCGTACCGCAGCTGGTGAAGCGGACGCAGCTGTAGGAGCCGATGGTGTTGTCGCAGCGCTGGCTCTCCGCACAAGAGTGCAACTGCAGCTGACATTCGTTCACATCTGCAAGAAATGCTCAACACTGAACACGGAGAAGTAATCAATTCTACAAACGAGGATATTCACTCTTCTTAATACAGATGCACTAGTATAACACCTGAGAATGACCCGAAAAAAATCCTCAGCTTTAGAAAACCTTGTAAACATTCGTTGTTCTTCTGAGACAGTACAATGAAAACCATTTCGAGTTGAAAAAAGGCCAATTGCACCGAATTCAGCAACTCTGTATGGATGATCCAAACGTTATCTTGGAGGCAGTTTTCACAAAGGCTAGAAAATAAGGAGAGAATAATAGGGCAAGGACCGACTGTGCATATTATATCTACTGGATGCTGGCCTCCATTGGAAGGGGACTGAAGGTATGCATTGCCTTTAAATCAATAATAGAAACAAACTATTAGAAGCTGAAATGATGGGACGTCCGCATTCCCTGGTAGGCTTCTTGCATGAAAAATCAAGAATGTTGAAATGGAAACTGACGTCTCACTCGGTTCGTTGTTTCATGGGCCATATTGGGCCAGACGTCTCACTTAGATCGTCGCTTTTACTTCAGGTTTTATTGATTTCGCCACCACTCACCAGGTTTTGCCAATTTTTTCTGCGTTTTAATTTTTATCATGGGATCAGGAAGAATTGCGGGGGTAAAAGAATTCCACAATTATCTCTACATAAACGGATAGTTTACTGGCTTTGAGCAAAACTATGCATTATTACTACTTATTAAATTGGCTTTTCTGGTCCCATGCAATTAAGTACGGGCCCCACTAAAGCTCAAGGTTTTACAAGTCCTCAACCCCACATTTCTTTTGCAAGCTACCCGCATTGTTCAACTTTCTAAACATTCAAAGTGTAGCATATCCGCTATTTCTGTTAAAAGATCAAAGTTCTTTGTTAGATGACTTAAGCTTTGTCGACAATTTATTCTCATCTTTTTAAAAAAAAGCACTCCAATCCATCCCATAAACACCGAAAGATGTCCAAGAACATGTTTTCACTTAAGCGTCTCGTCACTACATTTTGAGCCCGCTTATCGTGAGCCGATTGGATGGTAGGTTGGCGACAGATAGTCCGATTTTGTTCATTTGAGGTAGGTAGTCAATTAACATCGCACTGGAGCAACAGAACGGGCTATTGGGAAAGGTCTGGGATTCATCCAGAAGGGAAAGATCCAAGGGCCCTCGTCATTTTGAACCACGGTTATATGTCGAGGCAACACCTGAACTGGCACCCCACTCTCCAAACTTCCACACCACGCCAACCTAAGGACATTTGTGGCCGCGGCAGATTTAACGTTAACCCTCCGGTTGCTAATCCGTTGCTTTTCCAACTGGGCTACTGCGGCCCCACTTACTAGGAAATGAATCGAATCGAACAGAATAATCAATTTGGAACCGAATCATACGCTTTTCGGCATGTACCCGAAGTCGAAAATCGAATCGGTCTAAGAGCGAATCTTACTGGAAAGAGTCTCACCTTTGCATTCCCGGGTGACGACGTCGAGGGTGTAACCTTGCAGGCAGACGCACCTGTAGCTTCCTTGGGTGTTCTCGCACATCTGGTCGCTTTGGCAAGGACGGAGCAAATCGCATTCGTTCACATCTATAAAAAAGACAAAATTAAATTTTTTAAAATAAGCAAAAGTGTCTCCATACATAATTCTCCGAAGCGGCTCCAAAAAAGGTTCATTCGATAAAAAGGCCTTGTAATTTGGCAACGACAGAATCAAGCCGTCCCGTGATTCAAATCAAATTTGCTGAAGGAAAAAACAAACGTTTTCACCGGATTTTAAACGAAATAGGTGCGATGAGTCGTTTCAAATTCTCATTTAAAAATGAATTTATAAGTTGTGTTGGTCAGGTACTATACTGATTGCGGAGTGGACAATGAGTAAATGAATAAGTACAAGGGAGCTTTAAAAGACGAGGAGAGAGAGGGCATGAAGAAATTAACTTGAAACGCATTTAAAAAAATTCTGAAAAGTTAAAAAGGCCACGAGGCTGGTCAAACTCAGCTACGAGTGGATTCGAAGATGAATGTCTATGGTCAGAGGGCGTTCACAACTAGTAGACAGCGAATATGAATTGTGGAGACACTAGAAGCTGCACTTTTGTCACGAAACATTCATCTTCGGAAAGTTGACAAAGGGCACTTTGAGGTCACCTAATATTCTAATGTCCCAAGAACTTTTCACTAGAACTAGGACTTGCAATAATACAGCCTGAAAGATCTAATGTTTGTCATTGCTACATAGGAATTTTTCCAGGTTTTGCCATAGATTCCATAGAAGAGAGGAAATCACAAGCGAGCCTTGTCAAGACTGGTTGGTCGGGTTTTTATGGCGCAAGGGCCATATTTGGCTATGCTGTGCCAATACATACAATATCAAGTAATGGACATACTCAAGGAAAGTTGTACTGACACAGAAGAGAGAAATACACGAAGGAGGAATTGAACCTGCGTCGCCTACAACTGGTAAGTTGCTAGCGCAGTGTGTTTATCCACTGAGTCACGACGGCCCCATTGTCAAGACTACAGTAGGTAGGAAAACAGGGTTTTATGGCGCAAGGTCCAAAAGCGGACAAGCTGCGCCAAACGCAAGGTAAAAGAAATAAAATCAATGTAAATATAAAAACATTATAATAAAAGGTAGATGTAAGTCTTGCGGAAGAAATTTACATAACACAAAATTTATTTCATGTTTTTTAAAATCAGTTTATAGACAATATAAATAAAGTATTCGCGGAAAGAAATAAAGTGGAGATTATTGACTGAAACAGTATGATGGAATTCTATGATTAAAAACATGCTGATCAACATGACATACAATATAAAAAAGTATCGAAAAAATGGATGATATAAATACCGTGATGGATAAAAGCACTATATGAAATTTAAAAATCCAATGGTACTTAAAAAGGGAAAAGATTTGGATGAGGGTTTTCCCCAATAAGATCTTGCAAATTTAAAATTGATCTTTTAAAAAATTTCAAACGATGATTAAAAGTAGGACAGTCAATTAAAATATGACAGTAAAATCTGATGAGCATGCATGACAAAAAAGGTGGACTCTCGCCCAACAAAAGATGACGATAAGTGAATCGTGTGTACACAATGCGAAGGTGAGTCAGATTGACATCAGTCCCTCACATTGGGGCAGATGGCCACAAATGAATAAATGGTTTGATGGAACGTAATTTATGACTGACTTGCAGATTCCATGACTCTTGCAACAAGGAGTTAATATACTCCTTTGTGGATATCTTGATGTCAGAAAAGGGAATGGCACTCGACAATGGAACAGAAGCTACTTTAGCAGCACTGTCAGCAAGCTTATTACCAACATGACTTGGTACCCCAACAAAACAAAACTCCTTTTCCCGAGTGTATGTAGGATGTCAAATATATCTGACACAACAGGATGATATTTATAATCGTAGCACTTCAACTGTCCCAAGACATTCAATCTGTCGCTATATACACAGAATTTACGGTGGGAATGGGAAGATAACTGCTAGACCGCACAAAAAATGGTGACAGCTTCAGCAGTATATACTGAGCAGAAAGTAAGAAGGCTGTAACTGGATACCACAGTATCAAAAGAAATACCACATCCAACATATCCCGCTCCTTTCGATCCATCCGTAAAAACTGGAATATATGATGAGCATTGATAGCGGTGCACGGCAAAAAGCTGTTGAAAAACGGTTGGGCGGTGTTAGACTTCTTGTGGGAAGCAAAAGGGTTTAGTCATTTGACAGAAGGTTGATTGGTTGGTTTATTGGGATTTAATGGCGCAAGGGCCATATTTGGCCATGCTGCATCAGACACAAGACATACAATATCAAGTAATAGACAGACACACAATGAAAGTTTTACTGACACAGAAGAGAGAAATACACCCAGGGAGGAATGCGCCTGGCAGGAATCAAACCTGCGCAGCTTACAACTCGAAGGTTGCTAGCGCAGTGGTAATACCCACTGAGCCACGACGGCCCCTATTGGACAGTATTCCAAGGTGGGAATCGCAAAATTAGTTTGTTGGGTTTCGATGTCAATTAGGTTTGAGTCATTGTTGAGAAGTTGTACCCGTTCGTAAAAAGGAAGTATATTTGAGCATCATAAATTCGTTTTAAACATGGGGTTATGCGTTTCAGAAGATGAGATGGCATGGATTGAATTTTAAAATGAAAATTGGCGGATAACTACTTTCGCCTTAGGTCAAGTGGGAGCTGGTGGTATTCCACATAGAGGATGTGAACCGGCGATGTGCAGATTGGATTGGATGTTGGGGTTTTGTGGCGCAAGGTCCAAAAGTGGACAAGCTGCATCAAACACAAGACAGAATATAACCCAATAAAAGTACAAAACATTTAAAAATCAAGTCCAATACAAAGATAAAAGGTAGATTTAAAACATGGAGAATGTGTAAAAGAGAATAAAAATATTCAAATAGTCAGATGATAAAAACAAGACAATTGTCTGCAGCATAACTAACGAATTTAATGGACATATGCATAAAATATAGAAGTGAAATTCAATTGAATTTAATTGTTAATTTGAATTACAAAAGAATTTGGATAAAATAGATTGATGAGTCAGTTTGAAATTGAAAAGAATGAGATGAGATTCAAAAAAACAACCCGGCGATGTGCAGAAAGAACACTAGAACATATCCTCAAAGCAGTGGTGCACCGTGTCCAATCTGCAGATTCGTTGAATTTGCGGTTTTACAACAATACATCCGTAGTCAATACGAGAGGATAACGGATTGATATATTCGGAGTAACGATGTCCGATTCACACCCCAAGATGTGTTAGATAACACCTTGAAGATATTTAAGGACTTTTTACATTTCCTTCGCAAAGATAAGATATGCGGAAGGAAAGTGTCTATGAGCCTGCGGTCAAAAATTACTCCGAGGAATTTCATCTCGTTGACTACGGGAATTGTAAAATTGCGAATACGAATGTCGGGATCAGGATGTATACCCCACTTTCTGCAGAAGTGGACACAGCCACAATTGCTAGGGATAGTATGTGGCCGTTCTGGTCGCACCACTTTACCAAGTTGTTGACAGCAGTTTGAAGTTGCCGCTCGATGAGTCGCCTGTTAGATCCTTGACATGATATTTGCAAGTCATCTACGTATAAAGTCCCATGTCAAGACTGGAGTGGATACACTAAAATTTTTAAATATAGATGCGCAAAACCATTTTCATTCTGTCCTAAGGCCTCTCCCGACCACCTGCTCTCTTCCGCCAATCTAGGTCCTTTCGAACTTCTACAGAATCCAGTTATTGTATGGAATGTTTCGAAGACGCTGGTTTATTGGACTTGGTCTAGCATGGATTAGGATTCAAGATGAGTTAGTAACAACAAGCATAGAAAATATAATCTTTCCGCAAGATTTGTCGAATTCTAGAAGCAGGTATTTTCTAAAAGAGGGTACTCGTACCTCCAAGACACGAGAAAAAGAACACGAGTTGCTGCGTGCGTGACTCACCTAGGCATGTGTCCGTGGTGTCGTCGTAGCTGAATCCGGTACCACAGGTGGCACGGGACGGCCTCGACTGACACTGGTAGCTGCTCAGCGTGTTGATGCACAACTGGGTCCTCCTGTCGCAGTCGTCCGTGCCCTCTAAACACTCGTTCACATCTGCGGGAAGACAAAATGGGACGTCAAACCAGCCACGCATACAGAAAATAATTTCGGTTTTCGAGTCCAATCAAAAGACCCTAATACTGAACGAAGTTAAGGATGATACGCGGTGATTCAAAAGGTCTTAGACAAACTTTAAGGTTAAGTCAGGAATACAAAATCAAACTATGTTTACGAAGGAACACAGCCTAAAACGCGGAGCGAGTGTGCTACAGGGGATGTATGTGCGGAGTTTTCTGCACCTTTCCTGCACCATGGTAGATAGGTAGTGAATTAACGTATCACTGGAGAAACACAACGGGCTATTGGCGACGGTCCGGGACCAATCCCCAGGGGAAAGATCCCAGGACAATACCACGTAATTTCGAACCACGGTCAGATGACGAGGTCAACACCTGAGCTGATACCCCATTCTCCAAACTTCCACACCACGCCAACGTGTGTACATTTGAGTCCACGGCAGATTTAACGTGCATCACCGCCATGTACACGATGGTCTTTGATTGGATGCAAACTTGCAAAAGATTGAATCCAATTACTCAGATTGCTAATCCATTACTCTTCCAACCGGGCTACCTCCTGCACGATGGATTGGCAAGGGAGGACCCGTCGCTTAGATTGCCCGTCTTCTCCTCAGTTGAGTTCTTGCTCGGTTACCTCAAAGGCATTGTTTACGAGCCTCTGTCGAAGCCGTTGTAGCAAGAGTCGTTGCGGCAGCAGCGTGTGTCCGTGAGAAAGCATGAACCAGTTCATGCGTCGAAGTTGCGAGCCATGTATTGATGCTATTCGAAAGAACTTTGAAAACCTTCTCTGAACTTGTCAACGCATGTTTACCTTACTTGTATTCCTTTATGTTTTATTTTTCCTGTACTTGTTGCAACTTCGTATGGCGTTTGTGGCTCTATGCTCAGATCTAAAATTGGTTTGTTTTGCTATTCCCGACCTACCTTTAAAGTTTGTCTAAGACCTTTTGAATCACCCTGTATTCAGACACAGCTATATGCATTTTACTCGTGCGATAAGCGAAACTTCAATGCACGCTGATTCAATTAGCTTCATCGTATATTTCTGATTGTTTTGAAACATTTAAAATAATTTGGGACGGGCTCTATCCCTGTGGGAAATTCCTCCAAATAAGCCCTTGGCCAATCATAGCTAGGCGTATAGATAAGAGATTTTTATCGTTGTGTTCGATCCCTTCCCATTCTCAGAGGTGCAATCAGTCTGAAGTTTCCGACCATTCCTTCAACAGGTGTGGCTAATATAGCCATACAATGTGGCTGATGTACGCTTTAGGTGCAAGTAACTTTGATCGACCTGATTCTTCTCAGGCTTGCTGATTGATCAATGGAAACGCACCCACCATACCTCGTAGAGGGAGAAGATGCATTGGGTAAAAAGGTTTCTTTCTTTGCCTGCTTTTAAATAGGAAAATTGTGACGCCTAGCCATCAATAGCCTAGATTTATACAGAACAAATTCAGGGACAGGTGTACAATGCTTCATAACAAGTATGCTATTCTACAGTAGTGACGGAACAGGTTGGTTTCGGAGTTTTATGGCACAAGGGCCACATTTGGCCATGCAGTGACGGAACAGGACCAACGGGAGTCTCCCGACAGGCTGATGTGTCCAGGAGGACTTTCATTACAAAAATAATGTATCATTAGACAAGGAGAGAATGTTGCTAAATTATCGCCTCATTTATAAGGCTTTCGTTTAAAATTCGGCTATGAGTTAAGAAAGGCAGTATCTCTCCAAGTACGATGATTTAAGGTATTGTGAGGGAACGTTGAAATCTTACCGTCGCACTTCCTACGCTGTGCGTTCCACCTGTAGCCGTGCGGGCAGAAGATTTTGGAGGTGCACCTGTAGCTGCCGATGGTGTTCGTGCAGTCCTGGGTGTTAGGGTCGCAGGTGTGTGTTCCCTCCACACACTCGTTTACATCTGAAAGATCCGACAATCAGATTTCCTACCATCTTGCTATCACGCTTAAATCTTGTCATTAATTACTATCCAACTCATTAGTTTACCATACTTTACTAGTTCACCATTTAGCACATCTATATTTAATTTACAATCTTTGTCTACCACTCTACTAACTAGTTATCATTACCATCCACCACATTAATTTATCCGACGAGTTTACCACTTAGTATTTAGTCATCATCTAGTACATATATCATCAATTTACCATCCTGGTACCAATCTAGTCATCATTACTTAAGAAATTAGTTTTACCATCCTTCACTATCAGCACATCTATCATCAGTTTGTCAATTTTGCCCACCACTGTACTATCTAGTTATCATTACCCTCCCCCACATTAGTTTACCCTACCAGTTTATCATTTAGTTACCATCTAATACATCTATCATCAATTTACCATCTTTGTCTACCACTCGAAGAGCTAATCATTAAGTACCATCTATTAATAGTTTATCTCATATTTGTCTATATCTCTATAACCAAGTATCCAAAATCATCATCTACTTTCTTCATCGAAAAAAGTAGATCAAAGAAATCCATGATGTACGTTCAGGTTATACTCAAATTTTAACGAATAGAATTTTTCTCAAAAACGATAAACTTTGACAAAAAGGCTAAAATGAAATAGCTTGCAAAAGAAACGGTGAACATTTCAGAACATTTAACACAAAATGATTGAAAGCATTTAGCATGATCTATTTCTAAGAAATGACTGAAATATGACCAAATTTATAAAATAAAACCAGAAAAAATATGCAATTCCACAACCCATACAGCGTAACTTATTATACAGAATACTTTCAAACATGCTTATTTTAAGTTTATTATTAGGAACAAGGGAAATGAAAATATGAGTAATTGGACCTTACTGATTCGCTAAACCTCTGAAAGCATGCAACAGGCTGTATTTTTATAACCTTATTTTCGACTGTCAGAACTTAAAAACACACTTATAGTTTGTTGCATGAGAAGTTTCATACGTGATAAAATAAGGCATACTATAATGCGTAAAACACACAAACAAACGAATTTTTCATGAGCAAACAAATGAAAACTTTGACTTAATACACAAAGAACGAAACAAGAACATTGAACAAGCACATTTAAGAAGCGGAGACAATTAGAAGAAATGCACATTTTGACTCCGCATGGCATAGTATCTTCCTTAGCATCAGAAATTACGAAGACGTAGTAAAACGCAGATAATTCACTGAAAGAGATAAGAAACAGCCGTGGGAATAAAGACGTTGAAAAATTATAAATACCTAATCGTGCCATTTATAAATTGTATCATTAATCTAATAAACAAATTTGGATGTATGAAAGAGGGGGCGAATTCGAACACACAGTAATCTTACCCTGTCGAAAATCAACCAGAAAAAGTCCGTTTATTGATTGGATGTGGCATTTAAGTGATACTCGCGTCGAAACTTTTATGACTTTTTCAGGATGGTTTTTGAGAAGGAATCGCGTAATGTGGTTAATGTGTGGTCCACCCGGTATATTGAAAACGTGCGTGATGAAAATTTAATCAACTATTTGAATCAAAACAAGAATCGAGTGCCTTTCTCATTAAGATTACATACAATATTGGAACTCTAGTTTACTTCCATTTCTGCCAGTAGTGTTAATGTTTATTTACATTTTACTTGAAATGATTCTGTTAAATTTGAAGATTAAATCTGTCAGCCCGAGACCCGTTACCCCCAATGCTTGTTGCCGTGGTAGGTAGGTATTTTAATTAACGTCGCACTAGAGCAACACAAAGGGCTATTGACGATGGTCCGGGATCAATCCCCAACGGAAAGACCCGAGTTTGTTGCAGTGGAAATGAACTTATTTTCGAAAGGGCATGCTTGGAGAATGGATTCAGTTTGTCACATTGATCTTGATGACAAATTCGACACATGTGATTTTGGTGTTTGAATCGAGTGCATGGATATCCGTCCCATTTGGTAAGAGGTTGAAACAAAACAATATTCTGCAATTGCCATCTTTAGAGTGGATTCTGACTCCGTTTATCGATTGGTGTCGAAGCGATATAGTAGTGAGTGTGAGTTTGTGAATAAAATAAAATCTATGACATGTATCTTTCTGCATGGCGAGCTTTCTATCATTCTAGAAATGGACTTGACCGAAAGCCTTATCAAACTCGACGAACTGTAATAGAGAAGATTTTGTGCAGCAACTTTTATAGCTGTGAATATATGCATTTTATGAAATAAATCAATTGTGTTATGTACTCTTTATATAACAAAGCTGCTAAAAACCTTTTCTATAACATAAAGCAGTCAGCTATCATGTCATAATATTGCTTATTAGATATGGGGCTTATTTTTATAGCAGTGCGAAATAACAACTGTTAATACAACAACTGTTATCACAAATAATAACAACTGTTATCACAAATTAGTTAATTAACAGTTATAGAAAAATGTATTGGAACAGCTGTGTATCAATGTAAAACGAATAACATTTTGAATGAAAATTTAAATTTGCAAAAATAATGATAAAATTAAAAATTATCGTAAGTTTTTAAAAATCACTAAATGTTTAATTTAAACACTTTCGAAGTTAAAATAAAACGTTGATGTCAATTTCTAACAGTTAAATTTAGTTTCTAACTTAGCGCAGCTATTAATTGATAACAAAATTGTTAATAATAACTGATATCGCAAATTAGCAGTAACCATTACCAGTGTTGTCGTAAAATAACAGTTTTGCAATTATTTTGTGGACAAACTAATTGATCTCCAGGGCAGAAAAGGTTTCTCTCCCAAATTTCACTTCCTCCTGCGCGTCCATGACACGATAGCCTGAGAGGGAGTGAGGTCATCTCAGTCAATGGGGAGCTGTCAGCGCCTCGGCAGATTGCATCTTCGCAGAAAACACGAGAGCACTTCAAACACGCCTCAATGGAGACTGACGAAATTTTCAAGGGAAGTGAAAGCGGAACAAGTAGTTGGTGTCATTTCTTAGGTTAAACGCTTCTCAAGTAATACGAGAGGCTCTAATCGAAATAAGTGGGTGCCTTCTTAAGCATGCGAAATTTTAAATTGGCTGTAACAGTGACCTTTAAGCGAGATATGCAAATCATCTGCCAAATAGCTCCACGTCAAATGCTATGGAATTGATTTTTAATATGTGCGTTAATAATATCATACAAATGACGCGTTCGTATACCAAGAGTTGTAAGGGTCGGAGAAAATGTTTGCTAAACTTTAGGGGCTAGAGGCAGGACAGTAGATTAATGAGGCGGCAAATTTCTTTTCTAGGGATATTCCTCCGTCATTTCCCGTTTGAGGAAACAATTCCAAGCAGATGGAACAGTCACATAGAGGAAATAAAAACAATAAGTGATCACACAAAGTCCGAGTTTCGAGACGCGCTATGTTCGTTCGACTGACGATTCGCAGATAGAATAACTGGCAAACGCAATGGACGACGGTCGGGCTACGATTGCTGGTAACCACAGCTGTGAGAAGATCTATACCTACAAGTACTGAGGCGAAGACTACATGTAAAATGTATCCTTTTTGCAAATGCAATCGTTTTTACATGTATCCACGAGTTTGTTCCGTTGAAGCCAAAGGAGCGCGATTCAATTGGTGTCGTGAAGCATCAGACTTGGATCCAAGCACAATCGTCAAATGTTCCCATTCACAGATGAATCAAGATTTGCCCTAGAGTCGGATAAACACGTGATTGGGGAGGATTGGATTGGATGTCGGGGTTTTATGGAGCAAGGTCCAAAAGTGGACAAGCTGCGCCAAACACAAGACAGAATATAACCCAATTAAAAGTACAAAACATTTAAAAAATCAAGTTCAAGACAAAGATAAAAGGTAGATTTAAAACATGTAAAATGCGTAAATGAGGATAAAAGTATTGAAATAGCCAGATGATAAAAACAAGACCATTATCTGCAGCATAACTAACGAATTTAATTGACATATGCGCAAAATTTGGAAGTGTGAAATTTAAAGGATTGAATTGTAAAAGAATTTGAATAAAATAGATTGATGGGAGTCATTGTGAATTTGGAAAAAATTAGATGAGATTTAAAAAGGCGAAAAGGTTTGAATGGGCATTTTCCCCAATCAAATCTTCCAGATTTAAAATTGTAGTTTTAAAATATCTGATACGTTGATGATTAAAAGAGTACAGACAGTTAAAATGTGAAATCGTGGTAGTGTGATAGGTACGGTATAAATTTCACCCACCTGCACATGTACACAGATGGTACTGGGACGGGCGAAAGGTCCTTGAACCCTACGCGAGACTTTATGCTGCCTTTATTTCCTTTTGATCGACAGTAATGCTCGTCAACATAGATGAAAGCATGCGAACTAGTAGCTAGAATAGAAGGCGAGGGTATTGTTCGGATGCCATGGCCAACAAATTTCCCAGACCTCAATCCGATCGAAAATCGTAGAGAAATGTGTCGCGGCGGCCCATCTACCCCATCAAAAGTGTCGTTTAATAGGTATGACAATTATTGCCCTATTTTGTTCTGGATTCACTTGATCGAATGGCTGAATTGTCAATGGAAAATTGCATCAAAATCAGAGAGGACACGGTCTATAATAAAGCTCACTTGACTTAACTGTGCACTAAAGAATTTTGGCCCCAAAATGTAAGAAATGACCATTTAAGGGTTAAAATAAGCCAGCATTTTAAAAATATTTTATCATGGTCTTGAATGAATAAATTATGTGGAGATGAAAACCGTGAGTACCTTCGCATAAGCCTGTGCTGCTTTCGAAGCGGCTCCCAGGGGGGCACGTCTGGGGCAATGTCAGGTGCTGGCACCTGTAGGCACCGGCGACATTTTGGCATTGCTCCTTGTCCGGCTGGCATTTGTGTCGACCCTCCAAGCACTCGTTGATGTCTGAAAAGTCAAACAGCTTCCATCATGTTCTCCCGAATTGACCAACATTCACAGTACATAGAAACCAGAGGTTTCTGGGCAGAATCAACCGCATTGTAACGTAGTAGGCCGAGTGGTGTGACACTAAACACGACACAGCCAAAATTGCATTATTTATTTCTTTTAAACACATAGCATGTACACTTTATATAAACAAGTATTTGTGTCCTTTGGTGGTGGGCTCTGTAAACAAGGAAAATGGGATCACTTCCAATGAGCATCACAAAGACACCTCTGCTCAGCGCGAGCTTTGCAACAATTCTCTTGTGCCGCCCGTTTCTCTTGGGAGACAGTTCAATCCCAGGGGAGAGCACCCCATATGGAGGGTAAGAAGAACACCATGATAGACCACCTTGATAGATGCTTCAGGATTTTCGGCCAGAGGTCAGTGGTGTTGAGTTCACTCAACAAACTATCCTTCCCGTTTCTTTCGAGTTCGTTTTCGGCAAGGTAGGTATGCAGTTATTTAAAGTCGTATTGGAGCAACACAAAGGGCTATTGGCGACGGTTAGGGATCAATCCCGAAGGGAAAGATCCGAGGAGAACACCTCGTCATTTTGAACCAGTCAGATGACGAGGTCATCACCTGAGCTGCCACTCCACTCTCCAATGCTATGCTAATTTGAGGCCACGGCAAATTTAACGTTCCCCGCCTTTAATGGCTGACTCATCATGCACTTCATAGCCTCAACTACTTAGAGCAAGTATGGAGCGCTCTACTGCTTGGAGCAGACACGTATTCAGAAAATAACTTGGAGAATGCCAGTTGCCGCAATGTTGAAAGAGCTTTGAACGATTTCTTCGACTGATACCAGACATATCTGCTTATCCGAGATTCACGAGACTTCGAGATGCTCTGATGAAACTAGCTTCAGCGTATATTTATTTAGCTAGTTTTGGTGGATGCATAACAGTGGTATTAGAGTGTGGGCAATGCTTAGTATTCTATGGCGACCTTATGGCTGATGGGTCTGTGATAGCTAAAGTACGAGACAAACGGCATGGTGTCGATGATGTTCCTGGCAAAGGTAAGATCGATGGTGGTGTTTCCAAGCGTGGTGGCAGCTCGTTAGATTGTCCAGCGACGTCGCCGCGTACGCGCGCCTGCTCCTTCTTGCGGCCACGGCATTCTCAGTAAGTTCTAGATCTCTCCGCACTTGTCGTAGGTTAAGACTTCTTGGTATGATTCTGTTCGTCTTGAACTGCTCATTCAACCTGTTTACGTTTCCTATGCCGCAATTGAACTACAGCGTGATATTTTGGCTTCATAGTGAAATTTTCGACAAATAGCCACTTTCCACTGCACACAATTTTCACACAAATGGTTTAAACTGTCGACTAGTCAAATGGAATTGTAGAACTCGCCGTTCTCTTCAATTTAAGCACGCAGTCGCCACGACCTGTCGATTAGAACTGAAGTTACAGCGGTTAACAGAGGCCAGCGTGAAATGTGACTCATTTCCCACACCACTCGGTACAAAGGTCAGAGGGGGAGTGGATTAGTGGTCGACGCGGCCCACCTTCCTCTACACGATGGTAAGTCATTTATCCCCATAGACTGATTCACCTGGAGTTATGGGGCTTTGAGATATCAACACTTTTCGTGACGCGACGCACAAGTTTCTGCCGATGATCTCCATACCGATTTTAAAGACATATTCATGTCAAAAAGAGGATATTGCCTCATTTTGAGAGCACGTTTCTAAACTGCTTACTGTCATTGACTTCAACGAGAACCTCAAACGTCATTGATGCGCTCTTTCCGACAGCACGCACCGACCTTCTAATGAAGGTAGGTATTTTAATTAACGTCGCACTGGAGCAACACAACGGGCTAATGACGACGGTCCAGGATCAATCCCGAAGGAAAAATCCAAGGAGAATGTCATTTTGAACCACGGTCAGATGACGAGGTACACATCACAGCTGCCACACCATTCTCCAAACTTCCACACCACGGCAATGTGAGGACATTTGAGGTCACGACAGATTTCATCAGTCCCTTTTGTGCACGACGGTCTTTGGTTGAATTCGAACTCGCAATCCTCCAATTGCTAGTCCGTTACTCTTCCAACCGGACTACCGCGGCCCGACCTTCTAATGAAATAGATGGAGCACGTGCGCGCAGCTTTTCGTTCTTTTTCCAGTCACTCGGTTTGAAGATCTTTCAGGTGGTTGTGGGGAAAAGCACCTAAATAATTTATTGGTTTAAGTGATTGATGAAAAACACTGGTCTGGGCTTCGACAGCCAATCGGCTAAGTCGATTCGTAAGCCCACGTGATTTATCTTCATAGATTTTACGATAGCCCATATTGTCTATTTCATTAAAAGGTCGTACGAGCATTCTCAGGAATGGCGGAATTATTGATTTTTTATTGGATGAAACGGAGCATTATTCTACACTTGCATTCGGGCATGCTGTCGGCAAGGAAGTGTCAAGAAGTAGTTCATGTACTAAAGGAGTTTTCTAGGTGGCCTTAGTAGCTAATTTTCTGAAAATATCTAATAAGAGTTTAGAGTAAAAGAATTCCGATTGATTCATATTAAAATGAGTCAATCGTCAAGGTATGGAAGATGGGCAACTTTAAGTTTATTCTTTATGTTGGACAAAAAAACAATAGTTATGGTTTTCTTACAAACATGTATCATCCACTGAAAAAGTTAGTTGAATTAACGTCGCACTGGAGCAACAGAACGGGCTATAGGGATCCATCCAGAAGGGAAAGATCCAAGGGCCATACCCCTCGTCATTTTGAACACGGTTAAATGACGAGGCAACACCTGAGCTAGCACCTCACTCTCCAAACTTCCACATCACACCAACTTGAAGACATTTGAAGCCAGGACAGATTTAACGTGAACCTGCCCCCATGTACACGACGGTCTTTGGTTGGATAGAACTCGCATCTCTCCTACTCTTCCAACTGGGATACCGAGGCCCTTCCATTGAAACGGGACCTGACTCTGTGGAAATGAAGGTGAAATGTTGTAGGGGACTCACCTTCACAGCCCCCGCTCTGTGGATTAGTCCTGTAACCGGGAGGGCAATGTTTGACTTGCCCCTTGGGGGCACACTGGAAGCTCCCATTGGAATTGACGCAGTCCTCAGTCCTCCGGTCGCAGGTGTCCAGCCGATCGGCGCACTCGTCCACATCTGAAACATTGCATTGCAATTGTAATTAAAGCCAAAATAACCAATCTCGTCACAAATTGGAGGTTTTTCGCTGAACGGTCACTTTTTGCCACACGAGGGCAAATTAGGCAAGGCTCAAAGTGGATTCCGAACCATTTTAGCCATGGTACCGTAGTGTCTCGATCTCCCGATCCCGTGATTTGAATCTAGGTAGGTTGCTTGTGATATTCACTGCCCTGTGGGGCCAAGTACAAACAAATAATAAAAACAATAACAGAAACCTTTTTAATTTAATAAAATGGTTTTTACAATTTTAAAACTTAATTAGGATTGGTTGTTTTTAGGTTTTATGGTGCAAGGGCCATATTTTGCCAACAATATTTTGCCAACAGGGTTTGCCACATTTGCACAAGACAATAATAAAAATTATGGAATAGGAAACGATTCGACCTAAAGGATGCTAACCACTCGACTACCAGAGTGGCACAATTCCAGGGTGTGATCTAACCACTCGACTACCTGAGTGGCACAATTCCAGGGTGCGATCTAACCACTCGATTACCAGAGTGGCACAATTCCAGGGTGTGATCTAACCACTCGACTACCTGAGTGGCACAATTCCAGGGTGTGATCTAACCACGACTACCAGAGTGGCACAATTCCAGGGTGCGATCTAACCACTCGACTACCAGAGTGGCACAATTCCAGGGTGTGATCTAACCACTCGACTACCAGAGTGGCACAATTCCAGGGTGTGATCTAACCACTCGACTACCAGAGTGGCACAATTCCAGGGTGTGATCTAACCACTCGACTACCAAAGTGGCACAATTCCAGGGTGTGATCTAACCACTCGACTACCAGAGTGGCACAATTCCAGGGTGTGATCTAACCACTCGACTACCAGAGTGGCACAATTCCAGGGTGTGATCTAACCACTCGACTACCAGAGTGGCACAATTCCAGGGTGTGATCTAACCACTCGACTACCTGAGTGGCACAATTCCAGGGTGCGATCTAACCACTCGATTACCAGAGTGGCACAATTCCAGGGTGTGATCTAACCACTCGACTACCTGAGTGGCACAATTCCAGGGTGTGATCTAACCACGACTACCAGAGTGGCACAATTCCAGGGTGCGATCTAACCACTCGACTACCAGAGTGGCACAATTCCAGGGTGTGATCTAACCACTCGACTACCAGAGTGGCACAATTCCAGGGTGTGATCTAACCACTCGACTACCAGAGTGGCACAATTCCAGGGTGTGATCTAACCACTCGACTACCAAACTGGCACAATTCCAGGGTGTGATCTAACCACTCGACTACCAGAGTGGCACAATTCCAGGGTGTGATCTAACCACTCGACTATCAGAGTGGCACAATTCCATGGTGTGATCTAACCACTCGACTACCAAAGTGGCACAATTCCAGGGTGTGATCTAACCACTCGACTACCAGAGTGGCACAATTCCAGGGTGTGATCTAACCACTCGACTACCAGAGTGGCACAATTCCAGGGTGTGATCTAACCACTCGACTACCAGAGTGGCACAATTCCAGGGTGTGATCTAACCACTCGACTACCAGAGTGGCACAATTCCATGGTGTGATCTAACCACTCGACTACCAAAGTGGCACAATTCCAGGGTGTGATCTAACCACTCGACTACCAGGGTGGCACAATTCCAGGGTGTGATCTAACCACTCGACTACCAGGGTGGCACAATTCCAGGGTGCGATCCAACCCTCAGGCAGTGGGGCAGACTATGGCTCATGCTTAACAGTTACATTGTGCTGTGAGTGGTTGGAACAAAATTCCAGGTAAATGCAAACCTACTCAAGGTATCCCCTGTATACCTTTGAAACACCATTTTCACCCAAATTTTATATTTTTCAAATTTTACATATTCTTTAGCTTTTTAAATCACTTCGAATTTTACTTCTACGACCATTACAACTAGAGATATAACATTTAAAAAATATTGACATCTATATTTAACATAGGGGTTTATATTGTTTTTGGCTTTTTCTCGAAATGCAATTTACTCAAAGCGTTACTCTCCGTAAAACACAATAATTCAGAATGCATAAATTGAATTTTTTTGAAAATTTTTATGCATGTTCTAAGGCTTCTAAAGCAGGGTTTGGACTATTATTATTAAGAAATATGCATTCAAATATTGAGCAGGATGCAAACCTGAATATTTTTTGCAATTTGCACTTCATGTTTTCTTTTAAGGGATGACGGACGTTAAAGTCCACAATTAATTTAAATATAGCAATTTAGTAATGACTGTAGTTCAATACCTTAGAATCATGTTTTTAGAAGATAACTCAATTTCAAACTGGAAAAGTGTTAACTATTTTTAAAACATGATGTTTTGAGTAATGGTATTTGTTACTGTTTTTTTCCACCTTTTACTCCATTTTTATAAAAATATAAATTTAAAACACGATATTCCATGCCCTAAAATGCTTTTTCTAGTAGAAATCAATAACAAAATATATAAAAAACCCAAGTTCCGTGATAATTTCAAATTGCCTTTTCGAAGGTATATAGATACCTTAATAAGTGTTAAGGGCACTAGCGTTTAGATAACGTGAGATTATCATCATATAACATTACATTTACAGCATAATATTAAATCTAATGTGTAACATCTACCTGTGCACTGTGGCCCGTTCTTCCGGAAACCCGGTGGGCACGGAACACACTCGTACCTGCCCTCTTCGTTGCGGCACGTCTCTCTCTGCACGTCGCACACGTCGGGAAACTCCTCGCACTCGTCCACGTCTATCGGAACAAAGACATCCCTCACCATCAGTATCGAACTATGTAACATGTAATGCAAGACGGAAGGAGAAAATAATGTGAGATAATTTTGTGCCAAACAGAAGGATTGATTGATAATTGGGTTTTACGGCGAAAGGTCCAAAAAAGGACAAGCTGGGCCAAGTGCAAGAACAGAAGGGAATGTACTGGAGCAACACAGCGGGCTATTGGCGACGGTCCGCGATTAATCACTAAGGGAAAGATCCAAGGACAACGCCTCGTCAATTTGTACCACGGTCAGATGACGAGGTTAACATCTTAGGTGGCACCCCACTCTCCAAACTTCCACACCACCCCAACGTGAGGACATTTGAGGCCACGACAGATTTAACGTGCACCAACCCCAGTGTACACGACGGTCTTTGGCTGCACCGAGTTTCGAATTTGCAACCTTCCGGTAGCTAATTTGTCACTCTTCCAACTGGGCTACCGCGGTCCCAGGAAGTACTGGGAGACAATTAGTGCAGAAACCGACAGCTAGTTGGATCGTTCCAAGTAGTTCAATGGGTTTTATGGAACAAGGGCCCTATTTGGCCAAGCTGCGCCAAACACAAGACAGGCAAGGTCAGGTAATAGACATAGGAAAGTTTCCCTGACAGAGCAGAGAAATACACTCAGGTAAGTGACATCGAGTGTTTCAGTTAAGCCCGTACGCACTTAAAGGAGATGTGCAACTGAGGACCACTAGGTAACTAACTGTTCCATGAAGACGGTCTAGAAGACACGTTTGCTGGGCACATCTTTAGAATTACAATGCATCAAAACAGTTATGTTATTGTATTATACATCATTTTTAATCAAGTTCAGTTGAGAAACAAGTATCAATGCCTGCATTTTGCAAAGCACTGGTGGTTAATTAGAACGATCTTACTCAGGAAACCAGTTTTCTTACGTTCCTACCAAATTATGCATCGTGGTTTAGATTATTTTTGTGTTCAAAAATTCGATGGCAAACGACTGCTGAGTCTGCCTGACTAAGAAAGCCCATTGCTACCTGTTGCAATTTTTTAATCCATACTACTTTTCAGAAAAAACGGTGCCTAACGACGGAATACGCTGTTAGAAATCTGTAGTTAGGGAATCGTAATGCAGAAGAATAGTTCTTCATTCTTATACCACGCGTTGCTATCGTGTATGATGAGTTGCTATCAGCAATTTTTCTGCTTTACACAGCATTTCTACTATACAAAAAAAATTCTGCAATCAGCATTTTTACTATGCACAACAGAAATTGCTATTAAACTAACAATTCATACAATAAAGGGGGAGTTGAATTAACGTCACACTGGAGCAACACGACGGACTATTGGCGACGGTCCAGGATCCATCCCGAAGGAAATGATCCAAGGATAACGGCTCATCAATTTGTACCACGGTCAGATGACGAGGTTAACATCTTAGCAAGCACCCCACTCTCCAAACTTTCACACCACGCCAAAGTGAGGACATTTGAGGCCACGACGGATTTAATGTGCATCAGGCCCTTTGTATACGACAGTCTTTGGATTTGAACTCGGAACCCTCGGGTTGCGTTGCTCTTCCAACTGGGCTACCTTTTTATTATACGTACAAAGACTCTGCAATCAGCATTTCTACTATGCAAAGCATAAATTGCTGTTTCACTAACAATTCATGCAATAAAGAAATGATAAAGGTGGGCATGAGTGGTTGGCTTCTGAATAACAGATTACCTGTACAAATCTGAGTGACTCCGTCCGGCGCCGTGAGAGGCTTGAAGCCCGGCTGGCACTGGTTACCGATGGCCTTCGGGACGCAGCGTCCACCGACGCATGCTTCGTCCGGAAGGCAGCCGTTCACGCAGCCGCCGCTCGACTCTGCGGGAGAAACACATTCCAGTTCATTCTGGCAAACAATTACATATCTAAGAGACGAAGTCAAGTGTCACAATTACCTAAACACCTGTTCTGTAGGGGATCGAAGTGCTGGTGGATGGGACACGTGAGGTCGCACTCGTATCCGCCCACCGTGTTCCGGCACTGCTCGTCCGGGTCTCGGCAGTTGTTCAGGACCTCGACGCACTCGTCCACGTCTTCCGGGAAGAGAACACACGCAGGGATAAGCACACACCCCTCAACACACAAGTTTAAGCACACCAAAGAAAGATAAAGTTAGCAACCATCTTGGACATACAAGTACCCGGAACACCTGTCTTAGGGCTTATTCATGTGTATATGCACGATAGCTGCTTTGGTCACACACACAATAGAGCAAGTCTAGGTAGGAACAAGTAGACAATCATTGTGAACCAACACAGAAGTAAGAGCACATGCTGAACACATAAGTAGTGTAAGCACACGGAAGAAAGGAACACTTATCCATGCGCTTCTTCCTGTGTATACCCACGATAGCTATATTGGTCACTCACACAATCAAGCAAAACAAAGATAGGAACAAGTAGGCAACCATTAAGGACCCACACAGAAGTAAGCACACAAGCTGGTTAATTAACAAGTGCAAGAACACGTAAGAAAGGAACACTTATCATTGGGCTTATATTCCTGTGTATATCCACACTAGCTACACTTTGTTCACCCACACAATCAAGCAAGTCAAAGATAGGAATAAGTAGGCAACCATCTTGGTTGGTTGGTTTATTTTTAATGACGCAAGGTCCAGTAATGGATAAGTGACAACCATCTTGGACCCACACAAAAGTAGCACACAAGCTGGACAAATAACAAGTATATATAAGAACGGAAGAAAAGAACACTTATCCTGTGTATCCATCAACTTTGGTCATTCCGTATTAAGCACATCAAATAACGGACAATCATAAGCATGCGAAAGAACGAGACTTATCTTTTGTAACAGGGGTACACACATACCTTAACACAACTCTAATACGAAAGAAATGTGAATTTATCCGTGTGCTTATTCTCGAGTGTGTTCAAGGTGACGACTATCTTAGGCACACAAAAGAAAAAACAAACACATCAAAGAAAGAAAAGCAGATCAAAGAAAGAAAAGCAGATCAAAGAAAGAAAAGCAGATCAAAGAAAGAAAAGCAGATCAAAGAAAGAAAAGCAGATTTGGTAACCACCTGGGAGACATCTCGAGTTAAACGCGCATATTAAACGCACAAGTAAAACACTCATCCCATGTGCTTTGTACATAATAGTTATCGGTGTTGTAGCCAAGATTTTATTTAGGAGGGTCTCAGAAATTTAGAAATGAGACAATTTTTGATTACAAGACTTAATCATAACTGGTATCAGATTGACTAAGTATTAGTACATTGTATTTGATTTCCAGACAAATGGATTTCAAAGTAAAAGATTATAACAAGCATAAGCACCGACCTATCGTTAGACTAAGAGGAACACGAGAATTGTTTCTTTAAACAAGCTAATACTAAAGCAGAAGGGCGAAATGGAATGAGTCGTACCTTTGCAGTCGTTATCGCTCCACTTAAAACCGGCCGGACACTGCCTATTCCTGTTGGGTTTGCTCAGACATTGGTAACTACCGTGAGAGTTCTGGCACATCTGAAGAACCCGGTCGCACCTGTCGATACCAGCGGCGCATTCGTCTACGTCTGAAAGAACACCAACCTTCAATCACATCCACCAGCGTATGCCGAAATGTGACTCAATTCCCCACCACGGGGTACAAAGATCAGAGGGGAGTGGATTAGTGGCCAACCTGGTCGACGCAGCCGGCCTTCCTCTACACGATGGTAGGTCATTTATCCCCATAAGCTGATTCCCCTAGAGTTATGGGGCTTTGAGACATCAACACTTCTTGTGACGCGCAAGTTTCTACCGATGACTCCCATGCATGCGCCTTAGACCCCCGGGCCGATTTTAAAGACCTATTCACGTCAAATAATGGTGCGATACTTAACCAACTCTTGACTGACTGCTCTCACTGCTTCTTATCATTGTAAGGCATACTCTCATAAGCAACATGCAAAAACCGTTAACCTTAAGTAACTGGAGACACTGATTTTTTAATGAGCGCGTCAACATAGGAGATGTTGATCAGACTGGCAGGAATCACTTAACAAATCCTATATAACATGTTCGAAAAATATGGACGAGATTTGAAACCTACGGTACAACGTGCTTTTCATTTTGTTGAAGTTTAATCAATGATAAAGAGTTTTTTCCAAACATTGTTATGGTTGAAGCTGTCCTCAAACGTGAGAAATAAGATAAAATGGTAGGGAATGCAATTAATAGAATAAAATGTTATGGCAAAACATAATAGCCTTACAATAGAAATTTCTTTTGAAACCAATTCGTCAACAATATTGTGAATTGTAAGGAAATTCAATCGACCCGTGCAATAGATGTGTACACAGGATGGTCAGAATAGACAGCACAATAATCATACCACGTGATTCTCTATCGAAAACCATCCGGAAGCCCTTTGGATTCGTAGATTCGAATAGGGTGTACGCTTAATTTCTGCTGTGATTCAAAGGACCACACATGCACTGTTGTCTGTCAGTCAACACAACCGAAAACATCTTCAATGTTCAGAAAGTAATCCACAAAATCAGAGGACTATCAACGATATCTGTGAGATTGTATGCATTAGTCATGGGACTTCCTAGTGGAGAACATTTGAGTTGGTTGGTTTTGAAGTTTTATGGCGCAAGATCCCTATTTGACCATGTTGCGCCAGACACAAGACATACAATATCAAGTAATAGACAGACACACACAATGAAAGTTTTACTTACACACCCAGAGAAATACACGCAGGGAGGAATGCACCTGGCAGGAATCGAACCTGCGCCGCCTACAACTTGAAGATTGCTAGCGCAGTGTGCATACCCACTGAGCCACGACGGTTCCGAGAACATTTGGAGAAATGACCAACATGTTGCTAAACTAGTCCTCTGAACGTCACGAGATTACCGAGTAGTGTAGTATTGTTTCTGCCACACAACACACATGACTAAACATCCATACGTTTCTATTGATTGAAAGAATCACAAGGATTTTATTGGTAAGAACTGGTCGAAAGTCATGCAGGTTGCAGAAGAGCGTGAACCCCCTCAAAGGGCTGGAGCTGACTGCCGATTAAATCAAAACCATCAGTCTGGCAATTAACCCTCCTGGTAGTTGTCACGAAGGTATCTCGTCATTAGTAAAATTGACCCGATCTTGAGGGACGAGATATCTCGTCATTAGAAGAAAACCGACCATCTCATCATCATCATAAAAAATCGCCAATATCTTGATGACGAGATACCTCTTCAATACCAAAAGTGGTCATATCTTGATGAACGTCGAAATCACTTGGAGGGAGCTCTTATATTTTCCTCTTCCGAAAAACGATCCTGAAACTTGAGGTGCGAAGATATAGGCTGTCAAACAGAAAGACGGGCTGTTTCCTGTCTTGTCATTGTCAGGGAAGTATACACAGGTTGGCTTACTTTTGTTTACATTCATCAGTATACCTCAGACTTAATATTTTTGGATTGAGTGGAGCCATTCGAGTACCATACAGCTCCTCGTGGACCTTCGCGTCGAAAACTGTCCAGCCAGTCTCCGGTCCCAAAACCTTTACCAAAGTGTCTCCATTTCAGGGCAAGGGAGAGTTTGTTTTTCGATCTTCATCCCCCTTATAGCAGGCAGGGCAATAATATAATAGGGCAGTTTTGTCTCGACCCGATATCTTGTTATTAGCAAAACTGATAAGATCTTGGACGCGATATCTCGTCGGAGGGATGAGCCACTTCAAATCCACTCATTGAAACAACTCGTATTAAAGTCATAAAACTGAAACAAGTTATACCGGAGTCATCTCCATGAACAAACTTTGTAGGTAGGAAATTAACGTCTCACTGGAGCAACACAACGGATTATTGGCGACGGTCCGGGAAATCCTGAAGGGAAAGACCAAAGACAACGCTTCATAATTTTGAACCACGGTCAGTTGACGAGAGCTGGCATCCCACTCTCCAAACTTCCACACCACACCAACGTGAGGAATTTAACCCTCTGGATACGGGGACCGGCCAAATCGGCCGAAAGTTTCGAGTCCCCTCGTTACGAAAGGCTTGGATTCTTTCAGACCTCAAACTCCTGAAGAATCGCCGAAGTCCATTACGGTTTCCATCCCCTCTTTCCTGTGCTACAAATTGACCCGCGCTTGAACAGCCTTGTCTCCCCGTTGACAAAGATGTCAGTGTTATCGAAGGGGGAGCCTCGCAAATTGTTTGTCCTCGAGCATCTAGTCTGTGAGAGGTTGAATAAATGAAAAGAGATACACTTAAAAAGTCACCGCCACCCTTTCAGTTTGCCCGGGAAGAATCTGTAACTTCTAGGCATATCCACGACCCGACACTAGAAAGCGGCACATTAGGTGAAAATGGGACGACACATATTCCCTCTCCTCCTGGAGGAAAGCATTGTAAAGGCCGTTTCGGCCGGTTTCAGTAAGTTGCCTGTAAAGCCGTAGGGCCGGTTGCGTTAACCAAAGAACGAAACGATATTCTGCCCCGACGTATGCAGAGGGTTAAGACCACGGAAGATTTAACGTGCATCAGCCCCCTTTGTACACGACGGTCTTTGGTTGGACCTAGTTTCGAACTCGCAACCCTATGGTTGCCAAACCGCTGCTCTTCCAACTGGGCCCTTCAACTCTGTAGGAGAGTTGTTTTTAAGAATACGCTTTTTAGCTATGATCCAAAATGAGTTAGGGAGTTCTTACCAACGCACCTCCCCGTGGAGGGCTGTAGGATGAAGCCCGATGGACAAGCAGGTGTGGAGTTGTTCCTTGCAATGCAGGCGAACGACCCCTTGCTGTTCACGCACTCATGGTCTCTCGGGCACACGTTTTCCAGGCATTCGTCCAAGTCTGTCACAAATATATTGCAGAGAAATTAATGTGACGAAGAATTTACATTGGAAATATAATGGGAGGGTAATACTGGTATTAAATCGGAAAAATAGATTTTTTCATGCATCCTAATAGTAGAGCAAATTGAAAGACACCATTCAATAAAGCATTACATTTTCTACAAATTCAGGTGTATAAATTAGCATATTAATCTAACTTCTTATCAAATTGTAGACTTCATTATTTCCAATAGTAACACCAAATTTCGAATCTACTATATCAAAATTTAATCGTGAACACCGTGTTTTTGATATTTGGGGGTCCAGCGGCTTCTATAATCATTTTTTGCAAAAAATAGAGAAAAATTACGATTATTAATTTTATATCTACCTGGCAAAATTACCTGGGTATTGTTACTGGAAATTATAAAATTTATGCACAATTTGATATGAAAACAACCATCCAAATTTTATACATATGAATTTACGAAACTATCGAATTTCGGTCCAAAAGCTTCTTATTACTCCCATTCCTGGAAGAGCAGTCGGGGAATACTGTAAACAAATTTGCACCTCACTTGCAAAAGGGTCCATATTAAAATTTGTATCATCTGAGGGGCAGATTACAAAACCTTCTATCCGTGACTTTCATTTTCATGAAATCTGATATCGATCTAACGTCTTTGTGAGATTTTCACTAAATTTTATACTTAGCATAATTATGATAGGGGAACTGTTTTAAATACATAAAAATTGGGTTGGTTGATTGGTTTTATGGCGCAAGGGCCATATTTGGCCACACAAGACAACGTGAAGTAATGGACATACACAAACACAAAGTTTTACTGACACAGAAGAGAGAAACACACCCAGGGAGAAATTGAACCTGCACTGCTTACAACACGCAGGTTTCTAGGCATACTCAGAGACACGACGGCCTCTATAAAAATTGGGCGTTTTTGTTTGGAAATTCAGAAGAAATAAATGACTCCGTATGCAAAACGAAGTGCACATTAGACAGTTTTCTTCTAAGAGTTTGGTTTAACTGACTCCAGGGAAGAGGAGTTGGTTGTTTTCGGGCGCAAGGGCCATATTTGGCCATGCTGCGCCAGACACACACAGTATCAAGACATACACACAATGAATGTTCTACTGGCACAGAAGAAATACACCCAGGGAGGGAGGTATTTTAATTAACTGGAGCAACACAATCGGCTATTGGCGACGGTCCGGGATCAATCCCAAAGGGAAAGAAAAGAACAGAGGAAAACACCACGTAATTTTGAACCACGGTCAGTTGACAAGGTCACAGCTGAGCTGGCACCCCACTCTCCAAAACTTCACACTACGCCAACGTGAGGACATTTGAGGCCACCGCAGAATTAAAGTGCACCAACCTCCGTGTACACGACGGTCTTTGGTTGGATTCGAACTAGCAACCCTCCGGTTGCTAATCCCTTACTCTTCCAACCGGGCTACTACGACCCTGACAGGAATCGAACCGGCACCGCCTACAACTCGAAGGTTGATAGCGCAGTGGGCATACCCAATGGACCCCCAGGGAACAAGGGTGTTGTGATGCTCTTTTGAATCTGCTCTCCTATGAATGATCAGAGGTACATTGTGCTAAAAGATCTGAAAGGAATCACCGTCGCACGTGCGCTTGTCCTGGTTGAAGAAGTATCCTGGGGGACACTGGACGGTCCTCTGTTGTCCTCGCTGTTGGCACTCGAAGCCTCCGACGGAATTAACGCACGCCTCCGTCGAGGGGTTGCACTCGTGGGTCCCCGACGCACACTCGTCGATGTCTGCAAAAGCACACATGCAATTAAAAGTGCACCTTCAATTGGAGATATTCACTCATCGAAATGTTACAAAACAAATGTGACACTATGGAAATCAGTTTTCACCCCATAAGCACATCGACCTTAAAATGAAATAGCATGTGCCCGCAGCTTCATGTTATTTCTTTCAGTTGCTCGGTTTGAAGATCTGTCACGTGGTCGTGGGTAAAAGCACGAATCCTAAATGAATTACTGATTGGTTATGATTATCCACCATGATCGGAAACACTAGTCTGCACTTTCCATATCCAATCGGCTAAGTCGATTTGTGATTTATCCTTCAGAGATCTTACGACAGAGAAAAAGAAGAATGAGAAGCAGCTACATCCTCTATCCGCCTGCTGTCACTTAGAGCCTTTCGCCTTCCCGACCTCGAGTGAACTTTCTCGGTGGGCCGGATGGGAACTCCAGGTTTCTTTTAACTCTATCTTGGTGCAAATAAAGTCTCAAGACCCATCAATATATATATATATAAAATATGTGTATTTGTTTATTCTTTAAATATTTGTGTTCGGGTCTTCGCGGGTGCCATTCGGGGGAGGAGTCATGTACCATTGAAATTTTGTGAACCATCTTGTATACTTTTTTTACCCACCGCTGGGCCTCCTCGGAGCTGTGGTGACGGAAGTCAATGCCTTCTCCCCGTCCATCATATAAGACTCCACACCGCAAGATGAGTCGGGGGGGGGGCGTGGGTCTTGAGGCGTATCTACGCGCATTTTATCTGAGTGATGAACGAAACTTCGATTGGCGCTCAATAAATAAGATAGTATGTATTTTTGATTGTTCCTCAACATTTAAACTACTTGAGGGAGGACCTCGACGAGGGGCTCTTCCCCTGAATACGCCCTCACTAGGCTAACATACAAGTTTCTTTTCGTATTGGTCCAATCACTTGCCAAACAACTAGCAAATAGATGGATTCTTTGCTTGCTTTAGCAACCGAATTAGTTTCGTTTGCAAACATATTTGAATATTCCCAGGTCTGTCCATGACTTCTCTACTTGTGGGTTTATAAAAATTTTATTTACATCAATTAACTCCGGCATTTATTTTTGTAACATCCAGAAGATTTCGGGGGATGATTGCCCCGCCCCATCTTTAAATACGTCTCTGTAACGCATGCGCCAAGATACATAGAAGTTCAATTTAGACAATGTGGAAGATGATCTTTCCAATACTGAGAAGCTGCATAGAGTGGGGAAGACGAGCCATTTCGTATGCAAGGTATCCCACCAACGCAACCACTGCATATTTAGTTTCACTGCGATTCTACAAATGGGTCACCACCATTGAAATGCGAACCCTCGAAGTGAGGACGCAAATAATTTCCACGCTTCAATCTCATCTAAAGACAAGAATCTGGCGTTTTCTTACAGATAACCGATATAAGAATATATTGATAAAAATCCAAATAGTATGAGTTTACGGATGACCAGTGAGTCCAGATCTATTTATAATTCCGCAGTGTGATTGTGCAAGTCAAGGGTACTGTAGTGTCTCATTGCTCCCACACACCTTGAAGATGCAATATTCCTCTGCAAAATATCAACTGACCGCCGATCTACAAATATTCCCGAGCCGACGTGCCTGGAAAGTTTTTAACAGAATGGGATAAAAACGTGCCGCCTTACTATTAACACTACCTCAGCTGTTAACGAGTAACTGGAGAAGAGATGCTCCCGACCTTTAATCAGGGTTGGTTGGTTTGGGGATTTATGACACAATGGCCATATGTGGCCAAGCTGTGCCAAACACAATACAGATAATGTCAAGTAATTGTGAAAAGGAAGGATGGAGAGAAGTAGAGAAAGATCGCTTGGGCATCCCGGGGTCACGATCCTCATGTTTACCAGAGGCAGTGAACCCATGGGGAAAAATAGATCACTAGGGTTAATCATGAATCCCGTACACACGAAAAGATGTGTCTCCGAAAGCCCTCCAATCAGGCAGACACTCTTAAGTTTTTGTTGTGAGCTTGTCTGCTCTAATGGAACCGTGTGGCGCAGTTTTCCCAGTTTAAGACCTTGCATAATAAATTCGATGGAACCGTGGGACTGAAATACATGTCTTAACTTTTCACTCAACCTGGAATTTTTTAGAAAATACTTTAAATAATAAAAAAATACCGTAGTTTGAATTTGATTCAACGTGTTATTTTCTGTTTGCCACGACTTGGTTTTGGTAGAGTACTGATTCCGCTTACCTTCACACGTCTTGAGGTCTTGAGCTAGTCTGAATCCCGCCTGACAAGAGCAGACAATCTGATTGCCGGTGTCTTCACAGCGCTGACTGCACGGATTGTTCACTTCACAGCGGCTGGCACCTGAAAAAGCATGCAACCCATTCGGTTTAAACCACATCACCTTGAGATTTCATTTTATACGTGGACTGTAATACCAGAAGCAAGAGTTCGGGATAAATATCTACGAAGGAAATTCGTGCCGTTTCTAGGTTTTGTCGTTTTCAAACTGCACATGCTCTTACTCTATCAATAATAAGTGTGGTTATGTAGGCTTAAACAAAAGTTTATCAACAGAGAATCTTCAGGTGTATAGCACGAAATTAATGATCTGGAAAAGTGATCTCAGTAATGACAGTGTATGACATTTTCAAAGTCAATATTAAGAATCGTTTATTTTATGAATTCAAATTGGACACCAGGGCCACAGAGGCTGTTCTAAAAGTACCCTCACACATTTTTAGATGATGCAGTGAGTGAAGTTGTGATCGAAAGGGAATTAGCATTTGGTTAGGTAGTTAATTAACGTCACACTGGAGCAACACAACGATTTGCATTGGGTGGTGAGACTCCTGAAGATACTCCTCGTTCCGGCAGATCGTCAGGTCTCCATGAGACGCATCTGGAGAACCGCATCGACTCACATTCAACTTGGAAGACAATTTATGCGAGCGATGAAATCACCCGTACCCTTGTGTGCATCGGCTTGGAAAACCATGGAAGCTGAACGAGGTCCTCACGAACGGAGCGCAACCAAGAAGCTAGCGCGGCTAGTCATTTGTTGTTGCGCTACAGAACCGAACCATTTAGGGACAGTATAATGGCATGGGATGAAAAGTGGCAAATCAAGCGAGTTCTCACCATAGGTTGTCGTCGAAAGATTCAAATCAAATGACGGCAAAATCCAGCAAATAAAAGGTGCTCCTTTGTTTTTAGTGGACCAGCGCCAGGATTGTTCCGCCGAATGAGGTTGGTTGGTTTTGGGTTTTATAGCGCAAGGGCATATTTGGCCAAACTGCGCCAAACACAAAACAAGGGTGGAAAAAAGCAGATGGCTGGCGAGGGTATTAGAGAAGGGAGGACAGATCTCTGTGGGTTGTGACACCCGTACACACCTAAAGATGTGCCCCTGAGTGATCTAGCGAAACCCTTCCATCTGAAGTCTACTCAGCAGTTACATTGGACCAGAAGCAGCCCCTATGCTTTAAGTGCATTTCTCTACAACAAATCCCAACTTTATGGAAAGAAAATATTAATAAGTGGAGTCTTTTCTTGACCACATTCTGTCAAGATAGGTAGGTACTTTATTAACGTCACACTGAAGCAACACAACGGGCTATTGACGTCAGTCCGAGATACATCCTGAAGGGAAAGATCCGAGGACAACACCGCGTAATTTCGAATCACATACAGAAATATAGATAATTTTTCTTGATTTCCTTAACAAAAATTATGCAGAAAATTTATTTTTTCGTAAGTGTGGAAATGTGAGCTTCAAATAAGCTTTAGATCATTCTATGCCATTGCAGGCTGTGTGGGTACTCACGCTGTAGCGGCAAGGTCTCCTGACAACAGTCCTGGAATGCCTCGTCCCACGGCGACCCGAAGCGAGTCAGTGAACAGGGCATGCGCAGTGCTTCCATCTGCAGGCCCAAGGTGCAGCCGTCACAGCAGTCCTAAGGGGAACAGAGAGCTTCAACAGCTTTTACAATGTATTTTAATTAACATCACACTGGAGCAACACAATGGGCTATTGGCGATTGTCCGGATCAATCCCCGAAGGGAAAAAACTGAGGACAACACTTTTGAACCACGGTCAGATAGATGACGAGGAGGCAACACCTGAGTCGGCACCCCACTCTCCAAACTTCCACACCACGCCAACATGAGGACATTGGTGGCCCCGACGGATTTAATGTGCACCAGCTCCCTTCGTACACGATGGTCTGGTTGGATTCGAACTCGCAACCCTACGGTTGCTAATCCGTTACTCTTCCAACCAGGTTACCACGGCTCCAGCACAAGGACACGAGAGGAAAGAGTTCAAAATAAGTAGTCGAATCAACGACAGCAGTAAATTGACAATAGAAAATGTTGGCTGAGCTCATGAAAAGTTTTGTTCAATAAAAAAGCTGTAAATTGCGGATCCCCGAAGGAAAATAGTAAATGGTTTAGACACGTTGATCAACATGATTTCTGCAAATTTTCATTAAAAGATTTATAGCGCAAGACAGTAAAGTATGAAATTTAAAAAAATCCACTAAAAAGTGGGAAAATCTCCACTCAAATACTCCACGTTTCTCGGATCATCTGCTAGTAAACGGAAACCATCATTACTTACACTGACTTGCCATATTTCATCGTTGAAACATCGACCTTAAAATGAAATAGCATGTGCACGCAGCTTCATGTTATTTCTTCCAGTTGCTCGATTCGAAGATCTGTCACATGGTTGTGGGTAAAAGCATGAATCCTAAATTATTGATTGGTTAAAGTGATTATCCACCGTGAACAAAAATACTAGTCTGCGCTTCCATAGCCAATCGGATAAGTCGATTTGTGATTTACCCTTCAAAGATCTTACAAGAGCGACTCCGCCCACAGGATCCGTCTATTTCATTAGAAGGTAGGTAGGTAGGTATTTAATTGACGTCCCACTGGAGTATTACAAAGGGGTATTGGTAACGGTTCGGGCTCAACCCCCACAGGGAAAGATCCTAGGACAACACCACGTAATTTTGTATCACGGTCAGATGACGTTCATTAGAAGGTCGATGCGTTGAAAGGAACTAAATAACGAGCATTTATGCTTAGTCCGTTTCGCACGTCTCTTACGACGCATAAGCATCTCCCGCGGAAGTATTATAGATGTCATGTCTTTTGGCATCGAATAGCTTGAGAAAGATTAGATGTTTTTCTCATTTTTTTGGCAATTAAGAGTAACGCGTTATCTAAATAAAGAATCCATGGATATAAAGAAAAACAGTACAGTAGGCTGTTTTCGGTCCAGTAGGACTCTTCATAATCATGCTTTATTTGAAATTTAAACTAATTCGAGAAATTATTGAATTAGTTTCTGGGAAAGAATCCAGACAGTGGCACGAACACAAGACTAATTGTCTTGTCAGATAAAAGACGAAGTATTCAATCTGGTTCAGCTATACGGCGGATAAAAAAGTTTCCGTACGGAAAAGAAAACGGCGTATAAATTATTATAGTTTCGAAAGAAATCTCACCAAAGATTCAGAAAATGCACAAGAAAACTTATTTCACACTGGAGAATGTGTTCGCAATAAAAGTTCCTCAATTTTCACAAATAAAAAGTAATTAATTAAAACTTTGAGGAACCATACACAATTAATAGCAAAAAAGTTTCATTATGAAAATCGATTAGAACGTACAGTTCAGCTGTCCCGCATTCAGTTATCACAACTATCGAATGAAAAAGAACTTTAGTATTGCATAAGTAATCATTTCAAACGATTTTTATACCATTGGATCGCCTAAAATGGGAATTCCGAAAGCTATTCGCGTGTTGGTGATAAAGTTGAGAAATAACGGTTTATCAATGAGGAAAATATTCGCGAAATCGCAAACAAATCTAAATCCACGGTAAAAATCACTAAAAGATACAATTAAGTAGAAAATGGGAACCGATCCGGAAGACCTCAGAAATTGAGCCATATACACCAGGAATATTCTGCGAAAAGTTCGCTATAATACACGAATTAGGCACCGTAACTTGCATCCTTGTTGAAAACTGATTACAATCTTGACATATAATCTCAGACTGTAAAAAAAGTAATCAAAAAGGTGGCTTCAATGGGCTTGTTGCACGTAAGAAGCCAATCATTAGCAAACTTAACAGGAGAAAGCAACTTGAGTTTGCAAAAAAAGTATGTAAGTAAGCCCTTAACTTTTTGGGATTCTGTACTTTTCAGGGATGAATCAAAATTTTTTCTGTGGTTCAGGTGGACGAGTTATGGCATAGAGAAAAACAAAACATCAAATGCAAACAAAAACTTATGTAGAACTGTACAACATGGTGGAGGAAATGTAAACGTATGGGGTTGCATGAGTTCTTCTGGTGTGTATAATTTATGTTTTGTTGAAGGTAACATGGATAGCTGTGTACCTAGACATTTTGAAATAAAATGTCCTTGATAGTGCTACGAAACTGTATATACTTCCAACAGGACAACGATTGATTCAAAACACACTGCAACGTTCTGTAAAGAATGATGCCTTTACCATGTCGCAGTAACTTCACACACCACCAGTTTCCTGATTTAAACCCCATGGAAAACTTATGGGAAGAAATCGGTAGTGAACAGAAAAATTATAATATCAGCGGCAAAGATAATCTGAAAGGTACTATCAGACAGACAACTGTTTATATTAATTTGTACTTATCGTTAGTGAAACGTGTTTGTATGCTTTTCCTTTTACGTAGATTATAAGAACAATTGCGCTGAAGGTTCTAGCAGGAATCTACTATCATTTGTGTTCCGTTTACCTTGATACTCCTACTTCATCACCTTTATTTCCTGGTGAAACCAACCACTTCGTTCTTTAAGTCTCCAAAATTAAGTGGAAATCCGTAAATATTTGGCGAAAACATACATTTCATAAATCCTATTCAAATTCGACAAGATAACAACGGTTCTTCGTGTATCCACTTTAACCTTTTCATTCCCGGAGAAGTTCAATGTACTTTCGGTACATTAAAAGAATAACTTTTTACACTAACAACGTTGCAGTACTTTAATTAATTGCTCCCATTCAGCCACATCCTAGTATTAATCTGAAGCTGACATAATCAGAAGGTTTTTATTTTACGAACATCAAAGCACAGCAAATACACATTACAAACACAAACCACAAGGCAAACAGACAAGGTAGTAAAGCATGAGAGAGTGAATTTTCCATGGAGCTCCTGGGCGAAAGCCCTGTCTCCAGCTAACGAAGGCCTTGTGTTCCGAATACGTTTAGGTTATCAGAAACTTTCAACGATGTACAAAGTCTTGGGTGTCAGGTTATCAAGGAGGTTGCAGTTGGTGCTGTAGCGCTACAATGAGCGTAAAGCACAGGCAAGCAAAGTAAACCTTATATACTCGAGCAAATAAGAAACTGAATCGCTTCACTTTAGTTCGCTCTCGAAATAGGAAAGGCTTGATAAAGCGTAATACGCGATTTCGTACCAAACCTGTTAGAAGTAGTGGCGTTGTTCAAGTCCCCGCATACTCCCTCCCCAGTGTCAACGATACAAGCAGAAACGATCCTGAAAGTGTACTGTTCGTCCAGATCTGGTGGTGTAGTTCGTTGGAGAGTTTGACCCTTCCGGTGTTGTCACTGCCACAGGTGTTTGGATGGGTGATGGAGCATCAGCAGCTCGGAACGCAGGTTTGAGATGGTCCACCGACACGTTAACACTGTTTCCATGAACGTTGACCCTGCAGAATTTCTGGTTACGAGAAATTACCTCAAAGGGTGCATCATATGGGCGTTCCCAAAGTTTCCGAATCATATCCCTTCGAACGAAAACGTGAGAAGAGTGCAGCTCTTAGGCACAAACAGCTCGCTTCCCATGGAACGATGTTGGTCTGGGTTGAAGGGACTGCATGTGCCTGCGGAGTTGCTCGCCGAACTTCGGGGATCATTCTTCACCCGTGAAAAATCGAAAAATTCTCCAGGGATGTGGATGGGGGAACCTTAAACGAGTTCTGAAGGGGTTGCTTTGAGGTTCTCTCTGAGTGAAGCACGGAAGCCAAGGATGATCGTGGGAAGAACTTTAGTCCACTGTTCTGTGCTATGGCGCAAGAAAGTTGAAAGGGATGAAGAGTATGGATTCGAAGTGTCGTTATTGATCTGTAGTAATCCGACTAGGGACACCGAATCTACTGATCCATGCAATGCTCGGGCAACTGTGGGGCCCACAATTATCACTTCTGGCCACCGAGGAAATGATTGTGAGACAGGATGTGTAATCTTCAGATGGAGGGCTTATAATGTCAGTGCGGATATAATCGAAACGTGAAGTTACTGGTGGAAATGATCCTAAAGGGAATGCTTAAAAAGTTTAGATTTTTTACAAGGAAGGCATTCAAGTGCCCAAATATTACAATCCTTATTCATGGAGGGCCAAACATAGTGTGAATTAAAGTTGTAGCTTTAGTACCTGGATGTGATAAGCTATGCATGCAATCAAATACAAGTTTCCTAAATTGTCTTGGAATGTAAGGTCTAACACTTCCAGTGGAAATATCACAAATTAGGTCAATGTCAAGTTCAGGGAGTCGAATGTTCTTACGTTGTAAAGTTCTCTTCGAACTTGGTATTAATTACGACAATTCAACGTCTTCGGACTAAGCATTAGCTATCTCAGTATAGTTGATTACACTGGGAACAGAGATCACATGTATTCGCTAGAGAATATCAGCCGGAACATTTTGCGCACCAGGAAAGAGACAAATTTCTGTGGTGAACTGAGATAAAATCGAGTTGTCTAATTTGGCGGGGAGAGCATTTGTCTTGTTTGTGACGGAAAGCATACACAAGCGATTTATGGCCAGTGAAGTGTGAATTGGCGCGCCTCTATATCGAAAATACCTGATATAAGAATATGCGGCCAAGAGTTCTCTATAAGTACTGTATCGTTCTTCGATAGGAGAGTCTGCTGGTGAAAAATCCCAAGGTTTGCAAACGGTGTTGTGCTACCTGGTGGAGGGCACCGCCAATCGCAAAATCGCTTGCATGGACGTGGAGTGCACTTGGGGAAGGAAGAGAGTAGCATTAGCGAGCAGTTCTTTACTACGAGTGAATGCTGCCAATGCAGAATTTGTCCACTCGATTTGGTGATTATCTTTCTTTTTACGGGAGCCTTTTAGAAAGTTATGCAAAAGGATCTGAATCGGCGGCATGATTGAGAAACCTGTAAAAATTGAGTTCAAGGTATTTCCTTAATTGAGAAACTTGTCAGTTGTTTAAAATCTAAAATAGCTTCGACTTTGTTTGGTAAGGGTTTTATGCCAAGAGGAGTTACTAAATGCCCTAAGAATTCCAATTCCGAGACACCTAATACGCATTTTGATACATTTAACTTTAGGCTGTATTCAAATGTTTGGCGTAGGTGATTTTCATGTTCTTCCGCTGAAGTTGAAAATATTAAAATGCCATGCAAATAGACGTAACAAAAATAAAAACCGCGTGCATAAAAAGCATAAATGGGGTTTGGGGAGCATTTACTAAACCAAAACATAATCGTGTATATTCAAAAAGTCCCCCGGTGTTGTCGCCGCTGTCTTAGGGATATTCAGCTCAAGAATGGGGATTTGATGATATGCTTTAAATATGTCGATTTTTGAAAAGATTGACTTACCGTGAAGCTCTTGGGTATAATCCTGAAGGTATGGTATGGGGTACGAATCAAACTCAGTTTCGGAGTTCAAACGACGAGTCTCCAACAGGACGTATTGTTAAATCAGCTTTCGGAATGCAATGAAGGGAGCACTCCAGGGACTTTTTGATGGTCGGAAGATTCCCTTTGACAAGAGAAAATCAAATTCAGCCTTTGCAGCAACATGAAGCTTTGGATGCAGTCGTCTCGGTTTTGAAGAGATCGGGGGACTGCGAGTTAGGTTGTGATGCTCAGTAGTGATGTCCCGATGAGTGATGGGTTGGTAAGATCTGGAAAATCACTCAAGATGGTCTTTTAATTCGAAGAAACATCAATTAGAAGGTTAGAATATTGAGTGGTGGATCGAACTGCTCCCAAGAGCACGCAGGGATGTTTCGGAGTTGATAAGACGGCTTTTTCGGACGTCAATGACGAGGTTGAAATGTTGAAGGAAGTCTGCACCGATGATGGGGCAGGTCACATCTGCGACAACGAATCTCCAGCGAAAAGGTTTTCTGAGCCCGAGGTCAAGTTGCCCAAGAAGCATTCCATAGGCCGTAATTTTGGAATTATTCGCTGCGCACAAGAAAAACTGGGGTGTGGGACTCTTGATTGTTGCAAAAGAAAGCGGCAGGACAGGAATATCCGAGATGGAATCAATTTCGACGTCTTTCTGTCAATCACAAAGAATCTACTGTTGCTGGAGTTTGTCGGAATATCCGTCATCGCAGCAATGAAGGACTTCATTCCTTTTTTGGTGATGCGAAGTTGCAAGGGGCAGTGCATTTGCGTGCATTATTCGATGGTGGTAAAAGCATACACCATTGGGTTGAGGTGCACGTAATAGGCTGCGGGAACCAGATCGTCCTCGAAAATGGAAATTTTTCCGGAATGCTGGACGTGAGCGGAGTTCCACGGACAATTCTTCAAATTTTCGTGCGAGTTCTGCAATCAGTTTTTCGAACCTGGTTGTAGGGGAATCACGGTGAGAGGTCTTGGATGAAACGGCGAACACAGGGCTTGGCATGGACACTTCCACTACTTTATCGGCAATTTTTGCTAATTGTTCAGAGTTTCGGAGCTAGCAGATAGAATTGTTTGGATGTGACTTGGCATTTGCTGTATTCATAGGCTCAGCAAAGAATCTTCACTAAGACGGTTATAGGAGAGTTCCTTCATCTTGCGAAGTAGTTGGCTGGGGCGCTCGTCTCCCAGTTGAAAGTCCGACAGCATTTTCTTAATTTTAAGATTTTCAAAATTAGCAGGTTGGTAGAGAAAAGATAATAGGTCTCTCTGTGACCACCAAAAACTTAAAGCCACGGACAAAACATGGAGAAAGCTTTTGTCTAACCCTGTTCCACCTAATTTGCCACGACATATTGCTATGGCAAATTTTCGAATTTTACCTGGACACGACTTTTTTTAAGAGGACACTTACACCGCATTGGTGTGCATGCTTCTTATGACTGCCCGACGGGGAGCTTTATGGATTTTAGCCATCTTTAATCTTGTACTGGGCTGCCCGTAGGAAATCATGATCCCTAGACTTTTCCTGACGTAGGAAAAAGAATAAGGAAATGCGTGTCCAATAGGGCTCTGTTCTCCGCTGCAGGATTAAAGACGACATCGGAGATGTGAGCGAGAGTCTCTGAGTGCATAGTAGCATCAAGAGCAGCATATTGAGTCATCGTTACTGATACCGCTGTAAACAAACGCATTCTCACATTGCTTAATCCACAGGCCAACGTTAGATTTCTAGAAGGGAGGGACTCTCAAGGCAACACGTGATACTTAAGGTTCAGTTGCATTTTCCATCATAGTCCTGGCAGAAAGGAAAGGTTTGGTAGGCAAAAAACCCCAAGCAATTGTTTCCCGCGGAATCCCTGCCGAACAGGGTATCCGATTTCCTTCGGCAAAGTAAAGAGGGGCACTGGAGTCGAATGCAGAACGCGAAGACGATTTATGTTAGTATAAACATTGATGGCAAATGCGGGTATGTAGGTATTTAATTAACGTCACACTGGAGCAACACAACGGGCTATCGGCGACGGTCCGGGATCAAACCCAAAGGGAGTGATCCGAGGACAACACCCCGTAATTTTGAATCAGATGAAGAGGTCACATCTGAGCTGGCGCCCCACTCTCCAAACTTCCACACCACGCCAACGTGAGGACCTTTAAAGCCACGACAGATTTAAGGTACAGCAGCCCCTTTGTATACTGCGCTCTTTGGTTGGATTCTAACTCGCAACTCTCCGGTTGCTAATCCGTTACTCTGCCAACCGGGCTACCGCGGCCCCCTGGCAAGTGCGGGAGTGTGTTTGTTTAATGTCCCGATCCGGAGTCACGAGTGAAGCTGACATAATCAGAAGGTTTTTATTTTACGAACATCACAGCACACACATTACAATGACATAAAACACAAGGCAAGCAGACAAGGAAGTAAACCTTATATACACTCCCGCAAATGCGAATGAATTAGTTCTGAGCGAACTGAATGAAACTAGTTCAGTTCAGTTCGCTCCCAGAGTAGGAAAGGCTTGATAAAGCGTGATACGAGATCTCGCACCAACAAGCCCGTTAAAAGTAGGGGCGCTGTTCAAGCCACCGCATATCTTTTTCTGCATATTACCGCATCAAAGCACCCTAATAGCAGATAAAACACCTCCTTAATCGGAACAGGCGTTTACTCTTAACTGGAGACCCAAACAGATTCACCACGCTTATATCAACGACTAGAGCACAGAATGTTGCTTTGGTAATACATTTTCAGCGTTTTTACGGTGATTAAGCAATTGGAAGGGATGAATATTGGTATACTGTGCAATAAAAACCTGAGTGTGCTGTGCTGCACTTGCACATCTTCAGAAACAGGGGCAAAATACGGCCATGCTGCTTCTAATTTTCCACGGTAATTCCAAACAAATGTGTCTGGATATTTGTTTATTCGTCTATGTTATGTTCATTTGCGATTTTGATGAGCCACTCGTGAATCTGCATGTTTTATGTTTAATTTGCACTAGAATATGCCAAAACAGCAATATAAGGGAACGAACGTTTTACGAAGGGGCAGTTTATTGATCATCAGGAACGTTCCTGAATAAAACACATTTCAAGCTTTTGCTAGTATCTCGCTAGTTTAGCTGTTTATTAAAAGGGGTCAATATCTCAGTCTGTATTTCAGTCTCTTTTGAAGAAGTCCAGAAATGCAATACTGATCATGTGCTTCGTCTTGACAGTATTGTCAAGTACCTACTTATTGATTTTTGGGTGGACAATTACAAAGACGAATGTTCTAGAATAGGTGTCTGCAAGAGCAGGGTCATCGTGAAGATCCCTGACGGTATATTTCCGTGGCCCGTCGGGTTGAGTGCAATGGACATTTATAGTTGCTGTAATACTTATATTGGTATCATTCTTCGTATACAGGATGGCCAGAATTGACCTCACACTAATCAAACCACACGATTCTTTGCCGAAAACATACACGAAAAAGTATTGCCCTTTTTCGATTGCATTCTGAAGATGCGAACCTTCAATTGATAGTTTAAAGCAGGGATTTGCATATCCATCATGTGCTTTGTTTCCATCTCGCTTGACCCCAGTGTTGACTGACGGCAACACTGTGGGTGCCATTTGTTGGGTGTTTTTAGCGCTGAAATTCCGAAGGACCAGAAGAGACGTCATGAAACTTTCGACGCCAATGCCTCGTACCATTGTGTGGTTGATTCGGACCACCCTGTGCAATCATAGGGTAAATTGCTATTGAACGTTACTTTTGGCAATCAAAGCTTCAATTAAAGGCGCCATCTTAGTACGATTCTCTAGTAATGTCAGAAAACTATGTGGTCCACGGAAGTTTTCAAACTTATGAAAGTGTCCCTCCGTACTGAAAGATTCCGTACTCTAGATATGATTATGAACTCGAATATTTGACGCGACTCACCTTGTAGGTTTCTCCACCGAGTCCCAGTTCTGAGAGACAGGGCTGTCCCAGGCGGGCCGCCTGCTTCCCGTTCTCGCAGGTGGTCCTGCGGTGGGTGCGGACGCAGCACACGTAGAGGGCAGTCAGACAGCTCAACTTGTCCGGGCCGTGCACGTCTCCGGGCCCCGTGCACGAGGTGTCGTTACGGGCCCACGCCTCCCCCAACCCGCAGCAGCGCTGCAGCACATCTTCCCCTGAAACGACAAAGCAACTTCAGCTCTGCATTATGCATATCAATTTCTAAGGAAACATGCGAATTTCATACCCTATCTTACTTACAGTACCCTCCGACTCATCAGAGGTTTAGTTTTCATTGGAGGGACGGGGAGAGGGAAAACGAGGTAAAAAAGATACTATAACATTTGGACAAGTGCACAAACGGAAGAAAAGGCAACAATAGTCCTTTAACAATAGTAATAAAGTTGGAACATAATAGCAAAAGCATGAACAGAATAGATTGAAATGACCCATCACAACACACAATTAAACAACGCGAGGAACAGAATTCAGGGGTCTGAGGGCCGAAAGGAGGCACGCAGGGCGAAGTGATTATTTTATTCGTTTCTTAAAATTTATGCTATGGATATTTACATGTGGATGCATGTGCCCTAACCCAGCTCAGTCCGAACCAGGTCCTGTTGATATGAATTTTAATGGTTAAGATTACATCAGGGTAATAACACCCCAGTTCAATGGCAAAAATATATTTACATTTAAATTCCTCAAAAATTTATCAAGAATAGAGCTCTGAGGATAAAACAGGAAATCACCCTCATTTGGGAGTGTTCATTAAATAAAATATAAAGTAAATCTTACCTTTAAAATAATTAAAATAGTAGCAAAAGCTCTAGAAAGATGAAGTAATATATTTTTTACTGTAAGAACTATTAAAGAAAAAATTTCCTTTTCCCTCCATTCTGAGTATCACTTGGAATTTATAACTATATCACAGCCGATCATCCAACTCCACACATTTCTTGATATTGTAAATTGAATTTTTATTTTTAATATTATCCATCCAAAAGGAAGGTTTTCTTTTGAGGGTTTGGTAATGTGGTTTCCCTCTGTGTGGGGGGAAAAGGTAGTGATCGGAGTCACCAACCAATCAGCAATCACAGATGTCAGAATTTTTAATTGTGATCCTATTCAGATAACTGACGAATGGCCATGAGACCAAATGTTTGTTTAAGGTGAGTCGATAGTGGCTAACTATTGGTATAAATTTCCTTACCCTCACTCCTCTTGTAGTATTGTAATAAGGATTGCCACGAGGCAGACAGATTTGCCTTGATTATACGAGTCAAGTAGGAGTAAGGACGTCAATGTCCTCACAGCAAACGGAGGCATGCTTAGCGAAGTGGTCGGCTGTCTCGTTGCCAATCAGACTGACATGTGGCCTAACCCAGCTCAGTCCGAACGAGGTCCTGTTGCTATTTATATATTGTTTAACTTCAGTTAGAAATTTAGATTTGTTGGAAGTGGATTGCAGGGCATCAATCGATCTAAGCTACGTTATCAGTACAATTTGAATTACATATACGTATTTATTCACCGTCGTAAAATTACGTATATCAAAAAGAAGTTACTTAGCTAAAAAAAGGAACGCCAAAAATTACGACGAAAACAAATCCATCCAAAGATCTAACACGACCTTTCCTGCCTCCTGCAATCTTCAGGAAGTTTCTCTTAAAAACATCGTATTTTCTAAAAGAACGCCCTTCAAGCAGATTCAGAAAATAATTTCAATTGTCCACACTTCTTTATCCCATATCCCTAAATACCGTAATATGAAAGTAGTATTAAGTTGAGTGATTTTTTAGTTTTCAGACTATTGGCTCATATTTTGCTGATTTGCAAAACTTCCATCTTCCCTGATATAACTACACTTGTGTTCAAAATTATAAGAATTTTCACTTTTGGGCTATTATCTCCAGAACTACTGAACATATTTTAATGAAATTAGTTATGTACATAGGTTAAAATAATACAGAAAATAACCTTACAACAGTTATGATACAAACGCATGATCGTGCGTAAGACTCATCAGCGCAGGAAGGTCTAAAACAGAAGTTACAATATCGACACAAAAAATGTGTTAATAGGGACCATGGTCCCCTCTTACAGTTATACAGCTCTCACAACGTGAATTCATATTGGAAATTAGGCAGTTTATGAGTCCCTGTGGCAGTCGGACCCACTCCTCCAGCAACGCTGTTTTTAGGTCTTGGATGGTTCTGGGAGGGTGAAGGCGAATTGAAATCGCCCTCCCAAGAGCGTCCCAGATATGCTCTATAGGGCTTGTCTAGAGATCTGGCTTGCCAATTCATCCGGCGAATATCCTCACTTTCCAGATATTCGTCGACCAGATGAGCCCTATGTGGCGACATCGCGAATCGAGCGTTGTCGTCCATAAAAATGAAATTAGGGCCAACTGCACTCCTGAAAAGGCGAACATAGGGCTCCAAGATCTCATACCTATATCTCACAGCAGTCACAGAGCCTCTGTAAAAGACATGGAGGTCTGTGCGCCCATCCAACATGATGCCTGCCCAGACCATCAAACCTCCTCTTTCATAGTGGTCTCTTTCTCGGATGTTGGAGGACAGGTAGCGGGTCCCTGGTTCTCTCCAGATGAACGTACGTCGAGAATCAGTGATTAGGCTGAACAGGGACTCATCAGTGAATAGAACGGTCACCAACTGATCCCTGGTCCAAAGTTGATGTTCTCTGCACCATGCTAAATGGGCTCTCCTGTGCGCAGAAGTGAGCGGGACGCAAACAGCAGGTCTTCTTGCAAACAGACCTCTCTCGTGTAGCCTTCTGGAAACAGTAACCCTTGAAACTCGGCTTCCTGTGGTCGCATGAAGGTCACGAGAGATCTGAGAAGCTGTTGCACTTCTATTACACCTCGCTGTAATGAACAAATATCGATCTTCATTGACCGTCGTGGCTCTTGGACGACATTGCCCAGGATTTCTCTACGGATCCGGTATCCTTAAACTGTTTCCATAAGTTGGACGCGACGCTGGGTGTTACATTCAAATCTCTAGCAATCTGCACTCGAGACTGTCCTGCCTCCCGACGACTCGCCACCTCATGCCATCATCCAAATGTTGGTGGTTACTCATTTTAACTGTTTGCGTTTGAATTTCACCGAATGTTGCAAAAAAATCCCACGAAATTCGACGAGGTGTGCGAGCGAACGAAGAGCGGCAATTGTCACGTGCGCTTAAAACGCCTCTTCCTCTAAATGCACCGCCCACACGCACGTGTACACTTACGTATTCGACACTAAAGATTTTCAACTTAGTTTAGAAGCATTGCTTTTACCTTTCGTTCAGCACTTTTCGAGAAATTCGACAAAATATGCAAATCTCTTAATTTTGAAGACCTCTGTAGCTTCAGCCTGTGTTTCATAGCTTTTTAATTACGAAATCATTTTTGATCCCTGAACTCTTGAGTGGTTTTTGGCTATTCTAATGAATTCGTAAATTAAAAACGGAATATTCAGATTCATTATTTATTACAATCGCGAAAAGAACCGACAAGATGGTATAAAATTAATAGCGGGAAAATTTATTGCTGGGCATCGGAAGCATACTGCTTCTGTTTTTCGGTCGCCCCTATTTTTTCTTATTACATGCAACTGCACACGAACAGCCGTAACCGTCATTGTCTGAGGGGAATTATCGCAAATTAGCTGCTGACTGTTCTGAAATACCATCCTAATGTGGGTCATAATTTCGCTGTTCCAAATTTTCCTTTTTTTCAACGTGATCGAACTGTCCCACTGCACCGAAAACGAAGGTCCGCTGATAAGAAAGAGGAAGTCAACAAGATTATCGAGCCAGATATAACGAGGTTGCAGCCCTCTTTTTTTTCCAACTCAATCGAATCTCACGTCGAACACATTTTACTTTTCGGATGGGCGTTGAACCCCTAAATAATGGAGCCCCGATGGAATGTGAATATTTGAATTCCTTATTGACTCTTCATTTGCGAACTTGTTTCAACAAAATTGTTATGCAAAATCGTCATTTGGGTCCTGCTAAATTTCTAACGGAATAAATTGTGATGTATATTTTTAATTTGTGGGGATATGCAAAACAGCATACATCATATGAAATAGATTATAAATTCAGATGTGCAACATTCACAATTAGCTTCGATCAACGACCGCAGTCAGGCGTTGTACGCCTCGTATGGCGTCTTAGATCAGATTTTTGTGTAGTTTAATCATTGATTTTGTATTAGTTTTCTTAACTACATTTGTAAAGTTTAATTTAGTTTCAATACCATTTAACCATCTCATTAAAAATCTCTGAAATATTTTCTAATAAGCAATTCGCTTTCAGTTCAGATTGTTTTCATTATACTTCATTGTGTTCATAGCAAAGCAATACAAGTTATGAACAAAGGACTGAATGTTTGAAATACGTGTACGTTATTAGGAGATAGATATCTAACCTACTGTTGGGGCCTGTTTTCTTTGTGCCTCTCTCAATATAGTTCTCAGGGCCGCGGTAGCCCAGTTGGAAGAGCAACTGATTAGCAATCGGAGGGTTGCGAGTTCGAAAAACTAGGTCCAGCCAAAGATCGTCGTGTACATGGTGGCTGGTGCATGTTAAATCTGTCGTGGCCTCAAATGTTCTTACGTTGGCTAGTGTGGAAGTTTGGAGAGTTGGTTGCCAGCACAGGTGTTGGCCTCGTCATCTGACCGTGATTCAAAATTAAGAGGCGTTGTCTTCGGATCTTTCCCTACGGGATGGATCCCGGACCGTCACCAATAGCGCGTTGCTCCAGTGAGACGTAATTAACTACCTACCTACCAATACAGTTCTTTGCACTCAGAGACCTCTTGCTCGTCAGGTGAATAGGACTGCGTCCCCAGATTTAACTATCAGGTAGTCATTGCTGATTCCTATTTCTTATGATCTAGTTATCGCCGGACCGAATCCATATAGTCTAGAGAATTTAAAAGACCATATCAGGCTCCGAAGACCTCGGTCGAATTCAAAGTTCTGAACTCACTACCCAAATATACTATCTGTAATCAGGCATATAATCAGAAAATAATTACGGCGCAACCTTCTATTCCAATTAAAAGACCATAATACTAAAGGATTTTTTTGACTGCTTGAGACAATCTACATGGGGATGGTCGTCCTTCCTCTAAATCAGGAGTGTCAAACTGGCGGCCCCCGAGGTAATTTTTTGTGGCCCACGATGCTCTGAAATAAAATGAAAACAGGACAATATGTTATGAAGAAAATAGCACTTAGGGGAGATCGAGGCAATACCGTACACACAATTTCGTCATATTAAAAATGTGTGAGCAACTATTTTCGTCCATGAAATTAAATAAAACGGCCTACAGATGAAGATTAACTGATAAACATCCATCTGCCATAATGAAGATTGTCTGTTCTCAGTCTTTGAATCCAGATAGTGGAAAACTAGTAGGAGGAAAGTGCTGGCAGTTTCCGGTAAAAAAGTTAACTTTAGTTATATAAATACATTAAATTAAATAAACGTTTAAATAAAAGCAATTAAATAGCAATATTATACATTATTACCCAAAATTCACTTAATTACATAATGTGTTTTAATTATCCTATCCATATTCCTGAATCCTCACTTCAAAATATAATTTTAAGAAAATTTGCAAATGTGATGTGGCCCGCGTGAATCTTACCAGTTGCATTAAATGGCCCGTATTTTAATTGAGTTTTACACCCCTGCTCTAAATGGAAAGGGGACAAGAGTTCCTTCTCGTCTTGGCCTTCCTGTTCACCATCTTCACTTTCTTACAGATAAAAACTACATTTGACGATTTTCGTTAATTTTTGTAACATCTTCAAAATACATCCCTGCATGGGAATGTTAGCTAGCTTTAGATGACCGTTTTAGCGCACTTGTCCGAATCGCAAGGATTGGATTTTAGGATTATTTACATTGTTAGTCTGCGTTCATATATCCGCATCGTACGTCAGCAATCCCGACGATGATTGCGAAGAGAATAAAATACGTTCCGTCCGTACAATGCGGATGACTCTTTCGTAATTTCCGAGTAGTCCGGATGTTGACGTGGCGGGCATTTTCCACTCAGTTTCGAAGTGAATCCTGAACTGCAAACGTGGACCACGTTAAACAAATTGATATTGTGCAAGAATACGAAGAGTTGTACAACTTACGACACCCATATTATTCCAACCAACGGAGGGACAACATTTGGGAAGAGATCGGGAGTAGAATGAAACAGTCTGGAAAGGAAATTAATACTTTCTTAATTCACATAACAATATTTTTGTTTATACTTGTGTGCGTGAGTCTTTCTTGAGGTCCTACTGACTTCCTGAATGTGTTCTCTATTTGAATCTGGTCTTAGGATGTCTAGAAGTGTTGCAAACTTTGTGTGAGTCATACGAAAGTACTGAAAAACTTGAAATCATCATCAATTAAATCTGGGAATAATGTATGATACTCTCCATACTCCGACCTATTATTTATATTGTGTAGCCACAAGTTCCTTTTTTGTTCTGCTATCAAGCAACTGACAACTACTTACTCACTGTCTATCTTTTATAACAATTTAAAAATTAAATGTTACAAACCTACTTTTTAATATTAGTTTGGTTGTCTATCTGATATATTTTTAAAATCTGTTTTAATTTTGATTTGGACTTGTGTTTGGCGCAGCTTGTGTCCATCACTAGACCTTTGTGCCATTCAACTCAAACCAACCATCTTCCTTACTGTCACAACCCCGAGCACAGTAAAACTTGCTGTCATAACCAATGTTCACAAAAGAAAGTTACAATGAACAGAGACGCCTCCTATAGGTGGCCCATTTTCGGAAATGCCGATGCTCCGAATTGCGCATTGAATTAATCCTGTCCTTGCGATGCGGACTAGTGTGCACTTACGGATTGCTCAGAGCGCTCTTTTGCTAGTGATATGCATGCGTCAGTTCGAATAAAAGAAAGATGACGGGCCAGATAAGGTGTTCACGTTTAAATAGACTTAACGCGATTTAAGACAAGTACAGGAAGGAGGCACGATAAGATTAACCAACTTTGTCTTGCGCAAATTCTCCGGGATGGTTTCTAAAGTACCAGGCATATATGAGCAGGGGAATTTCCTAGATTCTTTTTACAAACATCCCCACGTTATATTTTTACAAATATCCCAACGCGCCTCGATGCATAGCTTATTTTTACCTGTTCCCGATTAATTTTAAGCTTGTGGACGGCAGAGGAAATCTTAATGTGTCCCATCACAACATCTTAGGAATTCAAAAGTTAAAACCAGTTAGTTATCTTGGACTTTTTCCCATATGCCACGATATCAAACATCAAGTTAGGGGTTAAGATTCCTAATCGGTCAGATCCATCAATTAAGACAGAAAAATGATCGGCACTTTTTGAAAATCTTTCGCGTAATTTCAACACTCCAAGTGGTTTCGACGAGATATCTCGCCCATCAAGATCTGACCAACTTTGCTTACGAAGAAATAATTCGCCATATCAAGATATCGCTGATTTTTTTTGATGATGACGAGATCAAGATCTGGTCAGTTTTTTTCTCGTAACGAGATGTCTCGTCTATCAAGATTTGGTCAGTTTTGCTTATGACGAGATACCTCATCGCGACATTTATTTAATCCAAGAGGATTAAATAAACGAGTAACATTAAGTATAGTTTATGCTTTTTCTTATCAGAAAATTTTCCTCGTTACATCGCTTCCCTCGGTATACCGCCCCCTTTTTTCTTATCCCCTATGTATTGAGGAGTTATAGCATACCCCATTTAATCCCACTACACCTCCAATCCCTCTTTTCTCCCTTTCACGGCACTTTTTACTTGACGTTGTCTTGTGTTTGGCGTCGCTTAGCCCTTTGGCCGTAACAACAAACCCATTTCAGGTACGCCAGTCTCCTTTCCCGTCGCCAAGAGTTCGGGCGAGATGGACATCGATGTCCAACAATCTATCTCACTTTCTATGCAGATTCTAAAATAATTTTGCATTGAACATGGAAATATTTCGGACTGATCATTAATTATTGACTAGGTGAAACAGCACCTTAAGCCAATGCAACACATATCCATGAACATTAGAAAGCAACAGGCAGATCACAAAATAGTTCCGGAAGGGGACCAATCGTCTCTCTTGGTTTTCTATTCTAATCGAAAGGTGGTAATACTATTTGGACATTACATATTGCGATTATGTGATACACGAAACTTTGATTTACGCTAATTAGTTTCATGTGATTGTTTTCAACGTTTAAAATATTTTGGGAAGGGCTCGACGTGTGCCCTACTAATACGTGCTTGGTCACACAAGTCTAGGAGAATAAACAAGAAATTTTTCTAGTCTTGTTCTATCCCTTCCCATTCAGGTCACTCACAAGCAAAGATGGATTCTTCGCTTGTTTTAGAGACCGAAAACTAAATGAGAATTTCGCAAAAAATGCCCTTATAGTGAACAGTCCACCATGAAACTTGTCCATGATTTTCTAGTAATGAACTTCGATTTCAATCAATTAAGAGCTCGTTGTGTTGCTCCAGTGCGACGTTAATTAACTACCATTACATCAACTAAGCATTTATTTTTGTAATATCAAGAATATTTCGGGCAAGGAAATGAACGATTTATGTTTTGAAATGGGCTGAAAGTGTCCAGAGCTTATAAATCCTACCTCATACAAGACTCAAGAAGCAAGTCCGCTTGGTTCTCGACTACGAGGTGGCAAGCGACTGGAAATCCGACCTGGCGATCACGACATCGTGATCGCCAGGTCGTGAAGAAAACTGCTCCTGATCAGTTTATGGATAGGTAGTTGAATTTACGTCAGACTGGAGGTATTGGCGACGGTCCGGGATCAATCCCAAAGTCCTTTATTATATATAGTTCTAGATAATAATTTATCACTCATGTTTGGAGAGGGGCAGGTTCCAACGAAAAGTATGGGAATTCGGATCATCTCTTGGTTGGGTTTTGTGGAGCAAGAGCCAAGCTGAGCCGAATGCGTCATGTAATGGACATCCAAAATGATAAATGCCAGACACTTTAGTATGATTTCAGCAAACCTTTGTTACGCCAGTCAAGCTTACTTGATCTGTTACAGTACACTTGGAACACAAGACACTTGTGGTGGGTTCGTAACCCCTATCAGATCTTAAAAAAGCAAAATACCCGTTTAAATTATATCTTTAAAAATCATATGAAAGTTATTGTTCAGTGCTTCAATCAACAAATATTTAGCCGTTATTTTTATGCATCCAAGTGTCCCTTCTTTTATTTACAGGGATTGACAAAATAATAGGGCGAAGAATCCATTTAAGCGACTGATATGTAGGGAATGGACAAGTGGAGAAAAATCTCATCTAATCGCCTAGACATGAGTCTAATCGCCTAGATGAGCCAAAGACATATTCAGAAGGGCCTACGTGCTTACCCGAAATATTTTAAATGTAATAAAAAATACACACGGAAGCTAATTGAATCAGCGTCAATCGAAGTCCATTTTCATTAGGTATTATGGGTTTCACTATGTCGAATATCAACGTGGCCTTGATCGAAGCCCCAACGAAATGGAGAATATTTGTTTATTAAATATCGAATACCCCAACCTGAAAAAATAAAAAAGATGGGTTGCAGGAAAAATGACGCTGAACCCCATCCCCGCATTTTGTTTGCATATTCTTGAAAATGTGATTGACGCTGGTGAGGTTACCGACATTCAAATGATTCATTAAGTCGATGTTAAAGGCACATGTATTGCGTTTATATATTTCAGTTTATTTCTTTATAAATTCGATCAAATTCCCAGCATTTTCCCGATTCGAAAAGTTTATAATTTTTTTTCAAAAATGAATGCTTCGTGGAAAGTTAAGATGTTATTTTGAAGTTTCGTTACATCACGTGACAGGGGGAGGGGTAATTACTGGAGCAACTCAACGCCTATTGGCGACAGTCCGGGATCAAACCCCAAGAACAGGGGAGGTGATGCCATGCTACTGCTTCACTTGAATTTAAGGAGTAGCAGGCTATTTTTCATTGTCCTTAATCTTTGACGATCGATCGTAGATCTCATGGGAAATGATTGATTTTGTGTCGGAGTTTAGTTGTGTCCTGTAAGTTAAGAGTCTGTCTGTTAAAAGCCTGACTGGTTACTTTAAGGTCATTTTTGCTAATTAGATCAGGCACGAATTCAAGACTTCCAAATAATGAAGCAAGTTAACCGCGTTTTTCTTGGGAAAACGGAGAATAATCCGAGTTGGGTGAAGAGGTAACGAAATTTCTCAAATGAATTTTGCCCCAGACTCACATGCTCCTGTTGTGTTTTCTTAAAGATTGGAATTTCGCTTTACCTCTGGGAATTTATCTTAGCTGCAAATATGTGTGAAATTAAATTTTGCTTCCATAAAGTTCAGTTAGAGTAATTTTTCACCCATTTTCTGAGGAACCATCGCTGTAGAAATCTTGTCTAACAGTATGCTAGAGAATTCTAACTTGTCTTATCTATTCCAGACATCAAATTTTTAATGTATTAAAATTGTTCTATAGTGCGGCTTCCGGAAGAAGGCAGTTGACCTTGAGTTAGTTTGTTTCTGAAAGCGTGTTAGGATAAGGTTACCATACACAAAAGCACGAATGACGATCGCCGTAGATGTTCCCCCTGCCAACTCGTTGTCAATGCTATCGCTTTCGGCACCGAACGATAAATTAGAACCAGAATCCACGCCAAAGATGACAACTGTGGAAGAGATTTGCTTACGTTACCACCAGTCCCCTAATTTAATTAATAGACTCGTTCAAAACCACGTGACCTAACTGCCTTCTCTCTCAGGACTGGTATTTGTCAAGTACGCTCGTACAAAACGAACTGCTACCTAAAAATATGAACCTGATTTGTAAAGGAACTTTTTGTCATATCTAATTTTTTATATTCGATTATTCTAATAATTTAATTCACAAAACAAATTCTCACCTGCTTTGCCATTAAAACTAACTAAAGGGCAAAGTTTCCAAACTTTTTATGGTAAAACCAGCTTTTGCAATTGTGACTGAAGCTTTGTATTGCGACGATGGTTAGCACTGAAAACTTGCCTGCGACCTATTGGAAAGTGCTATTTGAGGTAATTGTCAATTCATCTAGCATTGTTAGATGCTGAGTTCAAATAAATTCCGTTGATATCTAGTTTAGTAAAACACGTGGATTTTTCTATCTGGTTATTTACTACTTTAAAAATGCTAATTAGATGCAACAGAGAACTTCAATCTATAACAAAATCATTTTTAATGGGTACTATTGTTTAAAATAAAACTGTATTTTTAAGAAAGTTTTTGCAGTGGTAGACAAGTCTTCAAAGAATCATTGCAAAAATATTCTATAAACTTGTCTCATTATCTAGTGATAGTTTTGTTACAATCTGACCTAAACTAGCGTTTTTGAAATCTAAAGCATAAGATGAAAAAACGAAATTTAAGATTTTTAGCACCTATATATAAGAATCCCGTGTATATTTATCATTCAGGTAAATGCCTTTCCCATTCACTCACCTAGCACAGATGGATTTTTCGCTTCCTTTATAGAGACCGAATACTAAACGAGCCTTTCGTTCGAACTACATTCGACTATTTTCAGATGTTTCCCATGGTTTTTCTACTTATGGTCTCAAACTTCGGTTTACATCGATTGAGCTTTCAACATTTATTCTTGTAACATCACTAACGTTTCGGGTGTGTGCTCCCTCTTTTACCAATGTAATAGCAGGGACTGAATATTTTTGGAGTTGAAAAGCAATAAAAAAATGCTTCCTGAAGACAGTTGAATCAGCGTCAATCGAAGTTCACTTATTCGAACAGGTGAGATACACGTGGGCACACGAAGCCCTGTTTGGAAGATGTGCGATGAATGTGGAAAAGAATCAGTTACCAACAACCCGATGCTTGTAAAGTTCGAGCACTGTTCCCGATTTAAACTAGGTTTTTTCGGGATTGCACATTTCGCTTTGAAAATCAATAGGAATAATTTGCATGAAGCACTTAATTGTAGAAAAGCACTCACCTGTTGCCGCCCCAATGATGAGGCAGAGCGAGAGGACGACCAACGCACTCCTCATGATCGCTTCCATTTCGGCTCTGGTGCTCTCTCGGCTTTGCGCTGACGACCTCTGAACCGAACGATTAGCGATAACTCCCATCCAGCGAGCGGACCTTTGGACCCCTCACATCATTATTTTATGCGACATCTTCAAAACACACCAACCCCTCGATGTAGAATGGACAGCACTGAGTTTCATTCAATTACGCGGAATTCATTATTTAAAACTAGACTTTGCCCATCATGGTGGTTGTCTCGACGGGGTCATTAGCAAAACTGACCCAGATCTTGATGGATGAGATATCTCGTCATTAGAAGAATGACCAGATCTTGATGTCTTCAACCTTGAAAAAATCGGCAATATCTGGATGACGAGATACCTCGTCATTAGCAAAATTGGTTAAATCTTGATGGAGAGATATCTCGTCATTAGAAGAAATCTGACCAGATCTTGATCTCGTCACCATGAAAAGATCCGACCTACCTGGATGACGAGATACCTGGTCATTAGCAAAATTGGTCAAATCTCGATGAATACCACTTGGAGGGTTAAACCCAAAATCGATTAGACCTCTTAAAAACAATACTAAAAATACGGAAGAATATTTTTGACAAGTTCTCATCGAATCTCGTTTCAAAGAATGCTTGAAGCGACCTTCTGATGCAGATTTCACCTGCTCTTCGGTGGGCAAGTAAAGAATGTCGGACAAGCGATTTTTCGAGGTATTTAGTTAACGTCGCACTGGAGCAATACGACGGGCTATTGACGACGATCCGAGGACACCACGCAATTTTGAACCACGGTCAGATGACGAGGTCAACACCTGAGCTAGCACCCCACGCCAACGTAGTTAATGGAGCCCCTTTTTGTACACGACGATCTCGGTTGGATTCGAACTCGCAACCCTCCGGTTGCTAATCCGTTACTCTTGCAACCGGGTTACCGCGATATATCAAGGAGTTACTGTATCAGCGGCAGGTGAAAAATTTCCTTGGTTCCTCTCAATTGGAAGTTACACGGACAATAGCGAATCAAGTCGTTCGGATGCCGTATGCGCAGGTAACTCAGACTTGTCCATAATTCTGGGATTTGCTAATAGTTATTTCAAAAAAGTAAATTAAATTTCATAATGAACCGACCAGTAAAACTAAAAAACAATATGTATTACAATAATGGACTTTCACAATTAATTTTAGTTAATTTATTATCGTTTATAAGTGATGGAATTTTAACAATTAAATAAATTATTACTCGAACTATTCACCCTTGAATGACTCCTGAAAATCATTCAAGTTATTTAATTTCAATAAAATAATTCCTTTGATATTATCTTATATCGATTTTGGTTAGTACTAAATCAACTCTAAATTTAAGAAAGTAATAATTATGTAGTGTGCTATTTTAATAATTTTATTCGAATGCAAATCCTTCATAGGACAATATTGTTCCATATAGTATAAAATTTTTAATTTATTACCACCTTGCAGATAAACATGTACTTGAGAAACAAAAAGAATGCAGAATTTAACAATAAAAATGTTGGCCCCATTCAAACTTTAATATTTTATGTGTTAATCTTAATCACGGTACTTTGATAACTAAATCTGAAGAAACGCCTTAAAATGTCATGGAACTACAGTAGTCAGAATTTCTCTAATTAACTACTTACTCCAACAATGTAAGAGGGCACATCCAGTCTGTTGATATGGGGAATAACTGGTGTGATATGACGTAGGCATAGAATAATCTAGTTAGTTTCGAGTCAGTGAAAAACTGTTCAGTGCATGATAAAGTGTCAAGAAAGAAGATTTTCCATTTTGTGGAGAATTATTTCAATAAACTTATACTCTCAATATAAGGTCAATATATAAAAGACATACTTGCAATGCCGTATGTGGATCCCTTTTTATCCTCGCTCTATCATGGGTTAAAATTGTATTTAAATACTTTCACGGAGAAATTGCACAATATTAAATCGTGACATAGTAATAATGGTGAAAACTGCTGTTTCAATTCACGAGCTGGGTTCACAAGTCTCAAAGTTAGTTAACAAGTTAAATTTGTGCCACTTTTAAATGAACGTTGAACATAAAGATTAATTCCACCGATATCATTTGTTCAGCCAAAGACGTAATTTGGGTTGATTGATTGTTGGGTTTTATGGCGCAAGGTCCAGAAAAGGACAAGCTGCACCAAGCGCAAGATAAAATCAGAACGTCATTTGGGATGAAGCCCCTGCTTTACTTGCAATAATGAAAGAAATTACGAGAAACCTTTCGTGGCAATTTGGAGAGACATGTTGTCAAACATGGTGACAAAACTAAAATAGTTTAACTAAATTCAACCAATTAGTGAAAATAGGTATTTAATTAACGTCGCACTGCAACACAACGGGCTATTGGTGATGGTCCGGGATCCAACCCGAAGGGAAAGATCCGACAACACCACGTAAGTTTGAACCACGGTTAGATGACAAAGTCACACCTGAGCTTGAGCTGACACCCCATTCTCCAAACTTCCACACCACGCCAACGTGAGAACATTTGAGGCCAAGACAGATTTAACGTGCACCAGCCCCCGTGTACACGACGGTCTTTGGCTGGACCAAGTTTCAAAGACGCAACCCTCCGGTTGCTAATCCGTTACTCTTCCAACCGGGCTACCGCGGCCCTCAATTAGCGAAGTTTAAGTTTTATGGCGCAGGGGCCATATTTGGCCAAACAACGTCGTCGATACGAGGGAGGCGAATAAAGACAAATGGATATGAAAAAGTGAAACGAAAGGGATCACGGATGTACCTCGGGGTTTTGATGCCGTAGAAAGTAAATCCCCTGAGGGGTGAGAAGGTTGCGATTTTAAGACTCAAAGTTGGATCTGTTGATTCATCATTCAATAGCTTTTGTGACTTTGAATGGTGACTCGCAAACAACTGAAGGTCTACCAGAGGAAATGATAGATACCAACACATATTATACGTGGTGACAGCCAACAAATGTTTGGTGAAATTATTTCTGATTTGAAAATATTTACTGTTTCGCCAAACCCCCGATGTTGATAAATTAAATGAGAATGCTCATATCTTAACCCTCCTAGTGGTTGTCTCGACAAGGTATCTCGTTATTAGAAGGAAACTGACAAGATCTTGAATCTTGTCAGTCTTCTTCGAAAAATCGGCAAGATTTGGATGACAAGATATCTCGTCATTTGCAAAATGAGTCAGATCTTGATGGACGAGATATCTCGTCAAAACCACATGAGGGTTGAAGGCAGCACATACTTAAGCTGATCCAATTGATGCTGCTGATGGCGAAAAAAATACTGAAAGGTATTATCTTAGTTTTCAAATGAACGCGTTCTATCAGGAATGCCACTTCAGATTGAAGATGGGAGCTATTATCATGCTCGTAGGAAACCTCAATCCGCAACGATTCACGCATCGGAACAAGACTAAGAGTTAAAGAACTAAAATCCAGTTTGATCATTGCAGTTCACACTAAGATGAAGGCAATTTTTGGCAAAAATCGCCTTTATGTTTAAGTTTGAAGGGAGGAAGAAGGCATCTACCTTTCTGAACCAATGTTTAGTCATGGATAACTCTACGTTGCAGTGTCGAATTTGGCGATATCACAGTTCAAGCTGTCCACGAACTTAAACAAATAAAAATGCTTCCCCATTCGAATTATATCGATATTTACAAAAAATATCGTGCACAAAAAAGCTCATTGACGTATTACATTATTGACTTATTTGAAAAATCCCATCAAGAAAACAAAAAGAAAGAAGATGGGTAGCAAGCACACAGAAGGGCTCCATGTCCTGGGAGGATTATTATCAGACAAACGCTTTCATATTTTTATTTCTATGCATGAGCAATGAAACCATACCAAAGGTGTGTTTCAATGCACTCATTATTTAGGATTATTACGCAAAAGATAACAATGGTAACTTGAATAGTAATAAGTGATTTTTAGAGCACTTATCTCAATAGGCTTCACAGCCATTTTCATATTTAAAGTCCTGTAAAAAATATCCTAAGAGTGAACTTAGTGGGTGATCAGCCCTAAGATACAAAGAACTTACTTTTTTTATGTCGCAATCTGAGAGCTTTGCTTTCTGTCCAGTTCACATTCCTTCCACTTTTAGGAAAAGAGCATTCAGGAGCGTTTCCACATTTTCAACTCGTTTTCTCATTTAGCTTTCAATTTGAATTTTTCCAAATAAGTCTCAAAACCAATTTGAAATATTAAGTCATTTTCATCAAAAACAATCATAACTTTACAAAATTATATAAGCGTTATTTTAATTCATTTAGTCAAGTAAATTCAAGTTTTCCAGGGCTCAAAGTGCTGACCAGGTGCACAAGACTTGTGTTTGTGTCCCATAATACACTCGCATCAATCAGAGTTCATGTTCCTTTCTATGGCTATGGTGAGAAGGCAGATGACCTTGCTAGTAAGCTTGCCAGAGGAAAAAGGCTGTCATACACAAAATCCTATACCATGAGCGATTATTTGTTTCTCCAACACCTAATTACTGCTGTGACTTCTGGCTGAGGAGTGTTAAAATTCGGAGGCAGAAACTGTGAAAAGATGGGGGAATGTTTGTTTATGTTTAATCTGCACCCCAATTCAAGGTTCCCTCCCTTAAAGAAAAAGAAAAAATAGGTCCTTTTAAAGGTTATCTTCGTTTTTAAGTTTGCTTTTATTCAACAGACCGTAAAAGATTAAATCGGAATTGGTGAAGCAACTTTCCAGAGTGCTAGGGCTCCAGAGTGCAATAGTTCACCTACACATATTATGCTCTCGAATTTTAATGACATTTGACCAATATTCATTTTAGTTTTTGAATGCATGTGAAATAAGATTCCTATAAAAACTAAGGTTTTTAGAAAAATTTAAGGACTTTCACCAAATATAAAGTTTTTTAAGGGCCCTCAAAAGGAAAAGGAAAAATCAGGTCTTTTTAAGGTCCATGGAAACCCTACTATTGAACAAATGGATCTGAGTCGCATGGTTAAAAAAACCATGACTCAAATGCACAAAGCTAAATTAATTACAGAAAAGTGTACACCTTACAGCAGATGAGGTTAAAGTAAACTGAAAGCTTTTACAAAGTTACAATTTTTATTAACAAACAAAAAATTAGGCTTGCATGCATAGCATTCACAATGTTATAGAAAACAGTCATCACATAAGCGATAATAACAAGTTTCAAATAACTTTAATAAAGAAACATGTAGAAGACAGGAACTTGCATATAACATTAATTTACCATCTGCTACATAATCCAGGTCTAGTTCAGTGTACATGATTAAAAAGTGAAGTGTAACAGTTGAAAATAAATATTCAATCATTAGTTAAGTATGGAATTATATTTATTCTAGGACAATGCCATTTGTTTTAATCAACCATAAATTTACTTTTAAGGGTAACTATTACATTTTTATCAAAATAATCTACATTTAAGTTGTTCATATCAATTGCGAAATATATACACGATTTTAAGTTGTGCTAATTTGGCACAGAAACATCTGGAATTAAGTATACAGTGTTCTACTCTGCCCTGTAGGATCAAGTAATGGTTAGATCAACATGAAATCTATTAAGTTCTAATTATATTGATGTGTGTAAACAATCATTTTCAATACTATAATATTTTAACTACAATGTAATATTAATTTAAGGAGTAGTCAGCATCACAAAACTTACGAAAGTACTTTGCCCACTTGAGAATAATGTGTACAATTTAGGTTTACAATGGCAATTGGTGAAAGGGATTTTTTTTCTGCTATATTTTGTGACTACTCATCCTAACTGCATGCATGAAGCACATTTAACTAACTTACTGAAGGAACAAAATCAATCTCAACTGGGTTCCCACTTTTCATGCAAAAGAATTAGGCTCTTTTTCACATTACATTTCACAATAATCACAACCCAGGAGTACAGGCGAAGAAACAAGGGCTAGGTTTGGCTCTCAGACCAAGTTTTAAAAACATCCATTTTTAGCTAATGTCTAAATACTATGCTCTCAATTTTTGATGACACTTGATCATGGACAAGTATCATCGACCTTGGTTTTTGAATGCCAGTGAAATAAAATATGAAGTGATTTTAGAGGAAAAAATACTTTTTAAAAATGTTTGAGGACCGCCTTTTTAAGAACATTAAAAAATAAAAACGAAAATCAGGCCTTTTAAGTGGCCTCTGTGGGACCTTTGCTCAGATTAATAGGGAGAATGGCACTTGAACTGTTTTAGTCCCAATAAGAGTTGGAAAGACAAATTCACTAACGATTTTAATCTTAGATACTTAAAATTAAATATTGTAAAAATTAGGTAACTAAAATAGTTCTTAACTTTACTGGAAAGAAAAAAACAGACTGTATTAGAACTGAAAACAATGAAACACTATGGGTAGGTAGGTATTTTAATTAACGTCACACTGGAGCAACACAACGGGCTATTGGTGACAGTCCGGGATCAATCCCAAAAGGAAAGTTCTGGGGACAGAACACTGGGAAAATATTTCTTAGGGAAAATTTGTTTCATAGAGTAATATTAAGAAATTAAAATAGCTTTGGTTTAATATTTACGGGATCTTAGGAGTAACAAAATAAGAAATTAATTATTCAAAAATAAGCATTAAACAATAACAAGGTTATGCAACGTAACATCTAAACTATAAGTAACATCTATAACAAGTAACATGAGGTAATGCAACATGAATAACAATTCAGCAAGTTTCAAGACTCTTGATTACCAAAACGGGCCAGGAATTTGTTGACATGCAATCTTTTGTAAGTAGACAATTCTTGGTAGATAGAAATTCTATTTGCTAATCACTTCATTCTAGATATGTATGTTTCAGGTAATTTATTGAGATTTTTGAGGCATTTTCGGTCAAGTCTTTAGCATATTATTTTAGTCTATTTAGATACTATCCTGGGATTTAATCAAACTTTTATTGAAACATTCCAAGTTGCCATCTTTTATCTGCTATTTTGATTTCACTGCAACACGCTTCAAATGAATCATCTTGTGCCAAAACAATCCTTGAACTATCCCTATTGGTAGCTGAATCAACTTGAAAGAGTGAGATGGGAGTTACAGATCTTCGGTTAACGGAAATGTTTTATATGCCAAACTCTAAATAATTTAAAGTGGTGTTTTCCAAACTGGTCCTTGGGTCTGTACTGGTTAATAGGAAAAAAATACTTATCTACCGAAAATCTAGGACAGATGTACGAAAATGTCTCGCCCAAAATGGTGAAAGTATCACCAAGATTAATTTCTGTCTACTCTATTGTGAATTTCCTAACTGAGCCCACTTACAACATTGCTGAAACAAACTCAAAATCTTGGTTGGAAAATTTGTCCTTTCTAAAAATATCTTGCTTATCTAAAGTTATCTTAATCAATTGAGTTTAATTTGGTCCAAATATTTAGGTCAACAAATTCCATGCTCTGATAATTAATAGAAATGCACAAAAACCTGGCAGATGACTATGGTTAGACCACCATTCTAAAACATTTATTTTACTCACTGGTTTTATATAAATTTATGAGCACACAATACTTTTCAGGTCCACTTAAATAATCAGCATGTTTTTTTATGAAAATTTAATCATTTTAAAAAGGAAAAAGCACAAAATCCTGTTTAGAAAAAAGAGAAAACAGGGCACACCTTTTCTCTTCTACAAATTTCTTGTCTTTTCAGAACAGTACTTTTCACAGTAGCTTGTAAAACATTGCTTTTTTTAAATAACCACTTCTTCAAAACACAACTATGATTCCTAATGCTGTTGTGCTTGTATCAAGGTAAAAAATATGCATCAGCCCCAAAATAAAATCTGTTTAGTTTTATTTACACATTCCAGCCTTTGGATGTCTAAGATCCGCTGTAGTGAATTAGTACAGTTGATATTACATTTAATTTTACTTCATATTTTGTACAACCATGACCAAATGCAGAACATTAAGCAGGCTGGCCACCCTGCCAAACTAAAGTAAAAACTAAATAATACTCAGGAAAATAAACTACTAGAAATAACTGGGGTCCAGACTTTCATGACAAACAGTTTTGGACCTTTCTTTTGAGACAGTTTTAGGCCTCTGTAACATATTTATAAAATTTTTAAGGCCTTTTTTTGATTGAGATTAGAGACCAGTTTATCATATTTCAAGAGAAAATTAGATTGATTTTCATTTGAATAATGCTTTTAAAACATAATTTACGTAAGAATTGGCAGATATCTCTCATACAATACATGCCTCAGATATTATTCATGCAAAAGTTTAGACTATATTTCAAGGAATGAACACTTGTAACACAACAGCAAATTTTCTGCTCACAGCTTGGAGAAAAAAAAATTCTAATTTCATTATAATGTTTAATAAACTATATAATGCACAGAAAATATACACCTTTTAAAAATATTCTTCATCAACAAGTAGAGATTTTCCAACTAGCGTATCTGGGCCTCATCCAGACATTTATTTGCGTGGTTCTGAGCAGCCTGTGGATCACTGAATCCAAAGTCGCACACCGGGCAAATGAAGAGTTTGGTACCTTGTCGAGCTCCACCAGCATGCTGGAAAAAAAATTCTTAAGAGCTCCATACTTTTATTTACTACAACTCAGAATTTTAATTTTTTTTCAAAAGCCAACCACTGGCTCAGAAGTTCGAAATATGGTTTAAAGGAACGTTTTAGGAATTACTAGCTGAATTAGCCAGAGTTGCTCAGGTTGAATTGTTAATAATTCATCGTGATATTACTCAATATTATTCCTATGGAGATTTTTAACTTTTTTAGCCCCCTGCAGACCCAGGATAAATCGAACGGGAGTTAATATTTAGCCTATGTGTACTGCAAAATTCTACAGGATGAATGTACCAAATTTAATGTGAATTGGTCGGACATTTTGATCGTATAAATACCCAATGTTATTTCTATGAGGATTTCGAATTATCTGTTGCCCCTGATAATAAAAAAGACCACTTTCTGTGAAAATAATCTTACATTATAAAAATTTACATTCCAACAATAAAGCTATACTTTAAGAATTTACAGAAGGGATGCATAAATGATGATACTGAGCGATTTTCAGCGCAACTGCACCCATCTGCGATTGCGAAGATTCTAAAAACCTCCAGGTCATCTTGAGAGGCAACTCCTGTAGATGTTAACTCTGACGCCATCTGCACAGCCAGACCAGGACAGAGCGCCCCCTAGCAAGTGCTCTGTCCAGGATGTTACACCCAACACAAATAGAAGGGGGGTTAACATGTAGCCTACGTTACCTGCAGGGGTCCAAAGAATAAGTGTACCAAATTTGGTATAGATTGGCCAAACAGTGTAGATTTGTATAGAGAACAGATAGACAGATGCCAACTCTGCTTTATATGTATAGATATGTTTCCAGTAATGCTGCATAATTGACTACTTTTTATAATTATGACATTTTAATCAAGATTAAGGAAACGAGGTAACTACACATAACTATATATTTTTATTTTGTTGCTTTCTTCGTTGCATTAATTCTGCTTTAGGGTACAGTTCTCACAACATAATTCAGCCATTGTTCAATAAAATTTCAATATTCTAAAGCAGTTTAAAGTAGGTTTTCTTTGGCACAGGTCTCTTAATAGGACACAACAAATGCATCTGTCATTTCAATTTAAATGTACACTTATAATGATAAATATATTTTTTATTAGAGCTTCTACAAATAGCTACGTCTCTTTAGATACAATATTTTATACAAATATTTTTAATGATGTAGAAATAGTCAAAGATTCTAGATTAGCTGCTTTGAGTGTTAAATGTATGAAAGTCATGCAAAAGAATATGCAATTCAAAAAATTTTTAAATCAGAAGTAATTTTAAAAATTCAAGTTCTGTTTTTGATACAATGGCTCTTGTAAGGAAATACAGTTTACGGAAAAATACTCTTTTGAATAAAAGGATGCATAAGGATTACGAATGAAAAATTTTCATGTTAAAATTGTACCATTTTTTGTCATATTTTCCATCCAAATACTCAAGTCATCAGCTCATGTGCACTTTCTAATTGTTTTCCTCAATCTCTGCTTTAGATTTTAATATTAATTTTGAAAAAATCCTAGTTAATGCTATGACTTTGGCATGATTTCAGTTTTTTGTCAAAAAGCCATTATGAAACAATAGTGAACCGAAAAGAACGTAAATTTTAATGTGGATAAAAGACTAATTTTAAGAATACTATTATGGTGCCGACTAGGTGAATTTTTTTAAAAAAAGAAAAACAGTCAGTCACCAACTTGATGACTTTTGTTGGCCGTATCATTGAAGTGAAGTTTTCCATAACTTCAATATTTGCCAAAATAAAAGGTGCAAATATGTTAACTGTTCCACCTCCGAAAAGCTCTAGCTAAAATGTTTTAAATGATGTTAACATTCTTCAAGGATCAAGGCACAGTTCTCGCTCTCTAGATCAACACTGGGGACTACTTACCAGCTTTCCAATATAATTTCTTCTTGCTCTCGAGGGCAAATCTCCATCCAATGGTGAGTCTGCATCACTGCAAAAGTAACAGGCTCTTATGAAAAACAGGTCCATTAACCACAAAATATATATACTGTGTTTTTTTAATAAAGTAGATTCTCATTACAATGAAGCTTTCATTATTATAAAACTATTATTTTTCATACAATATTAAGTCAGCATGTCACACCCTTTTAAGAAGTGACACAAAACAAAAAGTTTTACAGAAGGATTTTTAATTTCTTCTCCAGTCACTTAAGGTTATTTTTTGGGTAACCAAGGTGTGGCAGAGTGAAAGATTGATAACTAGGGGAGACTAAAGCAAAAACTGAATCTTGACAACCTCCATTCCCGAAGACATTACAATACAAAGTATTTTCAGTCAAGTTAAAAAGTTGTGCTCAACTCTGTGAAATTGGATCATCCAAATACTATCTTAGAGCTTGAGCAGTCTTTTGCATGAGATAATGAAAATAGAGAGAATGACAGACAAACTGCCCATATTATCTAGACAGCCTGCTGGTATCAATCAGAGGATAGATAGGTATTTTAATTAATGTCGCACAGGAGCAACACAATGGGATATTGGTGACGATCCTGGAACTAACCCGAAGGGAAAGACAGAGGACAACACCATGTAATTTCGAACCTAAGTCAGATCACAGGGTCACACCTGAGCTGGCACCCAACTCTCCAAACTTCTACACCACACCAACATGAGGACATTTGAGGCTACAACAGATTTAACATGCACCAATCCCTTTGCACACGAGTCTCTGGTTGGATTCGAACTTGCAACTCTCCGGTTGCTAATCAGTTACTCTTCCAACTGGGCTACCATGGCCCTATCAATCAGAGGAAGAGTGCTGAAGACAATGGTAACTATTGTGAATCACAAACACAATCATAGTACGAAATCTTTAGAATTTGGAACGACCAAGTGTCTTCTTTCCCAGGCAGTGAAAATTCAGGATACTAACAGAAACAGGTCTCAATGTTTAAAATAATCCTTATTTTTGCTTGAGGTTTCATCAATTTTTGTTTTTTGTAACAGAATTTTTCGGTATTAATATTTTTTTATCAGGGAATGCTGGGTTACATGGACACCATGTTACTGGTGTAGAGCAAGGAAAAAAGATTTCACCTGGACATAAAAACATGGGAGGGTACCCACATGATGGCAGATCAATGCTGAAACCTTCAACAAGACTATCTCAGAAAACATCATTAAAGTCATATACATGAAACTTCTAGCGTGTACAATGACAATTTTCTGATCTTTTAGATAAAAAAATTGATTTAGCACTATGCAATTGTTTTAATAGTTGATGCCACAGGCTGATTCTGACATATTCCAGAATGAAATGTCAAAACAAATGTCTGTCTGGATTTCCATCTCTGATATGCAGTTTGTGGGCTATATAAGGAGAACTCTATTGACTATTATTGTTTATTTTTATAAGAAAAGTGACCTGATTCCAAGTGATCTATTAAATGAGTTTTAAACAATATACAGGTTTACAGTTAAAAGATTTAAAGAAACTGTATTAGGTCTTGCAATTTTACCTAAGAGCAAAATGTTCTTAATGAAACATAAGAATTTTTCTACAGGGTTTCAGATATTATCAGAGCTGTAGTAAAATCAATTTATGGTTATTTGTGTTTGCAATATTTGCACTAGTTGGTGTATTTAAATGCCCTTTAGAAGCAAAGGGGAAATTAATTATTTAGTGGATTGTTGAGCTAATTTCACCACCCAAATGCAATAAGGGCTTGATTTAATATTAAACCTATTGTGATAAGATTGGAAGGGGCCATGGTTTGTGTAGAACTGTTAATCAGTTTTAATAGTATGAATATTAGTGGAACATAGCAAATTACACTCATTGACAAAAGTTAAGCAAGGAGAGGAAAATGTTAATTTCCGGAAGCCAATCTGAATTTTAGAGGCTGCATTTCGCTGGAGAGGTAGATGGAAGTATGCAAATATGTTCTGTAACAGCCAATCAAGGTTTCGTGTCGAGAAATATGCAAAACAGGTAGTCGTAAAAGAAGCCAGCATTGTTGAAGGGTTAGAGGAGTTTCATGTAAGTGCTGATAAAGTGTTTAGATCTTTCGTACAATTAGTTTTCAAGACAGATGTGTTTCTATGGCTTCCAGAAGACGAATGACAGATATTGAGCACTGGCGTTCTGTGGGATGCCTTGAAGCAGGACAATCAATCCCAGATGTTGCTCTTTTCTTCGGCGTTCATCATTCCGTCATTTCACGATTATGGAAACAATTCCAAACAAGCCAAACAGTCGTCCGAAGACCTGTGGCCGGTCGTCCAAAGGTTACAACCCCTGCGGAAGATCGATATATTGCTGTTTTAGCCAACAAAAACGAAGAGCGACCTCCACGTGTGACATCTATGGTTGCAGCGTCCATTGGTAAGACGATATCTGCCACTGTTCGCCGAAGGCTACACATGAATGGACTGTACCCCCGGGTACGAGTTTGTGTTCCTCTATCTGTCCAATCCAGAGGGGCACGATTAAAGTGGTGTCGGCAACATGTGAATTGGACTGTGTCTGATTGGTTCAACGTTATGTTCACGCATGAGTCGAGATTTGCCCTGGAGCTATATGACAAGCATGTAAGGGTCTGGAGAGAACAAGGCACACACAGTCAGCCCCAGAACATCATCGAGCATCACGCATCCGAAGTGGAAGCATCATGGTGTGGGCAGGGACTTCGTTGGGATATCGCACCGACCTGCATATCTATAGACGGGGTTCTGTGACAGCTGTCCAGTATCGGGATGAAGTCCTAGAACCCACTGTGAGATTGTACGCTACAGCAGTTGGTCCTGCTTTCGTTTTAATGGATGATAATGCACGTCCCCATCGAGCCAACATCGTCGACGACTACGGCGGATTGCGCGTATGGATTGGCCGGCGTACTCGCCCGACCTTAATCCCATTGAAAATCTTTGGATTTGAGGATAAGTTCAATTTTGAATCACAGTCAGATGATGTCACACCTGAGCTGGCACCCCACTCTCCAAACTTCCACACCATACAATCATGACAGTCTTTGGTTGGATTGAGTTTCAAACTTGCAACCCTCCTGTTGCTAATCTGCTACTCTTCCACACAGGCTAGTGGCCTCTATCCTATGAAGGATTAGCTAAAATGTCAGTAAGTGGACTACACTGTATGCATATAAATAGCATACTTTATTTACAAGCAGTTTGAAAAAACGAGAATGTAAATTTTTAGGTCATTAGTTCACAAGTCTTTTTAGGTCACTATCTATCCACAAAATCTGTCCTACTGATCACTTAATAATTTCACATAATGTCTTTAAGCAGTTATTAGTATTCATGAAACAAAGTTTTTAATTTTAGGAAGTTTTCGGTACTGAGTCCTCTTAAAATCAAACCATAATAAACCTCTCGTGTGTTCAAATTGTCTTCAATTGTATAATGACATGTTATCATTGGTAAAAGAAAAAGGAAACTAAATTGGACACTCTTCCTGTTTGCAGATTCTTCAAGATGAGAAAACAAATAAACGATAAAATCAAATCTCAACTACAGAATAACTTTCTTCTACTCTAAATCACATTTCCTAGGAATCAGAATTTTAACAGTGCTTTCCGTAGTTTGGCTCCAGTATCCATAGTTTGCAAGTATATGATTATAATCACATTCAAATGAAATTCAACCTATCTATTCTAAATTTGTACAAATTTACTTCTAAAAATTTTACAGGTTTTTTAACGCAGAGTGGCATTGTTATCAATTCTTCCCAGAGATTATATAAAGATATATAAAAACCTACAGACGAGCTTGTAAATCCCGAACCATCTGATTCAACCTTTGAATCTCTACATCAGTTTCATCCTTAAGCTGCTTGGCATGGTTCAAATCTAACTTGTAAACTTCCACCTTTGGAAAAAGATAACCAAATGCAATTAGATTCTGTGATACACAACATTTTTTTGCAATACATTTTATATAATGCATTTTATTATGCATAATGCATACAAATGACAACACACTTGCAAAAGATACCAACAATGATGGAATGATTAAAAACATTCACCTTTCATTGCAGAATCAGTGAATGGCAAAAATCTCATTTGGTAGATTTGCAATATTCTTGCATGAAGTGAGTGTTTCACAGGTACTACATTTAATAATTGCCAATGGTACCAAACAAAATTTCCAGTATTCTTTAAGAAAAAGAAAAATTTACTTCAATGCTATTTTTCATTATTTAAGCCTATAATTAAAATGCATTGAAATGCTTCACTAAAGTCAAGGAAAAGCTTTCAAAGCTTTTTTCTTCTTTTTTCCTTTTTCAAAGCAGGGAGCTTTGAAAAAGGAAGGAATAAGAACAAACAATGTAATGTACAGATAGTGAGTGCTAATGTTTTTGTAAACTAATATTCTAAAGTAAACCGAATGGTGGAATCCTGACAACTTTTCCTACTCTAACATTTAACTATTCTTATACCTGATATTAATTGTATCAATGACTAATTGAATTATCGGCATTACTCAGATTGAATTGGCTATGTTGATTGAAAAAGTGAGCAGACTGATCACTTTTCTTTCATAGAAAAATGTACTGAAAATTTTTTTAACACCGTTTTAGCATTTTTACAGCTTCTACAATTTACATTGGATGCAAATACATATGTATGCTATATCCATCCATGCAATCCATTTCACATACATCACATTCCTGTTGTAAGACAAACTACAAAAGGTTATGCAGAGTTGATTACTAGACATCGATTTTGAATTTTGGAGTGATTATGAATGCTCCTTAAGTTAATTTCTTGAAAAAATTACAAACAGTATATACTACTGCTCTCAAGTTTCCTATCAATATTTTTGACTTGTAACACATTTGCACCAGAGATGTGATATTTTCAAATCACCATCACTACGAGAGCATGACAAATTAAATTTGATACTTATGATTAATTTCTTTTGAAGCTAATACATTTATTCTTGAAAATCCCTTTCAGAGGATTGTGCAATAAAACACCTTTTCTACAGACCTTCAGTACAAAGCAAAAGTAATCGATTACAATTTTTCAAAAAATGGAAAGTCAAATTCAGATTTCTTAAAAAGAAAATCAATGTTTTAATTGAATGCTTCATAGGTAGCAAAGTAGCATAAGAATAGCTTCGAATCATAAAGTAAGGAACCTCGACTTTCTGTCACTGAAGACAAACATTTTTTAATTTTTCAAGTCCTAGTTCGAATATTTTCTGAGTGATGGTTCAAGATTGGCAAAGTTTTATTTAAAATTCGCCTTACTCCAACTGACATGCAATTTTAAATGGAATCTGTATGACATTTTTTCAATTCAAAGATTCAGTTTCTAAATGGAAACCCCACATACCTATTTAGAATAATAAATGCAGTTCCTTGACATTGAGCAGCTTTCAATAAAATCCAATATAATTTAATACTTGAAAAACAACTGTAAGTTTAACTGATTTTAATTGTCTTATAATGGAAACACATGTTAAAATTTTAAAAAAATCTTTGAATTCCAAAGTATGGCTACGTCTTATTTTAAAATGGCTTTATTATAACATTACTTTTTAACTTTTTAAAATTATTTTATTTTAATGTTAATCATCCTAAGTTACATGTCTTTTTTTAAAGGTTTTGCTTTGTTCTTTTTATTTATTTTTACAACACAGAATTCTACTAACCATAACGTATTGAATCAGATTTTAAAGGAAAGTTGGTCAAAATATACACATACAGCTAAGAAATGAACTCTTGTCTTTAGATAGATTTTAATTAATTACTTTGTGCAAACTAACTGCTAAATAATTTATCTGCAACATAAAATAATGGAACAGAAATACAGCAGTAGCAGCTTAACAAACAGAAATGAAATTTCGATCAGTAAAAGAATGCATAATTCTAATGAACACATATTTCAAGCATGTTCTAAATCACACCTTGAAGAAAAAAATTTCAGGCCTCTTTTTATGTTTGGGACTGAATAAGCAAAAGAGTGCAAAGCAATAAGCCGAAATCAGATATTTTAGAATAAGAAGCTTAAAATTCCATATGGCTATGCTGTCCATATTTCCAGTCACTAGACATTTCCATAGCAGTGGCAAACTTAACACATGAATAAAAAAGTTCACCTGCTTTTGAGAACAGGTATGGATTCTGAATCTGTTCAGATCAGTTTTGATTTTCAGAGACTGACCTTTTCCTAAGCATGTACTATGGAATGATTTACTACAGAATTCCATAACAGTGGCAAAGTCAGACACATAACTAAAAAATTTATCTGGCTTTTGAGAACAGGAATGGATTCTAAATGTTTGTTCACAGCTTGCAGTTTGGATGTTAACGATTGACCTTTACCAACACATATTGTATGGAATGCCATTAAACTAAGTGATTTAAACAGGTAAATTTAAAGACATAACAACCACGAAATATCACCTGGCTTTTGAGAACAGGTATGGATTCCGAATCTTTGTTCACGGCTTGCAGTTGGGATGTCAACAGATTGGCCTTTTCTTCACGCTCTGCCAGTTTCTCTTCTAAGTCAAAGAGCTGTGCCGTAAGGTTATCGATCTGTTCCAGGTACTTTTTCTCGTCTTCGGATCGTTCCAAACACATGCTTGGATTCTAAAAAAGAATATTCCCCATGAGAATGTATTTTTGAAAACATGGAGTCCCAAAGGCTTATGATTTTTTTGGGGAAAATTCCTTCAATAGAAAATTAGATAAATAGAATTTCTAACGAAAGAATTTTTGAGAAATGTTAATAAGTTCCGTTTAATAATTTCAATCGAGTTAGACTCTCAAATAAGTTTTTAAGCATTCATCAAAAAAATTAAACATGTCTCGAAATATGTAATAGTTTTTAACTTGATTGTATTGGTATTACTAAAATGGAAAACATCCCCTGGTTATCATTAGAAATGGAAAATAACTTACGCCTTACTTGGTAGTATGTTTTTTAGGTTGAGATTGACCCCCAAATCCTGTCTTGGGGTTAACAGGTGTTTTCCAAGTATTCTAGAATTCCTTCCTTTGTACTTCCAGCTGCTTTTAGGATCGTAGATTTTTATTACACACATTTTCTTTCGACATTGACACAGTCACTAGCAAAATTAAAATCTTCATAGAAAGCAGTGATTATGCAAGATTAGGAGTGGATAGTATCAGCAGGGTTGAAGCCAACAGTCCTAGTAGTCTATTGTATCCTAGCTGTAAAGTGCAATGTACACTCTTATCATCACATGAAAATAATTAATTTATCTGCCAATAATGAAAAGTTGAAATAAGATTTCCTGAGTTTCAGTTAAGGTTGGTGGCAGAAATAGTTCTCTAAATGGGTACTCTCAGTTCTGTTAGTTCCAGCATGACCATTGGTTATAGCACTTTCTGAAGACTCCTTTTCTCTTGTATTGTCTTCAAATCCATCTTGTGGTGGCCTGGCCAAACTGGCTATGAAGTTCTGCCTTGTAACTGTCTTGTCTCCATCATTGTCTTCCTTTAATCAAAAGCAATCTTTTCAGTTTGCAACATCTTCCGTGGTGTTACCGGTATCATCTTTGCTGGTTGGTTCGGTGGAGGATGTATTAGGAAGTTAGTCCGAGCCCCCATGTAATATGGAGTTAGGATGAGCACTCATGTATTGCGAGGACGAGTTGCCCTGTCCTTTGGTTTTGATGAATTGGAGGAGTTCTCATCATTTTAAACAATTTTGATTGAGATTTAACAATTTAGAGATGAAACTATATACAATGAAAATGAAAACAATTAGGTAATTGCCAGTTCCTGCAAACTACATCCTCTCCTCTTCCTCTGATTCTGTTCCTTCTCCTGCGTAGGTGCTTTTGCCTGAAGCGCTGGTTTGATCCTCATTGGTTACTCTTGTCCAATGGTTGGCCTGCTGACAGGAATTACGTTGCTGCAGGGGTCTCGATTCAGTAGATGATGAAATTAATGCTCTGGTTGTGTATTCCTTATTTCACATGGCTGAAGCAAGAGTCTTCTTGATTGCGTATGCCTGATGTGATATTTATGTACACCTGTGCATCGAATTTATGGATATTCCAAAGTAACACAAGTAAAATGAATTGAGAACCCCATAAGCTTGACATTTTCCTTCTAATCCAGGTCTTTTCTTATATCAATGATATTTGACTGTGGTCAAGTTTCACATACCTTGGTATTGCAATAAAATATACAGTGCTATTTAGAAAAAAGAGGACTAAAAAGTTTTAAGGCTAAAAAAAACAAATGGAAAAATCAGGTCTTCATCGACCAATGGGAATCCTGATGGTTACTGATCCTATTTATTAAAAGATTCAGAAAGATTACCCAATCATATATTATAAGAAATATTACCAGCATCCGTATATTATCTTGAAGACAATTATTTACTTTATTACTTTAATAACTTTTTGTATAAGATGTAGACACATAGGGATAAAACTATGAAGGTGATTCAAAACGCATGTTAGAATAATAACATTTATAGCTGTATCATAGAAACAAGCATTTAGTTCAAATTGGATGTTTGACATTACAAGGCATTATGTATGAATAAGTAAATATATGGTGCAGGTTTAAGCAGAAAAATTGGCAGATTATCAGGGCAGCCACAGCAATAGCAGCATTAATTCTTAAAAATAATAGTGAAAACAGACTCCTCCAAAAGACAAATAGTAGCCCAAAGATGTTAGAAAAAGAATAAATAGATCAGACTCCCTCACCCCTCCTTGTTTTGTTGCACTGCAGTTAAAGTATTGTGGCTCAGTAGCACTCAAGCTAGATAGAAGTGCTGTCATCCAATATTTTAAGATGTTAAAACTTCAGCATTGAGCAGTCATTACGATTTCAAATATAATTAAAATTTTGCTTTCAAAACTGAAGTTGGATATGCATGGGGGAATGTACAAGTGCTGAAGTCATTTCTACAGTTTTGTACCATTTTCAGAACAAAAATTCAGATTACTTTTTAATAGTACAGAAAAGTTAATTAGGCATTCTAAAATTGCATTGAAATAAGGGGTGATTCTATCGAAAAATAAAAATTATTGCTTGATTCTATTACTCCTTTAACACCCTTGGGACAGAAACTTTTGGAGCTTATTGCATAGTATTTATTGAGAGGTTTTGCAAAATGCTACAAAGGTTGAAATATAGTAACAAAAGGTCGTTTATGGCAGCCCTATTGTTGGCAAGAATGAATGTTGAATAAAAGCAGCAAGCGAAACTTCATTTGAATTAAATATTCATTGGTTGTTTTGGGGTTTTATGACGCAAGGATCATATTTGTCCAAGCTGCACCAAATACAAGACAATGCCAAGTAAAAAAGCCTTCACAGGGAAAAAAGGATTGGGGAATAAAATAAATGAGAGCACAAAAAGATCGTTAGGGTATCCTGGAAGTACGATTCCTGTATTTACTAATAACAGTAAACCCCATGGGAAAAGTAAGGATCACCTTGGGTCCGTGAAGCCCATACACACCTAAGGAAGATGTGCCCCTGAGGGCCACTAGGTAACAGGAACAGTTACATGACATGTCAGTTTGTTCATGGAGACAGACTAGATAACTAACGTTTACTAGGCAGTTCTTAAGAATTACAATGCATTTAATTCATTAAATCAGTTATTATATTATTGTATTATACAGCATTTTTAATTAAGTACAAGCTTCATTTGAGGAACTGGTATCAATGCCTGCATTTGCAAAGCCCTAGTAGTTAATTAGAATTATTTTATTCAGAAAATCAATTCTTACGTTTCTATCAAATTGTGCATAATTTTCAGTTAAGATACAGATACTTTTTGTGTTGATAAATCGATTCCTAATGACTGCTGACACACCTCAAGAAGATGTGCCCCCGATGGCAATATTCATTGGCATGAACCCGCTTTAGTAAAAACAAGTAAAAGAATTGAACCTTTCCATCCTGGACTTTGGACTGTACCTGAAGAAGCCTTGACACTTTGTCATACTTAGACTGCAGGACACAGAGAAGTTTCCTTGTCTCTCCATGTTTGATGCTAAAATTAGATAGACAGATTAGATAAAAACAATAAACACATCTATTCACATATGCATAAAGTAGGCTGATTTAATACTAACCCTTTGATATATTGAGATTCTTGCAAGATAAGAAAAAAGCATGATATATCATGGGGAGCAATATATCAGGTGAGAAAAAATATTTAGAATCAAATAAGATAAATTATACTCTGCTATTATTTACTAGTACCAAATATGGTAACTAAATATGGCAGAATAAAATTCTTAAATAAAGTTCTGAAAATAAAATTATTTCTTATCCACTTTAGTCAGACAAATATTTTTGCCAATTTAGTTTAGCAGCTTTCTCTGGGGACTGGCTTGTAACTTTGTTCTCACACTGGATCAAAACACTTTCAGGGAAAATAGTTCTGAACCTCAGACTAGAGTGAGGGATTCCAAAAATCAAAAGCCAAGTAAAAGAGTGAATAAACGATATACTGAGGCATGATATAATAAGGTTTATTGTACTGTGTGAAAAATCATTAAAAAAAAAAGATTATATCAAAATGGCAAACATTTTTATTCCTAGAATGTAAAAGCATATCACAAAGTGTGAGAAACGTTTTGAAGTTTGTTTCAGTAGCACATATTTTGCTTTTAAAAATTCAATTTTATTCTTGACAGATTTTACTACAGTCAAATATAAATCAGCAAAAACGTAAATTAAAACCAAAAATATTTTATTAATTTTAAGAGAAATGGTATTCACATAAAATTATTACTTTTTTAAAATAAAATTCACAATTTTGCTGGAAACATGATTCAGGTAGACGAGAGAAAAAGGATTATAATGAACAGTAGATTTTAAAGCAAAGCAAAATTTGTCATGCTTTTCCCTACTGAATGGGACCCTATTTGAATTAGGAATTACTGTTAGGTAACTTTAGAAAACCATCTGGCATGGCTTTACAAAATCTGCATTAAGTAAATTTTGGTATTTGTTTTGGATAAAGTTTCACTGATCACACACACAATAAGTCTTGATCAAGTGCAAACATTTGATATCTATACAAAGAGAAAAAAAATCATTTCCAAAATTTATTTGATCAAAGAACATTCATCCTGTTCCACATTCTTTCAATTTCAATATTAAACCTAAAGAGTGAAAGATAAAAAGTCTAAATTTCCTACTTTAATCAATGATTTATTTAAAATATCAACAGAACAACCCTTGTTATGTCGTGCATTGCTCTTTTATGGTTCCCAAATCAATTTTCATTTTGTGAAAGTAAAGGAAATCTCAATCCATCTATTTAGAACTAAAAGTTCACTTGTTTCAAGCAGTTGTCTTAAATTTAATTGGATTTGGAAGAAAGATTTGGGTGTCTCAAAGTGTGGACGAGAAGGAATTTATATTCAAAAATATTCTACCCGATTTAATTTCATATTAAAATATTGATTTTGTATTCAACATGTAGTTTTAATCAAAAATTGTAAGGTTATGTATAATTTATGCCTTCCATATAAAATGAGCAAAAATAAGAAACACTTGTGGCCACATGGTGACAGATTTTAGTGAAATTTGAAACAGGGTTTCAATTTATGCATAAATAAAAATGTCCAAAGCATTTTGATAGTTTCAGGCATTTAAAGAACTTGCAGCTTTGAAGAGCAATTGTGCAATCATTTAATGCATGTGTGAATTTGTTTCTCAAAAACTATTTAACTTAGGACTTTTGTAATCAGTGAAACTTTTTCTTTTAATCTATTTGGTAATAAGAATTTTCAATTATACAAAAAATGAAAAATTGTCAATTTTGACATAATTAAACACATTTCATGGGATACAGGAATTTAAAGATATTGTTGAAATTCATGCCAATTAGTGTCACATATAGTAAATCAATTGTCTATGTTTGAACTTTTATTTCTTTCGCCTTCAAAATAGTTTAGACAAATTACAAAATGACAATTTCGCCCTCTGAATATAAATAAAAACTCAATATGGCAAAGCTCTGACGAGGATGATATTGTACAGGAATGCAGTCAATGCATGTCTGATGCTTATATAAAAATTTCAGGACTGCCTTTTGAGTCTTAAAGTAACAGAATTAAAATCAAAATCCAATTTTTTGGCACAATTTAGCAAATTTACTAAAACATTGAATCAATGATGTTTTAAACTTCTGGAAGCTTCTTTTAATTTACACAGAATCAACATTTTTTATTTTTGAACTTCACCTTCATCAGTGCTGATATTAGTAGTATCATTTTTTCCTAAACACTGGCATCAAACTTGTAAAATTTTTGAACTATTGAAATAATATTATCATTATTGAAATAATTCAGCGGCTATCTAATAAGAACTCAATATCCTTCCACTAATGTAAGCAAATTCTTTCAAAGCAGGTTTTAATGGCACAATTCACTACATATATACAATATTAACATGAATATAATTTTTATTACAAAGGAGAAATATATTAAATTATAGTCTCAAAAGTTTTTGATGAAAAAATAAAGTGAAAAATTGCTTAGACTGGCTGCTTTCACTGTAAACATTGGTCATAAAAAATAGGATGTTACTTAAAAAAACCTAAATATTGAAATTAAGAAGTAATACAAAATAGTATAACATTCTGTTTATGGGTCCATTGGCTCTTCCAATAACCTAAAAAATTGTTTATAGAATAATGAATTTTTATCTGTATAGGCACTATTTTTTGGGGAATAACTTTTAAATGAAAATTTTGTATTAATTTTTTACATATTGCTTACTTAATTAATGACAAATAATTGTCCTCAGATTGCTCTGAAAATTTGGGCTCTTTAGACCAAGTGATTTGCTCTATTTCTTTTGCATTTCATTTTGACATCAGAAGATAAGTAAACAAGCAGAACAGCCGAAATTGGAGATCAGAAAATTCAAGGTTATTTCATGAGCAACCTTTCTAACCCAATACTGCAATGGTTTAGAGTGGAGAAATTATTGGATCTTTTATTCCAGGATGCTAGTGAAAGTGACGTCACTGTCAAATATGAACGATTTTGTGCCATGTTGCAGAATTTCTTTGTCTGAAATGAATCAACGAACAATTTACAACACATGTGGTTTAAACAAGATGAAGCAATATGTTATACAGATCATGCAACAATGCAAATTTTAAAGGACACATTTCTTGGTAATGTCGAAATCTGGTGATGTTGATTGCTCACTTGTGTCTCTGATTTGACCACACTGGATTTTTCTACATGGCTACTTAAAGGAACGAATCTATGCTAATCAATAGACAACAATTCAACAGTTTAAGCAAAGCATTCTCTAAAGAAATTTAACAAAATATGCTTAAAAGTAATGGAACCTGTGGTCGAATGAGACCATGTTTGCATCACTGCCAGAGGTGGTCATTTCATCGGTGTCATATTCCATGTTTCCGGAGAATGTTACAGATGAAGTGGTCATTCATGAATAAACCATGCATTTTCTGATCACGAAAATTCTGGGTTTTTTTGCTTATGTATCAACTAATGTCGAAATGAAGCACAAAGAAATCAAACAAATCATGTGGTCAAAAAAGCTGTATTTGCAACGATACAAAAGGCAGACATTTTCATTGAGAAAACAAGATGCAATAAAAAATGTTTTGTTTAAAAGTTAATTTCAAAACAAAATGGTGCCCTTACATAATAAACACCCTGTACTGAGAAAAAGATGGCATGCCTACAAAATCTGATTACAAAATAATTTTAACTTTCCCAATGGCCTTGAAAAATAATTCAGTCTAAAAGATCTTGAGGGGTGTTTGAGAGTCGTAATCCACCCTCTCTGCCTCAGGAAGTTGATAATCATTAATGCTTCTCTAGTTAGGTGGTGACAGACCCAATTGATTGATAATTACCAACTTCTTTGACTATTTAAAATATCTTTACCTTTCTCCCTCAGTTGCATGTTCTTTCAATAAAACTTCAGTTTCCAAGTCACAAATTTTCATCTTTAAACTCTGCATTTCAGAGTCTGATCTTTCTTTATCTTGATTTTCTTTATCTTGATACTCTTTCAGTTGATGCTCCAGACTAATGCATCTGAGTAAGAAAGACTGACAATGAAATAGGATATCTGTTTAGAAAGTCATTTTCACTAGACCTAGTAAATAGCACTCATCAACACACCTTTTAGCATTTTAAAAATTGTTCTGATGTATATTTGTGATTCTGCCTTATCAGCCAGCCATTGTTTGAAAGGTACGGCACAATCTTACACACAACCGTGCATCTGTCAAAATTTGGCATCATTAACCATTCATTTAGCTATTTTCATGTTTTTGAAAAATATTGATGGCAATATTGAATACTATTGAAAGAATTAGATGCTACATTTGAACCCAGATAATTGCACAAAATTATGAAATCCGAGTACATATTCCGGAGTGATTCAATCTCTCCAAAACACTTTAATTTACATAGATTAAGTTAGCTTCAACATTTATTTTCGTAACATCAGGAACATCTGGGGGTGTGCCCCTTCTGAATACATCCTTGGAGTCATTCAATGTCAGAGATTTCCTTTATGGTACTTTAGGAGTGGTATCTCTGTGACTGAAGTATTGTGCCATTGTATGGACATCCCTAATTATCTTTTCTGTAATGTTTATATCCCAGTAAAATCGTTCTCCTTGCTCTTCATTAAAACTACCAGAGAGTAATCTTAATTAACCATGGGAAAGTAAGATGCACAACTGCATTCTATCTTTAAACAAATGAAAAATTCAGGCCCTTTTCTTGTCTCTTCCAAGACTAATTCACATTTAGATAGACTACATTTAATATAAGATTAACCTGCGAATGCATTGATAAAAAATTTTCATAAGTGCTAGGGTTGGATTTTAGACCCAATCTTTAAAAAAATCCAATTCTAGTTAGGCTTTGTGCCCTTTTCATAACATTTGATAACAGGGTATGACGATTTAAATCAGCTTGATTTAAATCAAGTGATTTTAATTAAAAAAGCATCGATTTAAATTTCATTCTCCTTTCTCCAATATTAAATTTATAAAAATTGAAAATGAAATAATTATGAATTAATATTATTTAATTCAAAGTAAGAACTTTGTTTGAACGGTTCACCCCCAAAATTATATACTGAAAATCATCCTCCCTTTGAAGACACTAAATAACAGTATTTATTGATAAGAATCATAATTACCAGACAAGTATGTATTTCCGTCGAGTTATTGACCAAACACGTGTTACAAGCCTGTTCATCAACATGGGTTTTAAACATTCCATGTTTCTAATTCTGAACTATATTTCTCCATGATGGGTGAAGATGCTCAAAACATATTCACTCACATACACACAAATTGTGAAAATTGTGGTAACTTGCATTATTTTTTAAAATGCTCTAGTTATAACCCTTCAGGCGGCCAACCCGAGATATTTCGTAAACCAAAATGCAAGCTTAAGTGTCAACCCCGAGATATCTCGTAAACCAAAATGTAAGCTTAAGTGTCAACCCCGAAAATCTTTGAATGGTCACTTTTCCTGCCCCTCGACCACCCGTGTCCTTTAATGAGAGGGCGTGGCTGGAAACTCTTAGTGCGAGGGGTCTTGATGGGAACGGACGATACTGAAAAGGTACTTCCTCACAATGTATTGCCTTTGGCGTGTTTCAAAGAGTATAACAGGGTATTCCTGTCTTTCTTAAATTACACTTTGGAAGCGTCTACCTTCGGGTTCTTCGGGAAAATGAAGTCGAATTGAAAATTTGGAATCACAATCTTGAGTTTCAAAACATTTCAAATTGTTTCATCTGAAGTACTATTAAAAGTTTACGAAACAAAAATGAAAACTTAAAGCAATTAACAACACGAAGTGACATGAATTCTGAGAAAAAGTTTGGAAATTAAAAAATTAAAGTTATGATTTTTACTGCAGTCAAAACTACATGATATACTTTTTAAACTATGCACAATTGTTTAATTTAATATATCAGTACGTAATAAACACTTAACGAAGTACGATAATTGGAAGAGTTCGAATAGGTTTGGTGAAATGGGCAACCTGGGGGCCATCGATGCGATAAATAATTTGAAAATTTCAAAAGCTCTAGCTTCGTCCTTTCTCTCAAATATTAATTATCAATGGATAATCAACCCTTTGAAAATCATACTAAATAAATTCTGCAAAAAAAAAAGAAACTGGGTAAAAACCTTTCTCCTCGTATGAATGTAATTTGCAAAAACAAAATTTAGTTTTTAAGGGGTCATGCGCACTTGTATGTCTCCTCTAGAGCACCTCCTAGATATTACACTATCAAATTGTAGAATATATAGTCTTAATATGCCTAGAACATCAATAGACCAAGTTTTTACCATTTGAAGGTGATACATCCCCCTACCCTAAAATTACTAATCTTTACCAGCATTTGTACAAAATACATATAGAAATTACTTTGAATTTATTTTTAAGAAAGGAAATGTTTCATTAACTCACATTCTTGAATGTCTTAAAGAGCAATTTAATCAAGATATGCAGGTATTTAATTAACGTCGCACTGGAGCAGAACAATGGGTTATTGGTGGCGGTCCGGGATCAAACCCAAATGGAAAGATCCAAGGACAATTCGTAATTTTGAATTGTACCTAGAGATTCCTTCTGTAAAACCAAAAGTAATGGTAATTAATTAACGTCGCACTGGAGCAACACAACGGGCTATTGGCTCAGGTGACGAGGTCAACACCTGAGCTGGCACACGACTCTCCAAACTTCCACACCACGCCAACATGAGGACATTTGAGGCCACAACAGATTTAAGGTGCACCAGCCCCCTCTATACACAACGGTGTTTGGTTGGATTCGATAACACAACACTCCGGTTGCTAAACCGTTACTCATCCAACCGGGCTACCGCGGCACGAATTTATTCAAGGAACACATGTATGTGCAGTCAAAACTGAATTCGGTGGATGGGATACAGAATGACATATTCAGAATCCAATACAACCTTTACTAGCAGAACATATTTTATTTGTCGTATTTTAAGCGTTACGGGTTAAAATCGAAGTAATCTAAACTACTTGAGAACCAGATTGCTTATGCATGGCCTTTGTTATGCTGTTCTTTTTGCTTTATCATGTGCTTAACTTTGCTAATTCTTATTTCACATTTTAATCTTTGAAAATTTATCCTGTTATATTTCCAAATACATTAATGTTATTAACCATAAATATTGATGGAAAACATAAATAAAAACAATCTAGAAACTACACTGTGATTTTCGTGTCTCATGACCATCAAGTTTAAATTTGTATGGGCAAGAAATTAATTAAAATCATAAAAATTCAATTTAAATATAAAAAAAATCTGATTTGAATCAAATAAATCCGATTTTTATTATATTTTTTAAAAAATCATGATTTTTTGCATACCCTGTTTGATACAATGATCAATAGTTTGGGTTTACATAACTAGAGACTCCCCCTATTTTGCACCCAATTTATTCTTATTTCTAAAGTAGTACACATCAATGAAAGTAAGCAAATGAACTGGTTCTTTTTCAAGGCTTTATCCAACTAAAAAGAGCAAGACAGTGGAAGTAGGAAGGGCAGATTTTTTTATCCTCCCCATAAGTTGGTTGGTTTTATTGTGCAAGGGCCATATTTGGCCAAGTTGCCCAAAACATGAGAGGAAAAAAGCAAAGGGATAGGCGAGGGTAAAACAGAAAGGAGAATGGTAACTCAGGGTTGTGATGCCCATACACACCTAAAGATGTGCCTCTGAGGGCAATCCTCCCTATAGGCACAAAGAATATTAAGAATTCCCATCCAATATAGGTCTTTCCCTACACATGTAAAATCAATGAAATTAGTTCCAGATCCAGTGTTATTGATATTGATTTTAGTAGACATAAGGAAAACCTATTATTGGATAGGAATTCTTAAAAATCTCCAAATTACGTGTCACTGATCCCTATTTTTGAATGCAGACAAAACAAAATATGTAGTGTTCTCGTAGAAACCAGTCATTCAAAAAGTTTTAAGGACTTTATAGCAAATTTGAAGGCTTTTGTTTTTAAAAACTAAAATGAAAAATCGGGTCTATTTAAGGTCCTTGGGAACACTGAAATATTGCAGATTCTGGAGTGAAACTGTCCTTGTAAGACTACAAAAATTAGCTTCATATGCATTGAATGAGTGATAATTTATACCCTTTTGGGTTGAAGCAAGCATGTTTTAAATGCAAATTTAATAATAATATTAATATGTAAATTAAAGGGCACTTTTTCAAAATAACATGAAAATAGCTTATCACATGGTTAACACTCAAATTTTGATGGATGACCAATTGAATAAGCATGTAAGCAGGTGGCTGTCTACATATCTCTCTCCAAAACTACAACTGATAAAGAGGAAAACTGGTACCAAATTTGGAATCAGCTTCCCAAAAATACTCTAGACTAGGTCTAACCCCTCAGGTCACAAAAATGTGCAATTCAGAGTATGTTACTACAACAAAATATAAGGTATGCTGTGTAACAAAAACTCTTATAGAATCAATCCAAAAACAAGTCTAATTTCAAAGGTACCAGAAATTTTTTGCTGTTGGTTTGTATAATCATTGACTGCAATAAATATGATCATGTCGTTCACTCACTTGGATTTCAGAGCATCATTTTCAGTGTGTTCTAATTCATAGGCTGCATTCAGAAAATCTTTCTCATGGGCACTTTCCTTCAGAGCTACAAGCTGAAAGAGCAATAATATATTAACAACAGTAGAGCCAAACATTTTATAGTCATACAGTTTTGAACTCATTAGATTAGGTGGAATGTGAACAATATATTCCCACAAGTGGTGACTTTGGTGTATGGCAGCCCTTTCTCCAGGCAAGTTCGCAAGATTTGTTATCATAATTTTAAACATATTCAATTTTCTATAATATCCAATTGGTTAATTTACAAAATAAAATCCCATCTGCATTATCCTTAGATCTCATCAAGTTGCAAAGTTTCCATTTCCATACAGTAAAACCTGAGTTTTGCCAGAAAACTTACAATTGTGATAGTAGGTTGGAATAGTGACAAAGGTAGCACTAAAAAATTATCATGAGTTTATTGTGATGAGAGCAATTTGGCATTTTAAGAGCACATTTGAATCACATCCACTGATAACCAACGTAGTATAACAAGTTGTTACTCGATTTACGGGCACTTTCCAGCATGACAGCAAATTAGACAAAGAATTTTGAGAGAACTTCAATCTACAAAAAAATTCAGTTGAGAATTGTTGCCCTTATATTTATATACTATACACTGTATTTGTGAGTTAACTATTATAATGTAGGTAGCCTCTCCCAGTACCATAAGAAAAAAAATTTATGACTGTATACACAAGTTTAAGTTAACACATAGATCAGTGCTAATTCCCCTCAATCAAAGAAATCCTATTGAGAATGCCAGATCTAAGGTCTAAACCCCATTTTGGGGTAAAAATTTTGATTAGCAGAAATTGGCAGTTTAACACTTGGATAGGTGTTATGGACAGTATAAGGTATTATTAAAGGAAAGCAAATTGGATTCATCAACAAAATGGCCAACACTTTGTTCTGTGTTTAACTACAGTACTCTAACTAAGAATTCTCAAATAGTAGTAATTATATAGGTAATGTACCCAAGATAGGTACAGAATTCATGAAATTTATTCGTGTGATGAAACTTTGCTAATCAGCTTTCGGAATCGCTAATTGGATAAAGAATTGCAATGTAAATGTACAGCTGTCTTCATGGCAGCTGCATTTTCATTGTGAAACTCAAAGTACCACATTATCTTATTTACTTCTTCATTCAATTTGATTAATTGCTGAAAAAATTTAGCTTTAACTTCATTTTTATGTGCTAGCAACAATGTTTTATTTATGTGTAACATGTTGGAAGATTAATTCAAACTTACTCAAAATTGTGTGTGAGTGTCAACTATAAATATTTAGTCATTAAAATTGTGTAATTTGTTTTCCTTGTTTCCAACTTCCAAGAATAAAAATGCTTTTGAACTTTTTGTTAATTTATTATGCATAAAAGAAAAAAGACAATGCTTTTCACTTTATGCTGGCACATAAATACTGACTAAAATAAAAGTAACCTGATTTATTGATTTGTCAAGGGGATTGAGTAAAATTTTCTTAACTCATTATGTTAAATACCTTAAAAGAAACTGCTCTATTTCTTAGATTGAATTAAAATTTATTATTAAAACTCTGCCATGTGCATTAAAATGAAACTTTGGAATAAAGTCTACAGTAGTCATTTGACAAGTATAGAAGAGGTAATTTGTTTTAGATTCGAGCGTCATCAGAAATGTGAACGATATCATGTGATTCAGAGAAGAGATGGTAGTAGCCAATTACAGAGAGTTTTACAAAGATTATTGTGTTAATTGCAGAGATAGGTCATTCCATGCAAAATGAACAAATTGGCTGTGGCTGATATACTACTGATTCTAATGAAAATCAGTTTAAAATAGGTCGTGTAGTAATGAGCAACTGCAAAATAATAGGTTTCAGAAATCTATATTTTGTTAATTACTGACATTTAACGTTCAAGGTCACCAATTTAGATTATTAGCAGCACAAGTGGCCAGTTTGCGACTATTTCAATAATTTATTGACTCAAATTTAAAACTTTTATATAGTTATTCTTCATAGAAAGGCCACTTAGGAGAAGTCAGAATATAATTTAATGGCAGTCACTGCTGAATCTGAGAAAGACGAAAATAGAAAATTTCGACAATTTGCTTCAAATTTCAAATTGACCTGGTATCTCTAGAAATGGAAAGACAATATTAAAAATTATTCTTAATGAGAGAAGAGCTTTTTATAAAAAATAGCATGGAGTAATTTAGTGTGTGATTGTATTTCTTAGTAAAGAAAAAAAACATTTAAAAAATAAAATTATGGAAAAATGCGATTTTTCCATAATTTTTCATAATACATATTAACCGTGAAGGAAAACTCCGAAAACATAAAAACTTTCAACATTAGAGACCAAGTTGTCTATTATATGTCCTGAAGTATTATAATTATTATTGCATTGTTGTATTTTTCTTATTTTTGCCCCATGAATATTTTAAACTAGATGTAAATTTGACTTTTTTTATTGCAGCTGAAGCTTTTTAATGGTAATTTGATGTTTTGACCTTATAATTTACTTCCTAAGTAAAAAATAATTTGGTATTTCATTATTCATTTGGGGTTTCATTGTTTTCATTTCACTGTTGCCATTTGAAATGCACATATGCATAGAATGGGAAGGGAGCGTTATGATTGGTGATAATAAATATCGCCAGTAGCGGCAATAGTTTTGGAATACGGTAATCCATCTTAGTCCTATTCAAATCGGCGTTTGGCAACAAAACTCAGTCACCAATTTTGCGACGGCAATACATGTTTTTTAGTGTTACTGATTTTGTTACTGTTGCTTTAGGACTCAAAATACAATCCTGAAACGTTTTTCAAGTAATAGACATATTACAAACTATACTCACCTAAAATATAGTTTTCTTCAGAGCTTTCCTTCATTTGATTTGGTATGCCTACTTTAAGTGGAAAATCTTCATTTTATGATTTTCCTTTGCTATTTTGAAGATGAAGAAAATAAAAGCCGACTTCCAAACTTCAGCAATAGTTTTATCATACCTAACACTGTAACTGGCATAAATTTCAACAATGCCTTTAACTTCCTTTAACCCATAGAAATATTTTTAATTTTATCAGAATCGACAATTTTCTATTTTTCGCTACTAATTTGTAGTTTAAAATTGTTATTTCCAAACAGACAAAAAAAGTTTTCATAGATTACAAGAACATGAAATATTTTTGTCTACATTAAATAGCTTTTGAGAAACTGACCTTCAAACATGCACCATTAAGAATGTTTACAACTGCTCTTCAAAGTTGCTTAAGTCCTTAAACTGCCTGAAAAATATTTCATTTTGAGCCAAAATAATATCGTTATTTATGCTTAAACTAAACCCCTGTCCAAATTTTATGAAAATCCGTCACAATACAGCCACAGGTTTTCCTGATTTTTGCTCCTTTCACATGGAATAACCCAGATGCTAATCTAAGGCTGACCATGCCAGTAATAAGATAACTGATTCTCAGTAATGATTATGTTGAATTTCAGGAATAAAATTACTTTTTAAAAATTAACATTTAAACATAATTTATAGTTAATTGAGCCCTAACACTAGAAAGACAGGAAGTTACCTAATACCTAGAAAGACGGAGAAGGCCAGTGTGGCCCCATCTCTACTATTATAAAAGGAAGTGTTTGTGTGTGGTGTCCAGATGAATCTATAGCCTTTACAGCCATGAAATTCGGCACAGATAGTCCTAAAGGTGACTGAATGTCCCTCAAAGCCTGAATTTTAAAAATTAATCTAGAAAATCTTTAATTTACATTTCATGCTGTGCGTGTAGCCCCTCCTCCACTATGACGTATCTGTGCAGACTGATCTGACAGATACTTATCGTGCATGCTATCCTCTTCACTAAAAACACCCCTCCTGACAATGAAATGATGGTGTAGTGGGTAAAGGCGACGTACTGAAGTGGCAGTTAGAGCTTTGGAGGGAGACTTTTGGAGGACTCGATCTCATTAAACCGTGTTTCTCCCATGGTCAACTGTATGTGGGTTGTTCAAGAGTTGGAAAAGCCGAGAATTTTACATCCTATCTCTAAATGGAAGAACATTCAACATAGTGTATCATGAAGCCTCTAAGCAAGACTCAGTGAGGTGGAAGGAATGAGGCGACATGCCCGTGTCATGTCACGTGGTGATGGGATTCATTCCCTTAAAATTATTGTTTTTCTCTTTAATGTTTTCAGAATCAGTGAGGACAAACAAGAATGATGTCACAAGAAATGCCGTGCACGTACTGCTAGTGTTCTTATAAAGTGCTGGATCAAATTAGATTATTTTAGGTAACAGATGATTCATTATTACTGAAATTAAAATTTTATATCACACTAGCCTGTTTTTATGCCTTCTGGAATAAATATACGTAACTCATAATATATATATATTTAGAAAACCTCTTTCATTACTATACAGACCAGTTTGAGCAAAACATGTAATTCAATTCTTTAAGCCCCTCTTAAGTGAAATTCAGTTTGTTACTAGTGTCATTGAAAAGTGAAATATGATTGCACAATGAACTTCTTAATGAGATTTTTCATCTCCGAGAAGTTCCCATGCATACATCAGTTCGGAAATTTAGTCTCATCTAACTAATTTTAGCCTTCTTGACCAATAAAATCATTACTGGGATCTTTTTAACTGATGTGGTTATTTAGTCATTATGTGTGTGGAAGAGTTAAGTCAAGTGTTGAGTAAGACCAGAGAAAGTCAAGCCAAAAAAGTGCTAACTAGCGCTCAACAAGAAAATAAACAGAACGAACATTCTGACCCCGGACCCAATTTTTTCCACCCCCTTCCGAGTAGGTTCAAGGGGAAGGATGCAGCTACAGAGTCAGCCTTGATGGAACGCTGAAAGAGGTTGGTAATAGAAAACAGACTTTGGCAAACTGCCTTCTTTCAGATTGCAAAGATAAGAGCCAACCAACACAGCTAAGGGATGACCAGGGTTTTAACTATTGGTCCTCTTCCCATCTCTCTTACGGTAAAAATCACAATCAGTGCCACACTAACCCCTGGAAATGTGTGGCATACCCTTTGTATACAGATAAAATTATAGTTATAGAGGAGTAAAATAAAACATATTAGTTTGTATTCATAAATTACATATATCAACGAATACAAAATGACAAACAATTAAACAAATCTTATAACCCATATAGCACATAGCTTCCTTATCAGTACAGCAGAAATGTAATCTAGCTAGACTAGAAGTTAGTTAAACTAAAATTTGAACAAGTTTCTTATTAACACTCTAAAAATATTTCATAAGAAATTCTATATAAAAATTTAATTCCAGACATTCTCAGGCAATTTGAATTTTAAAAAATCACAGCAAATTACAATTACAATATACAATTATTTTAATTGCAAAACAATCCCCATTTTTTGATTAAAGTTTGTATTTTACAACATAATGAAAGTATAGAAGTTAAACTAGGAAGACATCCAATACTTCTGGATAAAAATGTAACATAAAAATGTACCTTTAGGTTTTGTTCTTCTAGTTTCAGCTTCAGCTCTATAATAGTTTGTTCAGCTTCTTCTAAGCGCAAAGCAACGGTTTCAACTCTTCTACTATCCTAATTTTAAAATATAATGAAAAATATATTTGAAACAAGCAACTGGAGTATCTATAATGTATATCATGCTTGAATACAAGACATGACTGAATTTTAACTAGATAATTTTATTAGAGGAATTAGTTTGCAGACGTGTGTTGAATGGTAACTTCCGTTACAGCAGGTAGCTCACAGAAACATACTTTCATACAATATGTTAAGTAGGGTGCAATTGAAGAGAGCTTGGGAAAGTATTAATACTGAGACAACAATATTGAAATGATAGGAAATGTGAGAAAGAGGCAAAAATATAAAACCTAAAGGATTTAAGGTGAATACAAGGGGAAAGGTTTTAGGCATGACATATATACCCCTCATCGAAAATTTATTTGTTGTTTGGCAATGATTAGGCATGAAGCATCACTTGACTTCACTGGTGATTTAAACAATCCGCTGGAAAGTAAACAAATCTTTTCATTGGTGGATTAAATTTGTGTTTTAAATAAGTTTCACCATGGAGTATTCATAACAATGGATAGTAGTTTTTATGGCACAAGGGCCAAGATCTGGCCAAACACAAAGAATACATTCAAAATATTCATAATGAAGGCATATCAATGAGCAAATGTATCCTTAAAGGAAAAAACTGTGTAGTGAAGAGAAAACAGAAAGTAAATTTAGAATACAAAAGGTGTTTACCTGGCAACCAAATTCTAAAAAAAAATTGCAGACCGTTTTGAGATGCTCTTTTTTAAACTAGTGTCTGATGACGTCATCAGATGCAGCATCACAAATTAGCATATTATATTCTAATGCAGCATTATTTTTGTCACATGCTAATTTCATGCAAATAGTTTTTTTTGACATAGAATATGTCTTACCTTTAAAAAACGGGGTACCACGCTTGATTTACGTGTCACGAAAAATGTAATAATTTGAAACATGATGTATAAATGAACGCTACTAAGTTCAATAGCATTATTAGAATATATGTTATTGAACAAAGCATGTTATAAATACTCATTGACCTTGTGCTGACGTCATTGGCTGATGCAATCGCAGAGCAAAGTTGAGTCACGGAAATGTGTGCTGCCGCACACATTAATTCATTCTAGCTCCAGCCTCCTTTGTGTTAACACAACATTGAAGGTGTCATTTGTTTTGTCTCTTTGCACTTTGTAAATAATAATATAAATAAAACCTAAATATTTAATACTCGTTTAGATATCAGACTTCAAAGAGGATATTTCACAAAAATTTCAAAATGTCCAAACATATGCGTAATAAATACCATAAAAATTATAGAAAACGTCAAAAGGAAGAAAGATTGAGATGGGGATGCCAGGAAGACCCGGATGTCAGATGCTGAGCGTCAACGGGAGCACTTGAAAGTGTGTTGTCAAGATGAACAAATGCCTGATATGAGTGCACCAAGTACTTCTACAGCTCAGTTCGACGCAAATAGATTATCTGGTGACTTAATCATCATCTGCACTTGTGTGTATGAGATCACTTGTGTGTAAAATTCATCATTCGGTGCAGCTTGTTCTGCTTAGGACCTTGCCCCGAAAATAAAAAAATACAATCCAATCGGCATTTGGTTGCATGTACCGATTCATAGCTGTTAACTTCAAACAGATTTCACCTGTGAATGCTAGGCCGATCTACAAAGGTAGTGATTGGTGGCAATCTCTACACTATTACAAATTGCCACGAGTGATGTGCCAGAGTGATAAAACCTTCTCCACTATGACTGACTACGATCGGCAATGATGAAAGATTGCTTCCACATGAGATAGATTGAGAGTGGATTTAGAAGAAACAATGGTGCATGGAAAATTTGCATGTAGTGAGATTGTTTCATCACAACAGCATTGATGCTTACAACAAGATTGCTATTATGAGTAATATAGGTACTATTGGCTGAACATAAAATTACTGGTTGATAAATGTTGAATAGTAGATATTTGTAATTTAAGATATGATGGTACTCATGAAATATTGCATTTGTATTCATTGTAACAAAATATGAACATTTGATGGGTGAAATTAAATTCTTTAAACTGTTTTGTACTAAATTCTATCGCTCTCATTCACCATGCAGTCAACTGATGTATTTTACGCCTTAAACCTAGCATTGTCCCAACAAAGCTCAGTCCAATTTTTTATGTGTAAACGATTTTTGTATTTTTCCATAATTTATGGAAACCAGTAGTTATTTTTCTGCTGCATAAAAAAATACATACATCATAATGGTCACACATTCAATGCTTCAAATTTGTAACTCATTTTTAGACTAGGGTATAAAGAAAAGAAATGCAGCCTCCATGTAACTTTTAAAACAGATTTGCAATTTAAGAATTTTATTTAACACTTGATTTAGAAAAAATGCATAGGAATTTTATTAGAACTGTTTCGTCAGAATTTTGAATTATCTATGAACATGTTCAAACATTTTGGAAGGTCAAACATTTCTCCACAATAACAGTTGTAATCACTGAGTCGCTTGACAATGAGGGCAATGAGCAGAGTTCTTTCTCGGACATAGCGCTCACTGCATCAGAGCTCCAGTCATTGGTGAAACCTAGAACTCCTCTATTCATCATTGGTATCCAGCTAAGCAGGCTGGACTACCCTTAAGTTCAGTGGTCCCAGATCATTGCAAACTGCTTTGGTGAGACCCAGAAGTGGACACATGTGTTTTACAAATGCAAACATGAAAATTCTAAAATAAATTTTCAGTGGATCCCATCACATGTTGGGATTCCGGGCAATGCGGGAGCTGACTTATTAGAAAAAGCTAGAGCAAATAAACAACCTGGCACAAGAGAAAGTACCGTCCTGCTCTCAGGGACAATCACCACTTAAAAAGTCCACACTTAAAAAGAAATTGCGCAGATTATCTCCAGTACCTTTTCATCACTGGTACCTCAGTGGAACACCAGGAGAGCTGCTTGCCTTCAATTTGCCCAGGAAAACTTTCTCTATATTTGCCAGGCTCCGATCTGGTCATTTGAAAAAAAGACGATATTCATTGATGGCCAGAAATCCTTTCCCACGTATACAAAGTGTGGCTTATTACCAGCCTCTCCCTCACACATCTTGAATTGCATTGGAGCCATACATGGAGACATTTTAAAAGACCCATCTGCCATTGCACAAAAACTTCTTTTGCAGACTTAATGACTTAGTGTAATTTTTTGTACACTGGGATAAGAAAGAAGAAATGCAGAGACGAGGTTCTTCCATTTTGCACCTGTACTAGAAACTTCTCATTCCTTGACTTCATCGGTTTCTCTTTGGATTTATTGGTGGAAGACCAAGAGGAGGAACTTTTCTCTTGCTCAGGAGACAGGATCTTACAAGCCTGTGGTCTGGCAATTTCCAGACCAGAGGAATAAGCAACAATGGTCGTTAGAAATTTTGCAGTTTGTGGGGAAAATTTGAAATAATTTAATGAAAAATAATAATAGTAAACATATTCATTGTTAACATAAATTGAAAAGACTAATATTTCTGTCCATTTTTAAAGTGCAAGTTAAACAGAACATTAATAGGTACTCAACTAAACTTGGCAATGAAAAATAAATGTTCATAAAATGTCAAAAATTCAAACAAATTATTTAAAAAACACAGCATATTTCAAATTCAAGTTAGTATTGTTTACATAATTAGATAAAGTACTGAAATTAAACTATGAAGACATCTGGATAGAAATGTAATAATATAAAAATGTACCTCTAACTTTTGTTCTTCCAATTTCAGCTTCAATTCTGCAATTAGTGGGTCAATTTCTGTGCATGAAGCAGCATCTTGAACACTTTTACAATCCTAATTTTGAAACACAATAAAAAATATATATTTGAGACCTATACAAACAACTCAAATATCCATAATATATATATATATCCATAATATATATATATCCATAATATATATATATATATATATATATATCCATAATATATATATATATATATATCCATAATATATATATATATATATATATATATATATTCCCCATTCATGGCACCAAAAAAGGCATCTGTTTTTGTAAATAATTAAATCACATAATTTCAGTGATTCAAACTCTCCAATGGAAAATAAACAAACCTTTTCACTGGATTTAAAACAAAAATGCATTGAAATTTCAAATTTGTATTTAAAGTTGAATTTAAATTCTATCAAGTGCAGAAAAGGAAAAAATCATGCTTTTCTTTAAATCATAAAAATCAGATTTATTTTGATTTAAATCAGATTTCTTTTATTTAAATAGGATTTTTATGATTTTAATTAATTCCTTTTCCATACAAGTTTAAACTTGTTGGATATGAGACACGCAAATCAATGCAGTTTCTCGTTAGTTTTGATTATGTTAAGCATATTTATATTAATATTTCTTGTGAACATTAATGTATAAGGAAATATAGCAGCATAAATTTTTCAGATTAAAATGTGATATAAGAATTAGCAAAGCTGAGCACATGATAGAGTAAATAGTAGAGAAAGCACAACAAATGCCAAATGCTATACACAAGCAATGTTTTCCCATCTGGTTCTCAAGTGGTTTAAATTAGTTTGATTTTAACCCTTAACTGGTGGCACAAAATTTTTTGGACCTTGATAAATAACACATTGGGGATCCCACTAACACCATATAAAGTTTTGTAGAAAATTATTCAAAATTGAGGCAAATTTCAGAACTATTTTTGCATTACATATGTGTATATATGTAGAATTTCTTTAGCTATTTTTATTAAGTAATTAATTAGTTAACTTGTTTTTGAGAAAAAATCATGTCACCAATAGAAAATAAAATAAAAGGAACTCTTGCACTAAAATTCATGAAAAAATTCCTATTTCTCATTAATATTTAGTTTGCAGAAAGTATTTATTTGTAAGAAAAAGTAAAAAATGATATGACATGAAAATATAGATAAATTGAAATCAAATATGCTTATTTTTCAAATTTTCTCTGAGCATTGATAATTATTTCAAAGTGATATTCCAAGCACACAAAAAGGGTTTATAAACAACATACAAGAAAATAAAGCTATTCTCTATAAACTGCATAAAATAAGTGTAATAACATCCCACCCAGAACATGCCAATTGAGTGAAATTTTGAGCTTGCAATAAAAATTCATCATTGCAAACATCATAATCATTAAAATCATATTGCTTCAATCCAAAACCTATTTTGTCAACATACTCAATTATCAGATGAGCGAATTAACTTTTACATTCCAAACTTCAATTCCATAAATACAGAATAGTTATGCTAGCAGTGTAAAGAATTCCTAGGGATCAATGTAAAAAATTTCCCAAATAAATTTAAATAAAAATTAACCAACAGATTACATAAAACAAAATGAAAATATTAAAATTCCCAATTATAAAGACTTATGTGCAAAATTGGAATGCTTTTCTGATACTGGAGAAAACGTGTCTTCATTGTGACTAAGTGTCATTATTTTTTTCAAACAGACTACTTATTTGATACAGTACTTAACTTATTGGAATAATATAACATGTATTTAGTTCATAGTTATTTCATTTTCGATATTTATAAGCTTAATACAGAAAGGGAAATTAAATTAATTTTTTTATTTAAATTATTGATTTTTTAATAATCACTTGATTTAAATCATGATTAAAATAGTGATTTAAAATGCAATGGGTGTGAAAAAGAATTGAATAAAATAAAAACAAATTGAATTGCACTTGATCAGGGTATGCTCATTTAAATCCCCATTGCATTTCAAGTCCACTCATATCCAGCTGCAATTTCTCCCAATCATATCCTACACATGCTTTATAGGATTCAGATCAGGAGAGTTGGCAGGCCACTGCATGTGGTGGATATCTTCACTTTGAAGGAAGGCGTCGACAAGGGCTGCACAGTGAGGAGGCGGTTATCATCCATGAATATAAAACCAGGACCGACAGCACTTTGAAACAGGCAAACGGTAGGCTCAAGGAATTCGTTTCTGTATCTTTGACTGGTAACAGACCATGATTCTCCTGAAAGAAATAATGTCTTTCTGTGATGTTCCCAGGTTAAAACGCATTCCACGTTCTCTCCAAATTGTGGTACGACGAGACTCAGTTTGCAGACTAAATCTGGACTCGTCACTGAACATGACATTGCCCCACTGTTTCGACTCCGCTGCAAATGTTCCAAACTCCACTGTAAACGCATGTTTCTGTGCAGACGTCAGGAGGATGCAAACCGCTGGTCGTCTGGCATAGACCAATGTGTCTGTATCCTGTAAACAGTTTGTCTCGAAACTGACTCCTGAGGCGGCTGTCAGGGCTTCCAGACCCACCTCCTCCCGACTCACCAAAAGGTGTAGAGCCCTTGATAGGAGGGGGGGCTGTCAGGGCTTAACCCAGTTGTCTGCCAGAAAGGTTCCTCTGACGTCGTGCAGTTATCACCAAATATCGGTCTAGCTGAGCGGTTGTTACGCTTGGCCGACTTGGTACTGGTCGTCGGGAAACATCTGCAGTGGTTTGAAACCTCTGCCAGTCTGGAAATACACACTGAGGCACATTCAGAATTCGAGACGCTTCGGTTTGGGATTGACTGGATTCCAGCATTCCAATAATTCGTCCTTTCACAAACATGTCTGTTTGGACACATCAATCGATCCCATTCTGTGCTTTGTGAGTTAACAGAATAGAACTCAGGATCAACAAATAACAGGTGTTTATTAACAAGTAACAACGGAGAGCGAAGCTGCAAGGTTGGTTCTCGTCAGGCAGCCCTCGCAAGTGACATATAAACAAGAAAACAGGGGATGGCTAAGCAGCCCCTTTGAACATAAACATGCAGGCGCAGTGACATCCCCAAGTGGTTGGGTTGTCCGTGTGCCATCTAGTAGGAAAATACTCAACATTATCCAGTTTGCATCTTTGTGACATCTTTCATCCTTATTGATTGTTAACAACACTCCGTACCACAGCAATTGCGAAATTTCTGTTTAAACTGGCCAAGCCGCTCGAGGCCATTTTACTCATTCTGACGTGCACCGGTGCTTTGTGCATGTCGACTGAACTGTTTTGCATATGCACAATGTTTTACCTTCATCCCATGATTCTCCAGAAGTGATTTTGAACCATTGTATCCATATTTACTCCCATTTTTTCGCATTTTACAAATTATGCTTAACTTTTGAACATGTTGAAAGATTTAAGTGGTATTCAATAAAATGTGGATGGGATTTTCCACATCCACATGGAAAACTTACAAGTATGATTCAATACATATTTTAAAATAACTATACATTCTAAAATTCTAGGCTGGTTAGCAAGTATTGATGATTAATCTTTGAATGCCGATATAAAGTCAGGTTTAAATTACATCCAGATGGCAAGCTCACAAAGAGTGCAAAAAGAGATGATAGGTTGAATTCTGTGGAATTTGTTACCATTCTGCAAATTCAACAATGTTTCGTTCATGTGGTCGATTATCATATGGAACAAAAAGAGTTCACAAGCAGATTCAAAAAGTGTATAACTTCATTGTAACAGTGTCAGCAAGTTCATTGCTAAAAATCCCAACTTGACCTGGTATCCAACCAGGTTGTGAAAAAAAAATCATGATTTTTTTTAAAAAATCAAAAACATCAGATTTATTTAATTTAAATCGGATTTTTATGATTTTAATTAATTCCTTGCCAATACAAGTTAAAATTTGATGGACATGAGACATGCAAATTACAGTGCACTTTCTAGATAGTTTTGATTCATTTAAACATTAATATTTTTGTGTAAAACATTAATGTATTAAGAAATATAGCCATGTAAATTTTTGAAAGATAAAACGTGACAGAAACCAGCAAAGTAAATCACATGTTAGAGTGAATACACAGTTCCTCAAATGCCAAGAGCAATATTTTTCCATCTGGTTCTCAAGCAGTTTAGATTACTTTAAGTTTAACCCATAACCAGTGACATGAATTTTTTGGACCCAGATAAATAAGGTTGCCAGATCCCAGACACTATATTATGAATTTTTCAATCATATAAATTTCAGAATTTTTTTCATTACATATATTTATCATATACAAGTATCAACAAAAGGTTTTGAATTATTTCAATTATTTTGATATAAAATAATTGGTTCAAGACTTGCTTTAGAGAAAAAATCATGTCACCAATAGAAAATAAAATAAAAGGAACTTGTATCTTGAAAAAATTCCTATTTCTCATTAATTTTTAGCTTCAAAAATAACTTATTGGTGAAAAAATTATCATTTTTTTAATTCAGTAAAAAATGAAACGACATGCAAAATACATATATTTGAAATCAAATACAGTGGACTCCCTCTTAATCGGCCTCCGCAATAACGGGCCGCCACAAGTTTGAGATGATGATGGCTCACGGACCTGTTGCGACATGCCGCTAGCCTATTCAGTTCAGTTGAGCTGCTGATTTACTGTGGTGTTGATGTGTTTCTTGCATATCTGAATACTGTAACTGTGTGTGTTGTTTTGAAGAAATGAGTGAGAAAAGGAAACGTAAAGTTATAAATATGGAACAAAAGCAAATGCTCTTGAGCGTTTGGACACAGGTGTCAGTCAGGCTTATTTGTGATGAACTAAATGTAGGGAAAAGTACAGTAAACGACTGGCGGAGGAATCGAAAATCAATTCAGGATTTTTGCACTCAAATAGAATCGAGTAAAATACTTTCAACGCGTTCAGAAACTCAGCAACTGAGTTTCGCAACTCAGAAAACCTGCAAACGAGTTGGTCAACGATTCTCTTTGGTTATAGTTTCAACAAGAACGTCGAAGGGATACTCCAATAAGTGGTCCCATTTCAAAAGAGAAGGCACTTTTGCTCATCCGAAAATTGAAGATGGTGGTCAATTTTCAGCAAGTGAAGGGTGGCTCACTTGCTGGAAGAAGCGGCACGAGTTCATTTTATAGGCGTGTTCGGTGAAAAATTGTCGGCAGATGCACTAGCAGCAAGCGAGTTGCCTACAAAATTTCAAGATTATATAAAAGAAACAGGATTACACCCAGAACAAGTTTATAACATGGACGAAACTGGCCTTAACTTCAAGCTTTTACCCCAGAAAACATTTGCAACAAGTCAGGAAAAATCAGCTCCTGGATTTAAGACAAACAAAGAGAGACTAACTGTAGGTGTTTGTTCCAATGCCACTGGAACACACAAGATTCCTCTTTTTGTAATTGGAAAGTCTAAAAAGCCCTGTGCTTTAAAAAATGTGAACATGTCATCCCTTCCTGTACATTATCGTGCACAGAAATCAGCATGGATGGACAGTTATTTGTTTACAGAATGGTTTATACCTGAAGTAAAAAAGCACCTCACAACACTGAAATTACCGATCAAAGCTGTTTTAGTCATTGACAACGCTCCAACACATCTGGAGGATCTCACATGTGAAGTCGAAATAACAATTTATTTTCTTCCTCCATGTGCAACAAGCTTATTGCAACCCATGGACCAAGGGGTCATTGCAAGCTTGAAAAGGAGTTACAGACACAAACTCTTTTCTGAAATCCTCTCAAAGCTGAATGACAAAGACACAGGACTAATCACTGCCTTGAAGACTATAAACATAAAGGATGTGATCTACGTGTTGGCTAAGGCCTATGAAGAAATGCTTAACACTACATTTACTAAATCTTCGAGAAAACTCTGGCCAAATGTGTTGGAAGCTATCGAAAAAATTAAGAAGATAATCCTACAGCTGTGCAGAATACAAGAGGCACCTGAATCTGATGACAACAACCTACTCATTGATTTACAGAAACTTCCTGAATGTGGTGGTTTTAGTGCAGAAGATGTGAACGAATGGGTTACTGCTGACGAAAGTCTTGAAAACGAATTTTTAAGTGATGATGATATAGTGCAAGCAGTTATTGGTGAAAATGATCAAGAAAATGAAGAAGTTGTTCAAGAGGAGGATGTAGAAAAAATATGCCACGCAGAAGCAAAAGCCACACTTGAGCTAGTAACATCCTATATTGAAGAGCAAGAGGTGAGAGCTCCAGGTGACATAATGTTTGTGAAAAAATGGTGACTTCGCTTTTAAAAGAGCAATGAACACAAAGAAACAAAAGAAAATCGACAATTACTTTTAGAACTTATTTTTTTATATTTACAGTACAGTACTATACTAAATGTGAGATTTAATGGCCTGTTTAGTAAGGCCAAATATGTATGCTGCAATTATGTACTGTAAATACAGTAGCCTAGAGTAACCTGTGTTTAGTTTTTTCCCAATAAAGGTAGTTCTTCCAGGGTAAGTTTTCTTAATTATACATATCATATTACAATAAAGTAGGTTATATACTTAGTTTTATACTAATAAAAACGATTTCGGGAGTGTATTTTAATGCTATTAAGGGAACGACAGTTTAACCGGCCAAATCGTTATCCAGTCTGGGTCCCGGTCTCGAAGTGGCCGGTTAAGAGGGAGTCCACTGTATGTCTATTTTTCAAATTCTTTGAGCATTGACAAGTATTTCATAGGTATATTCGAAGCACACAAAAAAAGTTTACATATAAAACAAAAAAAATGAAAACAAGCAATGAATAGCATCCCCCAGATAATACTAATTCAGTAGAATTTTTAGCTTGCAATAAAAAATTTATCAATTCCAGTAGCTTTCTGCTTCAATCCATAATCGTTTCTCAACATACTCAATTATCAGATGAGAGAATTAACTTTTGCATTCCAAATTTCAATTCCATAAATATTGAATAGTTATACTAGCATGGTAAAGAATTCTAAGGGATCAATGCATAAAATTTCCCAATATAAATTAAAATAAAAATTAACCAATATATTACACAAAACAAAATGAAACTTAAAATTGCCAATTATAAAGATTAATGTGCAAAATTGGACTGCTTTGTGATACTGAAGAAATTTTTTCATTGTGAGTGTCTATTTTTTATGAACAGACTATAATACTAAATAAATAACTAGAACATCTTGAAAAGAAAGCAAGTTACCACAATTTTAATAATTTGAATGAATATATTTCGAGCATCTTCACTCAACACATGGTGAATGGTTTAAAATTGGCCATGTGCGATTTATAGTCACATAGAATGTTTAAAACAAAACCAACGCTGATGAGCAGGCTTGTGAGTGACACCTATGGGCCAAAGGCCCAAGATGAAAATACTTGTCTGGTAATTATGATCCCAATCAGCAAATACTGCTATTAAGTCTCTTCAAAGGGAGGGTGATTTTAAATCAAGCTGATTTAAAATCAGCATACCCTGTTCCAACAGAAAGAAATACAAAAGCCACACAATGAGCTGACCATGTTGCACTACAATGACAACAGAATGCTGTGGGTGACCTGTGGACATAAACACTACAAAAAACTTTTTGAGTTCATGTACATAGTAAAAGTGTCTATTCTCAGGTGAGATATATATCCTAATGCTTTATGAGTCACAGAATTCAGAGACAATGGGCAAAGCATACTTTACAGTGGCTGATTCATCCAGAAAGGCACTGCCAACATGTTGCATCAATTTCGATCCATCTGTAAAAACCAGTGTAGTTTCTAAAAGATGACAATATGTGGCGAAAATTGGACTGTAAACGAGGGGGACTGGTGTTTGACTTTCCAAAACCTGAGAATAGACACAAGTAGGAAACTATAGCAGGTTTCCAAAGAGTTGGTTGTTGGCGCAAGGGCCATATTTGGCCATGCTGCACCAAACACAAGACATACAACATCGAGTAATGGACACACACAAAGTAAGTTTTACTAATACAGAAGAGAGAAATACACCCAGGGAGGGATTGAACCTGACAGGAATCAAACTTGTGCCACTTACAACTTACTAGTGTAGAGAGCATACCCACTGAGTCATGATGGCCCCTGATTTCCAAGGGGAAAACAGTGGAAGCTCAGAAATGTCTGTCAGGATATTTTGAATTCATAAGCCAAAAGATATAATGCAAGAAGGCTGATTCCTGAAAAGGTGATCAAAATGTGTTGAGGAGTGAACTTCAAAGTGGATGAGAACCTGTAAGGGACCTGCAACCGCTATGCAACTTGTTAGGAAAAACTGTAATATACAATAGTTTTTAATATTTATGCACTTACTGCATTCGGAGTTTTGAGTTTCCCGCGAAGCCAATCGGAACGCCCACTTTACCTTTTGTAAACGAATCTCCGCGTAAGTACTTTTTCAAATATGCGGATATTTAAAGAACTACTTGCATGTTTATTTCATATATAATATTCAAATATGTGGATGGCAAGCAGATCGAGATATGCAAATGTATGTACTATTTGTAGTCACTGTAACTTATTTGAATTACTCTTTTTCCTTTGAACGTCTAGCTTGCTGTCCACATATACTCATTTAAAATTGAGTTGATTATGTGCGATTTGGTCATTTGACCCGACTATTACTATTACTATTTTACATTGGATGTTATTTCATTATGTTTGACATGTGCTAGATAAGAATACGAAATGTACTTTAAAAGTTTAAATAAATAACTCATTTTTAAGTCTTCAATCAACTTATTTCGAGTACCGATTTCTGGACTTTTTAAGGCTGGCTGAATTTTTATTATTAGCCTAGCAAGGTTAAGGGCCTAGTAGAAAACGTAACCTGTGCTCAATTTAGTGCCCGGATTCGCTACCCGGATCACTTATGTTGGTTGTGAAGATGAAAGAGCTCGGAGACGGCGGGCCAGTAACGTCAGTAACCAGTGACGGTGAAATAATTTCAGATATGGAAGAATCGGCAAATATAATAGACAAACTGAATGCCGATAATTATTCCACCTGGAGAGATGACGTACGAGTAATTCTCATGGAGAAAGGTTGCTGGAGGATCATCGCCTACAGCACTACACAATAAAGCCTACAGCACTATTTACCTGCAGATTGAAAAGCAGTATCGTCCCTTGATATCTGATTCCCAAGATCCAGTGAGAGCATGGAAATGCTTAGAGGAACATTCCCAATCTGACTCGAGAGCCCGAGTAATTGGACTAACAGATGAATTTTTTTCTTGTCGACTGAACCAGACGAAGATATCGGACTATATGGTGCCTGTTTAAAAGAAATTTCCACACAATTGGTAGATGCTGGTAAACCTATACTAACTTGGTATGAGACCTTCCAACTTATAAGATATCTACCATCCAAATTTAACGGAATCGTGCAATTAATATATCGGTGGACCGATAAGGAATTTACATTTGACAACATTTTACGGGAACTGGTAGGAGAGGAATCTTGACTAAAACAAAGTCACAGGGATCAGAATGTTGTAGCCTACAAAATCAGCCAACAACATCAAAGAACCAATTCAATAAGAACATCTACTTCAAATACAGCAATAGGTAGAGGACGTCATTTTAAAAGTAAACAACGACCACAATCTACAAGCCGACAAGGTAAAGATGAAATAAGTTTAATTGAAGCCAACAGCATAGAGAAAGATATAAAGCATTGAGGTTTTGACACTGCAGCCACCTCACATTTCTGTTGTAATAAGAAACTGATGGACAACTTTCGACCAATTCAGAATACTACCATGGCAGTCGCTGTCGGCGGAGTTACGTGTCCAGTAGAAGGGATTGGTAAGGTCACACTTCAATTCCAGATAAATGGTAAACTAGAAACAATTTATCTTCATAATGTTTTATACTCCCCAAATTTAAGACAAAATTTAATTTCTGGTACTGTAATTGATAGGAAAGGTCATTCTTTCTGTGCAAAAAATGGTGTTATCAGTTTATCACAAAGGTCGTAAATTATTTTATGCCAAAAGGCAAAAAGGCTTGTATTACGTAAATCCTATGTATCCTAAAAATTCATCTCATAATTCAAATAATGAGAACGTAAAACCAAATGTTAATATTAATTTGTCAACTACCAGTGTAAATGACTTAAGTGTCTGGTACAAACGTTTTGGTCATATAAATACTAAGTACATTATAAACACCTGTAAAAATGAGGGTGTGAAAGGACTACCTAAGTTAAAGCCTGATAAATTAAACTGTGAACCATGTAAAACAGCTAAAACCCGTAGAAAGTCGTTCAAATCCCTTGGGAAAATTAGATCTAATAAACCCTTGCAGTTAATCTATATGGATCTTTGTGGACCACTTCCTGATACTGCAATAGGTGGTTATAGATACTTCCTAACAATAACAGATGATTATTCACGCAAAGTAACGACTTATCCACTAAAAGAAAAACGGGATGTCTTTCAATGTTTTTTAAATTATCAGAAGCGAGTAGAAAGGTTCCTTAATTCTAAGATCATAAATGTAAGAACCGATAATGGCTTAGAGTTTTGTAATAATGAATTTGAGAAGTTGTTTGAGGAACAGGGTATACAAGTAGAACGCACAACTACGTATACACTGGAACAGAATGGAATTTCGGAAAGATTTAACTATACAGACGGAACTAAAGCCATATTAAAGGATAGCGGGTTAGAAAACAAGTTCTGGGGTGAAGCATTAATGTATTTCACGTACACCTGGAATAGAGTGTGTCATGGTAATCAGAAAATAACCCCATTTGAACTTTTCGGGGGCAACAAACCATCAGTTAAACACCTTAAAGTTTTCGGAACTACTGCCTTTCTGGGCATTCCCAAACAGTTAAGACGGAAACTATATATGAGAGCATAAAAGGGTATTATGGTAGGATATGCTCAACGGACCCAGGGTTACAGAATCTGGATTCCAACTGAGAGAAGGATTGTAGAATCCATAAATGTAAGTTTTGGTGATGAGATTTGTAGTGGAGCTGTACTGGATCCACATACTAAAGCCATTCAAATTCTCTCGTACAATTGTAACGATTCCGACACCGAATGAGACTATAATATAAAAACTGAAGTCTTGAGTGATGAGGAATCTGACGAGGAACCAAGTTCTAAAACAGATTTGAAAGATCCTGAACCGGAAACCAGTGAGCAAGCACCTACTATCCCATCTAAAAAGTCTTTTTGGTCTAGGGAAGCAGTTCCTAGAAAGAATAGTTCCAGGAATGATATTTACTATCGTGTTGAAGGTTCTAAAGTTAGACTTTGATCTCATAAAGATGTATTCAAATATTGTCAAGCACATAATATTCCCTATGATCGAAGTAACTTTGATTTCAGTATTAAAAATACTTACTCGGGAAAAGGAAAATTAACAGAATCAAATATTGCTAGTGCATGACTAGATATTTCTATACCAACTTGCTATAATAGTGCTATCAGAACCCCCAAGCTGACTTGTGGCATGATGCTATGAAAGACGAAATCTTGGTAATGAGAGAACGAAAGGTCTGGGAACTTGTACCAAAAAACCCCAATAAGATAATAGGTTGCCGCTGGGTTTTTACTATTAAACGAGATGGGCATGGTAACATCGCTAGGTACAAGGCACGATTAGTTGCCCTGGGTTTTCGACAGACTAAAGGAATTAATTACGATGAGGTTTTCAGTCCCATAGTTAATTTTTCAGTGATAAGAATGTGTTTTTCAATATTAGTTTGTAAGTTAAAATGGTCACACTGTCAATTAGATATTAAATGTACTTATCTTTATGCAACTTTAAATGAACATGTTTTAATGTCACAGCCAAAAGGTTTTGAGGATCCTGATAAACCAGATTATATCTGTAAATTAAATAGGGCAATATATGGTGCCCTATTTAATTTTTGAAAAATTGAAGTTTAATAAACTTGAATGGACAAATTGTGTATATACTTACTGTGATAATGTTGTTTTATTATTGTATGTTGATGATATCATATTATTTGCTAAAAATGGACATTTAATAAGTTCAATATGTGAGGAAATTAGTAACCATTTTGATATAAAAATATTAGGCAAAACAAGTAAATTATTAGGTGTTGCGTTTGATTTAAACGATCAAAGTATATTTATTCATCAGTAAACACACATATATAGATAAAATTTGTGAAATGTATAGAAAAATTCCCCCATATTTCTTTACCAATTGCAGTAGGTAGTTCTCAGTATCCTGATTCAAATCAAGAAATTTTAAGGATGTCAAAATTGCCATATAGAAATTTATTAGGATGTCTAGCAGGAAGAACCAGACCTGATATATCTTATGCTGTTAATATTCTTTCTCAATTTCAATCAAATCCTGGAATAATTCATTGGAATACTTTACTTAAATTATTAGGATATGTGATACAAACTAGGAATTATAAGTTAAATATTTCTCAAATTAGTAATCTAAATATCAAGTGTTTTAGTGATGCAGATTTTGCAGCTAATCGTGATGATCATATCTCTATTGGCAGTTTAATTTTGTTTATTGATGATTCACCAATATTATGGCGAACTTTTAAACAGAACTGTGTAAGCCTTTCAATTCTGGAAGCTGAATATGTTTCATTAACTGAAGCTGTTAAAGAGTAGTTTGGGTGATATGCATCTTAAATGAATTTAAAAATTCAAATATTTTTAATATAAGTTTTAAAGGTCATTTATATTGTGATAATCAAGCTGATATTAATTTTTCAGTTTACAATTGAAAATCACAGAACTAAACACATTGATGTAAAATATCATTTTATTAGGAATTTAATACAAGAAAATATTTTTAATTTAGAATATGTTAATACAAAATTAAATCTAGCAGATCTTTTCACTAAGCCTTTACCGAAAGTTGGATTAAAGTCACTGATAGATCGAATTTTTGTATTTTGAGAAATTTTGTTGTATAAATTTTGTCATGCATATTATGATTATTATGAATCTATATTTTTTAACAAAGTATGTTGAAAATAAATTTGTGTATTTATTGTAAATTGCACTGAAAACTACATGCAAGTAATGGTCAAAATTTGTATTAGACTGTTTTCGGCTTTTCTTGAGGCGCTACTTTATCTTCTCGTCTTGATGAGAAAGGTGGGCCATTGTTAGGAAAACTGTAATATACAATAGTCATTAATATTTATGCACTTGCTGGAGTTTTGAGTTTCCCGCGAAGCCAATCAGAACGCCCACTTTACCTTTTGTAAACAAATCTCCGTGTACGTACTTTTTCAAATATGCGGATATTTAAAGAACTACTTGCATGTTTATTTGAGATATAATAATCAAATATGTGGATGGCAAGCAGATCGAGATATGCAAATGTATGTACTATATAAATTGTAACTTATTTGAATTACTCTTTTTCCTTTGAACGTCTAGCTTGCTGTCCACATATACTCGATTATTATCGAGTTGATTATGTGTGATTTGGTCATTTGACCCAACTATTATTTTACATTGGATATTATTTCGCTATGTTTGACGTGTGTTAGATATGCATACGAAATGTACATTTTAAAATTTTAATTAATTACTTATTTTCAAGTCTTCAATCAACTTATTTCGAGTACCGATTTCTGGACTCTTTAAGGCTGGCTGAATTTTTAATTATCAGACTAACACAACTTTTAAAGCATGATCCAGAAAACGATAGAGGAACTTTTCTAGAAGTGTTTTATCAAAATTAATTATCCAAGAACACTTTTCCACAACAATTGTTAGAAATCTTGCAGTTTGTTAGAGAACATTCTTATTGTTAAAAGAAATATAAAAGAATTTAATTTGTAATATTTCTCTGCTTTTTAAGTGAAAGTTAAACAGTAGCATAAAGTACTCAATTAAACTATGACTTTTAAAAGCACAAAACATCAAACAATTTTCGAGATTTACTATGCATATTTGTATTATTATGTATATTTGAATTAAGTTTTGACTAATAGAATAGTTTCTACTATTTCATGACTAAAAACTTAGAAAACCGGTTTTAAGATTTGGTAACGACAAATGGTTGTGAGGTTCTCTGGCCAACACACTGAGGAATGTTGGTCGGAAGGAACCATTGGATCCCTGAGGGACATTGGTAGGGTTCCCTTGAATGGTCATCTAGGCTAGAAGAAAGTAGAACTGTAAGGGGAAGAGGGAACTCGACCAGCGAAGACAGGCGTGCGAGGGTCCTTTCGCTGTTAGAGTGCAAGATATTGCTGTATATATACTTATTAACATTATGTATAAATAAATCCTATTAATCAAGTACCAATGAAGAAGTAGGTTTTACAATGCTCATCTTCAAAAAGGTATTTAAGCAAGTTTTTAAATACTAGTTGTCAGCATAGGAAACTGGTTATTACCAAAAAGTCAAAAGGCAATTACCCCTTTCTGGTTTAATTAATTTTTTTCAAGCTTTGCTACCAAAATCAATGAAAGCTGCAATCAAAACTTATATTGATTCACTTATATAGGAACATGGGTCCAAAAGAAAATCACTTACCTGTGTGCGAATCTCTTTTGAATTATTTTCCAGTTGCATGAGTTTTTCTTTCAGTTCCACATTTTCTCTTTCAAGGTCATCCACTTTCTCAGCTGCTTCCTTCAGGCTCAACTGTTGTTTGGACATGGATGTGGTCATCTGATTGTGCCAAGCAGAGATGGTGCTCAGCTGTTCTTTCATCATCACATTGTTCCATTCAAGAGCATCTGCAATGTATCCATCCAATTCATATAATTGTCAAGACCAATTACCCCTAGAAATGTTAGTAACGGAAAAATATGCGATACATTCCTCAAAACTTTAATGAAGAAAACCCAAACATTACAATTTCTTTAGATGGGTAATTATTACTGAAAATATTTCATTTTAATCAACCATTTACATAAGTTTTCAGTTCACAAGTATACACCATAAAATCCCCAAAATAAGCCAATCCCTCTATCATGAGTGCATTTAGAATATTCTGGGGTTTGAGAAAGTGGTACTGATGCAATAATTTTTTGGAGGAAGACTGTTTGACTTTTCCTTTAATTGTTTTGTCACCACGATTATAGTGCCACAGACAGGTGTTTTCTTTTCCAATTCACACTGTTGCAATAATCCTGGTTAGTATGCCACAAACCCAGATAAGGCAGTAAGACAGATAATCTTGTTTCCTATAACGTCACCTGTATAGATCTTCTAAGATGAAATATAAGCCGGTCTTACTTTTCCAAACAATCCTCACTAAAATCCCATATTTTATTACTTTCCCTGAATTATGAAGTTGATATATCTTCTAGACAGAATCATTGTTTTATCAAGTAATAAGTGTTTCGTATGTACTAAGACTGAAAGTTTGAAATCCAAAAGAGGCTTGTTTTGTAAAATGTCACCATTAGGTCAGTTTAAAGAATTTTGTCAAAATGAAGAAATTAGGAGATTTTCTTGAATCTCATTCAGGAAATATAGGTGTCCCAAGAAAAGGATCAGTTCACCAACAATCTCTCTAAAGTGATTTTTTCATTTTTCCCATCGATACTATTGCAACTTTTTATATCAGTTAGGGTAACTTCCATCCATAAAAAAGTTAAGAGGTTTTATATAACTTTTCCATTTGATGTTGGTACAAATGTGTTTGAGAAGCAATTAGATAGAATAATAACCACAAGCAATTTTATCCAATAGTTAAGCCTGAACTACCTGTAGCTTTCCAAAGTTGAAATGTCATTTGCTGTCTACCCTTCTGTGGAAAGATAATTACTTTCACTATCAGACACCATCACAAATGTGTTTTCTGCCCCTTTTTGATCACAATCATATCTTCATTTCCAATTCACCACTACATCCCGTCACTCAGGCAATCTGACAAAGTGTCAGCATAACTTCACTGAAAAGTTCGTCATTAAAAATTTGTGATGGAGTCATTTTAGAAAACTAAAAAATCCCCCTTTTGTTTTAATCTTTGTATTGTCTATTTGAATTTTCTTAGTACTTTCAACATTTCCAGGATCAAGAATGCCTTCAGCACTGCATTAGAAATTAAAATTTAAATACAACACCTCACCTTTCATTGCAGCATTGTCTTTGGCCAATTCCACAATGCGTGACTGAATCTCATGCACACTCAGGTCTTGGGAGGCAGACATGAAGGCAGATTGCACATTGTCGAAGTTCCCATTCATGAGGGTCTCTTCCCCTGCGGGTGGCTGTTCCGGAATGATGCTGAATTCAGACGAAATGGATTCTGCCATCTCATTGTGGTTCAGAACCTCGAAGGATGTCATCTCATCAATAGGGTTGCTACATGAGAAAATGGTTGAATCTCAATTCATAGGGATAACATTGTTTGGTATCATTAGCTACTGAAAGGGTAGTACTTACTGTCTGTCTAAAATGACAATTGCTCTCACCATTATACCTAAGTGGTGACAGTCGCTATAGGTGGTGCAAGGCCCATATTTGGCCAAGCTGGACCAAACACGACATCAAGTAAAAATGTAATGAAAGGATGGATTGGGGAACAGAGAGGGGATGAAAGCAGAAAAAGATTGCTTTGGAGCGCAACTCTGTGTTTACTAAAGTCAGTAAACCTAGTAGTGGATAAGATAACATCACTAGAGTACCTCGGGTCTGTGAAGCCTGTACACACCTAAAGATGTGCCCATGAGGGTGCAGTCACTATAGGAACTGGGCTCATTCTCCTTCAGGGACTCAGTAAAAATCACAATTTTATTTTAGACAATACTTAGCATGGGAAAGAGCTTGTCATGTCCTTTAAAAAGGACAAAGGTGTAAAAAGATTCCTTTTTCATTTCTTGTGACCCCTGAAGGATTTCATGTACGACCAGAGGGCATGGGAAAATAGGTCTTAGATAATTGCATCTGACAATGTCAAAGATTTTGTCTGAGAATTTCTTTGCCTTCATAAACTGAAAATTTACTGGGGGACAGGAAAAATGAGAAAGGTAGTCAGATGCACGAGGGGGTTTCTGTAGTAACTTGTAAAAATGGAATAAAACCACATTCATAATATTAAAAAAAGGAGTACACTTTGACAAATTACTAAATTTAACAAAAAATACATTTCTGCTAAAACAAAAATTATATTTATACATTTAACATCATACATAAATAAGATTTAAAACATGAAGGATGAGGTGGGAAAAAGTGGGTAGTCCATGGAAAAGCTACCTAATTACATAGAAAGAGTATTTGAGAAACTTCCTATCTATGTACGCCTTTATAAAGCTATATTTTTTGTTCTCCTGAGCTAGATATAGGACTTTTAAGAGATGCTAATAAACAGGCAAGAAACTAACATTATTTTCAATGCTAGATGTTTTTAAATGAAATGTGGTAAAGTGGGTATTGCTTTAGGCTTAGCTGCAACATTGATGAAACTTCTTTTGAGGGTTCTTTTATGTTAAAGATAATTTTAAATCAGTACAAGTATAAGTATTTAATATATATGTATGTATACAGAGTATTATAGCCCAATTACAAGTCATGCCTTACAGCCCTTAGATGTTGGAATTTTCATGTCACTGAAAATAACATGGAAAGGAATTTCAAAATCATGGTACAGGGAAAAATGACTTTTAAATGCCCATTCCCATGTCTATTGAAACAGTTATATGAATCATTAAAATCGACCATGTGAAAGAATTTAAGGAAAGTGTTCTATCCTGTAAACAGGATGTGCAATGCAGAATTGTGAGGACAGAAAAGCAGGGTATGAAAAATCATGATTTTTATTTAAAAATCAAAAACATCGGATTTATTTTATGTAAATCAGACTTTTTTTTAATTAAATTGGATTTTTATGATTTTAATTTCCTTGCCCGTACAAGTTTAAATTTGTTGGACATGAGACACGCAAATTAGAGTGTAGTTTCTAGATAGTTTTGATTTATTTAAACATTAATATTTTTATGTAAAACATTAATGTATTAAGAAATATAGCCAGGTAAATTTTTGAAAGATTAAAATGGGACATAGGTATTAGAAAAGTAAATCATATGATAGAGTAAATTGACCCCAAATGCCAAGATGAGCAATGTTTTACCATCTGGTTCTCGAGCGGTTTAGATTATTTGAGTTTAACTCATAACCAGTGACATGAATGTTTTGGACCCAGATAAATAAGGTTGCCAGATCCCACGTACACTATATTATGAATTTTTTTCAATCATACAAATTTCAAAATTTTTTCTGCATTATATATTTATCATATATGAATAAAATGTTTTGAATAACTTCAATTATTTTGATATAAAATAATTAATTGGTTCGACTTGCTTTTGAGAAAAAATTATGTCACCAATAGAAAATAAAATAAAGGAACATGCATCTTGAAAAAATTCCAACTTCTCATTAATTTTTAACTTGCAAAAAGAACTTATTGGTTAAAAAATTCTTCTTTTGTAAGTTTTTAACAAATTAGACTACATGAAAATATATAAATTTGAAATCAAATGTCTACTTTCTAAATTCTTTGAGCATTGACAAGTATTTCATAGGTATATTCGAAGCACACAAAAAGGGTTTGTATATAAAACAAAAAATGAAGCTTTTCTCTATGAGCAGCATAGAGCAAGTGTAATATCATCCCCCAGATAATGCCAATTGAGTGGAATTTTGAGTTTGCAATAAAAAATATATCAATTCCAATAGCTTTCTGCTTCAACCCATAATCTTTTCTCAACATACTTACTCAATTATCAGATGAGTAAATTAACTCTTTTATATTCCAAACTTCAATTCCATAAATATTGAATAGTTATTCTAGCAGTGTAGAGAATGCCAAGGGATCAATGCATAAAATTTCCCAATCAATTAAAATAAAAAGTAACCAATAATTATAATACTACACAAAACAAAATGAAACTATTAAAATTGCCAATTATAAAGATTTATCTGCAAAATTGGAATGCTTTGTTATACTGAAGAAAATATTTTCGTTGTATCTATATTTTTTTATGAACAGACAACAATACTAAATAAACAAGAACATCTTAAAAAGAAAGCAAGCCACAAGTTTAATAATTTGATTGAATATATTTCAAGCATCTTCACTCAACACATGGTAACTGGTTTAAAATTAGCCGTGTGAGTTTTATAGTCACACAGAATCTTTAAAATAAAACCAACAGTGATGAGCAGGTTTGTGAGTGACACCTATTGGTCAATGGCGCAAGATGAAAATACTTGTCTGGTATAATTATGATCCCAATCAGTAAATAGTGTTATTTAGTCCTGAAGGGAGGATGATTTTCAATATAATTTCGACGTGAACTCAGTACAAGGGAAATTCTTAACTTATTTGAATAAAACACACATCCTGTTCAGTATTTCATTCCCAATATTAACAAACATAACAAAGAAAAATGAAATTTAAAATTTTGATTTAAATCAATGATTTTTTTAATAAAAATCACTTGATTTAAATCAGCATACCCTGCAGAAAAGGCATTAATTTCCCAGAATGAGGTTAAATGTGTGTTGTAAGCTGGTCACAAAATAAAGGAAATCAAGCTCCACAGGAAGTAATATCGAAGTTTCAACCAACTTACATGCCAGATAAAGTATGCTCCCTGTTAAAGGACCCGAAAATAGCCAAATTAACACTATCAACTCCTATGTCAACGGATTCTGGAAACACTACTCAGAATTCATTGAGAAAAAGTAAAGGGTTCAGAAAAAAAGGTGAGGTATTAACAGAGGCTCCTAGCATCCTAGAGCATTCATTTCAAGAAAGATAGGATTAGGAAAAAGAAAAAAACATGAGAACTTCAGCCCAAGCTTACCGAAAATAATGTTATTTGACAAGAAGAAAACATTGAAGAACCAAAGAACGAAATCGACAGCAATATTAAGAAGGTTTTGGGGTAATACATAGGCAAAAAATCAGTTCAAAAATTCGTTGAGCAAGTAATGAAAGATTGCAAGTAACTTTACTGAAAAATCTAGAGTTAGTCGATGGTATACTTTTCTAGAAAAGGAGGATGTTCGTAAAAAAGATATTTGTAAGTATTTATTATTCATACATTGCCAAAACCTACATTTCATAATTGTGAGCAGTTCTGATATATAACCTCTTTCTCAAAATTCATGTTAACATAAATGTTTTGTACTGTGTACAATTTTTGACTGTTTTTTACGATGAAATCAATACTCCAACAAAATATTGTTGCATATTATAAGTTTGATATTTAAAAGACAACTAAAATAGTTCATTGAACAAAAATGGTTAATTTAAGAGCTCATTCCACAAAAATTGTTCTTTTAATACAATTATCAATTAATACACTGGCGGAAAATAAAATCCCAACACCAAGAAATTAGCATAGAGGAATGAAATTTAGGCAAAGCATTTGTATAGGTAACATATTTATTTGATTAAAGTTTCAAGGTCACAGGTTAAAGTATGTGCGAGAAGAGCCATTTCAAATGTGAAATGGTGGTATATTAATAACCACTGTAGTCGCCTCGATTTTGAATGCAAGCATGCATGTGCATGCATTGTGTCGTATTGGTCCCATTGGTTCCCAGATGCATGCAACACAACATTATTCCCAATTCTAGAAGTTTTCACAATAAAAAAATCCCTAATTTAATGATGGCTTTTTCACAAATGGAAACATGATTATTAATAAACATAATAATTATTAATTTAATTGTCTTGTATTAGCTCCCATCACAATTATCTTATGTCTTCAATAGTCTAGAAATGATTGGTAGCTTCAGTGGTTAAGCTTGGGAAAAGGTCTATCATATTCAAAACCATGTATGGCGATCACCATAGATGATTATTTGTTTCGCCACCTTATAATCACTGCCATTGCTTCCAGCATCGAAGGATAAACTCAAAGCCAGAAACTATGCTAAAGATGCCAATATTGTGAGAATGCATTGCTTACGTTTAATCTGCACCTTAATTTAATGAATACACCCGTCCAAAACCAACTCACTGGGCAAAATTAAGCCTACAGGTGCTGCTTTGGATGAGTATCTTGAGGCAAACTAAATGCCAGATATGGCCAAGGCTGCTTCTTTGTCAAATCAATCACTTGTCCCCATCCCTTTTCGAAATCCCAATCTAAAACTTTCTGGAAAGGATATATTTTGAGTGTTTCAACAGCGAAGAGTGTAAACTTGAAATCAGCAACTTTTTCTAATCAATCTAGTGGCAACAAATTTTTAAAATTTTGTGATAGAATAAAAGTTTGTATTATAGTAAAAGTGCAAGCTTTACACAAATTGGTTTATTAGTACTATATGTAGATCTCTTTTGTTGGAAGGTAGTTAAACTGCTGACCTACATAAGCACTTAGCATTAATGGAAACTAAAATAAATTTTTCTTGGATGCTTCTGACTAAAGATAAAGGGAATTGAGGGAAAGCCCCCCGGTCATTTCAGAGGTAATGTGTTCTGCATTTGTTTTAAAAATTGCGTATCTGTGAAATAGAATTAACAAAGGCACTCGAAATGTGGAGCTAATTATACAAATATAGAAAATTATAAAAACAATGAGGATTTATTAATACACAACTCAAAGGAACAAGGAAGTCTTACCTTTCACACATGAATCGTGATTTGCGTTTCTATAACAATCGAGAATTCATACGGAAATAAAGGCAAGTTGTTAAAAAAGATATTTTTATTCCAAATCAGTTTCGTTTTGTCGTTTGCAAATCAATGTCAGTCTGACGTAGTGTTGGCACAATAAGATTGCTAGTCACGATGTAATAACATAAACAAATACAAGGAACGAGTGTTATTTAAAGGAACATGATAAATAGCAATTTCAGGTTCAAACTTGCTATTTTTAATCTGTTTCTACTGTTACTTTTGAGGGAATTCAGCTGTTATTCGAGCAGTTAAAATAACAGTGTGTGTTATAAATTAACAGTGGCAACCAATCTGCTGTTTAAAAAAACGTATTTCGTATTTTTAACGTCGCACTGGAGCAACACAACGGGCTTTGTTGAAAAAAAGGAAATTTTAAAACAATAACATTTTTTTAAAATTTGCAAGAATAAAATAAGACAATTTGAATTGTATCAATTATCGAACCTGTAAAAAACGGTTTTTTATCATTTTGCAATACCATCAAGACTTGTAAAATAAATTTTGCCTATCTTTATCACTTTGTTGGATCGGATTTTCTTGACATAGATTATGCACAAAAATGAACGTTGAGGATTTTTCTGCAGTCAGTGTTACATTCCGCCTGGGGAGACCCCGTGCCTATCCTTGTGAGGATTTACCGGTTTAGTAAGTGGGCCGCGGTGGCCCGGTTGGAAGAGTAACGGACTTGCAACCGAAGGGTTGCGAGTTCGAATCTAGCCAAAACACCGTCGTGTAGAAAGGGGGCTGGTGCACGTTAAATCTGTCGTGGCCTCAAATGTCCTCACGTTGGCGTGGTGTGGAAGTTTGGAGAGTGGGGTGCCAGCTCAGGTGTTGCCTCGTCATCTGACCGTGGTTCAAAATTACGTGGTGTTGTCCTCGGATCTTTCCCTTTGGGATTGATCCCGGACCGTCACCAATAGCCCGTTGTGTTGCTCCAGTGTGACGTTAATTGAAATACCCCCCCCCGGTTTAGTAGTCTCCCTTGGGAGTTTATTAGTTTTTTATTCACAGGAGTCACTGTTTGGTTTTCTTGACGGTCAGCAGATGGTTATACGGTAACTAAATTTATGTCGTTGCTATAAAATCCTGGCCACGGGATTGCAGGTATCTATGATTTTAGAAATGTTTTCTCTGCATATCCTATGCTTTAGGACGTTGGCGTGGTGTGGAAGTTTGGAGAGTGGGGTGCCAGCTCAGGTGTTGCCTCGTCATCTGACCGTGGTTCAAAATTACGTGGTGTTGTCCTCGGATCTTTCCCTTTGGGATTGATCCCGGACCGTCACCAATAGCCCGTTGTGTTGCTCCAGTGTGACGTTAATTGAAATACCCCCCCCCTATGCTTTAGGGGCCCGGTTGGAAAAGTCACGGACTAGCAACCGAAGGGTTGCGAGTTCGAATGCAGCCAAAACGCCGTCGTGTACAAAGGGGGCTCGTGCACGTTAAATCTGTCGTGGCCTCAAATGTCCTCACGTTGGCGTGGTGTGGAAGTTTGGAGAGTGGGGTGCCAGCTCAGGTGTTGCCTCGTCATCTGACCGTGGTTCAAAATTACGTGGTGTTGTCCTCGGATCTTTCCCTTTGGGATTGATCCCGGACCGTCACCAATAGCCCGTTGTGTTGCTCCAGTGTGACGTTAATTGAAATAACAATAACAATAACAGTGTGACGTTAATTGAAATACCCCCTATGCTTTAGTGCTAGGTTTAGCCATCCTGGGTGGGTCTTGGTGATGGGCAACGCAGGTGGAGTGAGCTTCTGAGGGGACATTCTAAGGCATAATGCATTGGAGCTTCCTCTATCCCACAGGAGCATTGGTTGATCTGAGATAAACCGAATCTGAGGAGATAGATAGGGAATGGGCCATGACCCGTTACAAACTGCAAAAGTCGTCTATCTTTGATGCGTGTATCCATGGAGACATGTGGGAAGAGATCGTATGTTGAGCGGCCTGTGTCGTCTGTGTTCCATTCTAGCTGCCACAGTTGAAGAATGTGGTCTCCAGTGAGACTCTTTAAGTGTGAGACTGGAAGGGCTATCTGTTTGTCCTCTGGAGCATCTTTGTTTGCTGCCGCTTCCCTGGCAAGACTGTCTGCTTTTGCGTTACCCTCGTGTCCAACGTGAGCCTTAATCCATCGTAGTTCTAATGCTAGCTTCTTGTGGAGGAGGTTCTGGATTTATTTGATGAGAGAATTTCTGGACGTTGGGTTACGGAGAGCTTTTAAAACTGGTGGGTCAAAAATATAATTGAGTACGGTAGGTATTTAACTAACGTCGCACTGGAGCAACTCAAAGGGCTATTGGCGACTGTCCGGGATGAAACCCCAAGGGAAAGATCCCCGGACAACACCACGTAATTTTGAACCACAGTCAGATGACGAGGTCACACATAAGCTTGTGCCCCACTCTCCAAACCTCCACACTACGCCAACGTGAGGACATTTGAGGCCACCCCAGATTTAAAGTGCACCAGCATCCGTGTACACGACGGTCTTTGGTTGGATTCGAACTCGCAGCCCTCCGGTTGCTAATCCGTTACTCTTCCAACCGGGCTACCGCGGCCCATATTTTAATTTTTTAATACCTAATAAATATATTTTAGAGAATGAAAAATCATGTATAACTTTAAGCATCTACGTTAATCATGCCCTACAAAGATCGAAATAGTTATATCTGACGTCAGGAACTATATAGCTCGACCTTCAGAGTGGCACTATTGGAATCACTGTTGCAGCCGCAAACACTCGAGTAGCCTAACACCAGCCCTCAACCCTGAGTCCTAATTACTTTTTATAAGTTAATTCCGAGAGTAATATAATCGAGTTTTCAGCAATGACTTTTGTGCAATTCAAAATAAAATGTTTTGTAAACAATTACAATAAAAATGAGTTATTCCAAAATTGAGTACGAAGCATCAAGTAGAATGCCCTCGACTTGAGCGAAAATTATTAATTTACCAAATTGTTTTAAACTATTATTTACTTGTTAAACACTAATCAAAATGCCAACATTCAGTGTTCGGTTAGGTCATACATCTAACCTCCTCTCTTTTTTTCAGTTACTCTTCTGTCTCATGCCATCCAGTGCAGTACCAGTTCGAAAACTTTTTCTACTGTTAGCTTCTGTTCTTGTTAACGGTTTGTTGTTACGCATCTTTTCGGTAAGGGGACTTACACATCCTAGTAAAACTTTTGGGGGGATAGAGTGTGTGACGTCATGGTGGACATGGGAGTATTTCCGCTTTCACTGGGTTATCATCACAGTTGGTCCAGCTATCTTGAACTAGTACGAAAATTGGCATGCTTTCTTTGGCGTTTTTCTGAGGTCCTGTTAGTGACTCATTTCCGGAGACGCTCAGATTGCTGCCTACATTTCTGAAGTGAATTTGGCGGACGTGACTTTCTGTGGATTGCTTATTTTGTGCTTTCCGCTGGATTTTCAAAATTTGGAATACCATTTTTTCAAGTAAGTGGCAAATTTCTATTGATTTTTTGGTTTTTTTTAAATTTTTAATTAGAAATTCAATTCATTAATTAGACTGGACGAATAAATGCGTTTTTTGGGGAAAATGTATGATGAATCTTTAGCGAAAGCCACTCACTTATCCTTGATTAGGTATGGCAATGGATGGTTTGACTGGACGTATAAATGCGGGTTTTTCGGGAAAATGTATGATGAATCTTTAGCGAAAGCCACTCACTTATCCTTGATTAGGTATGGCAATGGATGGTTTGACTGGACGTATAAATGCGGGTTTTTTTGGGAAAATGTATGATGAATCTTTAACGAAAGCCGCTCACTTACCCTTGATTGGGTATGGCAATTGTGTTGTAAATTGCATATGTGTAAGATTCTTTTGATTACGTGGTACTGGGTGAATGAAACGCCAATTAAATGTGTTATGAATGAAATGGATGTGGCGACCCATACGATGACTCATTGGTTTAATTTTTGTAGAAAAGTGTGCGCTGTTAAATTTTAGTAAAAAATTGTATATATTTTGTAAAAAAATTTAATTTTTAATTAATTTTTGTTAAAATTTTTAACCCTGAGAAACCTAATTAAATTGGAAAATAAGTTTTATTTTTCTTTACTTTTTATTGCTTATTTGTGCATTCCTCATTTTTACTTGCTGATGTAACGAATCGAATCGGCAAGTTGGCCGCCATACTGGTGTTGGATGCCATCTTGATTTGGCGACAAAAATTACTTGGCGACAAACATGCCCCGCGGATTCTACATCTTTACCAAAAATAAATTCTTCCATCGCTTTAAAAATATTGCATAGCAAAATCTAAGCATGCTTTCTTTCAAACTTATTCGTGGTTTAATTTATGTTTCGTTGGCTTTTATCTTTTGGGGCCAAGTTTGGTGTCGAAGTAAGTACGAAACTTGTCCAATCACGGAAATTTCATTTTTATGAAGTCATTAACGTCACTATTTCAAAATACTCTGTGAATCAGCACCTTCATGTGACTGAAATAGCGAATTTAAGTTTAGCATTATAACAGACTCAAGTCTTTTGTACAATTTGTTGCATGCAGTTTTATTACAACTATGTCTGGTGATTAATATCTTAGGGTTTCTGGTGGTGAATGTTTTCTTCTAGTACTCGGATGGGTTTATAAATTCAAAATTTTCGATAGGAAGCCCAATCCCAACTTTATATTTTTTGCATTTCAATTCAATCATTGTTATTACATGTAAAATAAAGACATGATTTTCTTTCTCAACCGAAACTACTGTTTGAAATACTGGGGGAAACGAAATATTTGTGTAACCAATAAAGTATTTTATTTGTGGCAGTTTAATTGTTCAGAGTGAGTTTTTAAACTGATAAAAAAGTAAAACAAATATATTTCAGGGTAGGATTCGATAAAGTAATTCATTTTGGGTGAACCAATAAAAATATTTAAAAACAAGTAGGTTAGCTCTTAAAAGTCTTAGGGATAAATAAAGTAGGTGTTATGGTATTCAAATCAGCTATTTTTAAAGTATTTTTGTTATTTCAATAAAAAGAGGATAACACACAAACTGTTATAGCTAAAATTTTAACGTGTTTCAAAATTACATTTATTGAAAAAAGTTCATTTAGATTTAGGTACTTAAATAGGTATTATTAAATTTTTGGAGACTTTTCAATGTTTAAATATGTATAAAAACACAAAACTTAACTGTCTACTAGCTGTTAAGCAAGTAACACTCAATTGAAAAATTCATTCTTGCAATGTAACTTGTAAAATCACAGAACTGTCATTCTTCTAAATCAAATAGTATTTGAATTTTATGATTTATGAATCACAATTTTATTTCTGTGATAGAGTTTGGGGGAAATAAATGCTTTTGTAGAGGATAACACTAGAAGTTTATTAATCCAAAATGTTTTCTCACTTTGGACACACTCCCTTATTGTTTGGCGGTGCCCATTCTTTGATACCTCGGTAGATATTCCTATTAACCCTTCAAGTGGTTTCGACGAGATACCTCGTTCATCAAGATCTGGTCAGTTTTGCTAATTACGAGATACCTCTTCAAGACAACTACCAGGCGGGTTGGCCAGATCTTGTTGGACGAGATATTTCGTCATTAGAAGGAAAAATGATCACGATCATTAGAAGAAAACTGACCAGATCTCGATCTCGTCATCATAAAAAAATCAGCAATATCTTGATGAGGAGATATCCCGTTATTAGCAAAATGGCTCAAATCTTGATGGACCAGATATCTCGTCGAAACTACTTGGAGGGTTAGCAATGTTGGGCATTTTCTCATTTTTATTTTAGACACATGTAAAGTTTATTTTAAACACCCTAAGATCTAGTTTTGAGTTAAACGCTTTAGAGAAGCCTGACACTACTAAACTACTAAATGATACTACTGCTTCTTGCTTGGAAGGGCTTAACTGAAAATGAAAGGAGTAGCCAATACTCCTCGACACATGTAAATTAAAGCTTTCCTCTTGTATTTTTTTGGTATTTATGACGGTTGTTCCACCTATATAGCTATCGATCAGTTTGTTGTTTAATAGTATGTTTTATTAAGTCATTTTAAAGCTACGCTTTTTTACATTAGTAACTATTGGCTTGTTTTCTCTGTACTTTGAGCTTGTGTTCGAGGGAAATCCATTCCATTATATTATATACTACTAGCCATCGAAAATGCAAACCACGAAGGACGAGAGGTATCAAAGCCATATTTATTATACAAATAACATAAGACACGTGAGAGAAATGATTGAAATGACAGCTCCGTTCGACTTGCGGAACGCGAAGAAATCGCTATTTTGTGTAGCCGCCCGCCATGGGTGGCAAAAACTGTAGCTGCCATCCCGGCATTGAAAGAAAGAGGCTTTGGATGTGTGTTGGGTATATCGGTCCATGCTGCTTCCACACGTTGCCAAAGTTCATCTGGCATAGTGTATCTGGTCTGTGCTGTACCAGTCGCTGGGTGATTATCAACCAGACGGGTTCGATGGGCGACACGATGGGACGATTGGTAATATAAAATAAATAAAGTATTCGTGGAAAGAAATGAGTTGGAAATAATTGACTGAAACAGTATGATGAAATTCTGATTCAAAAGATGCTGATCAACAACATGACATACAGTATATAAAAGTTTGGAAATAAATATCATGATGGATAAAAGCACTAGATGAAATTCGAAAATCCAATGGTATTTAAAAAGAGAAAGGATGAGGATTTCCCCCTCCCTGTGCAAACCTTAAGGAACAGTGAGGTGCTGTTTCTTAGCAGTGAAGTGACCTGGTTGTGGAAAAATGATACAAAAGGTACTTACCGAAAGAACGGGTTTCATTCTAGGAAAACTCTGAGGGATAAAAGCGCACAAGTGGACAGACTAATGCAGTTAATGTGCAGTGCACATCCGGTGGACATCGTAGTCGCAGTGGACAGTGTGTTTGCAATTTTGTGTTTTTATCGCTTAGGTGATTTTACAAAACGCCAAGTTTTAGAATGATAAAAGGAAGTGGACATGGGAGTTCAAGTCGGAACCGGTTTCTAAAGTTCTCGGCTTCTTCCTCGGAGGTGATTGCGGTGGATGGACATTTTGATGCTTTTCGATTTTTTTCTACTTATAACACATCGCTTGAAATTGATTCTTCTGAATTGAATCAGTATTTCTAACTCATCAAAAGGCATGCATTGTCAAGAGATCTTTAGCTAAAAGAACTAGAAGATATTCAAACTTGATTTTTTTGTGTAAAGATTAAAAGGGTTTTGCTCGAAAGCGAATAATTTATACAAGAAAAATAAAAGCAATTATAATTTGATCACCGCATTCGAAAACTGATTTATTTTTAATTACAGATAGTGGTGCAAGATTTTAGTGATGTCATTTTTGGATACCTATGATGGTTTTTAAAAAGAGAAAATAAACACGATTTTTTGTGTTTCACTGCATTTAAAGTTACCCTGAGCATTTGTGCTTGTTTTTTCATCAGTCATGAATAAACTGTTCTGCAGATCTGTAATGAAATATATTTTATTTAAATCGTTAGAAAAATCTAGTCATGAGAGGAAATCGGTTTCGTAAGCAGTCGAAAAAACCATTGAAAGGTGCTTGATGAAAGGCGTTTGAGAAAATCAAATGATTTCGAGAAGGGAGCGGTTTGATATTTGCTCGAAGGCAGCTAATATCTGAGAACGGCCCTGGTTTTATTTATTATTTACTTATACGTGATTAAGTGGAATAACAGTTCGAATTTTAATTGGTACCCAAACAAAGTTATACGCTGTTTGTATAACCATCACTCGCTATAAATTAAGTATTTCAAATAAAACGGGAGACCATAACATAAAGTGGAGTTAAAATGTAAAAAAAAATACCTCGGGACATGCGACCTTTATAAGAGTATCAAAGTTGTTTCATTATTTTGAATATATGAGTTACCATATACATATTTGTTTAATACACCTAAATTTGAGTCGTTTTGTGTTTAAATTGGTCCAGTTCCACAGAAAAAAAGTCGCAATTATTCATAACTAACTCGATAAGAATATCTTTTTCATACCGACGAAATTACTTTCAAATTTCATTACACATGATAATACTTGCACAAATATGTCATGTAATTTAGCATTCCACTCAAGCTCCAAGAACAGATCTGGTCACTTGATTCTTTGTTGAAACCACTTTTTTGCTTTTATATTTAAAGCAAAAATTTATTAGAATATCTGGTAAATCAGATAATGGTAAGTGCTACAATGTAAAAAATGTTTTAAGAATTAAATGGGGAAATTTTCAGAAAATTGTAATTTTTTCACTATTTTTAAAGTCGGTCTTGTTCAAATCACATCAAATTTGCAAAAGTTGATTGTTTAACATACTCTAACTGAAAAGCACCAAGTCTCAAGTTTTAGATGTTTTGCTTTTTGTATAAATAGTAGTAACACCTGAAATTGTGAGACTAAAACGACTATCCTGTGAGTACATTGTTTATTTTTAATATTTGTTCTTGTTATTTTTTCAAAAAAGGACTAAGATTGTTAACCATAAATTGTAAGATACACAAAAAAGTGCAAGTGATTTCATGCCATTTAAAAAAGCTTTGAGAGTTTTAATTTGGTTATAACTGGGAAAACAAAGTAGATAAGTGGTTGAATTAACGTCGTACTGAAGCAACATAACAGGCTATTGACGACTGTTCGAGATCTATCTCGAAGGGAAAGATCCGAGGACAACACCTCGTTATTTTGAACCACGGTCAGATGACGAGGTCACACCTGAGCTGCCACCCTCATTCTTCAAACTTCGACACCAAGCCAAAAGGAAAGAAAGTAGGATAGGCGTTCAAAGTTTACTTATCGTATAAAATACTATCTGTACAACAGCTCTAAAAATATCTATGCATTACTTTTATCTATACAAATAATTAAAAGTATTTATTTGAATTTTCCTGCACAATAATATTCTCCCTAATGTGTTTTTGTGTCGTTTTGCTTGAGCAAATTTTATCAGTTTTTCATCATGTTAAAATTTAAAAATTGAGCATGATTTACGAAAACGTCTTTCCTGAATATGCGAATTTAGATCAACTTGATTTAAATCAGTGATTTTTATTAAAAAAAATCATGTTTAAATATATTTTCAATTTTCCATTTTTTCTTAGGAACTATTTAATAATAATATTGAAAAAGAATAATCTGGAACAGAGTGCGTGTTATTGTATACAAAATTTTTCACGTCACTGCACACCTACAAGCATAAATAACTTCAAGACGCACTATGAAGGAACATTTTTCTATTAACATGATTAATTTGTTCTATTTCATACTAGGGATTCAATTAGTAAGATCCTTCTTTCAAATATTTTTGCATTATAAAACATAAACATTCCAATTAGACATTCATTTCAGATAAGTCTTCTTATGCAGTCATAAGCAAGGAAAAAACAAAACAAATGGAATGAAAATACCTCATCCATACATCCTCAGTGATTGATATTTGACATAGTTTTTATATCGCATCCATGCAGAGACGTAACTAGAGGGGGCAGACGGGGCATTTGCCCCGGGCGCCGGATTAGGGGGGGGGGTGGACGCTAAATTGGCCGAGTATTTTTTTTACTATAGATATTTACGTATGATAAAAAATGAAGAGGAAAAACTTATTGGTAGACTACAAGAACTATAAAAGGAGCTAAATACAGAATGTGTGAAATAGCAGGAAAACTTAACCTCGATCCTCTTTTTTAAAGAAGTACGGAGGGGGAAGAAGCGGAGGTTTGATGAGAAGGACGAAGTTGAAAGCTATGAATTCTCAGAAGAAAAAATATCAGATATTGATTAGACAAATAATAGATCGGATTCTGAATGAACTGAGGCAAAGGTTTCAAGTCATTCAAAACATGAATAGTTTATTTAGTTTCCTCAATGGAGCTCGGTTTGAAACAATGAATGGAGAAGAATTGAAGAACCAGGCACTTGAGTTAGCTACCGCATATAAAGAAGACTTAGACAAGGACTAGCTGCCGATAGAAGTGGAGAGTTTTAAGTATTATGCCTTGGATTTAAGCCCTAATATGAAAGCGGCTACACCATCAGGTCTTCTGACGCTAATTTACAAGAACGGACTTGAAGACGCGTCCACCAACATAACGACAGCGTTGAGAATTTTCCTCACAATACCAGTCTCAGTCGTCTCAAATGAAAGAAGTTTTAGCAAACTAAAGATCATAAAAAATTACCTCAGAAACTTAACAGGACAACAACGACTAACCAACCTGAGCATCATATCTATAGAGCACAAGTTAGCTTCAAAGCTATCTTTTGAGGACATTTTAAAAATGTTTGCAGCCGAAAAAGCCCGTAAAGTTAGGTTTTAGTCCAAACTTTCTGTGTTTAAATTTTTTTTTCACATTTTGTCAATAGATTAACAGATTGTGAAAAATGTCTAAGTATAATACTTAGGATAATAACTTAAGTAAAATCTGTTATTAATTCTTGTTCCACAGTTTTCCAAAATCCTTGAATGGTTTTCGGTCGACGTTTCGATAATTATCTTTTTAAAAGTCCAAAAGTCCATGGGTGAGACATCTGGAGATTTAGCAGGAATATCAGTAAAGGGTATTTATTGACTTGATACCAGTTTCTTGTTCCATTTTTTCCACGAATTTAATGGTGGACTTAGATGTGTGGCTGCTTGCTTTATCCTGATGCAGTTCTACTGACTGTTGGCACTTTGGGTAAAGATTTGGTATTTCTTTTTTGCATATTGGGGATAAAATAGGGTCTTGATAATATGTGGGAGTTGATTTTTACCCATTTCCCCCTCCTTTTTACTTTTAATTTTTCATTATATGCAAAACCGGCAACAATCATAAATCTCTTAGAGAAAGTTCTTATGTTAAAGTTACAAAGTTGAACCACGTTTTAAGATTTTTCTCCTCTTTTATGATAATAAATTGTTCTTTTTTATTGCAATCTTTTAAATACACCCACGCCTCGTCTATTGTCACAACATTTTTCCATCTTTCTCCAGCTAAATGCTTCTCATACAGAATTCTACAGCGAGTTCTGCTTTCTGCAATATGTCGTGGAGATAGACGATGAACATTGTAATTTTTGGCCTTTTTAAGATTCAAATCACTGTTAATTATTTTATTTACAGTTCAAACTGAACTTTTAATGACTTTGTAATAGTCCTTTGATTGGCAGATTCTCTTTTAAAATTAAAGATCTTACCTTACAAATATACTCTTTTCTTTTTTGGATACGTATTTGGAAATATTTTTTCACTTTTACGTTTTTTTCCTTTCTCATTAATAATATCGTACCTTTAGATATCGAAAAACTGATTTTTACAGCGTTTTTGAATAATTGAATAAGCATAATTCTCTTCGGAAAGAGCAGAAACAGCCTTTCAACCATTGATTATTTAAAAGCGCCATTTTGAAGTAAACTCTGAGTTAGCAGGCGATAAGTTATATTTTAACTATTTAACTGCTGCGAAAATAAAATTATTTCGTAGCATACAATTTTTTAAAGCTCATCAAAATCATTCAAAAAATGTCCGAACAGCCTCTGTATTTATAATAATTAAATATCCTATTCTAAAGCAACAATCTGCTGATTTTGATGCAGCCCACACATACAGTGGCTCCCAAAAGTGTTCGTACACTTTAAAAATTTGTAGAAAAAGCGCTGTAGCCTGGAATTGAATTCGAATATAAAGTCCAATATTTGTTCATATCATCTCCATGTGATTCTGAATAAAAACTAATATTCTTTAAAAAAATATTGACTCATTTTCTTTTTATAAAAATGAAAATGCAAGGAGGCAGAGAAAGAACACGCCACAAAAGTGATCGTACACCGAAATATTTTCGGATAAATTCATAAATAAAATTATCGTTTATCGCTTTTTTTATTTTTGCATTGTGGTGACATTTAAAAAATCGTTTGGCTTTAATCTTTGCTTGCTTACTTCGTAATATTCTATGAATTATTTAAAAATGGCTCGTAGTCGTATGGAAACAACGAACAGCATTCGAAAATTGATTATTTTTCATCATAGTAGTGGTAAATCAGTTCGGAATATCTCTAAATTAGTAAATTTATCCCATTCTACGGTGCAGTATGTGATAAAACGCTTTAAAGAAGAAAATCGGATCGAAAACAATGTAAGGAAAGGTCGTCCTGTAAAGTTAACTCAACGTGATCAGAGATTTATAGTTAGAAAATTTGTGAAAAATCCACGTTTGAGTGCTGTAAAAATTTCTACAGAATGTACTGAAAATTTTTGATTAAATGAAAATTTTTTGTAAGTACGAAAAATAGAAAGCTTAGGATTTCCTTCTCAAAATCAATGATAAATAAGCCCGAAACTAATTGGAATCATGTCTTATTTGCAGATGAAAGCAAATTTAACATGTTTGGTTCCAATGGGCGTATAATTGTATGGAGAAGAAAAAATGATTAACTAAATCCCAAGAACTTAGGCCAAGGCGGTGGAGGTGTCCTTGTGTGGGGGTGCATGTCAGCATCAGGACTAGGTAATTTGGTATTTATTGATGGCATAATGAATCATGCTCTTTATTTAAATATTTTAAAAGACAATTTAAAATTATCAGCCCAAAATTTGGGTATTGGAAACAACTTTGTTTTTTTATCAAGATAACGATCCTAAGCACACGGCTCTCAGCGTTCGCCTCTGGAGTCTATAATTGTCCACAAGTTCTGAAAACACCACTCAATCGCCGGATTTAAACCCAATAGAACACATTTGGAGAGAACTAGAGGTTAGAGTACGAAGACACGGCATTGAAACAAAAAGCGAATTAAAAACAGTAATTATTGAAGAATGAAGAACATTGATGCAGAAATTACGAAAAAACTAGTGAACGTTATTCCCAGACGTTTAAAAGCTGTTGTGGATGCTATAGAATACCCTACTAAGTACTAATTTACCGAAATATTACAATATTTGCTAATATGTAGAAATTTTTTTAAAGTGTACGAAGACTTTTGTGAGGTAAGTTTTTTGTTACTTTTTGATTATTGATTTTCCAAAAAAAAAGTTTTAAAATATTTTACGTAGTTTTGTTAAGAACAAGTTATAGATGTTATTAAAAAATTCCCATTCTGAAATATTAATTTTATTAATGGATAGAGCAGTATTTCTTTGAAATTCGTAAGTGTACGAACAGTTTTGGGAGCCACTGTATCACGATATCATTTGATAAAACCTTTTTATTTCATTTGCAGCGATTATAAGTATGAAAGAATATTCCAAACATGTTACTCTTAGATTATTTGTGAATGAAATATCTTAGAATTAATTTGGTATTTTATCTTGTACTAAAAATGAAATTGCTGCAAATTAATCTATTTACCTTTGAAATCGAGCATTTACCATCGAAGTTTAATAAAAAAATTTGGACTAGTGGAATTAATGTGTGGTGGCGATATCAGGTATTGTGGGGAGGGTTTTGGTTTGGTTGGTCGGTGGGGGGGGGGGGCAAGGCGAGTTCTTTCCTCGGGTGGAAACTAGCCTAGTTACGTCTCTTCATCTATGAACTAAGAATTACAATAACAAGGGGACTAAGAATAGTGACTAAATTGTCAGATTTGACTGAGTGAAATTGTGATTAAATTTTTAGAACACTTATTTTATAAAATTTTGATGTAAAAATACAAAAGTAAAATTAATTATATACAAAAGAATTACTGACTATGTATAAATATGCTAATAATAATAATTTAATGAAAAAATAAACATTTTAAGTATTAATATAAATATCCTCATATTCTTTTGTCACAGTAAATACATATATTTCCTTCTTATTTCAGTGAGATACTTGAGCTTGTTTCTGTGAACACTTTTTTATATCTGGGTCTATGGTTGAAAGAGCTACACGCAATTCATGATCAAGACTTTTCAAGGATGATCTCTTTAAATTGTTGATAGTGAGCATAGAAGAGAAACTTTTGCTCACACATGTATGTTGCAGCAAATGGTAAAAGAATGTTCATAGCTTTTTCGCCGATGGATACCCCTCCGGTACCGTCGCCCCATCATCAGGACTTTGCGGTAAAAATTTTCGCGTCACATCGGTTGGGAAGCACTGGCTTACGGCACCGAACGATAAAACTTCGGAACTAGGGGACTTAAGCTCCACCCTGTAGATGGGACGGCATCTGTTAGTCATGTTTATAGAAGTGTTAAAATGTGTAATTTACATAAGTAAAAATCATATTTACAACTCGCTAATTGCACTTAATATTCAATATTAATTTTAATCTCTGAATTATTTGGAAAACACAAGGTTCGAAATAACGGAACCCAAAATCTCACCCCGAATTCAACTGTAATATTCAATATGTAGAAAAAATACGGAGTAAGAGCAATCTGTGTGTGTGTGTGTGTGAGTAGTTTTTTCTGTCAAAGAATAGAGGTCTGATAATTTTAGGTAAATATGAGTTTTTACTTTCTTAAAAGTTAAGTTATTTGAAAATGCAAGTTTACCTATGATTGGTGGTGATTCTAAGCACGAAATGTGCCTTTTTTGATGGCACTATTCAATTGCCTCTTCAGCTGGTCCTGCTTCATGTATCTAATTCACATGACTGTCAAATAAATTTATGAAACAAAAGAACTCACTGAAAAATATATAATAGAAACTAATTGATGTCTGTTAACAATATTTAAAGATTTACACAATTCTTGTTTGATGAATATGTCAACCACATATAAGTAATTATGACTGCAGGGAAATCCTTTGAATGCTCAGGTGAGTTTTTTCAATGTTCAGATTCCATAATCTTTCTCTAATAATCTTAACTAGGATATGAAAAAAATCATGATTGGAAAAATCATAACACTCCTATTCATTCGATTTAAATGTGATTTTTTTAATATTTAAATTGGATTTTTATGATTTTAATTCGAGCCTTGCCGGACAAGTTTCAACTTGTTGGACATGAGACATGTAAATAGTGTAGTTTCTAGATAGTTTTGATACATATTAAACAGTAAAATATTTGATGAATAGCATTAATAAAAAAAATATCAGGGAAAATTTTTGAAAAATTTAAACACAATATAGGAACTAGCATAGTTAATCACATGATAGAGTAAATAAATGACATGCACAACAAATGCCATGCATAAGCAATGGTTTTCCCATCTGGTACTCGAGTTATTTAAATTAGTTTGATTTTAACCCATACCCGGTGACATGAAATTTTTTGCTTTACATAATTATCATATATGAATAAAAAGTATAGAATTGCTTTAGTTAATTTTGTATTCAGTAATCAATGTGTTAGACTTGTTTTAGAGAAAAATCATGTAACCAATGGAAAATAAAATAAAAATAACTTGTACAAAAAATTCATGGAAAAATTCCAACTCATTAATATTCAGCTTGCAAAAAGTACTTATTTGTGAAAAATGTTATTTGTAAGTGAATAGTAAGAAATGAATAAGACATGAAAATGTACATATATTGAAATCAAATGTTTATTTAAAAAAAATTTCTGAGCATCAGTATTTCCAAGCACAAACACATAAAGGGTTTACACTAACATACACGAAAATGAAGCTTTTTTCTATGAACAGCATAGGATAAGAGTAATAGCATTCCTCCAGAATATTCCAATTGTGTGGAATTTTGAAGCTGCAATAAAAAAAATCATCATTGCAATCATAATCATAAGAGCTTTCTGCTTTTAAAACCCAAATTTATTTTAACATATTCAACTATCAGATGGACGAATTAACTTTTACATTCCAAACTTCCAATTCCTTAAATATAGAATAGTTATGCTGGCAATGCAAAGAATTCCTAGGGATCAATGCATAAAATTAACCAACATATTACACCAAACAAAACGAAAATATTGAAATTTCCCATTATAAAGATTTATGTGTAAAATTTGAATACTTTTGATACTGCAGAAAACTATTTTGTTGTGACTAAGTGTCAGGGTACAAAAAAATCAGGATTAAAAAATCATCGGATTTATTTAAAATAAAACCAACACTGATGAACAGGCATGTGAGTGACACCTGTTGATCAACAGCCCAATAGGGAAACACATAGTTGTCTAATAATTGATACCTATCAAAAAATTATTCAGTATCTTCAGGGGAAGGATCATTTTCAATACAATGGTTGAGGTGAATTAAATACGAGCAAATTTCTAAACTTATTTGAATAAAATAACATGAATCTTGTTTTCATAATTATTTAATTGTAATAAACGTAATACACACAGAGAAAGGAAAATGAATTTTAAAATCTTGATTTAAATCGGCATACCAAGATCTTAACTAAAAGAAATTTATTATTGATGCCATATGAAATGGTCATCAAAAACAAACATCATTTAGTTTTTAACTGCTAAATATTGAATGACTAGGTAACACCAAATAAGTCTATTTTTTCTTTTCAGTTGGAGAACTTCAGACATCAGAGATTTGTAATATATCTGTAAAATATAAACTGTATTTCAATAAATAACAAAACACAAATCTATTATACTCGTAAGGCAATACACAACATACTTTCATTGAGAAAAACATTTTAAACTGGAAATGTTTCAACTACCAGAAATCATTGATTTATAAGATCACACTGCAACCCCCCATGTTCAACAGTTTATTCTCTCAATGCTGCTTTTCGAATAAGTCTTCTGAACTAAAAGATGTTTATTATTTGTTAAATCCTCCGTATATTGTAGAGGGTGCTGTGTGAGCACGAGGGTTAAGATTCAGGAATTAGACTGAGAGGCTTCATTAGCCTTACAATGAGAAAATGGTCATTCCACAACCTTCTTATATTTGTTGTTAATAAACTTGTTTTGTTATAACAAATTGTTTTAATTCAAGTCTACTCAAAAGTGAGTTAGAACAGCAAGCAATAAGTTGAAAACAAATTACTGAAGAACTGATTACAGGTTTCAAGCAAACTTAATAAAAAACTATTGCTGTATTCTGTTAAAATATTTCTATACCAGGAGATTTCTGCTTTGATTTAAAACTTAATATCTCATCGCAAAACTAATTTAAAGACATAAAACTGGTCAATTTGCAAACATCCTTACCCAAATGAGAAATTGTTACCAAAGCAGAAACTTCACCAGTAAAATTACAACACATAAAATCCATGCAACAGTGGGTTAGAAAAGCAAGCAATAAGTTGAAAACAAATTACTGAAGAATTGATTACAGGTTTCAAGCAAACTCAATTTTGATTTGTGTTAAGGGTTTTGTAATAAGTAATTACTAAAAATGTGAACAAATTATTTCGAACTGACCTAAAAATCGTTATTAATCATATGCAAACACAAAATACTACTACTTAAAATTATTAAGGTTTAAGTAGATACATATTAACTGTAACTGCATGATCTGTAAATTATTGTTTACATACACATTTGACATCTGTTTAATTCCTTGTTTTGTGTAGGAACATACAAATACTTTTATGTTCCAACGATAGTATCATAAATAAATTGTCTAAAATTTGGTATGTTGAAATCTGAATTTAAAGATGTATTATTTACTTTTTTATAAACATAATAACATACAAAGACACCACAATTTATATTGTCAGTTTGCTTGACATGGGGAGGGAAACTAAAAGTCCATTTATTTGAGTTAGGAAATACACTACTTAATATTGAACACCATTTAAGCAATAAAAGTGATGATGTTTTATCTATGAAGTCATTTAATGGATCATAAAACTCTAAGGTATGGCTATCAATATTTACAACAATTAGACTCCAATGTTTATTGACATTGGCTGGAATGAGCAAAATTCTATGTTTCCTTAATTGCTCAAAATAAGAACCATTTAATTTCCCACCATTTAATATCAAAGAGGAACATATTGCATACATTGATCCAAAGGTGTTTGAATACCTAATAACATTAAAAACAAAAGCATCAATTATTGAATCATAGAGCCAACCTTTGCAAAAAGCAGTAGAAGCTGATCTTAAAAGGGTTTCTTCTTCTAATGAAATAAAGAGATCTAAAGATTTCAGCATGTATGTCTTAATCTCTGTCACTAACTTTTACCTCACATGTCAAAACATTACTTTTATCTATTGTCTTAAATTTTGAAAAATTACAGGAATTAGCATCTACGAAAGTATTATTTACAGTTGGTTTATTAAATGAGTCCTTTGAAGGAATCACTGTTCCTAACAAAACACAGTAAATGTATGCCCGAAATTTATTTGTATCAAATGGCACATAAACACTAGACTTGTATATTATCTGATGGGCAAAGTAACATACAAACACACCACAGTTCATTGAATCTTGTTGCAACACATGTAAGGGGAAATTAATAGTCCACATCCCAGTTGTACAACCAAAATAATTTTTAACATTATCTAAAATTTTACAAAACCTGTCAGAAATATCATTATTTGATGGATCGTAAAAATCAATGCATCTTTTTTCTTTATTAATAAGTATTAAACACCAATGATTTTCCATGCAAACAGGCAGAAATAAATATTTTGATGATAAAATTAAAGGATTGCAAGCTAGTAATTGATCTGTTGATGACATGCTATTTATTATTAGGTTTGTAATAGCAGAATCAATTAAAACAAAGTCTGGATTAACCGTACACAGCACATAAAGAAATGCATCAATGATAACGTCAAATAACCATCCTCTGACAAAATCTTTAGACTTCAATTTAATAGCACTTTCTTCATTAATAGTAATAAAAGGATCCAGAGATTTGAAAGCTGTTTGACACAATTTGTAGACCCCAATGCTTTTAGTAAAAGATTCACCTGTTTCATTGTTTAATTTTGTAAATGGTTCATAGGAATCTATCTTTGCCTTTTTGCATGGGGTCATATTTACAAAACAATCATCAACATCTTCCGAATCTAAGAACCTTTTAGCACTATTCCTCTTGTGAAGCATTGCACCTTTCTGTTTTTTTCGGGTTTTGAATAGAATCTGACGCTCAATAGCCTGATTTGGAGCCACTTTTGAAGAAGGAAAAATATTAGAATTTTTATCAGTCTCTGAGTTTAAAATGCCACGGCATCCAGCAACTAATGTTTGCAATGTTGTATATACATTGTCAAGCATGAATTCTTGAACTCGTGGATCATTTAATTTTTGCGATAAGGAATCCCATAACTTTTGACATGCTTTTACTTTATCAGCCTTGGAATGAGGATTGTACAAATCTTTAGCAATAAATGTAGATTTTAAGGGTTCTTTAAAACCATCTGTTTCAATCCTAGGAGCATCATCAAAAAGGTCATTGTTATTGAGATTAGTTTTAGGATTAGTGGAATGCACTTTATGTACATGCTTACACAAATTAGAACTATCTGGGCAGTTGCAATTATATAAATGACAGCATAATGACATGCAACTAATTTCAAGACATTTAAAATAGCAGTGATCAATCATAGGACACTTAGTGTTTACTAGCTTTACAATGTATTCTTTATGTTTCTGTGATTGGGACTTCACAGACCAAGTATTATTATTAAGTAAAAGCAAATCTGTATCAGGAATTTTGCTACCTTTTTATGTCTGGCTTCAATGTCTGGTTTTTCTTCTTTTGGTGGAATGTCATTTAAAATTCTATTTTTATACGTTAAAAGTTATCTTTTTCGATATCAAGTAGTACTTTTAACAAGGTATCTAACCTTCTATTAAATTTACGTCCAAAGTAAACGGTTTTTAACTGATTATGAAATGATTCACAATAATTATTTGTATTAACTGAAGCATGATAATATCTCCTATAAGATGTGGCCCACAATTCACATCGGTTAGAATATTCCCTTTTAAAATAATTTACAAATAACTCGCAATTTTCGGAACAGTTCAAAAAGTCATTAAGAAGTCTATTGAATTCTGTAAGGTTTTTTTCATTTAGCAGATTCATTAATTTTAACTTAATTTCATTTCGTAGCATTTTATCAGAAATGTAAGAATTTAAATTCCTATTCCAGGCTCTTAACACATGCCACTTGCACAGCAAATGTTTTACTTCATGTCCAAACACAGCCTGAAATGCACTAAAAGTAGTGTGGTCATCATCAGTCATGACACAATTAACATTTAAATAAGGAATTCTACACTTAAGACTTTTAAAAAGGCAAATCATTGTTTCATATGTTAATGAATTTGTAATAAAATGTGCTACTGGATACCCATGACTAAACTCATCCGAGACTACCAAATTGATCAAATAAAAATCATATTGATTCGTTTTATGGGTTGAATCAATGCATAATATTTTACTGCAAGACTTCACCATCATATCCTTTTGATCTTTAGTTTGAATTCCTAAAGCAAAAGAGGTGTTACAATTTTTTAAAAGGTCTAAATCAGAAGGACCATACAGTGTACGAGAGCCTTGAGGTTTAAAAATTAACACTGGGTCATACTCCTCAACTTTTAACTCCTCAACAAGAGCAGCAATGGAAATTGCATCACTCTTTGGTTGCAATGCGTGTCCATGACGAGAATATGACTTAATTACTTTCCGTGAAAGGAACACTTCTTTTACAGGGAAAAACTCCCTACAATCACGATCTCCAAAATTTTCTCTCAAAAGCAATTGAATTTTTTGCACAGGAATACCTAACAATAACTGTGCTTTAATTAAGTCACACGTACTTTGCTTCAAGGGTTGAAACCTACAATTTTTAAATTGTAGGGGATGGTTATGATTAGTGCTATAAGAGACAGTAACCAAGTCATTTTGCTCACAAGCACATATTCTGACAGGACAGTTAAGATTAGGTATTGTACCTTTTCTATTTTTGCGATTTGTTTTCCTGGAATTTTGAAATTGAGATGATAGAAAATTAAATTGACAAGAATAATAATGGGTAAACATTTACTGTACGGTCACCCTTGGCGACTTTTTCAAAATCTCGCCAAAATGGCGACTTCTTGCACGAGCGAGATCTAAAGAAAACAGCGTAGTGAAAAATGTTGCCTGTGCAAAAAAATGGCGGCCAAATCGCCAATAATGAACAATAAACATACCTCTCTCCCATTTGCATCTATCGCTCGCCCCCTTCACCAACTCCCTCCGCCTCTACTTCGCTGCGGCTGCCGGCTCATTGTCGCCTCTTTGAGGAGGGTAAATTCGAATGACTGAATCCATGAATTTGTTGCACATGTGCTTATTTTTTTTGCGCCACACATATTCTGCTAAATAATAGTCTAATTGACTTTTGGCTTTGCTCGCCGGAATACCTCGTTTCACTGCTCCCCACGTTCCTTCTATGGTATTAGTGTGGGCACCTGTATCCGGGTCCTTGAAATTTAGACTATGATTCACCTTCAGATGCACGAAGCCTTCATTAGAAAGGCAATCGTAGCTCTTCCAGCAGTCTGAAATTATTGTTGAACCCGGAAGAATATATTCATTAATAACAGTCAACAAAGAATCAGTCGTCCTATCATCTACAACTTGCATAAAACATTTACCCTTCCCGCGCTCAACTCCCCCAAAGACCCATTTACCTTCCACACGTTTTCCCCGATTAAATTTACGTTTACCAAATTTACTCTCATCTATCTCAACAGTCACGCCGCTTCCACCCACTTTCATACTACTTTCAATCATCTCTATCACACAAACCTCACGGCAAAAGGAACGAAAATCACATATAGTCTTAGAAGAACATTTACTCTCTTTCATATTAAAATCAACCTTATTCTTACTCACCCACAAATAAACCTGAACTAAAATCCCATTCATTGTCATTCGACTCAATTCAAAAAAGGAACCCTTTCTCACACTCCTTTTAACGTCATGCATTTGTTCTTTCACCTTAGATTTACACCTCCACTCATAACCATCACTTATATCGTGCCTTTCAACCAATTTCATATCCTGACCACACTTACAGCACTCATATCTATCCGCAATTAAACCCGCTTTCATACAAAATTCAAACGTTTCCTTCCCTTTATCCAATCCATACAAATACCTTAGATTAACATTCTCATCAAACCACATAACATCATTCTCACCAAACATTCTCGCACTTACCTCAGACATTCCCCATGCAGCAGCCATCACAAAAATTTCACGAAAAGAACACGGAAGCTGAAAACTAAAAAAGCACACGTGCAACGTGGTCGAACAAAAATTAATCAATTACCTTCAACCTCTCCGGTTTTGCTAATATATTCCGTTGCGACCCGGTGATATATTCCGTTGCGACCCGGTTAAGCGGTAACCAATTACAATCCTTCTAAAGAGCTAAGACATCAACTAACACAAAAAGAATTCAAATTTTAAAACGGTAACCAATCATATAACGCAAAACATCGATATTTTGTTAAAAAAAAATGCGTTCGTTAAAAAAAAAATATAAGCGCTCTTTCCTTCCGAAAAACCAACCTTTTCCAAGTTTCAATAGGGTTGCTGCAATTTATTGTCGGGTCGGATGGGGGTTGCCATATAAAAAAATTTATCGCCAATGTGGAAAAAATCGCGCCAAGGGTGACCGTACAGCAAATGTGATCCTAATAATGAAATGTTTTAAAGCCATACTGCTTGCCTCCTGTTGTTTTAGTGAAAGATGTAAAAGTTGATGTTCCTTCCATCTCTAACCAATTTTGGAAACTAACCATTGAATCGAATGAAAGTATTTGAAGAGAATCTGAATTGTGTATTTCAAACACATGCCTATTTAAATTTCCAAGGTGCTTAAATGGCCTATTACAGTCTGGAAAAATACAGTAATGCATTTCCTGTTCATTAATTAAAATACATAACTGCTCATGCTCAATAAATTCTGCCTCACTTTTAAAAAACTTGCCACAAACTGGACACTTTTTGGCCCTTAAGGTTTTCACATAAGCTCTTGCACATACCATTTTATGCCGTTGAAGATTGTACTTATTTGAAAATATATTTAAGCATTTCTCACATGTCTTTAAATCAGAATTTGGTACACATTTACTAGTTAATGAATTAGGAAGAGATAGGATATCTATCGATTTTGAAATAGGGAGTGGCGAGTTACGTTGATATTCTTTTGAACTAATTGAAGAGGCTAATGGGTTGTCCGTAGTTTTAGGTGATATAAATGAATTGGAGTTAACACTAGACATAGTTTCCAAAACAGAATTGTTATAGTTCAGAAATAGAGATTTCTGAAATTGAACAAACATTAGCTGAACAGTGTTCTCTCATGGAATCAGGAACTTTGGTGAGATCTTGCAGTAAGCTACTATTTTCCTGCACTTTACACTTGCTCTTATGATTGGAATATGATTTTCTGGAAAGGTAAGACTTAAAACAAATCTCACATTGCCGAGGATATGAAATTTTAACACTAACATTACATGTTTTAAGATGGTTTCTAAAAGTGACCTTTGTCTTATAAATTTTTTGACAACATGCACATTGTCTGCGATATAATTCCCTTTCGACCTCAAGATGCTCGACACTACCCCCACCAGTTCTACAATGCTTAATCAAACCTTCCACCTTACATTGTTTATTAGCACTATTATTTCCCAAACTATCAGATAAGCATACCTTTACTGAGCAATAACATTCTAGGTTATAAGAAAATGGAAGAGTGGTAACTGATTGAACAGCTGAAAGATGATAAGTATCAGTACTTACAGGTGGAACAGGAGGAATAAAAAGTTGAAAATTACTCATGTTAGTGTTAGAAATAAGTTTAGGTAAAGGAGGAAATTCTAGCAAAGAATGGATGTCAGGAACATTAAATTTACTAGAAGGGATAGTAGAGGTATTTGTTGGAGAAAGAACAGGAGGAACAGACTGAATAACTGAAAGAGCAGAAATATTAGTACTTGCAGGTGGACTAGAAGGTTGCAAATTACTCATGTTAGTGTTGTTAGAAATAATTATTGGCAAAGGAGGAAACTCTAACAAAGAGCAGATATCAGGAACATTAAAATTTTTAGAAAGGACAGGTTTGAAAGAGGTTACAGAACACATATTAGGCTTAGAATAGGATTGGAAGTTGCATTTAACAGATAAAGTAACATCTAAAAATGCACTTACTGCAGGAGTGTCCTTCTTGGAGATTGCAGCTTCCAATGCAATCAGCCCTCCTAATGTTTGTGAAAACATTTTCGCCAAACGAAGATTCCCTTTTCTGTTGAGATGTAATCCATCACGTCCCCAGAAGCCTTTCCATGAACCAAGAGACTGACAGAAATAAAATGCCTCTCGGCCCAGGCAAGCCTTTTCTAGTTCATGATTGAGGTCTTTTGGTTTAAAAACTCTAGTTGAGATGCCAGAGAAGAACGGGACTCAGAATCCAGAAAAAAATTGGGACCACGTGGTATGATCCCAGAAATAACCACCTTAGCAGGAGGATACAAAATAGAAAGCTCCTGAAAAAGGCTGGTGTATTCCTGAAGAATTTCAGAAACATCACCAGCAAGATCATTAGTCCCTACATGAAAGAGCATCCATTCATACTTACCTAAACTACTAAGTTTCCCAGATATCCTTTCTATCTTCGCACCTGGAAAAGAAATGAGATCAACTTCATGATCTTGCAATTCGCTAATTAATTAATTAATAATAATCATTGAATCGCCAATTATGAGAAGTCTCATTATTAACACTAAGGGACAAGATGAGAAGTGGAGAACGTTTAAGACAAAACTAAATCAAATATAAATGGTATTGTAGATGGAATAAAAATGGAAAACGTAGTAAAACAAATACAATGTTTTTCACTAAAGAAATTGGAAAAATGTTCCAAGACGCGCACATTTCAGCAACTATTGCAACAGAAAGAAATACTATGATCAACAAATATAAATCGACCACAAAGAAAATGTAAATCAAATACGCAAGTTTATTAGAATCAAAGGATAAAATATATAATTGGTAAAGATGTAGAATCCGGGGCATGTTTGTCGCCAAGTAATTTTTGTCGCCAAATCAAGATGGCATCCAACACCAGTATGGCGGCCAACTTGCCGATTCGATTCGTTACATCAGCAAGTAAAAATGAGGAATGCACAAATCTATATATATAAAATAGGATGTGTGTATATGTGTGTATGTATGTGTGTATATTTTCTATACAAATCTACACCGTTTGACAAATTCACACCAAATGTGGTACACTTATACTTTAGAACACTGCGGTCAGCATAGGCTAACTCTTAACCCCCGTTCTATTGGCCCTGGGGGGCTAAAAACTATTCGAAATCGCCATAGAAATAACATTGAGCATAGTTTAATTGCTTTAGGCAGCGATGGTTGCTTTACCACTGTTGATCGAAAAACAATTTTTTCCGAAACAAATTAAATTACAGTATTTATGTTTGAACTGACTTTTTAGTTCTTCTCATGATGTAAATAAATTATAGATATTTTATTGATGAAGGGAAAGAATATTTTAAAATATTTATGCTTGCAAGGAAATTCAAGGAAAGGTTTTCAGGAGTTCAAGGATTATTTTCAAGGAAAGTTGGTGTATATTTCGACCAACTTTCCTTAAGTAATTTATTGAACACGTAATGATTTGTTGAATTCTGTTTCACAAGGCTTTTTAGGTAAGGCGTGTAACTTATTTTAAAATGTCCGGAATAGATACATGTGAATCCTCCGTTGAAAGCAGTGATTTTCTTTCTGAAAAATTCTGTAAAATCGACCTTCTGCTTTTTGAAAAAATTTTATCTATTCAGTTTAATTTGTCTACACCGATTACATTTATTTCTAACAAGCACCGTTATTCCGAAAAGCACAAACGAAAAACTCAATGATCATAAAAGCGTAATTTTGCTACTCGGTATCTGGCAGCACCAGAATTAATGTTTACTTTTTTTATAAAACTTTGTAGAACTTTCTAGAAAGTTGGGGAAACGGAAAATTCCTTGGACTCATGGTGGAGAACATTCCAGTACTCACTCGATTCTTAGCTGGTCGTATTTAGAGGAAGCTAGCTCGGTAAGTCTTCCAGTTTATCATCTTTCAGTGAATCTGGCAGTTTTATTTCGCTCTTTTAGTTGATTGTATAGTGTTTCCTACTTTATTCGACAGTGATAGTGTACATTTTGGATTTATATTTCTAAACTGATGTAAGTACTACATAATTTTAAATTCGTTTTTTCGTTAATTTTAGCTTTGTATTATATTCTATAATAGATTTCATTGCTCATTGAGAGTATGCCTTTTGCTTAATTTTTTAAATAAGTTTAATGGGGGATCAGAATTAATGCTTTTTTTAAAACCAGAATAAAATTTATTTTTTAGTATGATTTAGAATTCTGTGTTTGAGTATTTTGATTGACAGCTTTTAAGTAAGGCATTAATATTTTTTATTTGTGTTAAAAATTTGATATATTCCTAAACTGATGTAAGTACTTCGCAATTTTAAATTTGTCTTACCATTCAGTTTATATTAGCTTTTTATTTTTATTGTATTCTGTAATCGATTTCATTGCTTAGTGAGAGTGTGCCTTTTGCTTATTTTATGAAATAGCATTTCTTTGTATTCATTGACAGATTTCTTTGCTGAGCAATGCCTCCAAGGAAGCGGAAGGCGATCGGTCAAGTGCAGTTAACGGCTAAAATGATGAAAGATGAGCGTAGACAAGAAACTTCCGAGGAGAGGAATAGAAGACTTGCGATTGCGAGAGAGCTACTACATCTAGAGCAACAGAGACGGCACAGCAGCGTGAGTCCCGACTTCAGGATAAGAGGGATAGTGCTACTACATCTAGAGCAACAGAGACGGCACAGCAGCGTGAGGCCCGACTACAGGATAAGAGAGATAGAGCCAAACGATCACGGAATGCGCACCATTTTAGCTTAGCATAGGAAGAATTCCACTACCATTCACATAAAAACTACTCGCTGCATGCAAGTGTTACCATCGGGAAAATGGAAATGGTTTGTTGTTACTGTCAAGCCAAAAAGTTTAAATCAGAGTCTACTGGTATTTGCTGTAAAAATGGAAAAGTTAAACTCTGCCAACTGGAACCACCACCACAAGAACTTTTGACTTACACATCAGGAGATACGTCAGAGTCGAAGCATTTTCTTAGTAACATCAGAAAATACAACTCATGTTTCCAAATGACATCATTCCTCATGAGTGGCCTCATGAGTTGTTGGACAGCCCGGATTTCCGTCGACATTCTAGGTGCAAGGGCAGATTTACCATAGAGTGGATCGTTGCTTCCGCTGCCAGATCAACCACCAAAATTTCTATAACTATATTTTATTCAAAACGAACAAATGGAAACTGATCAGAAGTGCGCCTACATCTCGGGAACAAGACGTCAGATTGTGTTAAACTTACAGAGGATGTTTCATGAGCACAATAATCTTATTAAAACCTTTGAAACAGCATTGGAACGTATGCCAACAGATGAATTTAAAGTAGTCATAAGAGCAGACCGAAGACCAGCAGGCGAACACGAGCGGCGCTTTAACTCTCCTCAAGCAGATGAAGTCGCGGTGGTTATATCAGGAGATGAGTTTCATCAACGGGATATCGTTATTCAATGACGAGGTGAATCATTGCAGCGTATTTCGGAAACACATCGATCTTATGATGCTCTGCAGTACCAGTGATATTCCCCCATGGTGAAGATGGATATCATTTTAATCTGAGGCAGATCAACCCAAGAACAGGTGAAACAACCAGCAAGAAAGTTTCAGCGAAGAATTTCAATGCATACAGATTAATTGTTCGAGATACTGAGCAGAACCACGTATTGAACTGCAGGCAATTGTTTCATCAGTTCATCGTCGATATGTACGCTAAAGTCGAGAGTGAGCGTCTCCTTTACATTCGTCTAAATCAACGTAAACTGAAAGTTGATATATTCACCTGAGAGATGCTGTGGCAAATGACGGGAACGTTGAAAACCTCGGTGCCTTAGTCGTACTACCAGCTACATTTACTGGAGATGAGTTGCAGTCACCAGACACATGCACGAATACACACAAGATGCTATGACGTACATGAGGACGTACGGGAGACCAGTCTTATTTATCACCTTCACCTGCAATCCGATTTGGACGGAGATCAAGGAGGTTCTTACCAATCAATTACCCAGTGAGCGCCACGACTTGATTGCGAGAGTATTTAAACAGTAGTTGAAACTGCACTTTGCGCATCTTTCGTTTTTTAGAATTTTGCATTTTTTCGTCGGAATTTCGTTTCTGTTTGTCTTTATGTCTTAATCTTTTACATATTGCAATATTATGCAATATTATTATATGCAGGAATTAAATGCATGTATTTGCGTCCGAAGTATATTGTAGAAGCTATTAAAAAGTTAAAACGTATTTTCCGTACAACTTAAATGATAGCATTTTTCTGTGAAAGAAAAGTGCTTATTCTAATTCAATTTTCAAGCAACATTTAACCATTTCAACCCGAGCAACACCGGGTAATTCAGCTAGTAAGCAATAAAAAGTAAAGAAAAATAAAACTTATTTTCCAATTTAATTAGGTTTCTCAGGGTTAAAAATTTTAACAAAAATTGGTAAAGATGTAGAATCCGGGGCATGTTTGTCGCCAAGTAATTTTTGTCGCCAAATCAAGATGGCATCCAACACCAGTATGGCGGCCAACTTGCCGATTCGATTCGTTACATCAGCAAGTAAAAATGAGGAATGCACAAATAAGCAATAAAAAGTAAAGAAAAATAAAACTTATTTTCCAATTTAATTAGGTTTCTCAGGGTTAAAAATTTTAACAAAAATTAATTAAAAATTAAATTTTTTTACAAAATATATACAATTTTTTACTAAAATTTAACAGCGCACACTTTTCTACAAAAATTAAACCAATGAGTCATCGTATGGGTCGCCACATCCATTTCATTCATAACACATTTAATTGGCGTTTCATTCACCCAGTACCACGTAATCAAAAGAATCTTACACATATGCAATTTACAACACAATTGCCATACCCAATCAAGGGTAAGTGAGCGGCTTTCGTTAAAGATTCATCATACATTTTCCCAAAAAAACCCGCATTTATACGTCCAGTCAAACCATCCATTGCCATACCTAATCAAGGATAAGTGAGTGGCTTTCGCTAAAGATTCATCATACATTTTCCCGAAAAAACCCGCATTTATACGTCCAGTCAAACCATCCATTGCCATACCTAATCAAGGATAAGTGAGTGGCTTTCGCTAAAGATTCATCATACATTTTCCCCAAAAAACCCGCATTTATACGTCCAGTCAAACCATCCATTGCCATACCTAATCAAGGATAAGTGAGTGGCTTTCGCTAAAGATTCATCATACATTTTCCCCAAAAAACGCATTTATTCGTCCAGTCTAATTAATGAATTGAATTTCTAATTAAAAATTTAAAAAAAACCAAAAAATCAATAGAAATTTGCCACTTACTTGAAAAAATGGTATTCCAAATTTTGAAAATCCAGCGGAAAGCACAAAATCTAAATCCGTTGTGACCTTTGCTAACTCCGTTTAAGCGGTAAGCAATTAAAATCATTCTCAAAAGCTAAGCAATCAGAGAGCGCAAAAAAAATCCAAACTTTAAACCGCTAACCAATCATAGAACGCAATACATCGAATTTCCTTATAAGGAGCGAACTTCCCAATGAAAAAAAATCACCTCCTAGGGTTGCCATAAAGCTCGACCAAAACAACAAGGTTACCATGTTTGGCGAGAAATCGCCAGTGCCCCGGATCCGACAACTCCACCTTATTTTTTAATGTCGCACACGAAGGAAGGAATAAACAAGCAATAGCGGTACGAATGCGCTGTGGAGTGATGGGTAGAACTTTAATATATGCTCGCCGGGATGTGTGATAAGTGCATATCGTAAAAAGAAAGGTTGAAAAAACAGGTTCCTCTCTTTAAACTGGGATCACCCGTGTTAATCAATCAACTCGACTCTTCCGCCTTCAATCGCACAATCATCGTTGTCGAGGTTTGGTCAAGCTAATGACCACAAATTGTTTGGTGCAGTTAGCTATTGTTTTAAAAAATCAAGACAATATTTCTGTTGATTTGTATTTAAATCGCTATTCGTGGGGAGTGTATTTTACAGTTTCGCATGTTTCTTTTTAAGCTATTCCGTTGTGGGAGGGATTCGTAATTTGGTCACGTGATCAATGCATATTCATGGTGCGTTTTGCCCCATGCTTTTCTAAGTTTTTCTAAAAGTTTTTTCGTAGCCTTTCACATTGACTGGTATCCTCTTGTTCACCTGCATCGAAACTCTTTCATTTCATAACTAAGAATAAAGTTTTTAAAGGCTGGTGTTTGTGAAATTGTAAATTTCTGAGCAATTGTGCTATTTAAAGGTTATTTTCGCAACATAAAGATGATTTTGTAAATTGTTCCCCGATGTGAGACAGTGTGATGACTTGAAAAAGAGTAACTATTTCTAGTTACTCATTTTTTTCTATTCCCCGCTATGAATATATAACTGCTAGCTTCAGTCAACTGATATTTTAAATTTCGAATAAATAAACAAAAATTGATGGAGACAATTTTCATATGAGTTCAGAATTCTATGTCTAAAAGTTATTTGTTTCTTCCCAATTTCTTAAAAAGAATGTTTTTATTTCATTTCAAAATAAAATGACACATTTTCCTTTGTCAAAATGAATGAAGAGTATCGAATGAAAGCGGCTACTCTACAAAGGAGTACATGTTCTAAATCGTGTAGTGAGAGACCCTCGTACAGACAGGAAAGAGCACCCCCTTTAAGTAGTGCTTCGTGATTTTATAATTGCTAGAGTCAACACAAATATATCTTTAGGATGTACAGTAGGTGATCCTTTATTAGAGCAACCTTTTTAAATGAACGAATTTACATTTCAACCAGTTGTGAAAGGAAAACCTGGTTTCATTGAATACTTTTTATTTTATGGCCATACGTGCTAATATATTTTAAATAAATAGTTGGCAACACTGTATATAGAGCTACTATAAATAGCTATCAAGCATGTGAAGTACATCCTGACATATGAGAGGCATTTTCTGTTGAGCTAAATATGAGGTATTGTTTCTGCGGCGAAACGTGTTTCTGTACGTATTCTGGATGTGACAATAGTTGACTAGCTTTTCGAACACGATTTCAGAACTTCAAAAATTCCAAAGAATAAAATCCGAATTGATTCATGATAGTTGATTGGTCAACACGCATTAGATTAAAAGCCGAACGCAGCCAAAACAGAGATAAACTACATTTTAAGATAACCCCGATATGTGTGTACCATGCGATAGCATTTGGACAGCAGAAGTAAAATAATCTTCGCAGACCGTCTGGTTTGTGTTCACCGAAAATACCTCTCATAGCCATTTTTACCCAAACTCAGAATTTCTTGCATTGTGTGTCTAATAATTTGATCACCCACATATATACCCTTTTATAATTTCAAAACATAACGATCCAAATGTTTAACCGAAAACATTGTATAATTCTAACGGTTATATGTGTATATGTATATGGTGTATATATGGATATAGATATATTTATGTATGTATATGAATGTTTCATTATTATGCTTACGTTTTCCATTGTCTGCTCACTTTGCAAATTGTATAATCACTAGTCACTAAGCAGTTTACAAGTTGTCCTGCGGGATGCAGTGTCAATGTAACATTATTTTTGTTCATTGCTTTTATTTGTTCTGTATGAATCTATTGTATTTTGATTCTTCTGTTGGGCTAAGAACCCTTTGAGGACTTTGTGGGGCCTGACGAATGTTGTCCCGACCGCCTCTCGTGTAGCCTTACACCCTCTGGGTAGGCAGGGCGGTTAAGGTCTTAAAAAACTAACGATTGAATGGTATCAATCAAACATTGACCACAAGCACATTATAAATCACTTTATTGTGAATACATACGTGAATATCACAACGAAACACAACAAGAACAAGAGGCTGCTGTCGGAAGTGTGGAAGGGAGCGGACGACGAACTGTCCACGAGGGTCGGCAAGGGCGGTCTCGAGCACACGATGGGATTGTCCTGGCAGGTATGCTGAGCAATGTGCCCGATGAGTTTGTGCAGGGAGAAGGACACGAAGAACGTGGCATTGCCGTTGCAGCTGTCCTTGGTGATGTTCGTGAAACAATCTTGGTACCATGAGAAGAAGCTGAAAAGATTCATTAATACTCAATAGTACTCAGAGCCCATTTATTTGACCCACAAGAACTTCTCGATTATTTGTAGACATAATACAATTTGTATCTAAAGTTCATAATCTGAAGACATTTAAGGAAATGTTTTTTATTTTGTAGTTTAGTATATTGGCGCATTAGTAATTTGGTGCGTTTGCTTATTTTGCTATTCCGTTATTATTCAAGATACTGCTTTACATAACTACATTTTGAAATCTATAATCACAACAAAATTCCGTTTGGGATTTTTAGAATCTGTTGGTTTATTTAAACCTAAGTCTTTTGAAGACTAACTTTATCTGCTTTCACGTATTCTTTCTATATGTTGCATTTATTTTCCTGTCCTGTCCAAGCATAACATCGCGAGCGAATGCACGTTTCTTACAGCTGATGCATGCGAAATGTAGCTAGAAATATCCATTCTTGGATGCATTTCTGTTTCCTAGAAAGAAGAATGTTTACCTCACCTCTCCACATCAGCGATTTGCGTGTTTGGAGAGATCCGAGAGTAATTGTAACGTACTTAGCTAGCCTCAACTTAGTGAATCAAAAGTTTTGATTTGTCAAATCTCTTTTATAGTGTATTTTATGAAAATGTTTTGCATTGATTGAATGTCTATACATTCCAAAAACCACATATTTCAAAGTTCCATTGCAATTGTGCTTGCATTTCTGTGGGCAACAACTCTAAAATAAAATATCCTTAAAAAGTCGTCTTACATTTCTCACATTAATTTATGGTTTACATTTGAAAGTATATTCACATGGTTAACCATCCATCAAATTGGATGCAATGAGCATGGGGGTGTATCCGACTTAATTTGTTACGCTTTAAACTTTGTGTAACTTAAGTTTCTTCGATAATAAACTTTAGAAATATCGATTTATTGGCATTACTAGATTTGGACACATGACTCACAATCCTAGTAAACCATTAAACTAAGATTATAAATTTAAAAAAAGGGTTCACAAAGATGAAAATGTTGAGTTAGACATATGTTCTAACAATTTTCGTCTGTTGACGACCTAGTATCGAGTACAGTGGTACCTTGAGATACAAGTTTAATTCATTCCATGACCGAGCTCTTAAGTCAAAATGCTCGCATTTCAAATCAATTTTCCCCATTGAAATGAGATTAATTCGTATCAGCCCCCCAAAAAACACTCCAATTTTTTTATAATGTATTTGTAATGAACAAATATTGTAGCTGGAGTTATAGCCTTTATGAAGTCCTGTTTCAGAATAGTACATATCGTAGAAGTAGTACGATCATACTGCATTGCCAAATCTATCACTTACGCCTTGCTCATGTTTGTCTATTATCTCACTCTTTAATTCCAAGGCTATTACCTTTTTCCTTTTCTCACCACTGTTCTTTACACTCACAATCTTTGCACTCATGGTTATACGAAAACAAATTAGCTAAATAACTGTACATACACCCCGTTTTTCCGTTTTCAGAATTCACGCATCTGGTCGGAGAAAAGAAAAATGAAAAAAAAAAAAAAAAAGGGACTCTGGCCTCCCGGTGGCAGTTGACAAAAAATGTCAAACCAAATTAAGAAATTGATTGATTTTTGTGACTGACGTTAGCTGTCATCAGGTGAGGTAAACATGTGAACTGAGCAACGCGCAAGACTCGGGAATCTGAGCGAAGTTGTGGACGTCACCGAAGCAGGCTCGTATCTCAAATTCTGGCTCTTAACTCAAAGCAAAAAATCGATCTAGTGACGGCTCGTATCTAAAAAAAATCGTATGTTGGGGCACTCGTATCTCAAGGTACCACTGTAGTCGATTCTCTGGCCCTAGATTTAAGACTCTGCCTCCCAGTCAAGATTTTGCTGTTCCGAGTCCACATTACGCCATAGACCCCTGTCTAATTAGCCCTCGCACAGCAAAAGATGACCCTACAGAGTGACAGTTATGCCTTTGATACATTTTTCCTTTCACAGTTGCTCATCCAGCTGTTACATCCTCTTCTGAGAATACTTAAGTTCTATGTAGAGAACAATCCTCTAGGAAGATCGATGTATGTTTTAGTTTTTAAGTAAAGGGAATCTTTTTATTTCAATAACTTCACCTCGTTTTGTGAGCATGATGTTAGCATGATGAAGCTACATTTTGACAGCCAATGATTTGTGTTCCATTAAAAAATCTTTAAAACCCTCGATTTTCAATTGCTTTTAAAAAGTATCTCATTACGTCTCTGTTACTTCTGAAATAACGTCTTGCAGAAGTTAAGCGTCAGGAGAAAGCCCAGAAGAAAAACGAAATCAAAATTACTCGTTAATGAACTGAGCAAGTTGATGACTGGAACAAAAGATATATCTCTTATCTACTATAGAACAAAAACTGCGATTTTAAAACAATTGAAATCGCAGATTAAAGTGCTTTCGTCAAAAAACATGCATGATATTCATGCAGTTAATACATACTGAACAAATTAGTTCAATAATTCACGGACAGTGCTTGTTTGAAGTCCGCTTCGACAGAAAGGCAATAAGAAATATTTTTTTAATCCTAAATTTGCTTTCATTCAAAGAGACATTCTCGACGGGCGTAGAAGTCAACTGATTTTCGCTATAGCCTCTGTTTCAACAGACTCTGGGTTCTAATCCTGGTTTAGGCATGTTCTCAGTGGTTCGGAATCCACTTTTTGCCTGGTCTAATAGGAACACACGGCTTAAAGTGGAAAAGATGACGGTAGAGAGAGTTAAACTAGTACTGCAGTTAGCATTTAATGCACTTAACCATTTCCATTCCAAAGTTAACCTGATATATGTTGTTGTTGTCAATAATCTCCAATCAAGTCTGACGGAGTCAGACCAGATCAAGGAATCCGTTGACCTTAATGAAATCCATGACTAAGAGAGGAGAAAAATGAATCTCCTCCCAGACGAGTCCCAGACAGTTCAAGAGAGTCAACTGATTCATAGGAGGGAATATACAGCTTCTGTAATCCGAAGACTGGAGCACCGAGAGGTAGAAGACTGTCTTGGCTCCGTGCCTGTTAGTGTTAGAGATGCAGCAGACTTTTGTAGAAGATGTGGAAATGTAGATTTTCAATTGTTCTTTAAGATGATGTAACTTTAGAGTCGGGATGATGATATGGAGGCTTTTTGTAGAATTTTGAAGAAAGCAGGACTAGTGATTTGGTGGAATTCTTTGCTATAGAGGCAAGGCGCACTCCGGATAAAGATGAATCAAAACAATGGCCGAAAGATGAATAATTTAAATAAATTCAATTCGAAAGATGAAATAAATGCCGGAAACCGGACTTACCCCCCGCCCCACATTTGGAGTATCTTCGAAAATTTTATATAATTCTGCAGATTTCTTCGAGATGTAGCTTTTGGTAATTTTTCTTGTCTGAATCACAATTATTTCTGGAAATAACTTGAAAGAAGTAGTAGCATAAATTTAGTGCGGTTTATTGTAGGTTTATTGTAGTAGGGTTTTTCAACCTAATATATAGAACCTTAAATCTGCTCTCAAAGGGTAAATGGCAAATTCTTACCAGCATCTAGCGTTGAGAGACTCATTCCCATCTTTGATTGTTGTGAGGAACTCCTGAGACAGTTGCGAGTCATTATGGCAAGCAGCATACTGATCGGCATTGCCTTCCAGGCATTCGTAGTTCTCCAAATAAGCTGCAATACAGAAAAGAAAACTTCTACATCTTTCCATTCCGAGAAATTCCAAGAAAAGAATATTAAACTTATTCGATTAAAGAACAACGCAGTAACTAATAGTGTAGAGAGTATTCGTTGGATATGAGATGTTTGAACAAAGGCGCAGTTGCGAAAACGAGTTAGTTCTCTCTCGACTCTAAAATTAAAGATGTTACATCTTATGAACCCTTTGTATTTCTATGGGAGTTTTGATTTCTTTGACAGATTGTGAGTATTATGTTTTGTGTGTGAGTTTGGCAACATTGAATTTGTATGAATTAGTTTTTGTACTATGGCAATGTTGTTTTTTGTAAGAATTCTAAAATATTGGTTTTTAGAACTGATGTCGTTGTTCGTGTTTCGAATTCCGTCTTTTGTAAGTGTGTAAATAAATATAGAAATTCTACTGGATTATGGTTTTGATTTGTTTACAAGAAAATATGCTGTTTCGTTTAATATCCAGGGCCTTTAGAACTTTTATCTTGTGAGTTATCCTTAAGATTGGTTGTTCCTCAACAGTGAGTTTATTCTCCCACTCGCGACTTACTGCTGTGAAGCTCTTAGCACTGCTTTGCAGAGAACTTTTTAAAAACTTGATAGTATACGAAACCAGGCTCTTCGACTTGTTACTGGAGCGAGAAACCCCCTATAGATGCAAAGCTCTTTAGTAGTAGAACGATCCAGTCAAATATACAAGAAAAAACTTTACTACTATATGAAAAGTTATTTGAAATACCATTCAAGAATGGGTGGGATCCTAAAATATTTTTGAGATCTTCTAAAACCCAATTGAGTTTCATGTTGCCCTAGAGGCAAAGAGATTACTTGATATCCACGGAAGACCTCCATAAGGAATGTAAAGTTAGGCATGTTATTTGGATAATCTACAACAACCTGTCTTGAAGAGTGAAACCGATCCAACAGTTCTTAACTCCTGACTTTAGAGACCATCCATTCTAGCAAATGAGTGGGTACACATCTGACGGATCAAGAATGGACGACTTTGCGAATGCTGGTGCACGAATATTCAATGAAGTTCTTACTTTTTATAACACTTTCGGAAACTATGTATCTGTATTTGATGGACAAGTGGAGGTTATTCGCATGGCATTCAACTAACTGAAATGTCAACACTAGTTTTAGGAAATATGTCATTGTCTTATTTCCGAGCAGCTATTGAAGCTATAGGCTCTTCAAAATGCTACAAGCATTCTATAGTATATTCTGTATATGTAGCTGTAGTACTTTGACTACGAAACACAACAGCAGCTTTGCAGATGATTCCATCCCACTATGCTAATGAACAACCGGATTAGTTGGTAGAATGAACATAGATTCTAAGTAGACATATCTTGTATAATTCCATAACAATGCATCTCAAGAAAAATTTAAAAAATCTTTTTCTATCAATAACTAATTGCTAGAAGCTCAAGTAAAAATTGGCTTATTCACCGTAAATACATCCCAGAAGCCACAAGAGCAGAAACTTTTGCAATAATCCGATTTCTGACTGGACACGATTATTTAGCTAAACAGTTCTAGAAAATTCTGCACAGCCCCCTTTGCACTATTTCCCAAAAAATGTACACCACCCCAGCTGCAAATGTCCTTCTCAGCGGCCGATACTGGGAGGCTAGAGGACGGATGAGCTAAATACTATTTCTTGCCTAACCTTTTCTTATCAGTTTTATGTGTTTGAGTGTACTTTTGTTACAAACCTTTGTATTGTGTATTTTGTTTTTATGCCTGGAAATAAAATTATTTTTAAATATCCGATTTTGACGTCATTCTACACAAATCTATTTGCATGTAATTTCGACACCACTATATGCACTGGCTATGATTTAAAGTGTACTGTTTTATCATTAAAAAGATAATAAATATTCATAACCATATGATTTATCGTCACAGAGATCATACCACTTACTTACAGAAAGTTGAAAGTTACTCGTTGAAGAAGTTAACCCTGGAAAACAAAACGATGAATTTTCTTCTAATTCTTTTGATGGTATTTTGACGTAATGGGAAGAAACGCTGCGACATCTCACACGACATGAAAAGACAACTATGGCTTGTGTGTGACATCTATTTATGCTAAGGTTTCATTACTTGTTAAAGTTAACTGATAAAAAATAAATGGCTTTTCTGCACTTCCCTAATGTAACTCAACAACAGATTGCACTGGAAGGGATCCTAAAATTTTAAGTGAAAAGTAGCTAATCCAACGTCGCACTGGAACAACACAACGGGCTATTGGCGACGGTTCGGGATCCATCCCGAAGGGTAAGATCCGAGGACGACGCCTCGTAATTTTGTGGCATGGTCAGATGACGAGGTCAACATCTGATCTGGCACCACACTCTCCAAGCTTCCACAATACGCCTAAGTGAGGACATTTAAGTCGACGACAGATTTAATATACACCAACCCCGTGTACACGACGGTCTTTGATTGAACCTAGTTTCGAACTCACCACCGCCCGGATGCTAATCCGTTACTTCTTCCAACCGGGCTACCGCGGCCCCAATTGACGAGATAAGTAAAGAGGAAAAGATTCGAATTATATTGTATTAGGTGTATTGTATTAAATATTAAATTTATGTCATATGCATATTGTTCTTTTGGTTTCAGGTATGATGGTGTATTTTAATTTTTGATTTCACAAATTCCGATATGTGATGAAAATTGAAAGAGTTTCTTACTTAATCTGACGGCACTGTCAGAATCGCAGAGTTCTTGCTGCAGTTCCTGCAGACCTGTGTTGAGGGAGAAGACCCCGATGTCTGCAATCATTTCCCTGCATTCATCGTTGCAATCTTCGTGACCATTGCAGCTCGCTATATAACTGTAGACGCAATCGAATGACTGGATCATGTGACTAGAAAGGAAGAGAAAGAAATGAATTCCCCTCCATAACACTACTAAATCGGTACAAAATGAGAGGGATTTCGAACAGCGGTTTCAGCTTTAACCTCAGTCAATGTGCGTGAAGATTAGCTGCCTTATGGACAAATGGGAGCCTTTAGACTATTTATAAGGTTTACATAAATATTCAAAGTACTTAGTGTTGCCCATTTTTTCACTCGATATTCACTATTGCAGGTTCAAATGTCGGTCTGTTAGGCGTGTGGTTAGACCTCTGACCTACGGTTCAACGGGTTCCGGATTCGAATCACGGTCTAGGCATGATGCTAGGTGTTTGAAATCACCTTTAAGGGGGTCCGGCACATGAAAATTTGAAAAATAAGATTTTTGAGATTTTTGCTGTTTATGAAAATTTGAATTGTCGTGTTTATAACGATACCTCATTTATATAAATATGTTAATTGGAAGTATTTTTAAAGTAGGTGCACTATTACCGCGACGTACTTTTGAATCCATCACTGAAGTTTAAAGCCTTATTTCTCAGAACATACTTTTTTCATGTTTGGGGGCATATTACTCAAAAACTACTTGAGATACATTCTTGAAGTTTTTTATGATTGTTTATGAAACACTTTTAAGCACTTTAACACAAGTAATAAGATATTGAATCCATACTTTAAAAAAATATTTTATTTAAAATTTCTGATATTTTTTTCTCACTTTTTAAAAAGTGTATAATTTTGTGAATTAAAAAAAAATTAAAAATCCCGTGTTAAAGTTTTCAAAGGTATTCAAATATTACACTGTAAAAATTTCAGATCAATAGAGTAATTTATATGAATAAATGAGATGCCCCAAAATTAGTGAATTTAACTAGGGAGGTGCCGGACCCCCTTAAGACCGTAGGTCCCGGTTTAACAAACATGACTAGCGACAAACCAAACTCAGGCTTAGGTGTATTGTATTAAATGTATTGTATTAGGTGTATTGTATTACTATGATTGCAATTAGGCTTTTCTATCAACATTCGTTTTTTAGGCGCATTCTAAGAGCTATTCACTGACGACAGCGAGGAATAGCCTCCCTTTTTGTTTTGACACCATTGGTCTTCTATGCCAAGTCTATAATGACAAGCTTTAATATAAATTATACTCTTTCAAGTAATTGATATATTTTTCCATTTGAACTAAACGCATTATTTTAGCGTTGATAGTAAGTAATATGAGAAATCTTAACTTTCATAAACTGTAACTCATGTATAAACACCACCAATTAATTTCAAAGCAGCAGGAACTATGCCATAGAAATTTAGACTCTTCCTTCTCAATCGTAGTGAATTATTAACTCCCGAGACAGTTTAAAAACTCCAAATCAATAAATTTGCCTAATCGATTCTCAAATTGCCCAAGTTTGTTTTGACGCTCAGTCTTTTTTAAACTGTGATCAGGTTCACAGGGAACCCAATATTTGAAATGAAAATGTCTGATTTTTATTTTCAGCATGTTTACTCTTCACAATCAAAGAAAGCATCCTAAACCTAGAAAATAAAAGGTCCCCATCGCAGAATTGTCACATGTTTAGCTATAACTGTACTCGTCCTCTGTCTAACTGTAACTACTTGTCCTGGTGTAACTGTATCTCACCATCTATGTAATCTTAGCCACTTTGTGTGTTAGTTAGGCTTGCGTGCCATGTCCTCTTCTTAATGTAAATAAATTATATTATAATCCAGAAATAGTTGTCTCCTGCCTCTCTATACAACACAGCAAACAAAATGATCGGAAATGAAATACCCGATATCTGGATCCTTAATTATAATTCTTTACCTCTTAATATATCTATAATCATCGATACCTTACGTTACGTTGCTTTAATTACTTAGCATATACACTCTGTGGCCCCCAAAAATGATAACAATATCAAATCTAGAAGACTTCTGTTGTAGAATTACACCAAGAAGGTCATAAATTAGAAAGTTTTCAAGTTCCTTCTGGCTGCAATACATGTCGATATATACGACGTAGAGGTGTGGAGTCAAATGGAGTTCTTATGTTATCCTGTGACAAATTATGCCAAACATTCTGCGACTGCTCCTCCAGATCCCTTATATTCCAAGGGTGAAGCTACTGACGACTTAGCATATCCAGACATGTTTAATGGGAGACAGATCTGGGGATCTCTCTGGCCAAGAAAGGGGTTCAACCCCGTTGAGCACTCCTGGGACCATGGAAGAGTTGCATCTGGTGTGATCGGGAGTAAATAGTGCTGGTAAACAGTCCTTTGGCCACGTGAGATGAAAGGCAAAAAACAGGTTCTAGTATCTGCTGGACGTATCGCTGTGGTGTCAAACTATCTCGTACTACTCAAGAGGGGACCGGCTATCGTAAATGATGGAGTGACAGAAGGAATTTCAGCGGTGTTCCGCCCAACAGTTATCTGCGAATGGTAGCGCTGGCCGGTTCAACGCCACAACCAAATGCTGTGATCACTTACTTGCCCTAATGTCACTAAACATGATGCGCTGTGCCCATCCACGACTCTCCGTCACTAGACGCTGCTCGACGATGTTCAGTAGTCAAGGATCTAAGCGCTCGAGCAGTCGTGCCTGGCAGTAATGCTACAGGAGGCTGTATAGAGGAGGTTGGATGGGAAACTGTTTCAGCTTGTCCGACTATCCATTTATCCTTCTGATAACAAAAGAATGTCCCTCAATGTGATCCCTTTGAAAGTTGCCCAAAGTATGGTGCTCTAGTGCAGGTCGCAATTGATTCCAATTCGAAGGCAAAACGAATATTTACGGCGAGCCTTCGATGATACCCAGGATGGGCACTTCCCATGTGTCAGGGAACTTGACGTTCGCAAGCTTTAGTCATTTGAGTTTCTGGTACAGAGAATTTTGTATACAGAATTTCGTGGCTATCGATGGATCAACAGTTTCAAACTTTCCCACATCGGCTTAAACACTGATGTGGAGTGTTCCATTTGGATCCTGAAATCTACGACCTTCAATTCCTTTAATTTAACCCCTGCAACCTACCTAAACATTTGCAAGTCCAAATATAGGACCGCGTTCCGTCACTTCTAATTAGGGAAAGGACTCGACTGGACCATTAACTATACCACAGATAACTTCTGTTGAATGTAAATTATTTAATTCTACTCTTTTCTTCTTTTACTTGACCCCATCCCTAATATTTTATTTTTAACTTATACCACAATCAGTACTTGGGAGGGTGACCACTTGAGTGCTGTCTCGGCTCGAGGGTGTGTTATAAAACTTTGGTTCCGCTGTGATTAATTAAGCTATCTAACCCATTCCACACATATTTTATTCAAAATTGTTTCATTTATGCACACTAACTTTCTGAATTTTTCCCAATTGATGATGAGGAATGAGGAAATTGAGATGCTGAGCAGAGGGTGCTCCGTAAGTGATATGCCCAGTCCAGTCCTTATAGATAGACGTTACTGAGTGTTTCATTTTTTGGCAGAGTGTACCCGGAAATATTTCGCATAGATCGAGTATGTCAGTCTGACAAATCTAATATGTTCAAATCTAACCACCCGGGATTTTGGGAAAGGGGGGGTATTTCAATTAACGTCACACTGGAGCAACACAACGGGCTATTGGTGACGGTCCGGGATCAATCCCAAAGGGAAAGATCCGAGGACAACACCACGTAATTTTGAACCACGGTCAGATGACGATTTTGGGAAAGGAAATTCAAATCCAATTTTCTCAGATTAGGACTCATTCTTATATCATATTTCATCGACGCTCTCCATTCCCATTCTTCATGCACATCGAGCAAAAGGGAAAAGTATCGATTGCAACTAGAAGAGGGCGTTTCCAGGCTATCCTACGTCACGAATTGCGTCATTTGTTACATTTCCCCTGTTCTAAGAAAAATATAAGTGTCGCAAGAAATGGCAATCTTCTAAGATCCATAACTCTTGAATATTTTCAGTCAACGACTGCACTGCTTCAAGTTTACTGTGGTGAAAAGAAACTAATGTATGCCATAATGTTTCATTTGGGTGATGCTTATATAATACACCCCTATGTAAATGGAAGACTACTTAAACTTGGTGATTTACTTCAATCCATATAATCAGTAAGATGCGTCCTTGTTGAAACGAATGAAATTGAGTTTCACATAAAAACTGATATTTCAAGCGAATAGTGTCCATGTACTCAAACAGTGTATACACGATATGGACCAGAAAAAAACTAACTTTATCTGTTCTAATAAATTCAAATGTAAAATTTCTATTGTAAAGAGAGTTCCTAATAAAGCTCGAAAGTAGAGCTAATTATTCTGGACACCTAATGAAATATGTCAAAGTTTTTGACAGTAACCCACTAATGTAAGTTTTCAATGTTTTTGACAGTAACTCACTAATGAAAGTTTCAAAGTTTTTGATAGTAGCCCACAAACCAACCCTATGATCGCAAAACACATAAAGTTTACGCTAGTCTGAACTTTCAAGTTACATGAGCTGTAATATCTTTAATGAGACACACTATCTAAAGACCTTCAAAAGTTAAAAAAAAATGCAATTCTGCAAATTGGAAGTACGTCCCTTCTCACTCGACGAAAAAGTGTACTTATAATTGAATTGAACTTTCTTACTTGAAATGCAAAAGAGGGGTGGTCTTTCTTTTACTTGATGATGGAAAAAATATAATCACTTTAGGGGTATAATATGCCTTCCCCTCTGTTGCCATCCATCCTCCAAGTTTTATTACGGGGATTTTGGATAAGAAAAGAATGTTGAAAAAGTTTTAGGAATTTATTCGCATTATATAGTTTTTGCTAACGGCTAGTTTTTACATCCTTTTTTTCGTTTGTCAGGATCAATTTTTCATTTTATTCTAAAAATCTGTTCCATGACACATTACCTAGTCGCCATCTCTAAACAGTGCTTATTCAACTTAAGTTTTGTCTGCTGGTACAGTAACAATTGTTACACAAACTAAAAAGAAGGCAGAAATATTAGATTTTGAATTTATATTGGGTTTGATATTCTTTTAATTTTCATGTAATAATTAGGCCACGGATTCTTAGACTTTTATCTATTCAGTTCTATTCACTCTTCTTCAAATCTGTTAACATATTTTTACTCTTTGGGATATCTATATGTATAAATAAAAACAGAGTGTTTTACATTGAATATTTTCGACCCATTTCAAGTTTTCTGTCCGTTTTGGGCCCTTCTGATGCAAAATCTGTCTCTTGGGCGTTTGGTCCATCTGTCTGTATGTGTGTGTGACCGTACTACGTCCAAACGGTTGAATATATTTTCATGAAAATTTGCCTACTGTGAGTACTTACATTCATTTAGTGACTGAACTTGGTTGCGTTAATCTGTCAGTCCGTCTTCCCGTTCTATGTTCGAGTTTGTGTTTGTACAAGTACCACATAAACTTTATTTAATATATTTTACTGTAATGTTCTATATTTGATACACCAGATTTTAGTTTAGTGAATACATTATTTGAAATTTCTTTGCTTACATATTTTGGCAAGTTTCATGTCAAAATAACTGAGTAACGATACTTAAATTAAACATAATTTGGTAGTTTTGAAGTAGCTGGAAGGTATATGGAGCATTGCAATTACTTGGATTGTTTTATCAGTGCTGTGAAAACTCAATTATTTTTCCAAAAACTACTTTTACGGAATTTAAATTCTAATATTTTATTTTTAGCTTTATTTTTTCTTTACGAATTTAAAAAATTCTGAATATTTGGGACAGACGATAAATGATATTGGTATTTTTCCACGAAAGAGGAAGTGATTATTCTGATCAATGATTTCAATCTACGGTTAACCAATTCAACCAAAGGAAGGTCGGGTAATGCTGCTAGCAATAAAATAAATCCTGTTAAAAGTCTTTATGGCGAGAAGACTAGCAAATCTGGAAATTGACGGCAACTCCAGAGCATAGAAGCAAGGAATAAAATTTAATCTAACTCCTTAGTTTCCCAACTACTCAAATTTCGGTTTAATTGATTTTCATATGAAACCCTATTGGTTTTGAAAGCGTTGTTCTTCCACACCACGACGTTGATATGTTTGTAATTTTTCTTGCCCATCAACTTATGGTCAACAACGATCGAAAAGTTATAGGACATCATACATCTCTGTTTACTAACCCTTTTTCATGCACTCGCATACCCATAATGCATCCGATGACGGTCCAGAGAAAGCAGCATTTTATAAGTGATTAATAGTGTTTTGTTAACAGAAACTATTCATACACTTAAATGAGCCTTCCAAATCTGCGGTTATATAACACATGGAATATGCATTCCAAGCACTCAATTCAATGTTTTTCTCTCTTCCTTAGTAGAGACACATTATTAATCTAAAAATCAATTCCATATTCGCTGTAATACTTTTAAAGGCGGGTTTTAAATATCTCGGTCACGAAATTGAGTATACACCCAGCCTATTTCATATTGAAACGAAATGAAAACTCAAAATAAAATAAATTTAAAAAATATATTTATCAAAATTATTATTTTGATAAATATATTTATAAATATATTTATAAAATATATTTATCAAAATAAATATATATATATTTTGCATATAGAACAGCTTCTATACCCAAAGACACTAAATTAACAATTTGGGTTTTTTATTGAATATTTTTGCCCATTTCTCTTATAGAATTGTTCTTGCATTCTGTACTCTGGATATCGTAATTGTTAAACACTTTTTCCTACGGTGGCCCGTAATTTTCAAGCCCATGGAGATCCTGAGATTATGGTGGGATGTACAGTTGCTGTTTAAGGGTGGTACAGAAACATTAACTCTCCAAGTGGTTCCGACGGGATATCTCGTGCATCAAGATCTGACCCATTTTACCAATTCCTAGATATCTCGTCAACGAGAAATTATCGACTTTTTTTATGATGATGATATTGGGGATTTTTGGATTCAAGATGTGGTTCGTTTTCTTCCAATGACGAGATATCTTGTGCATCAAGATCTGATCAGTTTTGCTAATGACGAGATACCAAGTAGACACAATCACCAGGAGGGTTAATTTAACTACTATTTTTGCTCTAAGCCTCTGAGTGTGGAATCGTTATCTATAGATATATTCCTTAGAATATATATTCCAAGTGATCAACGTTTAATGTGAGCAAATCTTTCCCTCTTTTCTTATGCACTTTTGTTTCACACCTTCACTATTTAAATACAATAACGAGATGTAGATATAACTAGTGCGAAAACTTTTCACATTTTTCGGCACACGTCATTTGAGGGTCCCGGTATCATTGTACCGGTGACCGTTCCGTCTTCATTATACCAATGACCACCTGCTTTAGGATTACCTGCACATTATACATCAATATTAAAGTTAAGTGCATTATTTGGCTCATGCTTAAGCAGGAGTTACAATAGATATTTCATTTAACGCGTCAAGAAACAAGCACCACCAAACACTACCTCCCGCCTCTTTCCTAACACCTTCAGATTACATCTGAAAAGTTAAGGTTCTGTTTTTAACTGGCAGCACAGCAGAGCTAATTTTTTTAAATGTTACACTGAGTATTTGTAACTCACTTCGTTGTGTATACGCTTTCAACGTGTATACATGCTTCATTTTCCTTGTAAAAAGAACATCAAATTTCGCCGCTCTGACTTACAAGTTACTTAGGAATACTACCAGCTCCAGTACCAGGTTAGATTATGAGCTCTTTATGAAATACACAAATATATATTTCTAATACTCAGTTTAATATTTTTCTATCTGTAATGTGGTGGTTGGCTGGAGGTTAATCAACTCCAAATTTTTTGGAAAAGGAGTCTTTTATTGCCATGCATGACAACGCAAACAGATCCCCCAACAGATACTAGAGTACTCTCCTGCTTCATATGCGTGCGCATCTGTGGCTATGCTTGAGAGAGCATGCTCTTGGCAATGAACCCCCTGTGTACTTTCCAAAATATAAATTTTCTTCTCCTTTTCGCCAGTACAGCCATTATGCATGTAACTGAAAATATTTAAAGCAGGAAAAAATCTGCACAACACAGTACAAAACCTTCCACTTTCCCCCTTGGAACTCGAGCCCTGCGACTCTCCAGTGAAAACATCATCCCCCACCGATTGGAAACACCTGTCGTTAGGTAATTGGATTGGTTATAATTTTGGGGCACTGAATCCTCCTGGGACATAGTGTGAGAAACTCAAGACTGAATCAAATACACTATTCTATAAGATTAAATCAATTTCTCAATGCGTAAATTTAGGTCTAAAAATGTCTTGTATAAGAGATTCGAATATAAAAGCTCAAAAAATGCAATCCAATAATAAAATGAAATGAAAGTCAGGTGATAATAAAATAAATAGTATGCAAAGTCAAATGGGGTGTATGAAACCAATGTCATGTAAAAAGCTAAAAATGTCTGGATGAATATTCTCCCCAACGATGTCTTCTAAAACCAAAGAATTAAAATGTTTAAGACATTGACGATTAAAATGAGAACACTCTATCCAAATGTGTCTTACCGTTAACGGGCAAATGCAGTAATTGTAAATTGGATGATCTCCGAGAAGGTAGGTAGTTAATTAACGTCACACTGGAGCAACAATATTCATGACGCTCCGGAGTCCATCACGAAGGGAAAAATCCGAGGACAACGCCACGTAATTTTCAACCACGGTCTGGTGACGAAGTCACACCTGAGCTGGTGCCCCACTCTCCAAACTTCCACACCGCGCCAACGTGAGGACATTTGTGGATACGGCAGATTTAACGTGCACCAGCCCTCGCGTACACGACGGTCTTAGGTTGGATCGAGCTTCGAACTCGCAACCCTCCGGTTGCTAATCCGTTACTCTTACTGTGCATAAAAGGCCTGGCCTTACTTCTGTGTGCACTCATTTCCTCTGTATGAGATCTTATCAGAAAGTATAGAGACTGGACTACCCTTCCAACTGGGCTACCGCGGAACCCCAGATGCAGGAGTTGCTGCAATAACCTGTCTTAATCAAAAGAAATGGACATTCGTCACCTACAAATTTGTACTGCGCTCTCTAATCGGGACAGATACCCTTCCTATCGCGGTAGCCCAGTTGGAAGAGCAACGGATTAGCAACCGGAGGGTTGCGAGTTCGGAACTAGGTCCAGCCCAAACCCGTCGTGTACGCGAGGGCTGGTGCACGTTAAATCTGCCGTAGCCACAAATGTCCTCACGTTGGCGTGGTGTGAACGTTTGGAGCGTGGGGTGCCAGATCTGGTATTGTCCTCGTCACCTGACCGTGGTTCAAAATGACGAGATGTTGTCCTCGGATCTTTCCCTTCGGGATGGATCCCGGGCCGTCTCCAGTTGTGTTGCTCCAGTGCGACGTTAATTGACTACTTGCTAATCCGCTACTCTTCCAACCGGGTTCGCGAAACACCTGTCGGAGATCAACTTAAAAAAGAAAGCATCGCTTACTTGCACGTTTCGTCCAAGTTGAGCTCGTCTCTGCCGTACAAAGGAAAGGCCAGAGTTTCATAGTGGACGAGGTCGTTGAAGCACTCGCTGACATCTGCGACGCTGCATTTCTCGCCGCTCGCACCCAGCGCTGAAAGCAAACACACAAACTTAAGAAGCAGCCGCACCGCACAACACCTGCGAGACATTTCCGAGGGACAGACCGAAGCAAACTTGCGCCCAAGGAAACTGGGTCGGAGGGAAACATTCGTTTCGCGCGTGAGTGGAATACGAACGAGGTGGTGGCCACTCATTAGAAGGGGCCGAAGATCGCCTTGCCAGTGAGTCATGCCTCGAGTTTCGCTTTTATTTTCTGTCTTCCTTGGTTAACATAGCGTCAAAGAGCGGCTATTCAAATAGGAAAATAATAAGCCGGTTGTTGATGTCATTCATATCTGGGCTATGTGTAATCGGAAAGGTGGTGCTAATTGGCAAGGAATCCAGTTGGTTTTTCAATGATCTTTGGTTCCTTCAGCCTTTGACTCAAAGGATGGTTCAGTCCGTATGAAGCACGATTCTTTTGAATTCAACCGCTTCAGTCCCGGGAAAAATTTTTGCCCGGAAAAATATTCTGTCGGACATGAAGGTACTTTGTGATTCAGAAACGACAAACAATTGCTGTGAACAATTTAAAAGTTAAAAACCATATCCCCCTCAGAACAGTAGAAACGGTGACAGCAGGAATTAATGAACATATTTTAATCGCTTTGAGAGTAGAAAGTTATTCTTTTAATCTACCCATACGAGTACTCTTGGAACAGAAGGTCAAATAACGTTTAAGGTATCTGCGCACTTTTGGACTGCTTGGCGAAGTAGCTAAAAAGCTGGTAACTTGTACCGGACTTTATGAATCAATACGATTTTACGGACGGTCATTTTGTCTCAACTAATTTAATCGAACAAACTTCAGTAATATCGTTTCAACGTCCCTGTGTCCCAAGGGCTAGTATAATGAGCATTGGTAAAAAATAGTGTCGTCCTAATGAACACTCTGAGGGATTCACAGCATATATCTGTTCTGCAACCTGCAGTCTTTCCTGCTTCATGACTTCTAACGAGTTTTGACCGTCTTGACATATCTAACCTTTCCTAGAATTCCTTCATACTGATTTCGAGTTGTAAGCGGTGCGGGTTTCTGTTCCTGTCAGGATTCCTGTCAGGTGCATTCCTCCCTGGAGGTATTTCTCTCTTCTGTGTCAGTAAAAACTTTCAATGTGTATGTGTGTGTCTATCGCTCGATATTGTATGCCTTGTGTCTAGCGCAGCATGGCCAAATATGGCCCTTATGCCATAAATCCCCAAATCAAGAAAACAACCAACCATCCTTCATAGATATCGATGTGGTTATTTAGACATGCTGTGGGATAAAAGCAAAATTAAACTTCTGGGAAATCTCGTGACGGTTAAGAGACGGTACCTCCAAGTTCTGGTAATGGTAGTTAATCGACGTCACACTGGAGCAACACAACGGGCTATTGGTGATGGTCCGGGGAAAGATCCAGGACAACGTCACGTAATCTTGAACCACTGTCAGATGACGAGGACAATACCTGAGCTAGCTCCTCACTCTCCAAACTTATACACCACGCGTACGTGAGGACATCTGAGCCACGACAGATTTAACATGCACCCTTTGTACACGACAGTATTTGGTTGGATTCGAACTCGCAACCCTCCGGTTGCTAGTACTTTCCAACCGGTCTACGGCGGCCCTTTTTCACTAAAGACATCGACTTCTGAAATGTGATGTTTAGACATGGGTTGACGCTAAACACATGTTAGGCGATTCGAAGTACCCGATTACGGTTGATCAACTGTGTACAGTCGCGGAAAAAAACACGAACCACCCTCTTTATTTCGAGCAACATTCATAGAATAAATTCAAAGATATCATTCAATAGGGAATGACGTCCTCTACAAATTTCAGTGCAAAAAGTTGCGTAAGGAATTGTCTTCATATGTAATTTTACACAAACAACAAAATTTCCCATAGAAGCACCCTGTTTTGATGCCTGAATCAGATTGCGCATCATTAAATTAGTCGAAATATGAAATTTCATGACTTTACTCTCTTTATACCAGGAGATATTCAATGATAAAGTTCCTGTCAATTACAGAGCGGCTCCACATTGAAAATCGCTATTCGTAGATCGAGATTAACTGTAGTTATAGCTACCCGAATTTCAAATTTGAACACTATTTCAAACGCATTTATCAGCTCGTGCAAACGATCCGAGAATTATTATAATTATCATGCAAGTGAAAATGATTCGAGAATTATATTTATTATATGAGTTCAAACGATAATATTGTGAATTGTAACCATGATTCAAGTGTAATAAAAGAAGGTTTTTGGAATTGAGAACAATTCGATGCGGAGAAAGTGTTGATCGATGTTCTGAATAATTTTGTATTGTCTTTAGTGTTCTTAATAAATGTTAATTTTTTTTAAATTAGCGATCGTATACTTGTATGCAACCAAAAAGCCTACCTACAATTATTTAATACAGTCGAATTGATATCCAGATAATCCAGAAAGTGAATAGAGTGAGTCATTCAGTTGATCATTGATTAGTAGAGTTCATCTATACGACATACGAGTATAACTGATTAAAGGCAATGCATTTTAGATTACATAAATGAAATTTCCCATCCATTTTTCAAAAATTTAAACATTTCTTAGGTTTGTCAGACGTTTTTTTAAACTTTTGGTTGACCTTAAAATCGCCAAAATGAGGAAAATTTAATGTAGCACAAAAACTTGTAACACTTGTAACGAGCTGAAATTTTGCATAGTCATATCAGAAGTCCTGAATCGATTCCTATTAAAATATACTAGTAAGGTTCCAATTCATAATATTTTTCAAGCATTAATTTAATAATTATTACTGCATATTAAAAGCTATTTTTAAAATAAAGTATTATGTGCATTTTTTGGGTTGCTTAACAGTAACATGGTATAAAATATCAGCGCTATAGAAATATTTAGGAAGATATCCATAAAAGTCTAAGAAACTGATTTAACATTAGGGCGATTGCGATGCCAATATTTCTGTCCTCATGACTTCGAAACCCTAACGATATGAAATTTGGTATCTGAAGTTAAATTTTGATTTAGATTCGGAATTGGGTGTCAAAAATGAGTTTTTATTGGAAATTATGAAGTTGGTGCTCAATTTAATATGAAGGCCCCTAATGCAAATTGTATGTATTTGAATTTATAGAAGACGTTAGTTCCTGTCGAACGCCATCTTTGAAGTTTCTCTAGTGTTAAAATTGCTAGACTGAAGAGGGGTAGTTCCAGTTTTTATCCTCGACTGTACATAAAAAATCGCCCAAATATATCACACAAGATCCATTTATAACCTCGTCCATTCAGTTCTTTTTACAAATAAAAAAGATAATTTAAAGATAAGGAAGACAAGATACATATCTTCCATAGCCCATTGTCTTCCCATTCAATAAATGTAATAATAAAGTTCGAAACGATCTTTCTTCCAGCGCACGAGGGATTGAAACTCATTTTAATAATGCAGTCAAAATGGGTCGGTTTTCCTTATGGGTGAATACTTAACGAAGTGCGTGTGCGAGAACTGGGAACTATGCATTTTTAATTTATTTATTCGCTGTCTTTCCATTTCGAGTGTTCTGAATACTGATACCAACACCCGTGCTCTTTTGTGGGAGAATATTAAAAAAATTGATAGATTCTCATTTTCATCCTTTTGTCTTTCCGTTGACCGGTCGCCCGTTCAGAAAGAGTGGTTCAACGACACAATTATGCGAGGTCCTCGTCGCGCTGCCACGCAACTGAGACGTCATTTCCATGCTGCGTTTCACTTAGTTTACCAAAGCGTGATTTATGGAGCTTCTTTGAGTGTTTTCTCGACGTTAACGATGCAAATCGTCCACTTCACGGTAGAATACTACCGAAATACACACGATGCATTATTGATGTGTCCAGTGCGATCAGAGGAGCGTTGTCCGACTTTGGATAGTTTTGCTGCTTGCATTGGCAGCGGCTGATGAACCGTTCTCAACATCCAGACACCGTCAAACAAATTGCTGGGTACTCTAGAGCTGTGGTTCTTAACCTGGTGTGTGTGCACCCTAGGGGTGGGAGAGAAGTTTCGATGGACGAGAGCGATTTAATAAAAGACGATCTTATTGAAATACGAGCCAATGCACGTATTCAAATGGAATTTGAAAAACTGGATTTAGAACAATTCTGGTGTGCACAGTTAGAAACTTATCCACAGCTGGCAAAAGCAGCATTGGAGACACTTTTATCATTTTCCTCCACCTACCTGTGTGAAATGGGATTTTCATCGCATAAAAACAAAAGCCAGAAATCGCTTCAATGCAAGTGATGACTTACGCGTAACTCTTTCAAAAAAGAAGCCTTGCTTCTAAAGTATAGCCATTAAACTTGGGATATTGTTTTGTATGTAAATGTATGTGTTTATTTTTAAATAAATAATCTTGCAAAATAGATGAAATTTGCTAAATAAATATAAACACATTTTTCAAGGGGGTGCGAGAACTTATTTTTAGATTCAAGGGGGTGCCGATCACTAAAAACGTTGAGAATCACTTGTCTAGACCAACGACTTCATCTGTTGCTATAGGAGTCCATGATGCCAAAGTATAACAAAGGGGCACAAAAAGTTCTTTTATATTTTAAAAGATTGAACACATGTTTTCTCGTTCTCTCGTACTGTAATCAGTAAAAAGAAGCAATGCATTTTCGTTTAAGATTATTTGTGGTTTCATTTTAAAAAATTGTCTCCTGGGTCCGTTCGTTGGTTTCGCAGAAGTCAACCGGGAACCCTCTTTTATGCCGTTGATGAATAATTTTGGTTACTCAGTTTAACAGTATCGTGCTCTCAAATAGTTTCAATAGTTTAAGAGTCATTGCATGTTATTTAGGATCTATTTCGTCAAGCATGGGGAACGCCGTTGTAGCTGTTAAACCAGTTGAGGCTAAATTTCAAGTGTCCTTAAAGTCAAACAGTTGTTAAAAATTATCTTTTTTGTGTAAAAAAAAAAGGAACACGATGCGTGTTCATTTAAAAATTTTTATCCAAAAAGTAACACATAACGCCTACAAGAATGCACCGTAAAGAAATTTATTACAACGCTCTACTTATCATTTACTTCTAAAAGTTGTGTAGAGAAAAACGCACACACAATAAATTATTAATCTCACAATAATTCTACTTAAGTGAGGATGAAGAGAGGAGAGGGTGAAGAATTACTTTTCCGTAGTTTAACCCTCCAAGTGGTTTCGACGAGATATCTCGTCCACCAAAATCTGCCCCATCTTGCTAACATGAGATATAGCGTCATCAAGAATGCCAATTGAATTCCAAATGAAGATATTGCCGTTTTCTGATGATGACGAGATCAAAACTAGGTCAGTTTTTCCAATGACGAAATATCTCGTCCATCAGGATCTGGCTAATGACGAGATACTCATCGAGACAACCACCAGGAGGGTTAAATTAGCCAGCTGACATTTTTCAAGTTGAAGGTTTTCCCAGTCTATTGAATTAGTCACGAATTCTTTGATACGGTGAAGCGTGATTGCTTTGCATTCTTTACGAGTGTGACCTCGACCTGAAAACCAAAGCCCTCGTCCCACTTCACGAACCTTTTCACATCGAAACGACGTTGAGACGACTAAACAGAACACTGACCGGGGGAATGATCAGGGTGGAAGTACCTCAAAGTTCGAAATGAAGCTCTCATAGACCTAATGCGGTTGAATCTTTGGAGGCAAAAAAAGGAGGGAAATTTCGGTCATCTCCACCGCGGCAAGGTCACACTCGAAAAAGTCGCTCAAGCCTGGAAGGAGGCGAAAGAGACTCTAAATGATACGTTTCATGGCGAGTCTCGGGCCGTGGTGGCCCAGTTGGAAGAGTAACGGATTAGCAACCGGAAGATTGCGGGTTTAATACTCGACCCAACTAAAGACCGTTGTGTAAGTGGGGGCCTATGCACGTTAAATCTGTCGTGGCCTCCAATGTCCTCACGTTGGCGTGGTGTGAAGTGGGGTGCCAGCTCAGGTGTTGATCCCGTCATCTGACCGTGGTTCAAAATGACGAGGTGTTGTCCTCGGATCTTTCCCTTCCGGATGGATCCCGGACCGTCGGCAATAGCCCGTTGTGTTGTTCCAGTGCGACGTTAATTAACTACCAACCAACTGACGAGTCTCATGGCACGGAAGTTGCGGAACAGGACACGTGAGAAACCCACCTGTTGACGACTGGCCTGGAGCTTTTGGTTGAGGGAAGGAAACTTTTTTTGTGAGGGTGGATCCATTTGTTAACAAGCGTAGATTGCGTTTCGTGTTAATGGATCGGAAAAGTTTATGAACACTTGAAAATCCACGAGACTTGGAGATTTTTCCTCCGTAGAAACCAGCAAAGACGAAGGATGTGAATTAGAAACTTTATTTCCACAAAGAAACGAAGTTCAATAATTGGTACGTTTTCGTAAAACATCCCTAACTTGACTGGAAAGATTTATGTTTAAGTTCGGGAGCATCCGTTTTTTTGCAATGTTTTCGACAGTAAATATCCTTACAAAATCACTTTCCCACCCACCCTAAAGGGTCACGGCAGCCCAATTGGTAGAGTCGCGGATTAGCAACCGGAGGGTTGCGAGTTCGAAACTCGATCCAAAGACCGCCGTGTACGTGGGGGCTGGTGCATGGAAATCTGTCACGGCCTCCTTGGTGTGGAAGTGTGGAGAGTGAGATCGAGCTCCGGTGTTGACCTCGTCACCTCAAAATGAAGGGTGTGTTGTCCTCGGATCTTTTCCTTCGGGATGGATCCCGGACCTCCGCAGATAGCCCGTTCCAGTGTGATTCACCTACCCGCCCACCCAAAACCCGAGACCTCTCCACTGGATGAATCATTATCAAAATATAACAAGTTTGATTGTGATTTAATCAAAAAATATCAACGAAATAAATGAATCAGTGTTTTGAAATTGTACAATTTTTTAACTCATAAATATTTTTCTTTTGCCATATTTATCTGTTTAGTTTATTTATTATTTATTTATCCGTTTAGTTTATCGTGGTTCAAAATTACGTGGTGTTGTCCTCGGATCTTTCCCTTTGGGATTGATCCCGGACCGTCACCAATAGCCCGTTGTGTTGCTCCAGTGTGACGTTAATTGAAATACCCCCCCCCGTTCAGTTTATTTATTCATCTGTTTAGTTAAATATTTGTCTACCATATTTATCTGTGTATCGTTCCTGAATTTATTTCTCAATACAAGTTACCAAACTTTTTCAAACAAAGAAAACATTAAATCAAGAAAAACATTAGTTTCTGCATGTAATATAATATACGTATTATTGTGTAGCTCTTAAATATCTGCAAACATATTCCACTGGAAATCGAGTCGTTTCCAAAAGAAATTTCCTCCTCACAATGGTCATAACAAAATCTAACGAGAGATTCACTTAAAAAAATTGGCTTAATTGGAAAATTAGATTAATTGGAAAAACTCCTTCAACCAATTGGAGATGTTCTGAGCGGTGGAACCAGAATGGAGTTGGATCGAGTATTTATTATCATTTTTACTAAGTAATCGAATTGTATAGCCTCGGAACAAGACTGCTCAGAAAGTGCTACGTCAATTCTGTAAGTTTAAAGTGTATTTTGAATCCAGTCTTTCTGATAAGACCTCGTACAGAGGAAATGAGTGCACACAGAAATATGGCCTTTTATGCACAGCAAGAGTAACGGATTAGCAACCGGAAGGTTGAGACTAGGTCTATCCAAAAAAACAACGGGGCTAGTGCACTTTAAATTTATCGTGGCCTCAAATGTCCTCACGTTGGTGTAGTGTGGACGTTTGGAGAGTGGGGTGCCAGCTCAGGTGTTGACCTCGTCATCTGACCGTGGTACAAAATGACGAGGTGTTGTCCTCGGATCTTTCCATTCGCGATGGATCCCGAACCGTCGCCAACAGCCGGTTGTGTTGCTCCAGTGCTACGTTAATTAACTACCTATCTGCCGTAAATTCTGTAATTCTTAAATCCAGTCTTTCTGATAAGACCTCATACTGAGGAAATAAGTATTTGCATATAGAAGTATGGTCAGGCCACTAACATTAGTGAAACAGGAAGTAAGAAAAGCGACTTACCAACGAATGTCAAGAGCGAAATACACGTGACCGTCATAAGCATCATGTCTCATCTTGTTTTGCAAGAAGAGTCTTCGAACGCATTCCATTCGCCCCCTTGACCCGGAAGGACCTGGGATGCCTCCTTCGGTATCCCACCTGTTGTGTAGGCAGGGCCGATGCATGGCTCGCCCACGTGCAAACCTCTAGTTCGCTCTTAACAACATGAAATCAATTCCTCTTGTTTTGTTGCTTTTGATTATTTTAAGAGTCATTCGCTCTTTTTTCCCCGCTAAAATTACCGGTTTTTTTAGGGTGGAGGGATTTTTCATTGACCAGTCTAAGCAATAAAATAATTCCAAGCTTTATAAAACTACAAGCTGAATTACCCGGCATTGCTCGGGTTGAAATGGTTAAATGTTGCTTGAAACGTGAATTAGAATAATCACTTTTCTTTCACAGAAAAATGCAATCATTTAAGTTGTACGGAAAATACGTTTTAACTTTTTCATAGCTTCTACAATATACTTCGGACGCAAATACATGCATTTAATTCCTGAATATATTGCAATATGTAAAAGATTAAGACATAAAGACAAACAGAAACGAAATTCCGACAAAAAAATGCAAAATTCTAAAAAACGAAAGATGCGCAAAGTGCAGTTTCAACTACTGTTTAAATACTCTCGCAATCAAGTCGTGGCACTCACTGGGTAATTGATTGGTAAGAACCTCCTTGATCTCCGTCCAAATCGGATTGCAGGTGAAGGTGATAAATAAGACTGGTCTCCCGTACGTCCTCATGTACGTCATAGCATCTTGTGTGTATTCGTGCATGTGTCTGGGACTGCCTGTAAATGTAGATGGTAGTACGACTAAGGCACCGAGGTTTTCAACGTTCCCCTCATTTGCCACAGCATCCCTCAGGTGAATATATCAACTTTCAGTTTTCGTTGATTTAGACGAATGTAAAGGAGACGCTCACTCTCGACTTTAGCGTACATATCGACGATGAACTGATGAAACAATTGCCTGCAGTTCAATACGTGGTTCTGCTCAGTATCTCGAACCATTAATCTGTACGCATTGAAATCCTTCGCTGAAACTTTATTGCTGGGTGTTTCACCTGTTCTTGGGTTGATCTGCCTCAGATTAAAATGATATCCATCTTCACCATGGGGGAATATCACTGGGTACTGTAGAGCATCATAAGATCGATGTGTTTCCGAAATACGCTGCAATGATTCACCTCGTCGTTGAATAACGATATCCCGTTGATGAAACTCATCTCCTGATATAACCACCGCGACTTCATCTGCTTGAAGAGAGTTAAAGCGCCGCTTGTGTTCGCCTGCTGGTCTTCGGTCTGCTCTTATGACTACTTTATATTCATCTGTTGGCATACGTTCCAATGCTGTTTCAAAGGTTTTAATAAGATTATTGTGCTCATGAAACATCCTCTGTAAGTTTAACACAATCTGACGTCTTGTTCCCGAGATGTAGGCGCCCTTCTGATCAGTTTCCATTTGTTCGTTTTGAATAGAATATAGTTATAGAAATTTTGGTGGTTGATCTGGCAGCGGAAGCAACGATCCCGCTCTATGGTAAATCTGCCCTTGCACCTAGAATGTCGACGGAAATCCGGGCTGTCCAACAACTCATGAGGCGCCGAATGATGTCATTTGGAAATATGAGTTGTATTTTCTGATATTACAAAGAAAATGCTTCGACTCTGACGTATCTCCTGATGTGTAAGTCAAAAGTTCTTGTGGTGGTGGTTCCAGTTGGCAGAGTTTAACTTTTCCATTTTTACAGCAAATACCAGTAGACTCTGATTTAAACTTTTTGGCTTGACAGTAACTACAAACCATTTCCATTTTCCCGATGGTAACACTTGCATGCAGCGAGTAGTCTTTATGTGAATGGTAGTGGAATTCTTCCAATGCTAAGCTAAAATGGTGCGCAGTCCGTGATCGTTTGGCTCTATCTCTCTTATCCTGTAGTCGGGCCTCACGCTGCTGTGCCGTCTCTGTTGCGCTAGATGTTTTAGCTCTCTCGCAATCGCAAGTCTTCTATTCCTCTCCTCGGAAGTTTCTTGTCTACGCTCATCTTTCATCATCTTAGCCGTTAACTGCACTTGGCCGTTCGCCTTCCGCTTCCTTGGAGGCATTGCTACAGCAAAGAAATCTGTCAATGATTACAAAGAAATGCTATTTCATAAAATAAGCAAAAGGCACACTCTCACTGAACAATGAAATCGATTACAGAATACAATAAAAATAAAAAGCTAATATAAACTGAATGGTAAGACAAATTTAAAATTGCGAAGTACTTACATCAGTTTAGGAATATCAAATTTTTAATACAAATAAAAAATATTAATGCCTTACTTAAAAGCTGTCAATCAAAATACTCAAACACAGAATTCTAAATCATACTAAAAAATAAACTTTTATTCTGGTTTAAAAAAAAGCATTAATTCTGATCCCCCATTAAATTTATTTAAAAAATTAAGCAAAAGGCATACTCTCAATGAGCAATGAAATCTATTATAGAATATAATACAAAGCTAAAATTAGCGAAAAAACAAATTTAAAATTATGTAGTACTTGCATCAGTTTAGAAATATAAATCCAAAATGTACACTATCACTGTCGCGAATAAAGTAGGAAACACTTATACAATCAACTAAAAGAGCGAAACAAAACTGCCAGAGTCACTGAAAGATGATAAACTGGAAGACTTACCGAGCTAGCTTCCTCTAAATACGACCAGCTAAGAATCGAGTGAGTACTGGAATGTTCTCCACCATGAGTCCAAGGAAGTTTCCGTTTCCCCATCTTTCTAGAAAGTTCTACAAAGTTTTATAAAAGAAGTAAACATTAATTCTGGTGCTGCCAGATACCGAGTAGCAAAATTACGCTTTTATGATCATTGAGTTTTTCGTTTGTGCTTTTCGGAATAACGGTGCTTGGGTTAGAAATAAATGTAATCGGTGTAGACAAATTAAACTGAATAGATAAAATTTTTTCAAAAAGCAGAAGGTCGATTTTACAGAATTTTTCAGAAAGAAAATCACTGCTTTCAACGGAGGATTCACATGTATCTATTCCGGACATTTTAAAATAAGTTACACGCCTTACCTAAAAAGCCTTGTGAAACAGAATTCTACAAATCATTACGTATTCAATAAATTATTTAAGGAAAGTTGGTCGAAATATACACCAACTTTCCTTGAAAATAATCCTTGAACTCCTGAAAACCTTTCCTTGAATTTCCTTGCAAGCATAAATATTTTAAAATATTTTTTCCCTTCATGAATAAAATATCTATAATTTATTTACATCATGGGAAGAACTAAAAAGTCAGTTCAAACATAAATACTGTAATTTAATTTGTTTCGGAAAAAATTGTTTTTCGATCAACAGTGGTAAAGCAACCATCGCTGCCTAAAGCAATTAATCTATGCTCAATGTTATTTCTATGGCGATTTCGAATAGTTTTTAGCCCCCCAGGGCCAATAGAACGGGGTTAAGAGTTAGCCTATGCTGACGGCAGTGTTCTAAAGTATAAGTGTACCAAATTTGGTGTGGATTGGTCAAACGGTGTAGATTTGTATAGAAAATATACACACATACATACACATATACACACATCCTATTTTATATATATAGATTTATTATCCTTTTCAGGAAGAATCCCGAAAACCGCCTTAGATCCGCCGAAGATCTCTGGTTGGCATCATTTCTCAACTCCAAGTGATCTCAAATCGAACGGCATTATACTTCAAAACAATGTAGCTATCGTTTCACGAACCAGACATTTTTAAAAAACTATTTGTGGATGGGTAGGTATTTAATTAACGTCGCACTAGGAGCAACGCGTCGGGTTATTAGAGACGGTTCGGGATCAAATCCGAAGGACAACACCACATAATTTTGAACCACGATCAGATGACGAGGTCACATCTGAGCTGGTACCCCACTCCCACACCACGTCAACGTGAGGACATTTGAGGCCACGACAGATTTAACATGCCCCCGTTATACACGACGGTCTTTGGTTGGATTCGAACTCGCAACCCTCCGGTTGCTAGTCCGTTTCTCTTCCAACTGGGCTACCGCGGTCATCAAAAGTATTTGTGGAAATGGTGACTTGTCAAATCGAAATAATCGATTTACACTGCTGGCCACCCAAATTGCAACACCAAGAAAGACAAGAGATATCACAACAAAATTTATTTTGTAGATAACATGTTGACCAAGTATCAAATGATTAAATTTATAGACTTCAGTGAAGTGTGGTTCCTGCCAAAATCAGTAACCAGAGTAGCCGCCATTGTTGGAGATCACCGCTGCCACACGCCTCGGCATTGATTCAAAGAGACTTTGGATGTGTTCTTGGGGTACAGCAGACCAAGCAGCTTCCACACGTTGCCAAAGTTGATCTGGTGTGGCAGCTGGGGATGTATTCTGGGTCAATCATTGAGCAACCATGAACCACATGTTTTCTATCGGCGAAAGATCCGGAGAGCGAGCTGGCCAGGGAAGCAATTCAATCTGGCGATTGACGAAGAACCCTTGGACAATGCGTGACACGTGTGGTCCTGTTGAAATATGGCTGTGGGCAAGCCCTGAAGGTAAGGAAGGACAACTGGCTCCAACACCTCGGAGATGTAGCGCTGGCTGTTTAAAGTACCGGCAATGCGTACTAGAGGAGTGCGAGAGTGATATCCAATACCGCCCCATACCATAATACCCGGTGCAGGACCAGTGTGGCGGTGCATAACGCAGCTGTTCAGCATCCTCTCTCCACGGTGTCTCCAGACTCGAATCCGACCATCGTGGTGTTGCAGACAGAAGCGTGACTCGTCAGTAAAGACAATTTCATTCCATTCTGCCGTCCACATCCTTCTTTCATCGCACCATTGGCGGCGGAAACGTCTGTGGTTCTGCGTCAAGGGTAGACGAAGCAATGGACGTCTTGCGGACAGACCACTCTGCTGTAAACGGCGTCGAATGGTACGCGCAGACACTGAATGATGCGGTACAGACCGAATGTGCTGTGCTATGGTTCGTGATGTGGCTGAGCGATCCGTCACTGTCATACGCACAATATGCCTGTCATCACGTGAAGTGGTGCACTGAGGTGGATGCGATCGAACACGTCGGTCCGTCGTACCCTCCTGCATCCAACGATCACATATCCGCATTACAGTTGTTTGGTTTCGTCCAACACGACTACCGATTTCCCTGAAAGATAATCCACAATCTCGGTAGGCCACTATCCTTCCTCTGTCGAACTCGGATACTTGATCAAAAGATGATCGCTGTTTTCTACGAGGCATAATTGATCGTTTTTTTGAAAAAACCACAAGAAAAACACAATTTCCGTACTTGAAATCGCCGAAATCTCCAAGCCTTAAATAGCGCTTTGAAGTGGCGCCACAGGCGCGTGTGATGTGCGTCTGCGCTGAAATTCTAATCATTTGCATATCTCACCTCCGCTAATGCATGTTGTAAATTTCATATTATTTGCATGCTTCCTTCAGGGTGTTGCATTTACGGTGGCCAGCAGTGTAGTTCGAAACTTGGTTGAGCTAAATCGGTCACGATGTTTTGCTATAAAAATGTGTGTTGGCTTTGATCGATTGGAGCCAGAGGACATTTCAGTTTTCTAGACATTATTTCAAAATTAATTTTATTGAAACCAACTCGTATTTACAAGCATACATCCAAAATCAAGACGTCTCATCTATAACATTATTTCTTCTGCTATCTTTTATATACACTCAAGATTAACATAACTTTCTACTTTCATATATGCGGCATTATAATTTTAATTTCAAGTCCTTTGCAGAGGTTTGAGACCGATTCCAACAATGTGAGATATCGCTTTTTTGGTGCATCAAACGATAAAAAAGGTGTTTACTCGACATGCTGTAAGGATCAAAAGTCGATCCATCCAATAGTTTTATAGATACCATGACTCGCTAAAAAGCTGTTCCTAGAAAAAGTTTCAGTACAGTTAACGGAAGCATATTCACTACTTATACTATTTTTATGCTATACCAATGCCACACTGTGCTGCAGATGAGTACATAGCTGTAGATAAGATCTTTGATATCAAATAATCATCTTTTGATTACAAATAGCTGTAAAATGGTTTTATGGAATTTGCATCTTTACGAAGTGGCGCACGTTCCAAATTCTACATCTGAGCGACGAGTCTGTTATAATGGCTTGTAACTGGGCCAATTGTGTCCATTTCGACTTGGAATTCGGCACACGTTCTTAAGACACGAAAGAAAAATGTGAAGAATTCAAAATTCTTTTTGGAAATTAAAATTGTATTTATTTTTACACAAGACTATATACATGGGTTTATGGACGCGCGAAATGCAAAGCAAAATGCTCAATTTCATATTAATCGAATTACAACGGAGACGTCTCAAACAGACGGAGTCCGAAAGCTAACTGTTTTTAGTTGCATTCGCAAGCATCAAGGACACTTCCGAGACACTAGCCCGTTATCCTAGACACTCGGGCGCTAAGACGTTAAAATAAAGTTACGTAAAAAATATACAAAAAATCGATTTTTTTTCAGAAAAAAAGAAAATTCCCCTTAACGAGAATTTAAAAAAAATCGTACGAGCATTCATGAGTATCAGTGGTACAATCGGACAAACGGCATCACCTGGGAAATACCATCTGTGTTGCCAAAAACCTAGATATGAAAAGTAATTTTTTAAATCTTCCATGTGAGGGCAAAAGGGGTTAAGTCTGAATTTGGACAGATTCAAAGGAGTCATTAGAATTCTAAAAAATGATATATACTTAAAATCGAAACTAAACGAATCTACGAATCCAAATTAAAATTATTTGGATCATCTTTCTTTTTCTTCCGGAATGTTGATGTGAGAAAGAGAAGTATTCAAATTAAGATTCTGAGAAGTAGCTATTTGTACTTAATCCCGTTTACTGATACAGAAGAAATAGCAAATTAAAAAACTAATGCGTTTAGTAAAAACGAAAAGACTTAGGCTAATAAATAATGATAAAATTCAATTTTCTTAAAAGAAATTAATTGTAAACAAATGACAATTACTGTTCTATAATTCGGTGGCGCAAACAAGGGGGACTTCAGTCACCCCAAAAACCAAAAATAAAATGTAACTGTCGCTAATGCGAGCCTGCTATCGTTTCTGCGAACTGGTCGCGCATGCGCAAAAAGGACAAAACTGCTAGACCACTGTTTAAATTTTTTTTGAGAACTCGTATTGAGCGGGAGAAAATGTGTGGTTTCTTTTTCTGTTAAATTGTAAATATAATGTATATCCGCGCAATTAAAGATTAGCGAAATTTATTTGGATGTGTTTTCATTTGACTTGAGCTTCTCTGTGAATGAATATATATGTTCCAGCGAAGGAATGGATAATACAAAGGCATCATAGAATTCTATCTTTTTTGCCCAGCCCTAGAAAAGAGGGTAAGGATTCAAGAAAAAGGGTGAGTGAACTCTCTCTCTTCTCACATCTTTTATTATATTTTAGATGAATTTTAACCTCTTTGAAGCAATATTTTATGGCGCCCGAACAGGGACTTGGGCAAAATCGAAAATGAATATATTTGAGTGATATTGATGCCTTTTGTTTATTTGTATGAACTTTTGCAATTCTCCCTCAATATTAGAATTATTAATTTATTATAAAATTGAAATATTCGCAATTTAAAAACGACCAGTATAGAATTTTGTAAAAAGAAACTGGCCGACATAGAATTTGCGAAATCGAAACGTTCAGTTATACGTCAACTTACTACCAAATTAATCAATAAAATTGAAGGTAAACTGTCTGAAAATGTTGCTGATGAATTGCATGTGTTATTAGAACAACTTTCTCTTAAAGAAGTTGAACTTAGTAAAGTAAACAGTGAAATTGAAGCATTAATTGTGGATGTTAAGGACATTGAAGAAAAAATAGTTACTAGTAATGATTACAATGAGAAGCTAATTGTGTGTAAAGTGCAAATAAAAAGAAAAATTGAGAATTTAAAACAAGTTTAATATCTACTGTTACTGATCTAAATAAAGTGGCTCAAGGTAAAAGTATTATGTCTGTTGGAAGAATGCCAGAAAGTTCTATAATTAAATTACCCACGATCACTATTGAGAAATTTAACAATGATCCTGGTGATTGGCAACGATTTCTCGATCAATTTGAGTCGGTTATCCATAAAAATAGAGATATTGCTAATGTCGATAAATTTAACTATCTAAAATCGTATTTAACCGGATCAGCAGCCCATGCAATTCAAGGTTTCTCTTTAACCAATGAAAATTATCAAGTTGTTCTGGATACTTTAAAAGAGCGTTTCGGAAAGAAAACATTAGTTATTAATTCACATTTAAATAAAATTTTATCTTTAACCCCTGTGAAAAGAATTACCGATATTCACGCACTGCGAAAATTATATGACACATGTCTGACACAGGTGCTTAACCTTGAATCGCTCAGTTTAAATTCTGAAAATTATGAAGCATTATTTTGCCCTATTCTCATCAAATTATTGCCTGCAGAAATTGTAATTGATATTGCTAAAAATTGTGGATCTGAAGATATTTGGAAAGTTTCTGAAATGTTGGATAGTGTAAAATTAGAATTAGAGTCACGTGAGAAAGCCCAATTTTTGGTTCAAAACCATCTTTCAAATCACAAAGGATTTTCGCATCACACCATTTCGTATGACGCTAAAACGAAAGAGTTCGAGTTGCCTGCCAGACAGAATAAGAAATTTTGGCTATCGCTCTTTTACACCTAATAAAAATGTGCCCACTGCGTCAGGATTATTGAATGATACCAGTAGAAGGATTAATAAATGTGTGTTATGCAGTGATGAAACTCATTTTTTGCAAGAGTGTAACACATTTAAAAATAAGTCTATGAAAGAGAAAAAGGGATTTCTATCTGAACGAGGTTGTTGCTTTATTTGTTTAAAACCTAGACATCTCGCCCGAGACTGTAAATGTTATGTAAGATGTTCAGAATGTCAAAAAAGACATTTCTCTACTATGTGCCCAGAATATGTCAACAAAACTGAACGTCACGAAGATGTTCCCAAGCAGAAAGCGAATGATAAAACCCAAGCCTTGGCTTACAAAACTTGCAACCAAGATGTATTAATGCGGACTTTATCGGTAATCTTAAAAAATAATGATAAAGAGATCCTTATAAGATGTTTGTATGATTCTGGAAATCAGCATTCGTACCTTTCAAAGCAGATAGTTCAGGATATTGGTTATCAGTCTTTGAGACAAGAAATGAATCAGTCTTTTCGGGGGGTCGGAAGAAACTAGAACCAATGAGCGGTACAAAATATTTTTAAGCAATATTTCAAAAACTTTTTCATGTAACTTTGAAGTGTTCGACCAAGAAAAAATATGCGCAGAGATCCCAAAAATTACAGATGGTCCCTGGATTATAGAAGCAAAACGCTGCGGAATAAAGTTTTCAGATCATAGTACTAAAAGATTAACAGGGAACAATGAAATCAACTTGCTAATTGGGGCAGATATTATTGGGAAGCTTTTCACAGGAAATTTTAAGCTTTTATCAAGTGGCCTCGATGCAATTGAGACCCATTTATGGTGGACTTTGATGGGGAAGATTCCAGAGTCTAGGGGAACTGGCAACACTTCTTTACTTGCCATTTCCTTACATGTTAAAAGTGAAAAATTGAAAGATCTTTGGGAACTAGACGTACTTGGCATAAGAGATCCCATCGAGAGAAAAAAAGCCGAAGATTTAAACCAAGAGGCTTTAGACTTATTTAATAACACGATAGATAGAGATTCAGATGGAAGGTATATTGTCTCACTACCTTGGATTGAAAATCATCCGACAATTTCTACTAATCGAGAACTAGCGGAAAAAAGACAAGTCAACGGTTCATAACTTGAAGTCCTCTGAGAATTTAGATGCGTATCAGAAAGTGTTTGAAGAATGGGAAACTGAAGGAATCATAGAAACGATTCCTGACTCGGGTGCAAATGAGAGTCACTTTTTGCCTCACAGAGCTGTGATTCGTCAAAGTTCTACAACTAAGATAAGACCCGTTTTTGATCGCTCTGCAGAAGAGAAACACTCCTTATCATTAAATGATTGCTTAGCCAAGGGTCCAAATCTGATAGAACTGATACCCTCTATATTGCACAGATTCAGAAAGGGTAAAATAGGCGTCAGTGCAGACATAAAAAAAGCATTCCTTCAGATTAGCTTAAAAGATAAGGACAAAAACTTTTTGAAATTTCTCTGGTACAAAGATGGTGATTATAAACAGCTGCAAGTTTATAGGCATTGTCGAGTTGTTTTCGGCATTAATGCTAGTCCATTCCTGTTAGCGGCGACCTTGTTGCATCTTTTAAACTATGTAGAAGAGCCTCTCAGAGATGCAGCTGAAAAGCTGAAGAATTCATTCTACGTCGATAATTGCGTAACCAGTGTAGATTCGGAAGAAGAATTACAAGAATTTATTGCCAATTCTAGAAATATATTAGGGTCAGCGCAATTTGACCAACGAGGTTGCCGGTACAATCTTAAAGACAACATAGCAGGTAAAAGCATAGGACTCATGGAAGATCAAAAATCACCTGAACCAATTTTGGGGCTGCAGTGGCACATAGAGGATGACAGGCTTAGCTTGATGAGTTTTGAAGAAAAAAGTGATTCAAAAAAGATCTCTAAAAGATTTATTCTTTCTGAAGCCAACAAAGTATTTGATCCTATAGGATTTACCGTTCCGGTTACTCTCCTGCCTAAGCTAATGCTGCAAGAGTGTTGGAAACTAAAGCTCAAGTGGGATGATGAACTACCCAAAGATATGAAAAAGAAATTTACAAAATGGAAAGAACAACTAGAAGACTTGAAGAAAATAAGAATCCCGCGTAAGCTCGCACCTCATGACATCCAACTTGGTGAAGCAAGTCTCCACATCTTTTGCGACGCAAGTAAATCAGCTTATGCCACCTGCATCTTTCTTAGAACATCCTACAATGACGCGGTGTCTTGCCAACTAATACAAGCCAAGACGAGAGTAGCTCCAATAAGAGAAGCAACTATTCCAAGACTGGAGTTATTATCCTGTGTTATCGGAGCAAGGTTAGCAAACACCGTACTCAAAGAACTGGAGGTAGAGAACATGAAAACCTTTTATTGGTCTGATTCAATAAATGCACTATACTGGATTAGAAGAAATGAAAACTGGGGAACATTTGTGTACAATCGAGTACAAGAAATTCGACTTCTATCGAATCCTGAGGATTGGAAACACATATCCGGCACTTTAAATACTGCTGATCTACCGTCACGGGGATGCACTGCAGAAAAATTGAAGATAGGTCGCTGGTGGGAGGGACCAAAGTGGCTGAAACAACCTAGTGATAAATGGCCATTCTCGGATGCGGGCCCGGATTTTGATGTTGTCAATTTGGAAAGACGAAAAACAGTAGTATCTGCTACCAACATTGAATCAGAGAGTCTTGCATTTTGTACTATAATTTCAACTTACAACCAAATAATCAGAATCTTGGTATGGATTTTTCGTTTTTATAGAAATGGCAGTCAAGATCGATGAAAGAAACTATGGTGGTCTGAATGTTGAAGAGATCGAGAAAGCTGGAAAAACAGTATTGAAACAAGTTCAGAGACAAAGATTTGGGGAAGACTTCAAAACAAGAATATCTAAAATGTAAACACTACTATATTCAGATGGCTTATTAAGAGTCAAATCTAAAATTAGCATGAGAAAGGATTTAGAAAACTCTCGTTATCCCATAGTTCTTCCTTCAAAACACCATATTGTAGATAAACTAGTTTTGAATAAGCATGATGATCTTTGCCACGCAGGTCTCCAGATTATGATGTCCACTCGAGGCGAGAAATAGTGGATACTTATAAGTAGAAAAACCATAAGACGAGTTCTCAGTGGATGTATCAAATGCAAGAGATTTACTGTTCGTCCTACGGAAATTCTCGGTGCACCTCTTCCTGAAGATCGAGTTAGAGAAGCCCAAGTTTTCGAAGTTGTTGGTGTTGACTTGTGTGGCCCTTTGTGTTTAAGGAATAGTACTAAATGTTGGATCGTACTATTTACATGTGCTGTATTTCGGGCCATCCGTATCGAATTAGTTACTTCTTTATCGACAGATAGTTTTATTCAAGCTCTCAGAAGATTCATCGCCAGAAGGGGCCGGCCAAATACTATTTACTCCGATAATGGGATAAATCTAGTTGGAACATCCAACGAGTTGAAATCGGTTGACTGGAAAGGATTACAAGACTATGCTTCACGGTATCGGGGCCGCGGTGTGTATATTCGATGGTCAAAATTTGATCGAGGCCCAAAAATTTAAATTTCAAAATTTTAATTCGGTCTTCCAGGCGGAATTGACCGCCATATATTTGGCAATTAAATGGGCGATCAAAAACAATAAAAAAGTAAACATTTTCAGCGATAGCCTTAGCTCAATTCAGGTCTTGGCTTACACCGTTAATAAGTCTTCCTATTTGCTTAAAATAAAAAAGAAATACATTCTACAGATCTAATAGGCCTGAGCTGGGTTCGGGCTCACGTGGGGGATATGGGCAACGAGTCTGCTGACCTCTATGCTAAACAGGCGGCGGCCGATGGTGAGGTGTTGAATGTCCCGGCGCCTCTCTCGTACATTAAAAGAATCCTCAAGCAATTTACACTTGAGAGGTGGCAGGTCCACTTCAATAATTCCCAGACAGGGAAGAGGTTCCGGGACTTCAACCCAAAGGTTTCATATAATTGCCTCCCATCGGACCGTCGCCTCATATGGTATTTGACCGGCAATGGTCCGTACCTCTTCAGGTTGAAGCTGAAACACACTGATATCTGTATATGCGGGGAGGTTCGTGACGCCGACCACTACCTCTTCAGCTGACCGCACACCGTCAACTTTCATATTAAAAGACCCGGGACCGAACACCAACAAGACTGGTTCCGTAGAGTCCTTAAAAACAATATTTCACTCTACAGGGTCTCACGGTGTGTTGTGGCTGCTGGTGAGGTGACGGATCGGGTCACCACGCCCCGCAATTGGTGAGCTCTTTTTTATATTTTTAATGTAATAGGCCAAGGGTTAGGACTCGGCACAATTTTGAATTTTTACATTAATGACGTATTCATCTGTCTTGTGGTCTCATCTTGTTCATCATATTTATCTTTTCATTTTCATAATCAGAAGTCTTCCCACTGTGTGGGATTGATTTGTTTTAATATGTGACTGTTGTTTTACTGTTATGTCTGTGTTTATATTGTGCTTGTTATTTTTATACGTGATTTGTATTGCCAGTTTTATATTCTTGGGGCGCCTTTTATAAGCTTCAGTTTTCTCTTTTATTGGCGCCTCCTATAAGCCAGCCTTATATGATATGGTTCTTTTTTCCTTCTCTCTCGGGAATCGAACACTTATGAACATCTATTTTCTGTTCGATTGTTGGTTCGATGTTCTGGTAGTTTTTCTTTCCTCTCTATCACTCTTTGTTTGGGGGGTTATTTCAATTAACGTCACACTGGAGCAACACAATGGGCTATTGGTGACGGTCCGGGATCAATCCCAAAGGGAAAGATTCGAGGATAACACCACGTAATTTTGAACCACGGTCAGATGACGAGGCAACACCTGAGTTGGCACCCCACTCCAACTCTTTGTTTGGGAGTCGAGCGCTAGTGATGAAATTTTCTTTTTGAAGAGTGCTCGATTCCCAGTTACTTAAAATATACATATATGTCTTTTATATGTGCTTTTTGTTTTAGTTTGTGTTCTGTTTTTTGGTATTTTTGCTTGGCCCTGTCTGCCCATGTATATATTTTAGTATTTTTATTATCAATAAATGCTACTGGGGGGGTCTCCCTTGGCCTCTTTCGTGAGCAGCGGGAATGAATCTCCCCCCTGGGTCACTTAACGACTCTAAACCAATGGTGAGTCGACCCGAGAGGGTCTAGAAGACTATGCTTCAGTGAAGAACATCAATTGGAAGTTCAACCGTCCTTCTGCACCTTGGTGGGGTGGAATTTGGGAACGTATGATTGGCATGTTAAAGAACACACTTAGAATAGTGCTGGGTAAGGCTTGCTTGCAGTATGAAGAGCTCTACACGATTCTTTGCGATGCCGAAAGTGTTATTAATGCAAGACCATTAACGTATATTTCAGAAGACAGTGATGATCTTGTAGCTCTGACTCCTGCCATGTTCTTACAGGAAATAAAGGAAACAGGAGTTCCCGACATAGATCTGATCGATGACAACAAGAGGAATAGGCGATTTGTTTATAAACAAAGGCTACGTGAGGAGCTTAGGAAACGCTTTAGAATCGAATATCTAGGTCAACTCAGAGACTCTTCCAAGGTTCGAAGGGAATTTGACATTGGAGAAGGAGACATAGTCCTAGTTGGTGACAATAATTCTAAGAGGTCCAACTGGCCATTAGCTAAAGTTGTGAAGTTGTTTCCTGGGAAAGATGGAAAAGTTCGAGTCGTCGAAGTTAAAACTCAAACTGGATCCTTCTTACGACCTGTCCAGAGATTATACGCTTTGGAGATTCGAGAAAATGAAAAACCATCAATTCCTGAAAGAGATTTGCAACCGATTACGAAAGATCAGAAACCCGATTCCTCTTCTGTGGACGTATCTGATGCAGCGCCTAACCAACTAGAAACTCCAAACTCTGATAAAAACAGAATTCGAATATCGAGGTTTGGACGGCCTTTAAGACCTGCCCAACGCATGATTGATTCCTGAGTTTCATGAACCTGAAACTCAGGGGTGGGAGGATGTCGCGAATGCGAACCTGCTATCGTTTCTGCGGACTGGTCGCGCATGCGCAAAAAAAGGACAAAACTGCTAGAACACTTTAACTTTTTTTTTGAGAACCCTCGTATTGAGCGGGGGAGAATGTGCGGTTTCTTTTTTTGTTAAAATTGTAAATATATCGGCGCAATTAAAGAGTAGCGAAATTCATAGGATGTGTTTTCATTTGATTTGAGCTTCTCTATGAATGAATATAAGCGTAAGAATGGATAATACAAAGGCATCATAGAATTCTATCTTTTTTGCCCAGCCCTAGAAAAGAGGGTAAGGATTCAAGAAAAAGGGTGAGTGAACTTCTCACATCTTTTATTATATTTTAGATGAATTTTAACCTCTTTGAAGCAATAGTAACGTTCATCGATATAATGACACTACCAGTTATAATTTAGCAGATTTGTTTAACTATTCTTCACCAATCTTAAATAGAAATTTAGTTTAAGCATGAATTTGCTTGAGAGCTATGGATCGAAATGCGCGCGGCGATAACGACACTGCCGTCATGGCTACATTAACATTCTACAATATAGATCAGGGGTGGCCAACTTCTGTATACATATGATCATAAAGGATTTAAATGTAAACATATTGCCGCAAAAATTTCTGACAGATTTAATATTGAGAAAACGCATTAGATCGACTTTTTTTCTTAAAAATGTGTCGCGATTTACCTACTAAAATCTTGACATTTAACTCATTGAAACTTGTGTACTAATAAGTGACAATGAGGAGGGGGTATTAAGCCAACATGATATTTTATTAATAATATTTATTAATTGAAAAGTAGCCACAGAAAAAATACAGATAAAATTTTATTTCATTATCTTATCATTAATGGGAAATCTGCGTCTGCATGTCTCCAACCAAGTGTTCATAATTTGATGTGTATCCAGACAAAGATAATGATAATGAATCTTCAGCATGGGAATCAGTAAGTAGGGAACGATGTTTAGTCTTCGTGAACTTCAAATATGAAAAAGCCGATTCATATTAAGTATGTCGATCTAAAACAAAAGTAGATATATTCGCTACATTTGGTGATATTGGGATACTTTTCTCGATTGACGTATTTCCAAAAATCTTCCTCAAGTTCTCTGGCTTGTAAGGTTAGATAAGTTTTTTTGTAGAGTTATAATTCCATTTTCTAATGCGTTTTCTCAATATTAAATCTGTCAGAAATTTTTGCGGCAATATGTTTACATTTAAATCCTTTATAAAAGGAAAAGACAGATGCTGCACAATAACTTTAACTTTTTCAAAATCATGAAATCTGACCTCAAAGTCTTCAATCATCTTTCTAACTTCTGCAACGTATTTTTGAATGTTATAATTACGATTTTGATGTTTTTGTAGGTGATCGGACATATTTGGAAGGTGATTCAAATTGTTTTGTTGAAGATCTTCTATTAGCATAATAAATTTTGTTTTGTATAAATTAATGCTACTGATCATTTCAATTATTATCTTATTTTCCTTGCAATTCTAAATTTAAATAACTTAATTTCGATGTAAAATCTGTAAGAAACTCTAATCACTGAGCAAGTTTCATAATTTAAATTTGTACATTCTTGATCTTGCTCTTCGAGAATTTTTTTATCTCAGTTAATAAATCACGAAATCGTTGCAGAAATTTACTTCTACTTAGCCACCTTACATCGGTATGTAATAATTCTGTTTGTCCTTCAAATTGCAATTGGATGAGACATCGTTTGAGGGAACTTCCTCGAATGGGAATTAACAATTTTGAACGCTATGTCCATTTTTTCTTTTGTATTTAATCTTTTACTGGTTATAACACTTGTTAGTGAATTATGCAGTGGTAGCTCAAAAAACTTGGAAATTCGTCATCATTTTGGCGTAGAGATACAAATCCATTTATGTGGCCTATCACTGCTCCTGCTCCATCTGTTGTTATTGAAACTAACTTAAAAAGTGGTAGTTTCAAATTAGTGAGGACGTTTTTAAAAGAGTTGAATATATCTTCACCACTAGTCTTTTCTTTCATTTAAATCACACCCAACAATTCTTCTTTAGATGTATAATCTTTAAAAACCATACGAATAAAAATAAGCGATTGGCTGTGTCACGTATATCTGTCGATTCATCAAATTGAAGGGAAAAACAAGAACATCTATTAATGTCGTTGCATAACTGTTCTCTTATATTATTTTCTCTCATTTTCTCAATCCGCCGCATCACAGTATTTCGAGACAATTGTAGACCTTTAATTGCAGCAATAATTTCAATCGTGTTCTTAAAATCATTAAAAAGTGAATCTGACATTTCCAAGAAAGATTCTTTTTTAAATTCCCCGTCAGAAAATGATTTACATTTTTTTTGTTAAAATATGACTTACTTTGAATCATGCAATAGTCACTGCACGTGATATCAACATGGGCTTTTTAAAAACATTTTGTTGGATGGAAATCCAGTTGAGTTCTTAATTGAGCCTTAAGATCCCTAATTGTATTTTTTCGCAAGTCGCTATTTTGTGGATAATCTGTGTTTAATATTTGTTATGTAAAGTTAAAAAATGCCTCTCCAGATTACACTTTTTAGTAACGGCTACGGAGGAATTGTATATTAAGCAACAACATTTATCATTCATCATTGTAAAAAGTAATCAAGTTCCTATTCTTCATGAAAATGATAAGTATTCTATTTTTTTTGATTTACTGCTCATTTTAATGGTACTAAAATACAAAAGAAGTATGCAAGTAGACAATTTTAATTTAAAACCATACCAGTACCATAGAAAGAAGGTACTTACATCTTTGCACAGCAGTAGTATTATGAAAAATTGACACTTTTTCTAGAAACGCTAATACTATGTTATCATTATGGTGAATTCTAAATACTAAACAAGGAATACAGGAATGCCAACTTATGTATTGTACACCGAGGATTAAGAGTTACATCTTCATCTTTCTCTGATCCTCCTGTTCCTTTCTCAACTTCTGGTCCTTCTCCTGCATAGGTGTTTTCGCCTCTAGTGCTAGCTGGATCATCATTGGCTGATTTCATCCAATGGTTGGCCTACTAATAGAAATTATGTTGTTCCTAGGGTCTCGATAATGCAATATACGCTCTGGTTGCGTCTTTCGGAATTCCACATGGCTGACGCAAGAGTCTTTCTGATTGCGTATAAAGGATACATCTCTACCTGTAAGTCCTCGCCACGAGCAGTCTCCTCCCTGACAATTCCTGTTCCTCGCCGTCCAGAATTTTATATCAGGGAAAGGATGTATACATATTTCTTTTTTTCTCTGTGCTTGCCAGGCTCCGATCTGGCCATTTGAAAAAGATGATTTTCATTGATGGCCAGAAATCCTTTCCCACCTGTATAAAGTGCGGCTTATTACACATCCCATATTGCATTGGAGCCACACATGAAGACATTTTTAAGGACCCATCTGCCATTGCCTCAAAACTTTTTTTGCACAGACTCAACGACTTCGTGTATTCTTTTCACACTGGGATAAGAAAGAAGAGTTAGTAAAAAGATTCGTTCAAAAGAGTCGTTCGGACGAGTGGCTTTTCAGGACATCTTTACGCTGCTTTCGGTGCTCCATTTGGCGAGAAAGAGCTTGTTAAATTTCGATAAAGGCGATAACTGATTAAAATATGGGTACCAAATGCTGTCAACTTTTCCGTGAACTTAGTTAACTTTTTTGTTAGCTTAGTTCATTTATCAATAGCCTATTGAGTTGTTCCAGTGCGACGTTGAATCAACTACCTACCTACATATCTATCTCAATTATAATTTTTTTCGTGTTGCTTACAATGAATTACGTTTATAAAATCCGAAAATGTGTCCCTAAAAGAGGCCGGCCCACGTGTCGTTTTGAACTGGACACTATAATTTTTATCATATTACCCAGCCTTCCCGCCGTTTTACTAGAAATGTGAATTTTGGCCAGTTTAAAAAAAAATATCTTTAATATTGGTCAATCTTAATCAATAATTGTTGTTCAATATGAGGCAAACAAATTACTGGGAATATCATAGATCCCAGTTATTCCTGTACGTTAACCGGTGCTTTGATATTCAATGCCGACGTTTTACATTTCACATTGTTTTTTTAATTCTTAAGTTTTAAAGTTTTGGCGAAGCTTAATGACGATATCCAAAAAGAATTGATCGTCTGACTTTTCGTGAATACAGAATAATCCCGTACCGTTTTTACCATCCCGATGTGATTTTTGTTTCAAGGAAATGCTATCTATGGCATTTAGTACTTTATAATTTTAAAACTTCTTTAAAGGGACTCGGCACCCCGAAAGCGGTCAAACAAGCGATTTTTAATATGTTTTGTCCCAAATTATACTTATACACAGAAGAATGTTTTTGTAAAGCTTTACAACCCTGCAAGCATTTTAGAATGTAATTTTTCGAATTTTTTTACTAATTAAAGTTTGAAATTTGTCCATTTCTATCGCTCGCTTACTCCATAAAGACTGTGTTTGATTCCAAAATTTACCAACCCAACCTTTTAGTGTCAGCATTTTTGTGGGCCAGAGAGTCTCATCCTCTTACACAAATTTTCTATAGGGAACGGCAGAACTCCAAAGAGATTTCTATAGAGAAAAGAAATTTTGACTAGAAATTTTTGATAAAGTTTTATAGAGATTTCTAAAGAGTAACCGAGTTCTGATTCTATAGAAATAAATTTCTATAGAAGTATATAAAGATTACTATAGAGTCATAGACTCACTCACCGGTGGGGCTTAAGCCCCAGAACCGGTAAAGCAAATGTCTCTTCGGGCTTAAGCCCCAAGACTAGAAAAAATAAAAAATTTTAAATCATGAGCGCGCCTTGGGGGTAGCTTAGGGGGTGACAGGTTTAAGCTCCCTAGACCCGAAAAAATAAATGTATCGTTGTTTTAATTTATGGACGGGCGACTACGGGCTTAAGCACCTTAGGCCTGAAATAAGCAAATACATCCTTTTTACTTCATGGGTGAAGCTACGGGCTGGGGGGGGACTAAAGCCCCTTAGACCCGAAAAAAGTAAATATAGTAGACTCTCGACTATCCTGCCTAATGTGGCGGAAGGGCAGGCCGGTTAAAAAAAACCGGTTCTATAAATACTCACTTCCTGCCCCATCTATACCATTAAAAACACCCTTTTTATACCAAAACCCGCTCTTATTCATATTTTCTGACCTCGTTGTACAGGCCAATACTTTATAAATGTTTCTTATGTACTGTATGTTTAAAAATTTATTATAGAAAAAGGAAGTCCAAAAATAAAAATGTCATACACATTTTAAGATACATTTTATCCGCGCTTTGCATGTCTCAACTTGTGTTATGCACACGGCACGTAGGAGGATTACCGAGGACGCCCGCTTGCAACGCCTTAGAAAAGTAAATTATTCCTCATTATATTACGGAGAATTATTATTTTTAAGTAGGCCGGATAGTCGCGAGACGGATAGTCGAGAGTCTACTGTACAGCCTTTCTTTAATGCATAGGTGCAACTACGGGGGCTTTAGCTCCTTAGACCAAAACTAAACAAATTTATCCTTTTAAGTCATGGGCGCATGTACAGGGTTGGTGCTTCAGCACCCTAGACCCGAAAAAGCAAATAGTGCATCCATTTTCGAGTCATGGGTGCATCTACGGGCTGAGAGACTTAAGCCCCTAGACACGAAGAAACAAATATATCCTCTCTTTTTTCATTCATGGCTGTACATGGTGTCTTAGACCCAAAATAGGTAAATATACCCTTTTTAATTCATGGCTTACATAGTGGGTGCTTCTACAGGATGAAGGCTTAAGCCCTCTAGATCGGTAATTATAGATCAATAGTATTTTTCTTTACTATTATTTTTATCGTACATTCATCTCCGGCCTTTTGGTACAGTCGACGAGTAGCCCAATAGAGGTCGAAATGATAAAATATTTTCTTTATCATTCAAAACAAAATGATGAAATTTTAGTATGATGTTAGATTTGATGGCATAAAATTCGGATTTTTTTCTGTACAGGAGATGTATCTCTTCTAAGTGAAAATTTCAAAACTTCCCACTTTCAGTAAAAAATCTAGGAAAGGTTAAAGCACTCATGTTTTCTTGTTCTAATCTCTACTATCACAATGGTTCTTGCAGAACAAAATTATGCGAGAATTTTTGTTCCCTTCAGAGTGAAAATTTGTATTGGAAATTTAAAAAATGCGCACTTCATTATTCAACTTTGACCAACTTTTGACTTGTTTGATAAGTTTTAAAATTATGCATAACATAGGTAAATTTAATACTATCAAAAGTTGTTATACTTGATGCCCATTTTACATGAATATAATTAAAGCGATTTCAGATTAAAATGTGTAAAACCTACATTGGCTGCAAAACTCAATCTAAACTAGATTTTTTATCTGCAAAAAAGCACATGCGCACGGCCAGTGGCATAGCCTGGGGAAGGCAATGGGATCCCGAACTTCCCTCGAAAATGTTGTTACCTGATTTTTAAAATGTCTTTAAAATAAACACAATAAAAATGCATGGAATTCTTTTTAAAAAATACTGTTAGGGAATTATAAAAATAAAATTGTTATTTTTATTTTTCTATACTTCATATAGAAAATTATATTTCCTTTAACAACAAATATTTGTCGAACAATCCTTGTAAAGTCATTTCTGTTTTCAAAACAATTGAGATGTAATAATTTTAACTAGTGGTCGCCCAGTGGTCGAAATTCGACCATAATTCATTTAATTTTTAAGTTTGAACGATAATAAGGTTCTTTTGTTAAAGAGTATACCTCTATATTCATTGCATATAATTTTTTTGAATTTTGTTCTATTACGTAAGCTGCGAGCATGTACAAATACGTCATAGGAAAAATGCGGTATAGCTTGGTTAAGCCATATCTAAAAAACAATAACGCGTTGTTTGACATTTTCTTGGGGTATTTTTTATTGCAATACTGGCCACAGGTTTCGCCAAAGCTACACAGTTAATTTGCCTATCGTTTTCAAATTATATAAAATTTAAATAAAAAATTAATCCAAAAATAAAATAAGGAATACGTGCTTCGTATTTTTTTATATATTTTTTATTGAAACAATAAAACCGTGTGGTTAAAAAAATAAATGTTGTCCATTGAACTTGAAATAGTTCGACAATGAATTTAATGATTCAAAACTTCTGTGTAGACGATGTTTTTTGTAAAAACTCTTTCATCGTTTGCTAAATGCCCTTGACCGTTATATTCGGAAATATAAAATCTCAAACCATCGAATGATCGAACTCTACTTGCTACGACGTACAATTGACCATGTGTAAAAACTGGCTGCCTCAATAAAATTCCAATTTTTTCGAATGTTTGTCCTTGAGACTTATTTATTGTCATCGCAAATGCAGGTATAATTGGAAATTGAGTTCTTTGGAAGTTAAATGGTAAAATAGTTCCGGAATATGTTAAATTTATACGTGGAATCAAAATTCTCTTATTGCGTGCAGTTCCAGTTAAAACTTCGCAATCAATAGTATTACGATACATAAATTTGATACGCATTCTTGTTCCATTGACTAATGCTTCCTTTGTATTTAAGTTTCTGATCAGCAAAACGATGCAATTAACTTTCAATACTAACTTATGTGGTGGCAAACCACTAATAGTCAAAGAATTCAAAAACTCTACTGGATAGTTATTGATGTCATTGTCATCATCACAAATTATTTTATCGTAGCTATGATATATTCTCTGTTCACCAGGTATTTGATTAAGTATATCAGTATTAATCAAAGTACAATCATCATTTTTAGGTGCTAAAATAACTGAGTTCAATATGTTATCTGAGAGTATGTTTTCGGAAATATTTCCATACACCTCATTAATAATATTATTTTCATCTCCTATTAATTGCTGAGGTATTTCAATAATATTTTCACCAAACTGAGAAAATTGTAGGGCTTCATCATTACCAATTTTTTTCAAGAATTCGACAAATTCTATTTCACTTGGTAAGGCTCTCATATTTTGAGTAAACGTGAGTTGATGAAAATAAACAAATTTATGCCAACTCGTAACACAATTTTCAATTAAAGTTACACGTGATCCATGTGGGATAACTGGTAAGATTTGCCGAAAATCACCGCACAGAAGTATCGTTTTCCCTCCAAATGTTTTATGTTTATCATTTTCATCGCATAGATCCCGCAATAATCTATCTATGATTTTCAACACTTGCAGTGGGCACATAGAAACTTCATCAATAATTATCAATGATGATGAATTTATGTAACGACCATAGCTACTATTTGTGGTAATATTCGCTACAGAATTTTCCAAAATGGGTATAGGCAATTTAAACACATTGTGTAAAGTTCTACCTCCAAGTAATAGAGTTGAAGCTATGCCACTGAACGCTGTTGCAATACAACGAAGATTAAGCGAATTTAATTTGTGAATGATTGCTGCTTGTGTGAATGTTTTGCCACAACCTGCATGAGCGATTAAACAAAAAACATTAGATCCAGTATCATGATGCAAAACTTCACGAATCACATGATCAATGAGATTACGCTGTTCAATATTTGCAGTTTCATAATGCTCACAAAACAGGAACTCTTGTTCTATTGGATCAATAGTATTTGCTTCTTCTATTCTCTGCGAATATGTGGGAACTGGTAAACCAAGTATTTGACATGACAAATTATGAACATTCAAAATATCTTCAATTTCTAATAGAGCTCTATTAAAGGATGCTTCTTCGTTGTAAACCCTCAGAAAATCTTCACTAAGATATACTTTAAATTCATTCCATAACGCCAATGCATTGGCTGGCACATTTAATACACAAATGTAACCAAATAAATTTCGCATTTGTTTTGGTGAATGTAATTCTTTTGCTTCATTTAAACATTCGCGCCATTCATTATCATTTGAAGCAATGCCGCGAGCATGGCACGCTTCAACAAAAGAAGTGTGTATAATTCCATTGTATGTTCTAACATCCTCAAATGATTTTGGACCACAGACATGTAATAAAAGCAATCGTAAATGGAAAAGTTCGATGTCTTTTGGTGATACTACATACATGCGTGCAATGATTTTATCACCTCCACGCCTTCTCTTCTTCCTCTTGTTTTGGGAATCTTCCCACACATAATGCAGAGCAATTTCAATATATTTATATTCACGTGCTGATGGATCTGATCGATTCAATTCAAAAAATGCTAATAATTTTGTTTGTCTTACATTTTCAATTGCTTGACGTTCTTGCCCTTCTCGAAAGTAAACATTCTGTCTACTCGGTAAATGAATATCAAGTCTGATGATAACATGTGACTGAAAATGCATTGGTAATTCATAGATGCGCCATACAGCTTCAGTTGATCCAACATAACGACCTGTTAAAAAATTTGTAACTTCATCAATTTGTATTTCTTGACCTTGTTCATTTCGCCCTGAACCTAATTCAACAGATGCACTGTCATAGCCTTTATACACGTATTTATAAATGTATTTAACACTTTTAACTCTAGTGCATACTTCAACATTTATATGGCAATTAAATTTGGCAAGTAAATAAGGATTGTATGGTACAACATAACGATTGTCAAGGCAACTACCGCGAACTTCTGCATGAATACCATTATCACGCCTCCTGTATAATGGATATCCATTTAATGATTCACATGTAAATTCATTAAATTGTTTTGGATAATCTTTTGTGCATTTTCCATCTCTCATACATACAGAATTTGGATTAAGTACACCGCATGGACCATGCATCATGTGTTTTACAACATATTCATGTAATGTAGGATGCGTTTGAATGTTAGGAATCTCCGCAGATACAACTTTATCAATATCGGTAGCGTTAACAATTTTATCTTGCTCATTTAAAGAGAGTAAAATGTGAGCATGAGGCAATCCTCTCTTTTGAAACTCAATTGCATAAATGAGTGCTTCAACTTTACCGAAGATATTTTTTAGTGTAAGGCCCTCAATTAATGCTTTCAGTTTGGACTACGAAAATTAGCAGACTCACCTACACCAATATTGCTAACTATTTCAGGCCAACTTGGATTGCAAGTCATTGTAATAAACAAAGAAGTCTTTCCTAAATGTTGTACAATTGACATTGCATCTAAATAATTTTGATACATATTTCTTGGAGATCCATTGAATGAAGATGGTAAAATTACTCTACGGCCAACATTACTGGCATTGATGTTCGATTCTAAATAATCTGTTAAATTGTTATAAGCTTCAGACCTAAGAATTGCTTGATTTTGTCGAATGAAATATAACCTTGTGCCTTCTATTCTCACATATATATCAACTATCCACTGCAGAAATAATTTTTTTGAATGGTGCAACATGCTAAAATCTTCTCTAATTGCAATTCGATAGGCTGCATATTGAAGCATGGTTAATTTATTTCTGGGCGCTCTTGAATTAGATGTAGTTGGTACATTATGAGAAATATTGATATGCCACCCAGTATCACCATTTGGAAAAAGTAATGGATACGCTAAAGGGTCTAATGATGAATCCAAAACAGAGATATTTTTAATGGTACCATTAACTTTTGAAAATGAAATCATATTTCGTTCAAAAGGTGGCTCACCATCAACTGTACTAAATATTACTGCTACATCAGTTTGAACTGCATCGTTGTAACGGCGTAGATCTAAATCACGATTTACTTTAATGAGCATACAAATTTCTTTATTTTGATTTTCAACTCTCTGACAATGATCTTTCATTGCAATGAATGACCGAACGAAAGGATTAATGCGTTCCAATTCAAGAGAGATTTCGCGCATTATATTGTTATTGCATGTTCGGTTAAAGTGTTCACGTAATCTATAATTGATAGCAGTGTCAACATCATAAAAATATAATTGCGCATAACATGGTGAGCGACCATATCCAGCAGTCATTGGACCTGATCTGTGATAAAAAACATCATGTATTTTGAAATGATACACTCCTTTCGTAACTGTATCCGAAATTTTAGCTTCTGAGCTAACCATAGCAAATGATGAATTGTATTTACGAATGTTTTCAAAATAATTTTTTGACTTACTTTTTATTGAAGGTTCATTTGAAGTAAGTCCATCATACAATGATTTAAAATATTCATTTTGACTTAAGGCCGGTAATATTGCTTTACCCTTATGACAACATGAAGTGAATGCAGTCCTTTCACCTAAAGTGACTTCAGATTCGAAATGTTTTGTATTGCAAAACCTGCATTGTAAATCCATCAATTCCACAATCAAAAGTATTAAAAGTTCTTGGAATGACATTCAGTGCGCATTTAAATGTATCTCTCAAAATAAATTCATCATTTTGTATACTATTTACACTATTTAAATTTGCATTTGGCCTATTATTATGTGTACGCGAATATATATCCCTTCTTCTTTGTCTCTCACTCCGACCCGTCAATGTTCTATGTCGAGGCATAATGGAAATAGGTGCGAATAACTGGATGTAAAAAAACAATTAATGACCAAGATTAGACAGAGTTTAATTTAAAAATAATAAAATGTACTCACTTTTTTGAAACCACCAATAATAAATAAGTGCGACTGTTGCCACAGGCTAATATGTATTTGACATTGACAGATTTAAATTATCCGCATTTTGTATTTTACTCCGAAGAGGTTTTTTTTATAAATAATCTAAATAAACTCCCTCTTGGAGTGGATTTCACTGCGGGGGGATTAAATCAATTACAAATCATCCACTTTGCATTTACTCCGCTAAATTTTTTACAGTATATAAACGTAAACAATGAATGTTTTATTTTGCTTAATTTAATATATTTGTAACGCATATCTATATATATAAAATAGGATGTGTGTGTGTATGTATGTGTGTATATTTTCTATACAAATCTACGCCGTTTGACCAATCCACACCAAATTTGGTACACTTATACTTTAGAACACTGCGGTCAGCATAGGCTAACTCTTAACCCCCGTTCTATTGGCCCTAGGGGGCTAAAAACTATTCGAAATCGCCATCGAAATAACATTGAGCATAGATTGATTGCTTTAGACAGCTATGGTTGCTTTACCAGTGTTGATCGAAAAACAACTTTTTCCTAAACAAATTAAATTACAATATTTATGTTTGAATTTACTTTTTAGTTCTTCCCATGAAGTAAATAAATTATAGATATTTATTGATGAAAAAAGAATATTTTAAAATATTTATTTTTACAAGGAAATTCAAGAAAAATTTTCAGGAGTTCAAGGATGATTTTCAAGGAAAGTTGGTGTATATATTTCTATATGAACGTTATGTTCTTTAATTTAATATATTTGTAACGCATATTATACATAAATTTTATCTTTCTGCACTCCTTCTCCATATGAACTTTAATTATGCCAAATCTCATACACCTCCGTGCGCGCAATGTGCTTAAAAAGGGGTACAAAACTTTTTCTTCACGTATTAATATATAGACTAGAGGTCGCCCAGCGGTCGAAATTCGACCATAATTCATTTAATTTTTAAGTTTGAACGTTAATAAGGTTCTTTTGTCAAAGAGTATACATCTATATTCATTGCATATAATTTTTTTGAATTTTGTTCTATTACGTAAGCTGCGAGCATGTACAAATACGTCACAGGAAAAATATGGTATAGCTTGGTTAAGCCATATCTAGAAAAGAATAACGCGTTTTTTGACATTTTCTTCGGTTTTTTTATTGCTATACTGGCCGCAGGTTTCGCCGAGACTACACAGTTAATCTGCCTATTTTTTCCAAATTACATAAAATTTAAATAAAAATAAATCCAAAAAAGGAAATAAGGAATACGTGCTTCGTATTTTTTATATATTTTTTATTGAAACAAAAAAAACCTGGTGGTTAAAAAAATAAATGTTGTCCATTGAACTTGAAATAGTTCGACAACGAATTTAATGATTCAAAACTTCTGTGTAGACGATGTTTTTTGTAAAAATTCTTTCATCGTTTGCTAAATGCCCTTGACCGTAATATTCGGAAATATAAAATCTCAAACCATCGAATGATCGAACTCTACTTGCTGCGACGTACAACTGACCATGTGTAAAAACTGGCTGCCTCAATAAAATTCCAATTTTTTCGAATGTTTGTCCTTGAGACTTATTTATTGTCATCGCAAATGCAGGTATAATTGGAAATTGAGTTCTTTGGAAGTTAAATGGTAAAATAGTTCCGGAATATGTTAAATTTATACGTGGAATCAAAATTCTCTTATTGTGAGCGGTTCCAGTTAAAACTTCGCAATCAATAGTATTACGATACATAAATTTGATACGCATTCTTGTTCCATTGACTAATGCTTCCTTTGTATTTAAGTTTCTGATCAGCAAAACGATGCAATTAACTTTCAATACTAACTTATGTGGTGGCAAACCACTAATAGTCAAAGAATTCAAAAACTCTACTGGATAGTTATTGATGTCATTGTCATCATCACAAATTATTTTATCGTAGCTATGATATATTCTCTGTTCACCAGGTATTTGATTAAGTATATCAGTATTAATCAAAGTACAATCATCATTTTTAGGTGCTAAAATAACTGAGTTCAATATGTTATCTGAGAGTATGTTTTCGGAAATATTTCCATACACCTCATTAATAATATTATTTTCATCTCCTATTAATTGCTGAGGTATTTCAATAATATTTTCACCAAACTGAGAAAATTGTAGGGCTTCATCATTACCAATTTTTTTCAAGAATTCGACAAATTCTATTTCACTTGGTAAGGCTCTCATATTTTGAGTAAACGTGAGTTTATGAAAATAAACAAATTTATGCCAACTCGTAACACAATTTTCAATTAAAGTTACACGTGATCCATGTGGGATAACTGGTAAGATTTGCCGAAAATCACCGCACAGAAGTATCGTTTTCCCTCCAAATGTTTTATGTTTATCATTTTCATCGCATAGATCCCGCAATAATCTATCTATGATTTTCAACACTTGCAGTGGGCACATAGAAACTTCATCAATAATTATCAATGATGATGAATTTATGTAACGACCATAGCTACTATTTGTGGTAATATTCGCTACAGAATTTTCCAAAATGGGTATAGGCAATTTAAACACATTGTGTAAAGTTCTACCTCCAAGTAATAGAGTTGAAGCTATGCCACTGAACGCTGTTGCAATACAACGAAGATTAAGCGAATTTAATTTGTGAATGATTGCTGTTTGTGTGAATGTTTTGCCACAACCTGCATGAGCGGTTAAACAAAAAACATTAGATCCAGTATCATGATGCAAAACTTCACGAATCACATGATCAATGAGATTACGCTGTTCAATATTTGCAGTTTCATAATGCTCACAAAACAGGAACTCTTGTTCTATTGGATCAATAGTATTTGCTTCTTCTATTCTCTGCGAATATGTGGGAACTGGTAAACCAAGTATTTGACATGACAAATTATGAACATTCAAAATATCTTCAATTTCTAATAGAGCTCTATTAAAGGATGCTTCTTCGTTGTAAACCCTCAGAAAATCTTCACTAAGATATACTTTAAATTCATTCCATAACGCCAATGCATTGGCTGGCACATTTAATGCACAAATGTAACCAAATAAAGTTCGCATTTGTTTTGGTGAATGTAATTCTTTTGCTTCATTTAAACATTCGCGCCATTCATTATCATTTGAAGCAATGCCGCGAGCATGGCACGCTTCAACAAAAGAAGTGTGTATAATTCCATTGTATGTTCTAACATCCTCAAATGATTTTGGACCACAGACATGTAATAAAAGCAATCGTAAATGGAAAAGTTCGATGTCTTTTGGTGATACTACATACATGCGTGCAATGATTTTATCACCTCCACGCCTTCTCTTCTTCCTCTTGTTTTGGGAATCTTCCCACACATAATGCAGAGGAATTTCAATATACTTATATTCACGTGCTGATGGATCTGATCGATTCAATTCAAAAAATGCTAATAATTTTGTTTGTCTTACATTTTCAATTGCTTGACGTTCTTGCCCTTCTCGAAAGTAAACATTCTGTCTACTCGGTAAATGAATATCACGTCTGATGATAACATGTGACTGAAAATGCATTGGTAATTCATAGATGCGCCATACAGCTTCAGTTGATCCAACATAACGACCTGTTAAAAAATTTGTAACTTCATCAATTTGTATTTCTTGACCTTGTTCATTTCGCCCTGAACCTAATTCAACAGATGCACTGTCATAGCCTTTATACACGTATTTATAAATGTATTTAACACTTTTAACTGTAGTGCATACTTCAACATTTATATGGCAATTAAATTTAGCAAGTAAATAAGGATTGTATGGTACAACATAACGATTGTCAAGGCAACTACCGCGAATTTCTGCATGAATACCATTATCACGCCTCCTGTATAATGGATATCCATTTAATGATTCACATGTAAATTCATTAAATCGTTTTGGATAATCTTTTGTGCATTTTCCATCTCTCATACATACAGAATTTGGATTAAGTATACCGCATGGACCATGCATCATGTGTTTTACAACATATTCATGTAATGTAGGATGCGTTTGAATGTTAGGAATCTCCGCAGATACAACTTTATCAATATCGGTAGCGTTAACAATTTTATCTTGCTCATTTAAAGAGAGTAAAATGTGAGCATGAGGCAATCCTCTCTTTTGAAACTCAATTGCATAAATGAGTGCTTCAACTTTACCGAAGATATTTTTTAGTGTAAGGCCCTCAATTAATGCTTTCAGTTTGGACTTGAATACGCGCACAATAATATCAGGCCGAAAATTAGCAGACTCACCTACACCAATATTGCTAACTATTTCAGGCCAACTTGGATTGCAAGTCATTGTAATAAACAAAGAAGGCTTTCCTAAATGTTGTACAATTGACATTGCATCTAAATAATTTTGATACATATTTCTTGGAGATCCATTGAATGAAGATGGTAAAATTACTCTACGGCCAACATTACTGGCATTGATGTTCGATTCTATATAATCTGTTAAATTGTTATAAGCTTCAGACCTAAGAATTGTTTGATTTTGTCGAATGAAATATAACCTTGTGCCTTCTATTCTCACATATATATCAACTATCCACTGCAGAAATAATTTTTTTGAATGGTGCAACATGCTAAAATCTTCTCTAATTGCAATTCGATAGGCTGCATATTGAAGCATGGTTAATTTATTTCTGGGCGCTCTTGAATTAGATGTAGTTGGTACATTATGAGAAATATTGATATGCCACCCAGTATCACCATTTGGAAAAAGTAATGGATACGCTAAAGGGTCTAATGATGAATCCAAAACAGAGATATTTTTAATGGTACCATTAACTTTTGAAAATGAAATCATATTTCGTTCAAAAGGTGGCTCACCATCAACTGTACTAAATATTACTGCTACATCAGTTTGAACTGCATCGTTGTAACGGCGTAGATCTAAATCACGATTTACTTTAATGAGCATACAAATTTCTTTATTTTGATTTTCAACTCTCTGACAATGATCTTTCATTGCAATGAATGACCGAACGAAAGGATTAATGCGTTCCAATTCAAGAGAGATTTCGCGCATTATATTGTTATTGCATGTTCGGTTAAAGTGTTCACGTAATCTATAATTGATAGCAGTGTCAACATCATAAAAATATAATTGCGCATAACATGGTGAGCGATAATATCCAGCAGTCATTGGACCTGATCTGTGATAAAAAACATTATGTATTTTGAAATGATACACTCCTTTCGTAACTGTATCCGAAATTTTAGCTTCTGAGCTAACCATAGCAAATGATGAATTGTATTTACGAATGTTTTCAAAATAATTTTTTGACTTACTTTTTATTGAAGGTTCATTTGAAGTAAGTCCATCATACAATGATTTAAAATATTCATTTTGACTTAAGGCCGGTAATATTGCTTTACCCTTATGACAACATGAAGTGAATGCAGTCCTTTCACCTAAAGTGACTTCAGATTCGAAATGTTTTGTATTGCAAAACCTGCATTGTAAATCCATCAATTCCACAATCAAAAGTATTAAAAGTTCTTGGAATGACATTCAGTGCGCATTTAAATGTATCTCTCAAAATAAATTCATCATTTTGTATACTATTTACACTATTTAAATTTGCATTTGGCCTATTATTATGTGTACGCGAATATATATCCCTTCTTCTTTGTCTCTCACTCCGATCCGTCAATGTTCTATGTCGAGGCATAATGGAAATAGGTGCGAATAACTGGATGTAAAAAAAAACATTTAATGACCAAGATTAGACAGAGTTTAATTTAAAAATAATAAAATGTACTCACTTTTTTGAAACCACCAATAATAAATAAGTGCGACTGTTGCCACAGGCTAATATGTATTTGACATTGACAGATTTAAATTATCCGCATTTTGTATTTCACTCCGAAGAGTTTTTTTTATAAATAATCTAAATAAACTCCCTCTTGGAGTGGATTTCACTGCGGGGGGATTAAATCAATTACAAGGATATACACAAGAAAACACCGTCAAGACATAAAAATACGCTTCTTTCCCGCGATGCCTCAAATATATGATTGAATCTTGTTGGATTTAAGTACATTAAGACTAAAAGTACAGTAAAAACAAACTGCATGTGAGTGAAATTAAAGTTAACACCCTCTTATAAGATATTCGATGTTTGATATGTATTTCAAAATCGAGTTTAACTTGAGGTATTGACCGACGGATCAAAAACGGAGGATGGAGTGGGAGTCGCATTTTTTGCCTATGTCAACAGCTTAGAAATCCACACCTGGGCCGCTACACTCCACCCCTCAAATTCGGTCTTCCAGGCTGAAAAACTGCTTTACTCTTCGCCATAGACTGGGCCACCCTTCAGTACCACAAGATCTGCCAAATTTCCACAGATAGCCTCTCAACCATTAACACAAATCAACGGTTTCGAAATAAAGACAGAATTGTGCACAACATCAGGAATAAAATTAAACAGAATACAGATAGAATAAAAATTAAATAAGTAAAGGCTCACATATAGTCATCCAAGGTAATGAAAGGGCGGACCAGTTGGCAAAAGCAGCAACCACAGGCAACTTATCATTTCAGCTATTATTGAAGTTGCCAAAGAGCCATGCAAACAGGTGAGACTGGGAGAAGGACCTTCCAGTTCTTCTCGAAGGCCAACTCAAACAAAAACCATGTGGACCGTCCATGACTTCCTTCTTTACAGGCCATGGTCCCTACCCAAGTTACCAGCGCAGGTTCCACTTAACTGAAAGCGACCAGTACGCTTGAAAGGGTTATGGGAATAATTTGCTAAAATCTAAAATATGGAAGCTTATTCAGTGCAAATAAAGATTTTTGAAGCATGATTAAATTTTAACGTTAGAAGCAATTATCACTTTTATTGTAATAGAGGTAAAGGTTTTCAAAAACAACTTAATTGAAAACCATAAATAGAAACTTTATTGCTAAAACATTTAAGGGCTAACTACTTACTTTTAAATGTTTCTAATGGTTCATACATAACGATTTAATTATAATCATTCTATATCAGTTATAATAAAACTACATGCAGCAAATTATTAAAAAAGCTAAAGTATAATTTAATGCTAATATTAAATTCATTATTTAAGAAACTTGTAGTTTCAGATTCATAGAATATTTCGAAATAGTAAAGCTAATTACTCAACGAAACTATATCTTACGTGATTTCGACAGGATTTGGTACTTACTTTGGCACCACACTTTGCCAAAAGGGATGAAGACAAACGAAATACAAATTAAAATGCTAAGAAGTTTCAAAGAAATCATACTTTGATTTTTTTTAACGATAGAGAGAACTGTTTTAGAAGTGATGGAAGGATTTATCTATTCTCTTAATGTCACACGATTTGAAGCGATAGATTTGATGCCGAATATGCTACTGAATGTACTTCAGTGATCGTCACTGATATACACTTCGACGTATGCACATGTGACGACTGCATATCGGCAACTGGGAAAAGAAAAAAGCAGGCTCCTGGTGACTGATCTGTGTTGCATCCTGCACTTGCTATCGTTGCGTTTGATTTTCCTTGCTAGTTCAGTAGATGGGTGGTTTGATGATTCGGGTTTTATGGTGCAGGGTCCAATAGTGGACAAGCTGCGCCAAACGAAAGATAAAATTCGACCCAGTAAGATAAAAAATATTTAAAAATCTATCCAGCAATAAAATAAGTTGAGTCTTACTTAAAATATTTAGATCATAAAAATAATAATGATAATTTAATACTGATTCCTAATAAAATCATGATCAAATAAACCCGAAAGTATAGAATCCTTCTCGTCATGAGCATAAGAATAAAAGTTTTGATAAAGTGCGATGAAGTTTAAAACATGAAAGATAAAAAAATCAGATGGAATTCAAAAGAGATTTGCCCCAACCAAATATTGTAAGTTTAATATTGTGTTTTGAAAAAATACTAACTGTGACGGTAGTAGGGTAAAAATGGGGGTTCTACGCCAAGGGATTTGGGGACCAGGAAGTGACGCCATGGCAGGAAATGACGTCATGACAAGAAGTGATGTCACAGCAGGGCATGACGTTATTAACGGAAGTTGAGTTTTTTACCGGAAGTGACGTCGTAACAGGAAGTTGAGTTTAGTTGTTTCCTATTCATTTTGGTACCGGAAGAAACATTTTAACGAGTTAAGTTGTTTCTGCCCACCTGTTGAGTTGTTTATCTCCTGCTGTATGAAATGAGGAGATACGGAAGTGAAGTCACCAGGAGTTGAGCTGTTTACCACCTACTGTTGAGTTGTATACCTCCTACGTGTTTATGTTTTGGACTTGTGTTTTTCATCATGTTGGATTGTTTGGTCTGCTCTTGAAGTACCATCTAGTGGTGAAAGGAGAAACAATATTTTCCTGAATTAAAAAGATTTACTGGGATTTGAACCCCGGTCTACTGCGTGGTAAGCAGATACCCAAACAATCACGCCACCGACGATCTGACAGTGGAGAGTGATTTAGTGTATTGTTACTTTTCTCCTCCTTGGTAGATAAAGAATCTTTATCTGGAGGATAAGAACTTGTACTTTTTCATGATTGCTAAGCACAAGTGGAACGTATTTGTGGTGAAATGACTGATACCGCCATCTAGTGATGGAATGAATTAGAATTAGTTTTTATAAACACAATATTCTGTAATTTAACTTTTTAGTATGACGTGAGGATATATGTCTGAAAACACTCTGAATAACATAAAGAATTATCTTAAAAATGAAAGCAATAGTACTATAATGGCGAATTCGCACTCAGAACAATAGAAATGGTGACCAACAGTTTGCACACGAAGGATTTTAGCTGTCGACCACAACCCATTTGAACTCTGCATGTAACGTAGAATTTATAATACGGAATCTTGACATGCTTTTGAAGAAAATGTGCATGTTTTGTGTAAGGACATGTTTTGTTGGGAAATCATTATTGCAACTCGAGGGGTACTTAGAGATATGAATATGACAAAATGCATAAAGGTCTGTGATTGGATAGCATTCCATTTTAGGTTAATAACAAGCTTTCTACCAAAGAGTTTATAGTACGTTTATTATATGCAATGGTAAAGTATCAGATTGATAGTCTAGAAGCCTTTGGAATCTGAGATAATATTACTAAGGATTATATTTTGCACGTGTATGTTCATTAAGCGGTAAGATAACAAAAGGAATGGAGTTAAAACACGGTTTCATAGAATAACGATGAAAGTGATTTAAAAGAGATTAAAGATTAGTTTAAACAATCAATGTACACACAGGTTGAGAGATTTTTAAAAGTAAAGTTGAAGCACAGACTTCAATTTCTTGGTCTTTGAATTACGTTACTTTTGGATATAATGCATTGCTACGTTAAGGGGATAATAAGTGGGTTTTCTGTTTTTAAAATAATGTGAACATTTCTGTGCTGTTAAGCAAATTAACTTTTGCCCTTTTAGAAAATTAATGCATAATCTAAAGAATTACTCACCGATGATAGTTTTACACATAATACGTAAAATTAATAGTAACTGAAAATTTTAAATGTTAGTGAACTTAAAACTGAACAAATAATGGATTAAATATCTGAAATCTGTATTGTCTTTAAAATCTGAACTCTTGATTGAACTCTAAAAACACACACACGCTTCTAAAAACAGATAGAAAGAAGCCAGGTGGAAACAAAGTAAATTAGTATAATTTAAAAAAGAAAAAAACATCATATGAATCATATATTTTACAAAATAATACATTGTAGTAAAAGAGAAAAGGAACTTATTTTTCAACATACTTGCATTTTTAAAAGATACGCATTTCCCACGATTTAATATTTTAAGAGCCGTTACCTCAACTTTTGGACATTATAAATTACATTTGTGATGACCACACAATGGTTTTTCAGATCTTTTCATTACTACTTAGAACACTTAGTGCATCGAAGTGAATATAAGCATTTCTTATCCACACAACCACCTTTGCAAGCAATTAGGTAGATAGGTACTCTTGGTCTGCTCGTACAAGATTAGAGAGAGATAGCTTGTAAACAAGAGGCATAAGGAATTGGACTTTATAACACACTATACTCTTACTAATCATACTAATCAGTAAAGTTAAAACTTTTCTTAGTCTTATCTTTGTGAGTAACTATGAATGTATAAATGAAGAATGTACTCAGAAAATATGTGCTTGTAATAATGCGCTAAATAAAACATTGTGTTGTAATACAAGAAGTTTTTAACAAAAGGATATACTTAAATGTGCGTGTAATTTTTCTTTTTACTCTATCACACTGATACACTGAATGCAAATTAATTCTACGACTAAACTCCAGTAAGGAAAAAACAGATATAATTTATCAAAGAAACTTATATTTACTTTCTTTAGAGTGAGAACTTTAAAGTGTACTGAATTCTTTTGATTCTGCAGCTTTATTTTTGTAGAATTACATCAGCAAATTGAACTATTTATTTGTGGGCATAAGTCTTTGTCGAAAGAAAACTAGTATCTTTAACAAATATTATACTTTTAAAAATTGATGAAGAGAGAATATTTTTTCATGGGATTTACTCAATCTACACTATAATTTAACACTTAGGAGTAACAGAGCATGATATAGTTTTAAGAAAAATTAATAACCATTTTATAAATTTGATGTCAAAAGTTCCAAGCATGGTCTATACTCAATAAACGCCTATCTACGTTTAGAGATTGGCCACGCACAGACGTTGCCATGAGAGACCTGGCCGAAAACGGATTGTATTATACGGGTGCCTCGGACGTATGCTATTGGTGTGGCGGAGGGCTTGGAAATTGGCAAAAAGAGGATGTAGTGAGACACGAACATATAAAGTTTTATCCAAAATATGTGGTATCCCAACAACCACCGATTGTTGACCCTAGGTCATAAAGAACACCCATAAATAAAATTCTTCGTGTTGAATGAAATCAACAATCATGAATTATCGGATTTTGTAGTACCAATGGTTTTACAAAATCCGATGTAAAACTTTACCCATCATACAACGACTGTAAAATTTACATGGAATCGTAAATGCATGCTACTTTACAGCCTTGTGGTCATCTGGTGTCATGAATGAGATGTACAAAAAGACTCAATGCGTCCTATGTGCCGAACCAATATATTACATAAATTAAACCTAACATTTGTTACTAAATAGTCTACTCTTTATCAATTCTTGTAGTAGATGCAATTTCAGTGATTTACTGATTATGGCGTGGAAGAACATCCAATTGTAAAAGGCGGTATTGAGTTGAACGTCATGAAATTAACACATTATCGACAATGAAAAGATTTGTTAGGAAGTTAGAGACTATCTAAAAATCATAAAACTTTTATCGGACTCCTTGTGAAAAAATCGCGTAGGAAAGACTCATATCCCTTATAAATATATTGGGTATTTTAACTATTTGTTGCTTGTTCCTTACACGTTAAACCTATGTACTGGAGAGAAATTTTATAATTCATTAAAAGGAGTTACTAGATACTTTAGGAAAGATGTGTAAACGCACTCTAGTGCAAGAAAGAACGCTTGAATTAAATTTTAATTCTGATTTTTTAAGTGTTTGTCAATCATCTTGCACTGTTTATTTTTCTAGCACATACATGGTTGATCTTACGTCTTGAAACAAAAAAAAACGCAATCTAAAATTTAAACACTAAAATAGAGGAAAAAGTGACAAGAGAGAAAAACACTTTTAATGTATCTTTCCATTGTATTTTTTTAAACCTTAAAGTCTTTTTTGTTGAAAAAAGACATCATAATAAATTAATATAATTGTTTTGTAGAATATTTTTGACAACATAAAATCAAACAAAATTATTATTCATGGAAAAACAAGAATCAGAAGCACTTAACATAATTGTTACAACATATCTTACAGGTCTTTTACATACATATATCTAACAGGATTACAAATATCTGTTGTATTCAAACACTCAAAACAATTACCCTCCAATCTATATACATAAAACTAGATGAATTTCACGGCGTTGATCGGGTTGAAATTGTTAAATGTTGCTTGAAAAGTGAATTAGAATAAGCACTTTTCTTTCACAGAAAAATGCAATCATTTAAGTTGTAGGGAAAATACGTTTTAACTTTTTCATAGCTTCTACAATATACTTCGGACGCAAATATATACATTTAATTCCTGAATATATTACAATATGTAAAAGATTAAGACATAAAGACACACAGAAACGAAATTCCGAAGAAAAAATGCAGAATTCTAAAAAACGAAAGATGCGCAAAGTGCAGTTTCAACAGCTTCTGTTTAAATACTCTCGCAATCAAGTCGTGGCGCTCACTGGGTAATTGACCATTGGTAAGAACCTTCTTGATCTCCGTCCAAGTCGGATTGCAGGTGAAGGTGATAAATAAGTCTGGTCTCCTGTACGTCATAGCATCTTGCGTGTATTCGCGCATGTGTCTGGGACTCCTGTAAATGTAGCTGGTAGGATGACCAAGGCACCGAGGTTTTCAACGTTCCCGTCATTTCCCACAGCATCTCTCAGGTGAATATATTCGTCAACTCTCAGTTTACGATGATTTAGACGAATGTAAAGGAGACGCTCACTTTCGAATTTTGTGTACATATCGACGATGAACTGATGAAACAATTGCCTGCAGTTCAATACGTGGTACTGCTCAGTATCTCGAACCATTAATCTGTACGCATATAAATCCATCACTGAAACTTTCTTGCTCGTTGTTTCACCTGTTCTTGGGTTGATCTGCCTCAGATTAAAATGATATCCATCTTCACCATGGGGGAATATCAATGGGTACTGCAGAGCATCATAAGATCGATGTGTTTCCGAAATACGCTGCAATGATTCACATCGTCGTTGAATAACGATATCCCGTTGATGAAACTCTTCTCCTGATATAACCACCGCGACTTCATCTGCTTGAGGAGAGTTAAAGCGCCGCTCGTGTTCGCCTGCTGGTCTTCGGTCTGCTCTTATGACTACTTTATATTCATCTGTTGGCATACGTTCCAATGCTGTTTCAAACGTTTTAATAAGATTATTGTGCTCATGACATATCCTCTGTAAGTTTAACACAATCTGACGTCTTGTTCCCGAGATGTAGGCGCACCTCTGATCAGTTTCCATTTGTTCGTTTTGAATAAAATATAGTTGTAGAAATTTTGGTGGTTGATGTGGCAGCGGAAGCAACGATCCCGCTCTATGGTAAATCTGCCCTTGCACCTTGAATGTCGACGGAAATCCGGGCTGTCCAATAACTGATGTGGCGCCGAATGATGTCATTTGGAAACATGAGTTGTATTTTCTGATGTTATTAAGAAAATGCTTCGACTCTGACGTATCTCCTGATGTGTAAGTCAAAAGGTCTTGTGGTGGTGGTTCCAGTTGGCATAGTTTAACTTTTCCATTTTTGCAGCAAATACCAAGTAGACTCTGATTTAAACTTTTTGGCTTTACACTAAGTACAAACCATTTCCATTTTCCCGATCGTAACACTTGCATGCATCGAGTAGCCTTTATGTGAATCGTAGAGAAATCCTTCCAATGCTAAGCTAAAATGGTTCGCAGTCCGTGATCGTTTGGCTCTATCTCTCTTATCCTGTAGTAAGGCCTCTTTCTGCTGTGCCGTCTCTGTTGCTCTAGATGTAGTATCACTATTCCTCTTATCCTGAAGTTGGGCCTCACGCTGCTGTGCCGTCTCTGTTGCTCTAGATGTTGTAGCTCTCTCGCAATCGCAAATCTGCTATTCCTCTCCTCGGAAGTTTCTTGACTACGCTTATCTTTCATCATCTTAGCCATTGACTGCACTTGGCCGATCGCCTTCCGCTTCCTTGGAGGCATTGCTACAGCAAAGAAATCTGTAAAAGGATGCAAAAAAAGCTATTTTATAAATTAAGCAATAGGCAAACTCTCACTGAGCAATGAAATCTTTTATAGAATGCAATAAAAATAAAAAGCTAATATAAACTGAATGGTAAAACAAATTTAAAATTGCGAAATATTTACATCAGTTTAGGAATATCAGATTTTTAACACAAATAAAAAATATTAATGCCTAACTATAAAGCTGACAATCAAAATACTCAAACACAGAATTCTAAATCATACTAAAAAATAAACTTTTATTCTTGTGTAAGAAAAGCATTAATTCTGATCCCCCATTAAACTTATTTAAAAAATTAAGCAAAAGGCACACTCTCACTGGGCAATGAAATCTATTATAGAATACAATAAAAAGCTAAAATTAACGAAAAAACGAATTTAGAATTATGTAGCACTTACATCAGTTTAGAAATATAAATCCAAAATGTACACTATCTCTGTCGCGAATAAAGTAGGAAACACTTATCAATCAACTAAAAGAGCGAAATAAAATTCCCAGATTCACTGAAAGATGATAAACTGGAAGACTTAACCGAGTTAGCTTCCTTTAAATTCGACCAGCTAAGAATCGAGTGGGTGCTGGAATGTTCTCCACCATGAGTCCAAGGAAGTTTCCGTTTCCCCAACTTTCTAGAAAGTTCTACAAAGTTTTATAAAAAAAGTAAACATTAATTCTGGTGCTGCCAGATACCGAGTAGCAAAATTACGTTTTTATGATCAATGAGTTTTTTGTTTGTGCTTTTCGGAATAACGGTGCTTGGGTTAGAAATAAATGTAATCGGTGTAGACAAATTAAACTGAATGGATAAAAAATTTTCAAAAAGCAGAAGGTCGATTTTACAGAATTTTTCAGAAAGAAAATCACTGCTTTCAACGGAGGATGCACGTGTATCTGTTCCGGACATTTTAAAATAAGTTACACGCCTTACCTAAAAAGATTGTGAAACAGAATTCTACAAATCGTTACGTATTCAATAAATTATTTAAGGAAAGTTGGTCGAAATATACACCAACTTTCCTTGAAAATAATCCTTGAACTCCTGAAAACCTTTCCTTGAATTTCCTTGCAAAATTAAATATTTTAAAAAATATTCTTTCCTTTCATCAATAAAATATCTATAATTTATTTACATCATGGGAAGAACTTAAAAGTCAGTTCAAACATAAATATTGTTATTTAATTTGTTTCGGAAAAAAATTGTTTTTCGATCAACACTGGTAAAGCAACCATCGCTGCCTAAAGCAATCAATATATGCTCAATGTTATTTCTATGGCGATTTCGAATAGTTTTTAGCCACCCCAGGGCCAATAGAACGGGGTTAAGAGTTAGCCTATGCTGACGGCAGTGTTCGAAAGTATAAGTGTACCTAATTTGGTGTGGATTGGTCAAACGGTGTAGATTTGTATAGAAAATATACACACATACACACACATCCTATATTATATATATATACTAGCTGAATTACCCGGCGTTGCTCGGGTTGAAATGGTTAAATGTTGCTTGAAAAGTGAATTAGAATAAGCACTTTTCTTTCACAGAAAAATGCAATCATTTAAGTTGTACGGAAAATACGTTTTAACTTTTTCATAGCTTCTACAATATACTTCGGACGCAAATATATGCATTTAATTCCTGAATATATTGCAATATGTAAAAGATTAAGACATAAATACGAACAGAAACGAAATTCCGACGAAAAAATGCAGAATTCTAAAAAACGAATGATGCGCAGTGTCGAATTTCGACTGCCTGAGTTTATTCTGAAATAGAGCGATTCGAAAAAAGACATTTGAAAATATTGATAAAGACGATAATGATTTATGAAATTTAGTAATGCTCAAATATGACTGCAACATTTAGCTGTGCTAACTCAAACAGACAAACTCGGGATTCTAAATCAAATTTATAAAATAATAAAACATTAATTCTGGTTTGCCAAATCTAAAATAACAAAATTACGCTTTTATGATTAATGAGTTGAAGTTTTTCGTGTTCCATTACAAAATGTAAATTATGAATAATGAAATATTTTAACTATCCTTTTTTTATCAATCAAGTATTCATAATATTCATGTAAAAATATAAAACTCATCATAGAAATAAAATAATAATTCAAACGTATACATCCAGCATCTCGGTACTCCAAATACATGGCTCTTTGTTATAACGTCAATCAGTTTCAACTGCTTCTGTTTAAATACTCTCGCAATCAAGTCGTGGCGCTCACTGGGTAATTGACCATTGGTAAGAACCTCCTTGATCTCCGTCCAAGTCGGATTGCAGGTGAAGGTGATAAATAAGTCTGGTCTCCCGTACGTCCTCACGTACGTCATAGCATCTTGTGTGTATTCGTGCATGTGTCTGGGACTCCTGTAAATGTAGCTGGTAGTATGACCAAGGCACCGAGGTTTTCAACGTTCCCGTCATTTCCCACAGCATCTCTCAGGTGAATATATTCGTCAACTCTCAGTTTACGTTGATTTAGGCGAATGTAAAGGAGACGCTCACTCTCGAATTTTGCCTACATATCGACGATGAACTGATGAAACAATTGCCTGCAGTTCAATACGTGGTACTGCTCAGTATCTCGATCCATTAATCTGTACGCATAGAAATTCATCGCTGAAACTTTCTTGCTCGTTGTTTCACCTGTTCTTGTGTTGATCTGCCTCAGATTAAAATGATATCCATCTTCACCATGTGGGGGAATATCACTGGGTACTGCAGAGCATCATAAGATCGATGTGTTTCCGAAATGCGCTGCAAAGATTCACCTCGTCGTTGAATAACGATATCCCGTTGATGGAATTCATCGCCTGATATAACCACCGCGACTTCATCTGCTTGAGGAGAGTTAAAGCGCCGCTCGTGTTCGCCTGCTGGTCTTCGGTCTGCTCTTATGACTACTTTATATTCATCTGTTGGCATACGTTCCAATGCTGTTTCAAACGTTTTAATAAGATTATTGTGCTCATGAAACATCCTCTGTAAGTTTAACACAATCTGACGTCTGGTTCCCGAGATGTAGGCGCACCTCTGATCAGTTTCCATTTCTTCGTTTTGAATAAAATATAGTTGTAGAAATTTTGGTGGTTGATCTGGCAGCGGAAGCAACGATCCCGCTCTATGGTAAATTTGCCCTTGCACCTTGAATGTCGACGGAAATCCGGGCTCTCCAACAACTGATGTGGCGCCGAATGATGTCATTTGGAAACATGAGTTGTATTTTCTGATGTTACTAAGAAAATGCTTCGACTCTGACGTATCTGCTGATGTGTAAGACAAAAGTTCTTGCGGTGGTGGTTCCAGTTGGCAGAGTTTAAGTTTTCCATTTTTACAGCAAATACCAGTAGACTCTGATTTAAACTTTTTGACTTGACAGTAACTACAAACCATTTCCATTTTCCCGATGGTAACACTTGCATGCAGCGAGTAGTCTTTATGTGAATCGTAGTGGAATTTTTCCAATGCTAAGCTAAAATGGTGCGCAGTCCGTGATCGTTTGGCTCTATCTCTCTTATCCTGTAGTCGGGCCTCACGCTGCTGTGCCGTCTCTGTTGCTCTAGATGTAGTAGCTCTATCTCTCTTATCCTGTAGTCGGGCCTCACGCTGCTGTGTCGTCTCTGTTGCTCTAAATGTAGTAGCACTATCCCTCTTATTCTGAAGTCGGGCCTCACGCTGCTGTGCTGTTCTCTGTTGCTCTAGATGTTGTAGCTCTCTCGCAATTGCAAGTCTTCTTCTCGGAAGTTTCTTGACTACGCTCATCTTTCATCATCTTAGCCGTTGACTGCACTTGGCCGATCGTCTTCCCCTTCCTTGGAGGCATTGCTACAGCAAAGAAATCTGTAAAAAAAATACAAAAAATGCTATTTCATAAAATAAGCAAAAGGCACACTCTCACTGAGCAATGAAATCTATTATAGAATACAATGCAAAGCTAAAATTAACGAAAAAACGAATTTAAAATTATGTAGTACTTACATCCGTTTAGAAATATAAATCAAAAATGTACACTATCACTGTCGAAAAAAGTAGGAAACACTTATACAATCAAAAGAGCGAAATAAAACTGCCAGATTCACTGAAACATGATAAACTGGAAGACTTACCGAGTTAGCTTCCTTTAAATGCGACCAGCTAAGAATCGAGTGGGTGCTGGAATGTTCTCCACCATGAGTCCAATTAAGTTTCCGTTTCCCCAACTTTCTAGAAAGTTCTACAAAGTTTTATAAAAGAGAGTAAACATTAATTCTGGTGCTGCCAGATACCGAGTAGCAAAATTACGCTTTTATGATCAATGAGTTTTTCGTTTGTGCTTTTCGGAATAACGGTGCTTGGTTTAGAAATAAATATAATCGGTGTAGACAAATTAAACTGAATAGATAAAAAATTTTCAAAAAGCAGAAGGTCGATTTTACAGAATTTTTCAGAAAGAAAATCAATGCTTTCAACGGAGGATTCACATGTATCTATTGCGGACATTTTAAAATAAGTTACACGCCTTACCTAAAAAGCCTCGTGAAACAGAATTCTACAAATCATTACGTATTCATTAAATTATTTAAGGAAAGTTGGTCGAAATATACACCAACTTTCCTTGAAAATAATCCTTGAACTGAAAACCTTTCCTTGAATTTCCTTGCAAACATAAATATTTTAAAATATTCTTTCCTTCATCAATAAAATATCTATAATTTATTTACATCATGGGAAGAACTAAAAAGTCAGTTCAAACATAAATACTGTAATTTAATTTGTTTTGGAAAAAATTGTTTTTCGATCAACAATGGTAAAGCAACCATCGCTGCCTAAAGCAATCAATCTATGCTCAATGTTATTTCTATTGCGATTTCGAATAGTTTTTAGCCCCCCTAGAGCCAATAGAACGGGGGTTAAGAGTTAGCCTATGCTGACCGCAGTGTTCTAAAGTATAAGTGTACCAAATTTGGTGTGGATTGGTCAAACGGTGTAGATTTGTATAGAAAATATACCCACACACACACATACACACATCATATTATATATATATATATATATATATATATATATATATATATATATATATATATATATATTACTGCATTCTAAAAACAATTTTTAAAATAAAATATTAGATGGATTTTGTTTGGGTCGTTTAACAGTAACATGGTACAAAGTATCAGCGCTATAGGAATATTATTTAGAAAGATATCCATAAAAGTCTATGAAACTGATTTAACATTAGGAAACTCCAATCTTTCTGCACTCATAACACAAAATGGTAAGACTTAATGACACAAAAATTTTATATCTAAAGTTAAATTTTGATATAGATTGGAAAATGTGTGTTGAAATGAAGATGGCTCCTTAGGCAAATGAATTTATGCATTTGAATTTATAGAAGATGTTAGTTCCTGTCAAACGTTATCTTTTAATTTTCTCTACTTTTAAAATTGCTCGAATGAGGGGTGGTTCGTTTTTTTCCCGCGACTGTATATCGGGGTGTCGTATTTGTAATGCAGGCCATAATGAAATGGTTTGCCTGATGATGTGGAGCTTATTGTGACTCTGCATGCTCCAGTCGTGGTGCCAATCATTCCACACGATATCCCGGACAACTTGTCGGAGATCATCGTAAAGAACGGGAATATTTAGTGGGGTCACGGCATTTGTGGCTGCGGCATCCGCCAGTTCGTTTCCAACAATTCCAACGTTTCCCGGTACCCAACAAAAGGTGATACCGTAGCCACGGCGGATTAGTTTTTCGTGAATTTTAATTATGAAATCTGTCAGAGGATGTTTCCGACACTCCGATTTTAAAGATTCTAAACAAATTTTTTGAATCAGTGTGAATAAGATTCCCAAAAGTTAGACTAAAATATATTTTAAGGCTTTGCATATTGCTAAAAATTATGCTGTAAAAATTGAGACAAGGATGATAATGAGAAACTAAAAGTTGTTCCAAAAACGAAAGCGCAGCCGGCATAATTAAAATATTTTGAACCATCAGTGTAAATGGCTGATGGTCTTTAAAATGATGTCGGTGGGAGATAAAAAGTTGGTGATAAATAAATGAGTTGATGTTGGACTTCTCATAGCCAGTGAATGGTTGCAAAAAAGAGAAGTTTGGAGGTCGCCAGGGTGAGAATGAAAAAAAGAGATCGTTTAGCGACTGATGTGGATCTAAGAGGGGTATCCCTCTGGACATTCTTCATGTCTAACCCGAAAGGTGGAATACAAGATGGTATAGGCGATCAAACGAACTATCCAAGAGTGAATTGCTGAATTGCTCAGTGGACGCGTTGGATGGCTCAAGAGAAGGTAATATAGCCGTATCGACAACAAAATACGTGTCGAAGCCAAAGATGCCTCTTGGCAAACCACATAGAGGCTTTTGACGGGTGAAGTACGAAAAACTCCGGAACAGATCTTTAGTGAGGTATAATGCACAGTATCGAGCTTTTGTAACACAGACTGATGGGCGGAACCATAGGCTGCACAGCCATAGTCTAGTCTGAAACGAATAAAAACTAGATAGATATTCAACATGGAGGATCGTTTTTGCTCCAAGATGTATTGGAAAGTACTTTCACATGATTGGGCTTTTTCTCGCAAGACATCCGCAGCTGTGTGACGTTGGGGAGGAAGGTAAGTTTCTGGTCGTTGAAAACGATATCGAGAAACCTTACACTATCCACCACTGCAATCCTGTTACCACCCATAAAGATTCCTGGGTCAGTATGCAGGTTCCGACGTCTGTAGAAATGAACGCAGGATGTCTTTTGAGCGGAAAAGCTGAAGCCGTTATCAACACTCCACCGCGTCAAGAGGGACACATCTGCCTGAAGTTGTCGCTCGATGTACCGCATGTCATTTCCTTGGCAATGTATGCTCAGGTCATCGACATACAAATTACCCTGGACAGTTGGTGGACCATTGGTAATTGATTAAGGATCTTATTTATTTTAATAATGTTACGCTGAGGACACAATCCTGAGGTGCTCCATCTTGGACATAAGTATCTGAGTGGGAACAACCTATACGTACTTGAAACTATCGTAACGCTAAGAAATGTTTTATAAAAATCGGACCCAACCCAACAGAATGTAAATCACGATGGATGACATGTCGCCAGGTGCGATCATAAGTCTTTATCATGTTGACGAAGATGGAAACTAGATGGTTTCGGCGTAGGAACGCACGGCGTGCTTGAGTTTCGAGTGATAAGATAAACCGCTTTGAAAAGGTGATATAGCCTGAGTCGTCTCAAGGATGTAAACGAGACGAGCATTCGCCATCCTTTCAAAAAGCTTACACATGCAGCTTGGGAGTGCGATTGACCGATAGTTATACGAATTGGTGGGATCTTTTCCGGGTTTTGGAAAAGGTATAACTATGGCACGTCTCCAAGCCAATGGGAAAGTAGGCTCCTCCCATATACGGTTAAAAAGTAGTAAGATGCTACGAAGGGATTGATTAGATAGATGTTTAAGCATAATATAGTTGATGCCATCAGGACCAGGAACAGTCAGCCTGATCGCTTCAACTTCCTTTCCGTAAGTTGACAGTTATAAGCGAGATCGGTTCGAGAATGGAAATTAAGGCGATGGAATTCCGCGTTTAAATGCCTCCAAAAAGGTGTTTCAATTGGAAGCAGCAGAGAAAGAGCGTGCGATTGCTTGGTTATGTCGATAGCCTCCGAGACATATGGCCATTCTCTTCAACGAAAGAGATGTTATGTTCGGAAGTTGTTCCACCAAGTTCTCAAGGCTTTGTTGCTGGATGGGGTAGACGGTGGTAAATACAGAGCACAGATCGTAATCAACCGTCGTACTTGTATTCGTAAAGCGACTGCCTGTAATGGCGTGTTGAGTGGTATAGTGAGCGAAGGGTATTCAAGGGAGGCAAAGATAGCAACACCTCCCGAAGCTCTTCGATCATTTTTAATATTATCTTTCCGAATACAAGTAAATCGACGTATCTTCGCCTGGTCAGCTGACTTCAGGTATGTCTCCTGAAGTGCGACACAGGCTGGATTGTACTCTGCTATAAGGATTTTAATGTCATTCAGCTTGTTTCTGTAGCCACGACAGTTCCAAGAAATAAAAGCTATTATTGGTTAGAATTTTTAGGAGCAGTCTTTGGCCGCTCTCGAGGGTTCGGGACCTTGATGTCGACATCTAAGTCGTTATCCGAAAGTACCGAGTCGTGAAGGTGAAGCTCAGGTTCCTCAGCAATATGTCAAGGAATTTTACCTCCTTGTGTGTGAGAATTTCTGATGTCTCTCTTTTTTGTTGGAAGTCCTACTCTTTTATTTTTCTGCTTAATTTTACTTTTGAACTGTGGGCATGAGGATGGTTTTGGAATCAGGGAGGCAAATACCTCGAGACTTTCAGAGGAGGTATTAGAAGTAGATGTGGCAGTATTTTTCTTTGTTTGCTTATTTTCTGAATTTGTAGGTTTTGTATTAGAGGTAAAAACAAATTTGATAATGGAATATTAATTCCGAAAGGGGGGTTGCTATTTGGGGGTTTGGTGGCTATTAAATTACTTGATTTAACTGTGATTATTGTATTGGTTGATTTAGTTGTTTTTGAGGCATATGAAGTCCCAACTCTAGGAGTTCGTGACTCCACAAGTTTTCTAGCTTTTGGAAATTATAGATTTTGCAGGGTTTTAGCAGATTCTACTTCTTTTTCAAAAGTCCAATTAGGGCAAGATCGAGAAAAGGCTGGGTTATCTCTCGCATTTAACACAATGGGGAGTTGCTGTACAAATATCTGTCTCATGACCCATTTCTCTGCAACGAGCGCATTTTGTAGGGTTAATGCATGACGTTTTTGCATGTCCGAAACCCTGGCAGTTGAAACAACACATAGGGTTCGGAATAAATGGGCGAACTGGGCAGCTAGAATACCCACATTAAATTCGGGAAGGCAGAGTGGATACGTTAAAAGCCATAAGATATTTTGTAATCTCGATTAATCATGATTCGTATATCACACACATGTTCGTCCCGGAGATTGCGAAAGGTGAGAGGTCGAGTTTTGTAGCAGTTTTGCTTGAGTGTCAGAGGGTTTCCACGAGAAGGTCCTCAGAACGAAGTTTCTTTAGTGATTTGATATGGCCTATGAAAGATTCGAATGTTTTGTTGATTAAAAAAGGTGATATCTTTGAAAAGAAGATTGTGGATTTTAATCATTATTAATTAATCTAACAACAAAAGAACGTGCATTTGGAAAAGTAGTGCATTGTTGCTCCCTTCGAGAGGGAGAAGTTAAAGTATTATTATTAAAGTATTATAATGATAAAAAAGGAGGTTCGGCCCTGCAGCACCACTTACCACTGAGTCCAACAAAGGAATGAAGACTCTGCACCGGTGTTAAAGGGGCATATACGCTCTCGAATCACACCTGAAGCAGCTACCACCTTAACGCAGTGTCCAGAAGGTGACCGATCGCTTGATCCCTAGCCGATCGATGCGCACGGGACCAATGTACATCTCCCGTTTACCTGAAGCTGGGGCCAAAGCAGCGTGTATTGGGTCAGTATATCACCCCTCAACTGCCAGAATCCCCCTTTCCAGGGACACAGGACTCCACTCAAGGCAAACACGTGGTTGATACAATCCCCAAGAGGAGCTGAAAGCAACAGAGTGGTGAAAAGCTTCTCAAGGAGAGCACTCACCTCCGAAGAGGCAACCACAACGAGGGAGGAAGAAAAAGCAAAAAGCAGAAGGGAGGGGAGATCATTCAGGTACCCCGGGGTTGTGAACAAACCGAAAGAAGGTATGCCCCTGAGGGCAGTTCAGTAGAAGAAAAAGTTATCAATGTTAAGGTTTATCAAGCCAATAAGAACAACGAATGCTTTCTTACAGATTGTATATATATTATTTACAACAAACAAAAAATACTTTCCCATTTAATTGAACTCGTTTCTTAACGGGGAGTATTTTTTTCACGCTGTGTCACACGTTTCCTCCACACAAGGTTCGCAGATTTTTTTTCTTTTGTAGTCGTGATTCTCAATTTTTCGCATTGAATAATTTTACTGCCGGCCCTTGCTTTCCCAGTTCCTCTAAAAGTTGTTTTGTAAACTGTTCCATATTGACTGTTTTTCTCTCATTCATTCTTGCATTAAAACTCTGCAACACCAAAGTTAAAATAAATTTTCGCTTTTCAATGGTTGGTGTTTGGGAAATTGTAAACTAGGGAGAATTTGATATTTCAAATTAATGAACAAAATTAGACGGTGGTACTTTTCGATAGAATTTCCCTGAGTAATTTTAACTTCATTTCAATACGAAATAACGTTAAAATTCTCGTTTGTTAAAATTATAAAAAGGTATCAAACGTGAGCGAAGTAAAATCCTTAAATCCACTTGCGCAAATTTCAACGTATTTATTTGCGAAATAACGCTACGCTTTGTTACTTTTCTAATAATTTTTTTGATAGTTGAGGACACTTGAAGCCCAAAGGTGGAATACTTTGATTGGAACAGAATTGACCGCATTGAACGTTGATGGGAAAGACTTTCGTCGAGGTTCTTGACCCGTAAGGCTCGCTTCGATTGGTTTCCATGCAGGCTATCACTGTAGGATTGAATCAGTGAACGACTAGAGATCTTTAAACAGAGCAAAACAATACAATTGTCAAACTTTAACCCACTGGGCGTCTTAAAATTTCCACATGGTGTTGTCTTCTCCACAAGATACATTACCTTTTTTGTCATATATGTTCTTCACATTTTACTGTTCATATTTTAATTTTATGTCCTGCTTTTAGTCATCATCGACTAAAATTTTTTAAAAGTACAACTTTAGACTTAGAGGACTTTGGGTAGAAACCGGGGCTCTTTCCATTCTTAAGAACCATTGCATTCGCAAACCTGATTTAGTGTTTTTAATACCATTCATATTTATAACAGCTTTTGATCATGATATATTTGTATTTAATATTGCCCTTGCTATGGATTATTTGAATCTCTTTATCTGCTGTTGATAAATTTCCATTCAGACCATCAGCAAACGTCGCTGCTTCCTTCTTCGAAAGTAGAAATTCCGTTTCTTTTATGAGCTGTGAAATCAGATAAGATAGGATTGGATTTTCCCACAAGTTGCCAGCTCGTAATTAGATAACCGGAATTAGATAAATACCCCGTCAATTTGTCTGTCTTGCGTTGTGCAATATGCATACTATAAGATTGAGAACTTCTCAAATCAGATTACGGATGGCGTAAAAGGGGAAAAACCAGAGGTGAAGAGGTTCTTTTGTAATAGACTACTGATTTCATTGACGGCCAGAAATCCTTTCCCACCTGTATAAAGAGCGGCTTATTACCAGCCTTTCCCTCACACATCCTGAATTGCATTGGAACCATACATGAAGACATTTTGAAGGAACCATCTGCCATTGCCCTTAAATCTTTTTTTGCAGACTCAATGACTTAGTGTAATTTGTTTTTTATTTTTACACTGGGATAAAAAAAGAAGACTGGACTGGACTGGATATATCACTTACGGAGCACCCGCTGCGAAGCAGCTTATCTCGTCATAAAAAGAGTAATTATAAATAAAGTGCTTTAGATTTTAATAAATGAAAGTGCAAGATAAATAACATAAAATTTATCGACGGTTCTAAAGTTCTCCGAGTCGGGACAGTAGTTGAAGTGGTTTACCTCCCAGTTAGTTTCACCTCCCGAGTACTGACCGCAACCAGAGGTGCTTAACTTTGGGTAATCCGATTACTTTAGTGTAAATTATAAAGAGGTGCATTGAAGAAAATAATGTGATATCTTGTAGTATTATGTTTAATACTTAGTAAAACTGCAACATCATCTTTAATTATCGAATGCACATATTGTGTTAAGCTCAAAACCGTTTTATGCCATCAAAACAGAAACTTTCATGCGTGAAGTAAAATTTTCAAAGATGGTTTCAGTAATACTGAGTCTCGTATGGTTGATGCTAGATAAGTTAATTCTACATCCAGACATGGAGGTCGTTGTAGAGGGGTTGGAGAAGATTTCTTTGCTATTGACATTGATAAAATGTAGGATGTGATGTGGAGAGGTTGGCTCATTTTTACATTTGGTGCACAGTGGGAAAAACTTGGTACCACCGACTATGGTCATATGTTTTAGATCTTATAAATGGAAATAACTCATATTAAGTGTGTAGGTGATTACCTAATTTTTACCAACGATTTTAAAAGCACACTCGTGTGAAGACCGAAAGAAGAGCATTTTGAGTTGGATTGAAAAAAAATATCCAAACAGTAATGTTGTGTGCCGAAATAACTATGTCAAATTCATAAGCCACAAAATCAGTGGGACGCCATTTTTTTATGATTGTGTTTTAAGTATTCTGTTATTATAATTTTTAAAATTGTGATTTATGTACAATAAAATAACCAAGTACCATAAATAAATTATGTTGTTAATTGTTAATTAGGAATTATCTTTCTTTGCCACTTTATTGATTTTATTTAAGATGCTAGAACATTGATGATATTTACGTGATATTCCATGTACTGAGATATCGATTTCAATTATCACACAGTATTGCGAGCAGGGTTGGTGCATGCTTGATTACGATCATTTAAATTTTTTTACCCGATCATATGCTTTTCCTTGGAGTTCTTACACTCGCGCGGGAACCCCAATGATCATTCTTTATTTCATTACCTATAGGAAAAAGTTCCAACAGTAAACTATTTCTAATATGAATTTAAACCAAAGGGAATAAGAAACGCATCACCGATGCACAAAAAGTGAAAGGGTGGAGGTGAGAACGACTTCACATTCGAGATACTTCGTTTCCAAAGTCAGAATTCTCTCGAACGGGTCAAAAATACCTTTCGAAGAATCCTATACAACCTATCGATATACGGAAATGCGGAATGTGAACCCCCCCACACACACACACCTAGCCTTGGCAGACTTCCTCAAAGGGTTTCCTACCTCTTGTCTGGCCACGTGTTCGTTTTCTGTCAACTAAACTAAAGGGAATAAGAAACGCATCACCACAACACAATAAGTGCGTCATTAAGACCATGTGACGCCTCTGTTGCAAACTTGTAGTTTAACACCTTCCCGCAAAGGCCTAAACGTCGATGCAGAGTGTTCCGTTTGGACCCTGAAATATGGACTGCACTGGACAAAAGAATTACGGAGCGCCCGCAGCGCAGCAGCTCATCTCATCGAAAAAGAAAAGAATCAGAATATGAAATTTATTAATATGAGAAAAACATAGGGTGGGGAATGGACTGATATCTTAAAAGATCAGCGGAGACAATTTAAAGGACGCCATCTATCGGAGCGCGAAGGCACTAGAGAGGAGAGACTCCTCTCCAGTGTCACGTGTCGAAGATGGGAGCTTTACATTGGATGTCAACAACTGCAGCACCGCTGTTAGAAAACAAGTTCAGAAAAATAAGTTCAGAAAGTCTTCACGGGCTGCATCTACCCGATGCCGGGTGCATTTGGAAATAAGCCAAAAAGCCTTTTAACACAACATTCATAATTTTATTTACAAGATTAACAGACGACAAAAACATACATACCACATACCGCCGAGAACAAACTTAATCTGACTTACAAAATTCAGCTCGGAAGCTGACGTCACTTTTTACAGCGCCGCTCATTGGACAGTTACATTCACGCTTACTTCACTTCACAACATCCTCCCCCCCTTGAGACTCAGATAGAGTCTCAAGCTCATAACTAATGTTATTCAAACGATCAAGTCTCTTTGGAGCTTTCACACACCTTCCAGAGGAGGTGTATCTTTTCATTATCACATTATCTGGTGTTAATGTATTTTCAAGACAGGAGATGCCATCAGAATTAGATTCCTCTTCACCCTGTTTCTTATCAGCAGTTACATTAGTTTCATTTGCCTGTATCTCCAAAGGGAAGATACGCTGTATCGGACGTAAAACTGTTCCATGCTGCGTTTTAAGTTTAACTGTGCGAATCTTTCCATCACGTCCTGGAATCAACTCAATAATCTTTGCTAAAGGCCAAAACAAACGTTTTTTGTTATCATCTCCCACTAAAACTATTTCTCCAACCCTTGGCTCACGTGATCGCTTTTCATTATGCTTTTGAACCAACTGACTCAAATACTCTTTTCTAAAACGTTGTCTTAGATCATTTAACAGTTTACTTCTATATTTATTTCTCGTCCTAAGATTTCGCGAATCTAATTCGTCAATATCCTCAACACTGGAACTCCGTGTCTCGATAAGAAACATAGCAGGTGTCAGAGGAACCAATTCCTCCGGATTTTCAGAGACATATGTTAACGGTCTACAATTAATTATAGATTCACAGTCACAAATCACAGTATTCAGTTCTTCATAAGTTAACACAGATTTACCCAAAGTACGTTTCAACAGTTCTTTTACAGTGCGGACCAACCTTTCCCACCAGCCTCCCCACCAAGCTGCGGTGGGTGGAATAAATTTCCAAAGTATTTTAGGAGTTCTGGTTTCTTTTAATATTTCATCCCAATTCAATTTCGAAAGATCATTAGAGGCGCCCCGAAAGTTAGTTCCGTTATCACTATAAATTGTTCTAGGCCGCCCACGTCTAGCGATAAACCGCCTAAGTGCTAATAGAAAAGCGTCAGAAGATAGAGAATTCACAAGTTCAAGGTGAATGGCACGGTACACGGCACAAGTGAACAGTGCTATCCACACGTTTTCTTTATTTTTCAGAAAGAGAGGCCCAGCTAAATCAATTCCCATAATTTCGAAAGGCGCACAATCCGTAACTCGGTCTGGTGGTAAATGTGTCGGTTCGCTTGACATAGATTTAACCTTAAAGCGTTTGCAAGCAATACAGTTATATACAACATTTTTAATAGCTTTCCTAGCCCTGATAATCCAAAATCTTTCTCTTATCAGGCATTGCATCATTTGGACACCCGCATGACAGTTTTTTATATGTACAAATCTGATTAACAGTTTAGTAAATTCACATTTATCTGGCAACAATATTGGATACAGAAAAGATTTATCATCATCTCGATAAAGTATTCTGGTTTTCACTCTCAAAATACCTTCATCATCTATGAAAGTTTCAATAAAATTTGACGACTTTGCATCAGACCGATAATGTCTTTGAACTAAACGAATTAAATTCTTTTCAGCATTTTCAATTTCAGACTGTGAAAGTTCATAGTTTTTACATTTCTCATGTGCCTCTTTACAATTATTCACAAATCTCAATATCCATGCAAATACTCTAATCATTTTATCATAACTGGATACACTGTTTATATGCCAAGGGGGTGCGTCTTTTGATAGATCAATATTCACTACTTTTATTTTTTTTCTCTCTACGTCTACTTCTTCAGATTGACAGTGTGTTTCACCAATAGGCCAGTACTCAGGGCTTTCTCGTAACCAAGAAGGACCGTCCCACCATCTAGAAAGGAGCATTTGTCGCGAAGAACAACCACGCGATAATAAGTCGGCAATATTCATATTTCCTGGAACATGTCTCCATAACTCACCTTTCGACAACTCACGAATTTCTCTGACCCTATTGCTCACAAAAACAGACCAATTGCCTTGTTCTCTTATCCACTAAAGCGCTGTGGTGGAATCGGACCAAAATGTGATTTTTATGTCTGGCAAATTGAGGGCTTTGATAATAGAATTCGCAAGTCTAGAACCTATACAACAAGCCATCAGTTCTAAACGAGGTATGCTTAAAGGTTTCATGGGGGCTACCCTGGATTTCGCTCTAACGAGAATTACTTTTACTTCAGAATCAAGTATTGATCGAACAAAGACGCACGCCGCATACGCCCCCTTGCTAGCATCCACAAAGACATGTAGTTCAGATGAAGAATTAATTACCATGTAACGAGGAAAAGTAACATCTTTTAAAACATAGACATCTTTAAACCACTTTAAAAAAGTATTTATATCATTAGGGGACAATTCATCGTCCCAAGCAATTTTCAACTTCCACAAGTCTTGCAATAACAGTTTCCGAAGCAATGTAGTTGGGGTTAACAAGCCAATAGGATCAAAAAATTTCTGAACAATTCCTAAAATTAGTCTTTTTGTGATTTTCGTATCACATGTTAATGCTTCCATATCTGTGCAACACTTCAAGGTATCATTATCTAAATTCCAAATTACCCCTAAAACGCAAGTATCTCCTGAATGTTTATCAACATTTATACCTGCTACATTGCTTTCAAAACCACGCAAGTTAAAACATCGATTTGACATTATTAATTTAGCATGCTCAATGAAACGTTCTTGTTCATCAGTATTAAATACTCCTGATATACAATTGTCTACATAGAATGAACTTTTCAGTTTCTGAGCAACATCTTTATACTGAGGTGGACAATTGTCTAAAATGTGCATTATAGAAGCATTCAACAAAAAAGGGCTAGAAGAGACTCCAAATACAACTCTACAGTGCCTATAAATGAGCTGCCCTTCATAACATGGGAAAAAAAAACTAAGAAAATTTCTGTCCTTAGGTGCAACAGACAACATTAAAAAAGCTTTCTCTATATCCGCACTTATACCGATTGGATACATTCTAAACCGATCAAGAATATCAGGTATCAATTCAATAAGATTAATTCCCTTAAATAAACATTCGTTCAAAGAGGGTTCCCCTCTCTCCGCGGCAGAAGCGTCAAAAACCGGACGGATTTTAGTAGTTTCACTATCTAGTTTAATCACTGGCCTGTGTGATAAATAATGACATTCTTTATTCAATTCGAAATCTGGCACGCGTTCGATTATGTTCAATTTTTCCCATTCCTGAAACACCTTCTGATAATCGGTGAAAAATTCACCACATCTAAATCTATTGATCATTTTTTCATGTCTCTTCCAGACTAATTCTTTATTATTAGGTAAATTCGCAGAACTGAACTTCCATGGAAGTTCTACTTCATATCTTCCAGCGGGAAGAATTTTCATTCTATCATTAAAATCACTTAAATTAAGATCACTTTTCTCCATTTCTATTTGGGTTGGATCAGATATTCCTAAAATTTCAAGTTCCCATAATTTGTTTATAGGTACTTTCATTGCATGCATTGATAATGTCGTCAAAATATTATCTTTCTCACATGAATTTTGTTTTCCAATTACAGTCCATCCAAGTTTCGTTTCAACGGCCGTTAAGCCAGACTGTAATTCAATAGAATTTCCTGTCAACAATTTTCCTACAACATCTGCACCAATCAAAAGATTAATTTCGGTTTCTTTTCGGAAAGAATCAGTAAAATCTATCTTCTTTTCTTTTAATTCATTCAAAATCCCGTTAGCTTTAATCTTAGGAATAAAACCACAAATCCTTTTTTCAGAAAGAGCTTCAAAATTACAAGCAAAAGTTCTTTTTAAATTACTGACCTCGACAGAAAACACATCATGTCGTTTTGGTTTCGTTTCAGCCCCCCCAAATAGCGCATGTATAACAGTTTCGTCTCTCAGTGGAGATGCTTTAAGCTGAGTCATAACATTTTCGCTTACGTAACTACTTTGACTTCCTGTATCAATCATCGCGCGAATAATTTTCTCATGACCTAGATATCGAATAAGTACGCAAAGAGTTTGCAAAAATACAATTTCGCTTCTGCCACAATTAGAGAGAGAACTCTCAGATTTTGGAACACTCTTTTGCTCAACATTTTTTTCTTTTTTGGAACACATAATTTCAAAATGAGGATTATTACAAATAGAACAATTCAATTGCTTTTTTACACTACAAAATTTACTTAAGTGACCAGCTCTTTTTAAACAAGAAAAACATGCACCTTTTTTCATCAATATTTGTTGTTTAGCAGCCAAAGTCATTTTCCTCGCGGTAAAACATTTTTCACTAGGATGAGACTTATCACAAAACATACAGTTATTAATTCTCTTACCTGAATTATCAACAAGGCTTACCAAAGCTGATGCTGTTGTCAGGTCAGCTTGTTTTACCTGTTCAATAAAGTCCTTCTTTCGATGACTTTGGTGCGGCGCGAAACCAGTCCGGGCAAGTAAAACCATTTCTTCACCCTTTACTTCCTGTCGAAGAAAATTCATCAAATGTTCTAAAGTTCGAGATCCTTTGGTTTCTGTCGAGTCGTGATTTCTACTTCTTTCCCAAGCCACTAACACTTCTTCTGGAAGGCAACTCTCCACTAACGGCGTTAGAAAGTCCCCGTACTTTTCTTGTGTTCTTCCCAAGCTTTCCAATGCTCGCAGCTTTCCTTCCAGTTCATCATATAGAGAGGGAAGATCCGTCTTCGCTCTTCCGGTAGCAGCGTTCTTCATAACTAAGCTTAACAAATCTCTAACATAGATTTGCACAAGCAAATCTTCTCGTCCAAAACGCTCTTTCAATTGTTCAATTGCCTTAGGGTAATTAGCCGCCGTAGCTGGGAAACTCAGAACTAAACGTTCTGCTTTCGATTTGGGTTCCATAGATTGCAATAAATATTGCATCTTATCCTCATCGGCAATACTTTTGTCGTCGTGTATTTTCTGAAACTGACTCCAAAAAGTCAGGTATTCTTTCGCTTCGCCATTGAACTTTTTCAGCTCTATCTTTGGCAATTTAAATTTTCTCGTTTCCTTATTGTCATTCGGCAGAGCGACTTCTTGCAATTTCAAATCTATCTGAGCACATAGCTCTAAGTACCGGTCTCTGTAAGTTTCAGATTCTTCTAAATCTTCATTAAATAAATGTTCGTCATCTTCACTCTGTAAAAACTGTTCTGAAATAACAGTTTGACAGACATCTCTGAAACTTATCACTAAGTTGAATTCTCAAAATCGAAAGTGATTTCAAATCACATACTTCTTTCGATAATGCCGTTTCTATTTTCTTTAAACTCAGAGAAAAAGCAGTTCTCAGCCCTTTTCGTTGTGTTTTTAAAGCATTTAAATTCATTTTCAAAAGTTCTAGGTTCTATAATGGCCAAAGCACCCAGTCCCGCCGAGGGTACCACTATGTTAGAAAACAAGTTCAGAAAAATAAGTTCAGAAAGTCTTCACGGGCTGCATCTACCCGATGCCGGGTGCATTTGGAAATAAGCCAAAAAGCCTTTTAACACAACATTCATAATTTTATTTACAAGATTAACAGACGACAAAAACATACATACCACATACCGCCGAGAACAAACTTAATCTGACTTACAAAATTCAGCTCGGAAGCTGACGTCACTTTTTACAGTGCCGCTCATTGGACAGTTACATTCACGCTTACTTCACTTCACAACAACCGCTGATACTCTTGCATGAAGCAAGTAACGATTAAAGAAAATTTAGGGGAAACAGGAAAGAGTTTAGGTGGAAGGAAAACTTTTAAATTTAACATATAGTCCTGTGGGATAATTAGGGGTCCAGTCGAGTCCTTAACCCAAGCTTACTGGTGTCGAAACGCGGTCTTAAGTTTGACTTGCAAATGTTAAGTTGATGGGGTGGAATTGAAGTCGTAGACATCAGAATCCAAACGAAGACCTTGAAATATAGGACTTCAACTCCATATATACACTCCCCAATTAACTCCCCCCGCGCCCCGAACACGGCTCAGAGTTTAGAAGGATAACCGACTGAGTAACTGATCCATGCGAAGGAGCGCCATCTATTGTCACTGTTTTCTGCACATTAACAATTAGGGCTTTGTATGGACTCGATTGGACCACTAACTATGTATATCACTTATGAAGTTAAATTCTAAAATTTTAACTGTAGTTTCTCTTAAATTTAATTGCCTTTCCTATCCTTTAATCATTGTTATCAGTTCTTCTGTGCGAGCGTTGAGCAAGCTAAGGGACTCGTTCCACTGACCTGTAATCATAAGTTTACCCTCAGTCGTGGCCAATAGATGGCGCTTTTCGGTTGACTTCTTCACTTGCGACGGCCCTAGATCGACATTTTCTTAAATTCACCCACCTTATGTGAACTAGCATTTATTTTAATTTTGTTTTTCTGATGGGGATGAACTCTCTGCATTGCAGCGGGTGGCCCGAAAGTGATAGGACCAGTCCAATCACAATAAGTGCATGGATGGAGATCAGAACGACTTCACATTCGAGACACTCTTCGAAAAATCATTGAAAAAAGAACTTGTATCAAATGTACTTAATTTCCAATATTTTTTTAATTTTTGTTTCGATCAGTTTCAAAACAAAAGTGTGGTTTGTTGTACAGCAATTATCACTAATTTCTTATGCAGTATGCTTTAATAATAAAGTAGAGTTATAAATTAATTTCTTATAATGCGTCAGAAAAATTTAACTGAAATTCTCACATAGCTGAGAACAAGTGTATATTAATGAATTATGCTTAGGTGAAAATTTACTTGCAATATGACGAGAGAGAGGAAGGTTTGTTTGGATAGGTCAAATACTTCGATGGTTTTTTCTCTTTGTGTAACGAGTGGTCGGAAAATGCTCACAGAGAGCGTAAAAATGTGCTAAAGGAGTCAACAGGGGTGGAGGCTCCGAGTGCCAGCGACTTAAAGGGAGAAATTTCAAATATCTTCATTACAAAATTTTGTTATTTGTCTTGGAAAACTGTTTTATGATTTATAACAAAGGTCCAAGGACGCTACTGCTGTAGTCCAGCGAATGTAACCCAACGAATTTGCAACAAAAGTAAAATTTAAATGGAAACGTTTTCTATTTCGCTGTAAATATAAATAATACTTATTTAACTACACAATTTTTCCGTTGTGAGACCTCTCTTGAAAAAAAGGACTTGCTAGGAGAGCGTTGAATGTAAAACCTCTTATTCGACTGCATTAAACAATTAATTTCCTTTCAGGTTGAATTTTCGCATTTAATCAATCACGCATCCAAAATTTTATTTTAAAAGGGATCCACAATTGAAATACGACTCTTTTTTATGATCCAATTTTATTTCTAAAAAGAATATTTGTCTAAAATATTGTTTTAGGTAAATATACCTCTTAATATGGCATATTAATCTTTTAAAGTGCGGATTATATTGTTTAATACATACATATAATTTTGAACAAAAGAACAAGTTTTATTTTCTTCATTTGATAAGCAAACTAATGAATTTCAATTTCTCCATTGCTAGGGATTGTTATGCTATTCCGCATAGGGCAAAAATTGAACGACTATAACTGTCCTCCTGTAATTACTGGGGTAAAAACCAAAGTAATCATCAAACAATCTCGGGGTAAAGTTTTATATATATTTAATTATAAGAGAACACAGTTACAAAGGACGGTAAAAACATAAACACAAACAATTAAACATTTAGATACAATTTGGGCAAAAAAGCAGACGAGGCGTCCGCTACATTTAAGGTCCAAGCTCTCTCTGCCTGCGTAATAGCACAGCAGCACGATGATAGATTGGTCACGTTTAGTGGCGCCATCTATATGTCAGAATTGGTAGTATAGTGTGCGTCATATACTCCCCCTCAGGTTTCGAAGACGTCCCGATGAGGAACCTGCAGTTGAGTCTGGTCGTTTATGCCTCGGACGACCCCGTTTCCTTAGAGGGTGCACTGGGTTTGTGGATTGTCTTTGGTTGCACGGTTTCACAGCTGATGTGTGATATATGCCCAAGGGCACTGTCGGCTCATCAGGGCTTGCTATCACGTAAGAGGTGGGTGACTTTTGCGTCACGATGACATATGGTCCATCTCTCTTTGGTACGAACTTTGCTGTTTTTCCCTTAGCGGTGCTGCTAATGGGATGGAGATCAATGTAGACGTGATCGCCTGGTGCATAGTGTGGAGCAGGTGATCTTTTCTTGTCTGCATATTTTTTGTGTTTGTCTTGTTTCTGCTCTAACCTCTCTTTCACTTGTTTGGCTATTTTTGCAAAACGTTTGAGGTAGGGCGTAAATTCAGGGACGAAATTATCACTTTCAAGGACGGTTCTTAAGTCATGGGTGACATCATCAGTAGTTCTGAGCTCTCGTCCGAAAGTTAGATAGGCAGCAGTGTGTCCTGTCGAGTCACACTTTGCTGAATTCATTGCGAACCGGATATGTGGCAGATGTTCAGGCCAGGTTGTATGTTGATCTTTGACTAGGATTGCTAGTCTAGGCTTCAAATCCCGATTTTTCCGTTCCACTGGGTTAGCTTCAGGGTGGTATACTGGTGTTAGTGATTGGTCTATCTCTAACAGGGAACACAGTTGTTGGATCACAAAAGAAACGAATTGTGGTCCGTTGTCACTGATTATCTTTCGGGGTAAACCATACCGCATTAGTACTTCTTCCAACAGGACTTCAGCACATTCAGCCGCTGTAGCATTGGGCAATGCGAACAGTTCGACCCATCGGGTTGCCACATCTTCAAGGATGAAGATCCACTTCTTCCCATCTTTGCTCTCGGGCAACGGTCCAAATAGGTCCATGGATAGGACTTCAAATCTTCGCGACTGCACAGGAGTCTGTAGTAAACCAGCTGGTTTCTGGTTTGAGGCTTTATACCTATTGCACTCTGGGCAATTCTTGGTATATTCGGTGATATGCTTTCTCATGCCGGTCCAATAATAACGGGAGGCTATTCTATGGAATGTTCCCTCGGCTCCGTAGTGCCCTGCAGCCGGTGCATCATGGTGCTCCTTGAGAACATTTTCCCTTTCTTGAACCGGAACAACGAGCTGTGCGTCTTCAGCTTCCACATCAGGGGCATAACGGTATAGCACACCTTGATTCATCAGGTAGCCTCTTGCAGTCCAATTTGCAAAATTTTCATTTTTCTCTTCAGATTCAAAAGTGTCTATGATCTTCTTGATGTCGTTATCTTTAAGTTGTTCTTCCCTCAATTCTTTTGAGCTTCTGGAAGGCAACATCACAGAGACAGTGCAGGCTTCGCACGTATCCTCTTCATGTAGGCAAGTAGGGCGCGACAGCATGTCGGCCACTACATTGGCCTTTCCAGGGATATACTCAATTTTCAAATTGAATGCTTGTAACTGTAGGGCCCACCGGGCTAGTCTTCCGGACGGGGACTTCAGGCTCATCAGCCACTTCAGGGGCTGGTGGTCAGATGCTATGATGACTTCTTGTCCATCCACGTATCCTCTAAATTTGATGAGGGCCCACACCACGGCTAAGGCTTCGCGCTCGGTGGTGGAATAATTGCGTTCCGCACTTTGGAGTAGTCGGCTGGCATATTTGACGGGGCGTTCATCTTGACCTGCACCTTGCAAAAGTACCGCTCCTAAGGCATAGTTACTAGCATCAGTCCTTATCGTAAAGGGTTGAGTAAAATCCGCTTGCTTTAGTATTGGTGGTGTCACTAAGCATTTCTTTAGGGTGCTGAAAGCTTTTTGATGTTCAGATGTCCATGTCCAAGGTGTGTTTTTCTTGGTTAGGTTACTTAAGGGTCTTGACAGTTCGGAGAAGTTCGGGACGAACTTTCTGTACCAAGAACAGGTTTGTAGAAATGACTGCAGTTGCTTGATATTCTTTGGCGGGGGAATATTTTGGATAGATGAAACTTTTTCCGGGTCTGCTTCAATTCCTTTAGGAGTGATCCATAGACCAAGATATTTGACCTTTGAACAGGAAAATGTACATTTATCGCGATTGGCACAAAGGTTGAATTTAATTAATTTGGTAAAAACTGCTTCTAAGTCCTTTAAATGTTGGTCGAAACTTGGGGATAAAACTATGATATCATCCAGATAGGCCAGGACTGGCAAATCTCTTCTGAATACATCCATTAATCTCTGAAAGGTTGCAGGTGCATTTCTTAGTCCGAAAGGCATTTTGTTGAATCTATAAGTTCCAAAGGGACACACGAAAGCAGTTTTGTCTTTGTCAGGTGGGTAAACATTTACTTGGTGGTATCCTGCTTTCAAGTCGATGGTGGACATGTAGGCTGTATGCTTCGCATCCTGCAGGAGGTCATCCATGCGGGGCAAAGGGTAGACATCGGGAACTGTGATGGCATTCAGCTTCCGGTAGTCGATACACAGCCTCACATCTCCATTAGGTTTGGGAATCAGGACCACAGGAGCTCCATAGGCGGATTCACACTCCTCTATGATGTTCTTCTGTAGCAAGTCATCAAGTTCTTTCTTCAATAACTCCTTCTTAGTTGGGGACATCCTATATGGAGGAACAGCCACAGGTGGGTGGTCTCCGGTATTGATGTGATGTTCGATCAAGGGTGTTGTCCCTCCCCCTAGCTTGAAGACAGTGTCAAATTTGGCAATTAGATCATTGAGATCTTTTCTTTGGTGAGGATCCAAGTTTTCTCCTTCTTCCTCTCTCAGTTGACAGATGTTGGATTCTATCTGTTCTTTGCCCTGAACGGGAGTCAGAGGTAATTCTTCACCGAAGGGGTACTTTTCTTTGGGCTTGTCATGAAAAAACCAGTTTTTGTTGGCTAAGTCCAGTACCACTCTAGCGGTCTCTAGGAAATCTGTTCCTAGTAAGGTACGGTTGTTGGTTGCATCCGGCAGGATAATGAAGTTGGTCATAATCTTGCGGTCTTCCAGGTATACTGGAACCTGGGTGGTGAGACATTTCTCCAGAGTCTGGGATCCATTTGCTAGGTGCAACGTCAACTCCGTCTTCTGAAAAGGTAAGTTGTTTTCCTTAAACAGGGAGTAGAGATATGCTCCAGCTATGGAATGTGTAGAGCCTGTGTCAGCGCACACTCTTCCATAAACTCCGCAAATAGTTGCGTCCAATAGGGTTATTGGTGATCCCTTGGTAATTGAAGCAAAGGCTTTCAGGTGATTGGTGGAGACCTTCTTTGGCGGCGAGCAATTTGGGCATTTTGCTTTGATGTACCCGGGTTTTCCACAGCCAAAACATGCTACACCAGGTTTAACTTCGAGTGGAGGGTCAGGATTTGATCCGTCCGTTCTATTTCCATGGAAAGGAAAAGTCTTTTTAGGTGGGTTAAGACGGGTTGCGTCTTCTTTATGCCTTTCAAAATTTCTTTTCTTGAAAGCCGAATCTTTTCTAGAGGTGGAGCGTTGGTTGTCATACGCATCCAGTTTGTCAGCCAGTTCTCCAGGGGAATTCCATGCATGCCAGTCATCCAGGAAATGTTCACGGGCCTCTGGTGGGGCTTTCCTTTTCAGTTGGTCAGCCAACATCAGGTCCTTTAGCTGGTCAAAGTTGGTGACATTCAGCTCTTCTAGCCATCCTTCCAGGTAACTGCGGATTTCAAAGTAGAAGTCGCGCCAGGTACTCTCAGGAGTTTTTCGATGCTGGCTGAAAAGTTGTCGGAAGCGTTCGCTGGTTAGCTTGAACCGCTTCAGCAGGACATCCTTTACGTGGGAATACTCCTGAGCCTTCTCTTCAGGCTCCCTTGCGATCAACTTAGCCACATCGGCTGGTAGAACACCGATCAAGTAGGCGACCCATTTGGCCTCTGGAATCTTCAGGAACTTCAACTGTCTCTCAAAGAGATTTAAGAATAATCCCGTATCATCCTGCTTGGGGTTGAAGTAGGGAATCAGCTTTTTTAACTCGAACTTGGGTAAGTCAACATCACCTTCGGAAGCATGGGCTTCGGAGTCTGCAGAAATTTTCTGAGCTTCTAACTGTAGTCTCAACTTTTCCAATTCGAAGCGTTGATTCTGTTCTCTTTTCTTTTCTTTTTCAGCCTGATCCAGGTCCATCTGTTTTTCTCTTAGGACTCGTTCTGCTTCTTTTTCAGCGCGATCCAGGTCCATTTGTTTTTTTCTTAGGACTCGTTCTGCTTCTTTTTCTTTTTCAGCACGGTCAAGGGCTGCTTGTCGTTCCCTATCGGCTTCTTCAGCTTTTCTATCCTCAATGATAGTAGCCAATCTTTCTTTAGCAAAGTCTTCATCATACTGATCAGATTTGACGATGAGATTCTTCAATTCGACAATCCTTATGTCAGAAGCGACATCGACGCCAAAATCTTGAGCCAGGATCCTCAGATCCTCTTTCTTTCCACGCGCGAGGAAAGCCATTGTTGCCTTAGGGGGGTATTGGGGAGAAGGAGTTCCAACGAAATTTTGTGGACGAGAAAAGAAAACTGTCCTAATTGGATGTAGCAGTCCTAAACAATGTCTTATTTAACTGGTGTATAAATTGTGTAAGCTGACATAAAATATTAGTAACACAAGATCGGTAGAACATAACAGTACACAGGGTGTGAATACAAAACAATATGCCTACTTTCTCTTTTAAACAAAACAAAATTAAAAGTTACTAAATATTCTTAAAATTTAAAAATTTTCTTTTAAATTATTCAACAATGAAAGGTTTACACAATTAAATCAATTAAGTTTTGAACACAGTACCATGCCAATCCTGTAACAATAGAATTCTTACAAAATCGAAACAATAATAGCGACGAATCAACTAAATTCTAAATGAAGTTCAAAACCAGAATTTTAAACAAAATAAAAATCAAAATTCAAATCAAGCCTAAATTTAAACCAAAATTAAATTTAAAACCAGAACCAAGTTAGAATTAAAGAATTCAAACAAAAAACCAAATTAGAATTAAAGGATTCTAAACCGAAATCAATTCTAAATTTAAATATTTAAAACAAAACAGAATTTACAGTAAGATAGATTCAAACAAAAATCAAAATCAAAACGAAATTTAAATATATATATATAATATAATATGTATTCTTATTGTAAAATTTGTCATACACAATGTTAAACATTCTGTGCTTTCTGTTTCACCAGGGTGGCCAAAACAAGATTCAAAATTACAATCACAATAAGAGAAATACACTTATCTGTAAAGACATTAGCAGGTTGCGAATTTTTATTCTTGTTGTCGGGATGACAAACACTTCAGAGACCTACCAAATCCTGTGAAAATGCGAGAGAGAGCTGGGATATTTTATTTCGGGCCAAACGTTGGGGGGCCAATTTATAACTGTCCTCCTGTAATTACTGGGGTAAAAACCAAAGTAATCATCAAACAATCTCGGGGTAAAGTTTTATATATATTTAATTATAAGAGAACACAGTTACAAAGGACGGTAAAAACATAAACACAAACAATTAAACATTTAGATACAATTTGGGCAAAAAAGCAGACGAGGCGTCCGCTACATTTAAGGTCCAAGCTCTCTCTGCCTGCGTAATAGCACAGCAGCACGATGATAGATTGGTCACGTTTAGTGGCGCCATCTATATGTCAGAATTGGTAGTATAGTGTGCGTCATACGACTCCTTTGATTCGGAGTTCGATCCAACCAAAGATCGTCGTGTACTCAGGAGCTGGTACGTTAAATCTGCTTCAAATGTCCTCACGTTGGCGTGGTGTACAAGTTTGGAGAGTGGGGTGCCAGCTCTGGTGTTGACCTCGTCACCTGACAGTGGTTCAAAATTACGTTGTGTTGTCCTCGAATCTTTCCCTTCATCCAGGACCATCGTCAATATCCCGTTGTGTTGCTCCAGTGTGACGTTAATTAATTACCATTACCTTTTATTAGGAAATCCTAAATTTTTATTCGGAAAATAGAAATTTAATTTTCCATCCAACATTTCTATGGTTCGAATTTAATGTTGAGAAAGAACACTGAGAAGGATGTAAACAAAACCGCTTCGTGGAAAAGTCAACAGAATTGCTGAAATGTAAGAGGATCTATGTTATTTGGTAAATTCAGAACATTGTATAGCAGTGGCGGTTTACCCACTAAGTGCGCACCTACGATGTTATTTACAGATGTGCTTCACAACGGAAAAATATTGTGGTTAAATAAGTATTTTTCATATTACTAGCAACGTAGAAAATGTTTATTTAATTTTACCTTTGCTGAAAATTAGTTTGGTAACATCCCCTGTACTATAGCAGTAGCGCCGTTGAGCTGTTTTTACCTTGTCATTAACAATCGGGACCCATCGGAGTGAGAAAATTGTGTTCCCCCAACATTGACTCTCCATTGAGGAAAACTCATTCATCTCAATAGAAAAAGCAGACAGCTCAAATGCGGTGTCCCCTGCTATATATTGGGTTGGCAACTAAGTTCCCGCCGTTTTTATTTTAATTTTTTAAAAGTTTATTTTTCAATAAAAATTAACAACTAATTAATCAATAATGTATTCTCCCTTGTTGCTTACAACTTCTTCCCAACGTTCAACAAGATTTTCAATACTTCGTAGGTAGAAATCACACGGTTTCGACTCGAAAAATTCATCCAACCAAGCTCTCAATTCTGCATCAGTATTGAACGAAATTCCGCGCATAGCATTTGAAAGAGATCGAAAGAGGTGGAAATGCGTTGGTGCCAAATCGGGAGAGTACGGCGGGTGTGGCAGCACTTCCCAGTCATGCGTTTGAATGGCTTCCTTAGTCATATTGGCGAAATGAGGGCGGGCGTTGTCGTGCAGCAAAAGAACTCCATGCTGCCGATTAGGTCTTTTTTCTTGAATAGCCGTGTTGAGTCGTTCCATCTATTGAACATAGAGTTGTCACTTAAAGCATGCGGAACCCATGCTCCACACTTCTGAACCTTTCACATCGAGTGAAGATGTTTCTCTATAGCAGTGTGGGAGCATTCCATTTTCTCTGCCAGTTCCCTTGTCGTTTGACGCGAATTTTTTAAGTTGGTTTAATCGCTCTTCATCGAACTCAACTGGACGGCCAGAATGAGGTGCGTCTTTGAGGTCAAAATTTCCATTTTTGAACTTGGCATACCAATCACGAGCGGTTCTTTCAGCTATGGCACCCTCTTCATACACAGCACAAATGTAGCGAGCAGCTTTTGCGGCCTTAGAACCTTTATTAAAAGCAAAAAGAAAGAGGTGTCGAAAATGCTCATTTTCTCAACTTGACATTCCATTTTAATGATCTGAAAATTAACATAAATTAACTCGAACAAAAAAACATAGATTCAGGTAGAACAAAAGATCCTCTTTCGAATGATTTAAAACATTATGCCAAAAACATTTAATGACATGCGGAATGTTAAAATTTAAAAAAACGACGGGAACTTAGTTGCCAACCCAATAGATAAGGAACGACAATAATGTCTCCCACCCTGCAGACGTTTACTCTGACATAAGACAGCAGACCCTTAGGAAAGAGCGATGTATTTGAGCTTTCTTTGTTAAGTTAGCAATTGTTGATTCTTCTTTCAAGAAGACCGACCTTCGGTGATCTCTCTTCCATTTCCACTCAATACTGCAAACTAAAGCTTAAAATAATCAAATCAAATTTTTAACTAAACGCGTTTGTTATATTTGAAATGGAATGATCAACCAGTCTCATTGACACACACACACTTTGAGCAATTCTCCCATATTAAGTTAAATGAATCTTTCAACTATTTTGATTGTGTAATTACTTTTGTAGAGGGGGAGATATCTCCTTCAGCAATTTATCAGTGCCATTAAACATATTGAATTCCCAAAGTTTGCATAATGTTCGTTCATTCCCTGAGATTTGAAAATAAAAGGAACAATGCCATGACCACCTTAAATATATTATTTATAATAGTATAAAAGAACTTGTTCGTTATTGTTTGAAATAAAATCACGATTATAATTGTGCTTATAAAATGTGTAATTGTTTACCTAATATTTTAATAAATTATAATGTAGAATTGAGTTACGTGGTGATAGCAAATCTTTAGTAATATTTTATTTCTTAGTTTGAAATTTGTAAAAGTGTAGCATTATTCTAGCTTTGATTCCCAGGGTTTGTTGAGTTTAATAGAATCATTTATGGATGAGATAAAATCATTTGGAGTGCTATCACTTTTCTGAAAAAGGCGCTATATATTCTTCGCATTGGACTTCACGTACTAATGTATAAAAAACAGATCGGTTTATTTTGTGCTTATAGACACATAAATATAGCGAGATAGCGCTGTTATTGTATAATCATCAATCGAAAATATTGTTTATAGCTCATTCAAATTTGTAGGACCTATCAAAAATGATTAATTAGTTTCTCTCTCAATTGGCACTGAAATGGGCCGTGTTCATGAATGAATATCTTCAAATTTATGTTTAGATAAGTTGTGCCGATCTCAATTTTGTGGACTTGAAAAGGGCCGTTGAATATTTTGAGAAGTACTTTGGTAGGAATCTTTCTTTTTATTTCTTGGCCCTGAAAATGGCCTTTTTTACATACAGACCAATTTCTTGAGATTGGTATATATTTTAAACGCTTGGGCTTGGTATGTTTAAAATTAATTCAGGTTTTCTGTGGTAAACTTCAAAGCAAAGTGCAGGCACTAATTTTTCTTTGCTGCATTGCAACATATAACGCATCTTCGTGTCGGCTCTTTTTTTTAAACAGAATTGGGCAGTACAAGTAACATAAAGTGACACTCGATGAATCTTAGGGGTTTGAACTTGTACTCTGGAGAAAGAAATGTTCGTAGAATTACATCTCCCATGCCTTCCTATCATTATCTCTGACAGATTTATTCAAGTTGACTCATCTCACCCGCAGTTGTTTGGGTATTTATGGCTACTTTCTAGTTTCGACACCATTTTCAATGGTTTCTATTTTGCTTTGGAGTCTTTTAACAGCATGGTTTGGGTTTTTCTAATTACTAATTATTGCAGTGTCGTCTGCGTAAAACACTGCTATACTGTTGTAGTCGCCTCTATTTAAGGGGAATTCTGCTACATAAAAGGGTAACGAATTGGGCCCAGAATGGAGGCTTGCGGCACACGTCTTCAATTTTACGTTTAGGGATTATATGAGAGTGTACTTCCATGTCTAATATGCAACTTCCTATTTAGTAAGCATGATTGTATAAGGTAGATGAGATCTAGTAGTAGGTTAAATTTGATATGTTCAAATACTAATCATGTGTGCCATACTCTGTCAAAGCCAAAGCCAGCATGAGTATTGCGGAAGCTTCTTTATTATGATGAGCTCGACCGACAGATTCGAGAATTCTGACAAGTTGTTCAGCAGTCGAGAGTTCTTGCCTGAAGTCATATTGTTCGTCTGCTAATTTACGAGAAAAGGTTATGAGTCTTTTATGAATAATTCTTTCGAAGATTTTACTGAGTGTAGACAAAAAACTGATCGGACGTTGAAGTGAAGTCTAAATGCAGCACTGAAATATTCTCTTGAGACAAAAAAGCCAAGCTTTGGTTCACTTTTCTCTGTTTAGAACCCTCTAGCGTCGGCAAGCATCTGAAAACCAAATGTTCAGAATCCCAAGGGTCCCAAGTCGATTATTATTCAAGCCCCTTTAATCGGCTACCCGGTGTTTGCCTGTAGGGTGGTTTTTGGAAGTTCAAGAGATACAACATTCATTGAGACTTTCAAAGAAAACGTTATTGTGAAAACAAGTGAGAACCACATGAAAAAATGCTCAGGTGCGTGTTAAGTCGCAGCCAAGCTCTTGTAAGAATCCCTTTGGAACAACCTCCATGCCGGCTCAGTGAAGCGAAAGTCACCTATCATGCACTGCTTTGGGATGGATGTTGGGATTTTATGGCGCAAGGTCCAAAAGCGGACAGGCTCACTGCTCAGGGAACAGGGCACCTGTCATTAACGGCCTACCTATAAGATCACTGTGGGAAAGGGGATCAAGCCTCCCAGTGAAACCTGCAGGTTATCACTCCGTGGGTTCGCCCTCAGCAAAATAGAGCAGTTCTTATCTGGACGAGTTACTCCGTGATTAGCAAAATTGGTCAGATCGCAGAAGGAGGAGGTACTTCGGGGGTTGAACGATTATTCTGTTCACTTTTTCAATCTACTATTAACCAATTCAAACCGAGTAAGGTCGGGTAATTATGTTGGTTTATACAAATTTCAACATTAATTTATCAAATTTATATTATACACACTGTATTTAAAATGTATTCAGTGATAGTAATTTCTGTCTACCTACCTTCTTTACAAAGATTATCTATATATTTATATTAATCTCATGTTTGGGGGAAGCAGACCTGGTTGCGAGACGTGTCACCTACGCGGCATAATGAACCGTCTGGTTAAACTACTGACGTATGGCACACAAACATAGTGTTTATTTCAAGTAAACAAAAGTACAAAAAACAAGTCCACAAAAGGAATAATGACAATATGCAATTCTGATTGAAAATTTATTTCACCTCATTTTATACCTTGAATACCTTACAAGACATTGATGAAATGATTTTAAGTTCCAATTACATTTTGAATAACACTGGCAGGCAAAGAATTTTCCCACTGTAAAGTTCAGAAATCTAATCTTCTTTGTCATTTTGGCCCTTACTGGACTTGATAGTCCGTTTTGTAAAGAAAAGTAATCAGGCATTTTCAGAAATCAACATATAGATAAATACATGTATAAATCTTACAATACAGGTGGCAAGGAGTGTTCGATGCCTTCTTTTAAGTGATTTCGCAATTGCTAAATCTCATCAGTAAAAATCATTATTGATGATTGATTCATCATTGATTTCCCATTTTGAACTACTTTCTTTCACTCACATTGGCATTTTATTTTATTCATGTATCTCAACGGCTCATACATTTATGTAGTCGTACAAACGGAGTAGGAAAGTCTTCGTCTGTAAAAAATTATGTAACAATAAACTGTAAGCCGTTCAAAAATTCTCCATGGTATAGTTTAAAAACGAGCCCACCCTTGATAGAGTTATAGGGCTCGAGCCCCTGTCTTTTTCTCCCCAGAATTCATTAATTCTTTAGAGGCTTTAAAATCATTTAAATCAGCCTATCAACATTTTTAATCAGAAGTTAAACATGAGTGTTTATACTAATTCATGAACTGTGAATCATTTAAAAATTCTTCCGTTTCGTTTAAGAATTTTTTTCCTATGTTCCTTGAAGTACATAATTCTTATAATAGGCTTAACCAGCCTTGTGCATATTAAGTAATTTTATAAAACGTTTAGCCTCTTCAGTCCTGAGAAAAACTGTCCACTTAAAAATGATTTCATAGGCTATTTAAAGTAATTAAGACGAGCCATTGTTAAAAAGTTATTTTATTGAAAAATGGGTTCTCATGTAGTAACACCACTAAATGGGTACTCTACCCCAAGAAGGATGAATATTAAGTATGTAATGATGAATATAATTCTGCATAACAGTGTTAACGAACATTATGAATACAAATGATAAATATAATGAAGCATTATGAGGGTAAAAAGTTATTATTTTAATGTACCCAAATGGGGGAATTCTAGGAATGAGGAGGTTAAGCAACATACATACTTCCATAACAACTTATATTTTCGGTAATTCTTCTTTCCCTTTATTAAATTAAAAAATACATGTCATTATTTTCAAAGAAATATTTAGTGAACAAATATAATACATTCTCTCATTATAAATAAATGAGGAGGTTAAGCAACATACATACTTCCATAACAACTTATATTTTCGGTAATTCTTCTTTCCCTTTATTAAATTAAAAAATACATGTCATTATTTTCAAAGAAATATTTAGTGAACAAATATAATACATTTTCTCATTATAACTAAATTTGTATTAGAACGTGATTTGATGAACCAAGTCTTACAATGTGTTTAAAATGTTCTCTCAGTATAATTTATCAAATGAAAATTATTTGTAAAAGATGAATTTGCACACAGCATTTTTGCCTTTTATAATAGTTCAACATTTAATTGAGTATTGAAGTAAAATAAAGAATGTTCTTGTGTTTGCTACCAATATCTTTATTTATCCATATTTGTTACCTTCAATCAAGTATAAATAAAATGGGTTTAGAAGTATAAATAGCAATCTTGTTTTTTTAAAACACGAAGACCAACCAACAAGTAACTTTGATTTAACTTCTACTTAAATATGACACAATTAAAAACAGTCCAGAAAATGGATGAACACATAAATAAAAATATAAAGAAAGGGAACGTTTTCTGTAATTATAAATTCCTAAAGCACAAAAAGCTGAAATCCGCTCACTGATTTACTTTAAATTGTAACCCAATCCAAGGGAAATAAAATTTGTCTATTCCTATTAAGTAAATAAAACAATAACCTTAATCTAAACCATAAAAATAACCATAATAAATAACCAATATCTACAGCAATTATAAATTTGCAAATCACAAGAAGGATACGCCATCTCATATACAATAATACAAAACGTAATCTAATTACTTGGAAATTACTTACACAATGCAGCAAAAACTTTAGTATGAATTTATAATACACTAGCTGAATTACCCGGCGTTGCTCGGATTGAAATGGTTAAATGTTGCTTGAAAAGTGAATGAAAATTATCACTTTTTCACAGAAAAATGCAATCATTTAAGTTGTACAGAAAATACGTTTTAACTTTTTCATAGCTTCTACAATATACTTCGGACGCAAATATATACATTTAATTCCTGAATATATTGCAATATGTAAAAGATTAAGATATAAATACAAACAGAAACGAAATTCCGACGAAAAATACAGAATTCTAAAGAACAAAGATGCGCAAAGTGTCGAATTTCGACTGCCTGAGTGTATTCTGAAATAGAGCAATTCGAAAAAAGACATTTGAAAAATATTGATAAAGACGATAGTGATTTATGAAATTTAGTAATGCTCATATATGACTGCAACATTTCGCTGTAGACAAGCACGGGATTCTAAATCAAATTTATCTATATATATTAAATAGGATGTGTGTGTGTGTATTTTCTATACAAATCTACACCGTTTGACCAATCCACACCAAATTTGGTACATTTATACTTTAGAACACTGCGGTCAGCATAGGCTAACTCTTAACTCACGTTCTATTGGCTCTAGGGGGCTAAAAACTATTCGAAATCGCCATAGAAATAACATTGAGCATATATTGATTGCTTTAGGCAGCTATGGTTAATTTACCAGTGTTGATCGAAAAACAATTTTTTCCGAAACAAATTAAATTACAATATTTATGTTTGAACTGGCTTTTTAGTTCTTCCCATGATGTAAATAAATTATAGATATTTTATTGATGAAAGAATATTTTAAAATATTTATTTTTGCAAGGAAATTCAAGGTTAATTTGTCTACACCGATTACATTTATTTCTAACCCTAGCACCGTTATTCCGAAAAGCACAAACAAAAAACTCATTGATTATAAAAGCGTAATTTTGCTACTCGGTTTCTGGCAGCACCTGAATTAATGTTTACTTTTTTTATAAAACTTTGTAGAACGCCTTTTTTCGTTGGAATTTCGTTTCTGTTTGTATTTATGTCTTAATCTTTTACATATTGCAATATATTCAGGAATTAAATGTATATATTTGCGTCCGAAGTATATTGTAGAAGCTATGAAAAAGTTAAAAGGTACTTTCCGTACAACTTAAATGATTGCATTTTTCTGTGAAAGAAAAGTGATTATTCTAATTCACTTTTCAAGCAACATTTAACCATTTCAACCCGAGCAACGCCGGGTAATTCAGCTAGTAAAATAGTTAAACATTAATTCTGGCTTGCCAAATCTAAAATAACAAAATAACACTTATATGATTAATGAGTTGAAGTTTTTCTTGTTCCATTACAAAATGTAAATTATGAAAAATGAAATATTTTAAATATTCTTTTTTTATCAATCAAATATTCATAGTATTCATGTAAAAATAAACACAACATTTTTAGTTTCACCTCCGGGAGCAAGAATAAATAAATTCTTGGATGAACCCACCCTCGAGCAACCAACATAAAGTTGTCCGTGGGAGAAACACGGCGATCTCAAATCCACTCCGCAGTACTTGATAGACTGCCCATGCGACTTGTTGATCGTGATCGAGAACGCAAGTCTCACTGGAAACTGCAATCTCTTAGTCGAAAGGGAGATCCGTCGGAATGAGTGGTATCCCGTGGGATAAAAACTGTTGCACCCTCTCCCTTTCCTGTCAAGATAGTCGCTTCCATTACATTGCCCAGCAGCTTCTTGACACACAGTCTCATGCCGTTGCAAAGTTTTGGCGGGTCGAGGGGTTCCGCAGTAAAATAACTGGAGATCCCACTCTAAGTAAAAGACGATGTGGTGGCAATCCAGCCGGATCAAGCGAGTTCAGGAACTCTGGCGGGAAATTGACGACCTCATCGGCATCTACTACGCTATCGCAACCGGTTCAAATCGTGATAGTTTTGGGAAACAGACGGATAGACTGCATCTATCAGCTCTGCGACGGACGACACCAGATTACAAAAATTGGATGGGAATTTAATCTTGCCAGAAGACTCGACTGCTAATCTGCCTTCTCCGATCTCCAGTAGTTTGTCTGAGAAAATTTGAGCACTCTCATCCCCAGATGTACTCAAGTTTTGCTTCAAAGTTATCTTTCGCACATGTCTCCACAAAAACGAATGTTTCAAACATGCGTGGATCTCATCGGCCGGCGTCGACTTCGGGATGACAGCAGAGTTTGACGAGTCTCCACAGAGGAGTACCAGAGCTCCTCCCATCAGGTTGTCGTTTCCTCTCAGATCTCTCAGTGACGTCGAGGGCCTCGAGAGCATTCTTGTGAGCAATGGTGCATTCGTCCCACACGATTAATTTGCAAGTCTCGAGCACCTGCTCCCGACCACTTGCCTTGCTTATGTTGCAAGTAGGATTTTCCTGCCTGGCGATGTCAAGTGGCAACTTAAGAGCAGAATGGGCCGTCCTCCCTCCTTCCATTAACGTCGCCGCAATTCCCGAAGAGGCGATGGCAAGAGCAACTTCTCCCCGAGTCCTGATTTCGGCCAGTATTATATTAATCAAGAATGTTTCCCTGTGCCCCCAGAAGCATCGAGAAAAATTATACCACCTTGTTGTTTTGCTGCCTGATCCATGATAATTTGGTATGCGTTTTTCTGATCTCGATTCAGAAGTGGCTTCTTGTCCGCGACGTATGCACTCAGCTCTTCGACGTCGTAGTTCGTTTCTCGCACGTAATCCGCGCGAAGTACGTCTCGTCGATCTCTTGCTGGTGCAGGCAGGCCCAATTACAGTAATGTTTTATTTGTCATGGCCACACATTTGTCCTCAAGAATAACCAAAGCCTCGTTGAAAATGTCCGGACCAAACGCGATTTCTAATGTCGGGGTTTCCCTCCGGACTTTGGCGAGTATATCCTCACTCAGGGCCTCCTTATACTTTTCCCATAAAGTGTTTGGATTCGCTGGACTGCATGTAGTCAATATTATAGCAAACAGGTTTCTGATTTGCTCTGGTAGGAAGATCAATTCGGCTTCTCGCAACATGTCATCCCAGTTCTGTTCTCCTTCAAGCAAACCCAACTTCTGACAGGCCTCTCTAAATGTGTGGAAAACTTCGTCGTTTACCGTTCTCATCTCTGCGAAAGATCTCGGTCCTCGTACCGAGTGAAGAAGCATCCTAAGGAAATAGCATTCGTCGTTGTTGGGGTGAACAGTGTACACTCGACCCAAGGCGTCACTCGCGACTGCATCATATCCAGGGACGTGGTGGCCAACTTTCTTCCACAGAAACCTTTCCTCGATACATTCCACGTGTAATATCGAGGTATCGCAGGATTCAACGAAGCTCTCGCAAAAGGATCCTGCTGACACAGTTGAAAGAATGCCGTCAAAGTCGTGTTTGGTGGCTGATCAATCACTCTAGCGGTGCTCTCTATTGTGAAATAAACTCTCTGACCATTTTCTAAATGGACGCTGAGGTGAACAGTAGGGTGTCTTTCGTGAATCGAAAAACCCAGTATTCGCCAAACTGCCTCGTTACTGCTGAGGTATCTTCCCAACTGATACCGCGTCACTTCATCGTTCGATCTCTCGTCGCTGATGCCGAAAACAGCCATATCACTACCTTTATTGTCATACTTGCACACATATTTAATCGATTTCACACTGTTGCAGTACTCCACGTTGATGTGTGCCCGAAACATTTTCGACAGCAGCGGCGAAAAGGGCACAACCCATCTATTGTCGATTTCTATTTCTGTGTTGCTGCGTATCGTAAGTTTCGCCGTGAACCCTCCATCTTCCGGAGCCCGCCGTCTGTACAGGGGAAAGCCGTCATTTCCGGTTCGTGTCCCTTTAATCAATTTTCTAGGGTACTTCTTGGTACAATTTCCGTCCTTCATACACAAAGAGATGGGATTGAGATTTCCATACGGTCCGTGGATCATGTTTTTCGTTACCACCGAAAAACGTTCCGGGTCAGGCAACTCGGCAAATATAACGTCATAGATTTGAGTGGGCTGAATTTTGTCCACTAACCAGATCAAATTGTGGGAATGTGGCAGCCCTCGATTTTGCCATTCAATCGTATACATCCAGCATCTCGGCACTCCAAATACATGGCCCTTTGTTATAACGTCAATCAGTTTCAACTGCTTCTGTTTAAATACTCTCGCAATCAAGTCGTGGCGCTCCGTCCAAGTCGGATTGCAGGTGAAGGTGATAAATAAGTCTGGTCTCCCGTACGTCCTCACGTACGTCATAGCATCTTGTGTGTATTCGTGCATGTGTCTGGGACTGCCTGTAAATGTAGCTGGTAGTATGACTAAGGCACCGAGGTTTGCAACGTTCTCGTCATTTGCCACAGCATGTCTCAGGTGGATATATTCGTCAATTCTCAGTTTACGATGATTTAGACGAATGTAAAGGAGACGTTCACTCTCGACTTTAGCGTACATATCGACGATGAACTGATGAAACAATTGCCTGCAGTTCAATACGTGGTTCTGCCCAGTATCTCGAACCATTAATCTGTACGCATAGAAATCCATCGCTGAAACTTTCTTGCTCGTTGTTTCACCTGTTCTTGGGTTGATCTGCCTCAGATTAAATTGATATCCATCTTCACCATGGGGGAATATTACTGGGTACTGCAGAGCATCGTAAGATCGATGTGTTTCCGAAATATGCTGCAATGATTCACCTCGTCGTTGAATAACGATATCCCGTTGATGAAATTCATCACCTGATATAACCACCGCGACTTCATCTGCTTGAGGAGAGTTAAAGCGCCGCTCGTGTTCGCCTGCTGGTCTTCGGTCTGCTCTTATGACTACTTTATATTCATGTGTTGGCATACGTCCCAATGCTGTTTCAAAGGTTTAAATAAGATTATTGTGCTAATGAAACATCCTCTGTAAGTTTAACACAATCTGACGTCTTGTTCCCGAGATGTAGGCGCACCTCTGATCAGTTTCCATTTGTTCGTTTTGAATAAAATATAGTTGTAGAAATTATGGTCGTTGATCTGACAGCGGAAGCAATGATCCCGCTCTATGGTAAATCTGCCCTTGCACCTTGAATGTCGACTGAAATCCGGGCTGTCCAACAACTGATTTGGCGCCGAATGATGTCATTTGGAAACATGAGTTGCATTTTCTGATGTTACTAAGAAAATGCTTCGACTCTGATGTATCTCCTGATGTGTAAGCCAATAGTTCTTGTGGTGGTGGTTCCAATTGGCAGAGTTTAACTTTTCCATTTTTGCAGCAAATATCAGTAGACTCTGATTTAAACTTTTTGGATTGACAGTAACTACAAACCATTTCCATTTTCCCGGTGGTAACACTTGCATGCAGCGAGTAGTCTTTATGTGAACGTAGTGAAATCCTTCCAATGCTAAGCTAAAATGGTGCACAGTCCGTGATCGTTTGGCTCTATCTCTCTTATCCCGTAGTCGAGCCTGACGCTGCTGTGCCGTCTCTGTTGCTTTAGATGTAGTAGCTCCCTCTTTCATATCCTGTAGTCGGGCCTCACGCTGGGGAGATACGCATTTCAGGAAGTCGAGACGCTGCTATTTTGTTGCCACCGCAGATTGGATGGCCCTTCTGGTCATTCACCTTTACTTCTTGAGAGGAGTTGGCTATACGTTTCTTTTGGCTTCTTTCGTATTATCTCTTGGCAACCTTTAGCAGTGAATCGAATGTTTTTCGTTCAAATTCAATTTAGTGAGTTGCTTTTCCGATTTCGTTCAGGACGCTCGTTCGTGATCGTGCAAATGTTTCGGTGCGTGAGTTTTTCTTGAATATATTTTATTTGTTCTAATGTTTTAATTCATTGTTTTATCCTTGAGTTGTAAAAGGCGACTTGTGTGTGTTTATTGTAAATAAGTGTCATAAACGTTACGTTTTTTACATAAAGATGTCAACTATTCCAGATTTTTACAGTTCATTATGGCGAATAGTGTTTTGTGAAAATCTTGCCAGATAGTTTTCCAATCTTTTCGCATCATTTTTGCGATCGAGTATTGTGTTTGTTCAAGGGTCACTTTGAGTCAGAAAACGAAATTTTGCTCTATTTTTACAATTTTTTGATTAAGATGAAGCTATTTGTAAAAGCGAGAATGAAAAATAATTTAACATTGAAGTATTTGTTTAAGCAGAATTTATGCAGTGGGTCACCAAAGTATTTGTTGAACTCATGTTTCTAAATATGTTTATGTATTTTACATGCATGCAATTAAAATTTGAAATTTAACCATATATAAGCTCTTCTATTTAAGTTTCCCATACAAATAACCAAATATTTTTTAATTGCAATACTAAAATATAGCAATGTGAGAAAACAAGCATATGAAAGTATACAGCTGTGTTTTGTAAAAAGTGTAGATGTTAAACAAATATATTAAAATTAATGTTTAAATTTGTTGCATTATTTTATTCCTTAACTTGGTTTATCCTTTAAAGAATTATTGGCACCCCCATGGTCAAACTGAAACCAGGTTTTGTTCTACCTATACTTAAAGATAGATTTTCAATGTATTTCACAATTTTATGAAATAAATGAGTAATCTTCACACAATAACAGGTAATGACAATATTCTAATATTTAAACTGAGGTCAGATTTTAAGTTATTTTGATCTTTTATGTAATAACCAGACTTAAATGCAAAGTACTAAATTTTGGATTACTGTCATGGCCCAAAATCTACTTAAATCCAAATGTCTTGAGAAAAAGATCAAATATGCATATTGAACCTTAGTTCTAGTAATAAATTCAATTGTATCTACTCCAACTTCCGATATGCACCCTTATCGTTATAGAGAGTGCTTTGAATTTGACATTGTGTGCTGATATTGACAAATCAATGATTTAAGTTTCCTTCACACAATTTTCTTGTTTGTAATAAATACCAAGAACTACTCAGAACTTAAACTCAGCATTAAAATTTGATTTTCAATATTTTAATCCAGCATTGAAAATCAATTTTTAATTTGAAGGAAGCTCAAATCAGTTTGATTAATAGTCACTATATCAAAGGCAGGGTGTTTGTTTTGGTGGCTGAAATTGATACACTTGAATTTATTGCTAGTACCAAGGTTCAATGTATATATCATAGTATATTGCTGTCGAAACCTCTTGAGTCTAATTTTTTGGTTCAGTGTTTCATTGCTCCTAAAAATTTTTTATTTTAGGACTTGCATGTTTTGAAAGAGAAACGAGTTTTTAATTGAAAATCTTTACCAGTTAATTTGAATTTAAAGTAGATTTTGGTCTACCATGACAGTAATCCAAAATGTAGTGCCTTGCATACAAAGGTCTGATTGGTTTATAAAATATCAAAACGATAAAAATTCTTTATATCTGAAGAAATAACATTTTGTCACAAAATAGTGAAATTCATTGAAAATATCTTCATTCCAGTTAGAAAATTGCTTTTGATCAAATACCTGTTGCAAACAATGATATGCAGAAATCTAAGATGCAAGGCAAAATGCAAAAAAATTCTTATGAACATTGATTTTCATGTTTGCATTTAGCATTTGTACCTTTTGTAGTTAGCATAATCAACTGTAAATATCTAACAGAACCGTGTCATACAAATCAGTACAATTTTGTCAATAGTAGGAAGTGAAAAATAAGTTACATTAAACTAGACTTCTGAATGCCCTTGATTACATGAATTCAATTAATTGTGCCATTGTTTTATTTATTTTCTAAACTTGTTTTACCTGTTATAATTTGGCATTTTGATGTTTTATTGAGATGTATTTATAAACTAATGGTAAGTTTGCTATAGTGCAGCTGCCAAGAGAAGGCAATTGAATTGCCTGGTTTTGAATGAAATTAGGCTACTGGTGGTACTATAAATAAATCCTTTCTGCAATTGGCATCAGTAGGGCAGATTCTGGTTCTATGTTAATTGTTCACATGCTGAAAGCGAAAGCATTGATAATGAGTTGGCAGAGAGAAGGCGATCCATGACGATAGCTATTCATGCTTTTGCTAATGGCATCCTTCGTTTAACATTCTTTCACACCCATTTAGAAATCAACTGACCCAAGGTGGACTGCCTCTCTCTTGCAGGAGCTGCACCGTATCTTTCCTTTATTATGTTTTTGCTGTATGTATCATGTACCTTGTTAGTGAATGTGGAAAAGTTTTTTAAATTGATTTGTATGTTACTACAGATAACACAAAGGTCAAGTTGGCTGCTTATTTCAATGGATGGATGTGGACACTGAATGATATTTATTTTTGCATGTTCATTTTAGGACATCAGTAATAAATATTTCTCAGAGATTGTGGAAATGTTTTTTAAACTGATTTGTATGTTTTTTACAGATAACACAACGGTCAAGTTGACTGCTTATTTCAATGGATGGATATGGACACTGAATGATATTTATTTTAGCATGTTCATTTTAGGACATCAATAATAAATATTTCTCAGGTTTTAGAACTGAAAATAATATCAGATTTTCAGACAATGTTGTTTCTATGATACTTTGCCTTTGTCATCTATTCACAATTTAATTAAAAATATAGCTACCATCTAACAATGTAATCAATTTCATGGATTTCTTTATTATATTGTTATAAAAGTTAGGTAAACAGACAAGACAGTCTTGAAGTTGTAGCCAACTAACAAATAATATATTTTGTGAAGTCAATCAATTTATTCTTTTAAATCAATCATTGATAGAAGAGTCCTGTTCTATTAGTATACCAGGCTTTTTAATTTGTTAATTTTTGGCTTGGAAGCAAATAGGACGAACTCAATTCAATTTTAACTTCATACTGTTATTTGAAAATCCCACACATATTAATTTGTGCTGTTAATCAGAATTTATATTTCACAATTGGTTTTTAAGCTAAAATTAAATGAAATATTGCATACAAATTATTAATACATGTACTCTGAGCTAGAAAATCAATAGTGACAATTTACCTGTGAACTTTATTCTGTGGATCCTGCTTTAATTAGCCTTGCCCTTAAGGTAGAGTGACAAACCTATTACTCTAAAGAATATATTTTACATTTGTAAATCAAATTGTTTATTCTCTTTGTATAAATATTTTTTTGTAGTAAACAGCACTGAAATATTTTGTAGTAAACAGCACTGACTTAAAAATGAAGAATACAGTACATTAAGGAGTTATATTTATTTTCCTTTTAGGAAATTAACTGATTTGCTGTCCCCATTTCAATAGATATCGATTTTGGAGTCTTGGGTATAATAGTCAAACACACATTTTTTTTAAATTAGAAATTAGCTTCTAAAATTTCTGCAAACACTACTGCAAAAGTTATGTTGATTTCTGTAAACAGAAGTGCCATGCCTGACACAAACCCATCCCAAATAAATTAATCATCTGTTCATTTGACCAAATCAGGCTCACGAGCTTTTCGGCTGCAACAGAAAAGCAGATTGCAATCGACCGATTTAAATATTCATTCGCTAACAGATTCACAACAAATGGTTGCCGTTGCCGATAGAAGTAAAAGTAGCCAAAAGGAGAGTGCTTTTCATTGCCAAGGCGCCTATCTAGAAGGTACATCGTATGGTGGCAACGTGTCTCGATTTCCAGACCATGTATTCCCAATGGGAGCTTACTTTTCCTCGCCCTCTGGCGAGGAATGACTTGGCGCCATTTATTCTTAAAAGGCGATATGATTTAAAAATGGTTACCTCACGTTGGAATAACTTGTTTGCATCATCAAATGAGGGTGATTAGGTCAATTCCTTAAAGGACTATTCTTTTTATTTTTTCATGTCGTCGCTGCATCTGCGTATATTAATTTTGAGTCTGATAACAAATGTGTGTGTGTGTGTGTGGCTTCTCTCCGGGAAAAGTGGTGTATACGGGACATTCATGAAAGTTTTCAGAAATTCTTAGGTCAAAATAAATTTTTCTGTTCTTCAAATTCATAAAAATCTGACTACTTTAAAACTCCTTATCAAGATTCCATAAACGATACATCCGAAAATAGAACGTTATATTTTCAAAGTTCTGTTCAGTTAATAAATCAGGAATGTTATCAAGTTCACCAACCCGTACAGAACGTTATAATTGCTGTTTGATAGAATGTAAAAGTTTACTCCAATCAGTTGACGAAATCAAATAAATAAATATTATTTTGCAAATATAATATTTTTTCTAAAGGTAAAACTTAATGCACTGTTCGTGAACAAAAAATCTATTTTCACTATTGCAAAACCCTACTTTTTTGCCAGGACAATTTTTACCATCTTAGGTAAAAAATAACTCCCTGATTTTAGTATTTAGTAGGATAAAATATGCTGTGCGATAGTCGGATCACACAAAGGGGATGATGCATTAAAATTTAAAGCAGTCAACTCAATTCACACAAAAAACGTAGAAAGGTCCGAATTCATAAACGTTTTTTTCATTTTGTCATCGTAAAATGGGCAGTAAAATATGTATTGCAGCACTGTCACAAGCCCTTTCTTTGCACAAATTTCATATCTTCAACATATACTTGTAGATTTTGTTCTGTTCTTCAGAGCTTACGCTCGGTTGCATAGGCTCTGAGTTCGCATCCCAATCTTGCTATGGATGTTCGTAGTGGTTCAAAATCCACATTAACCTTAGTTCGCAGTCTAATCAGCCATCGTATAGTAAAAAAAAATCTTAAATGTAGAGAGCGACAAACAAAATCATCAGAGCTAAACGTATTTTATGTTAGTTGGAAAAATAATCAAACTATTTGATGTATAACGACGTATCAGCTCTGAAATATGTATTTAAAAACAGTTTAAATATTTTAAATCATGGTTTCCTTTTTTTAATTCAATGTGAATGCAACCTGCAAACATGTGCTTTTTCAAAGATTTTATGTTCAATTTAATTTTTCTGCAAGCAAAAGGATCATTTCGACTACTTATAGTGACTTTTCATTGGCTATGCAATTTTTGACAAAAAGCAGATTAAATTCAAAAGTTATTTTTATTATTCAGACTATTATATCATAATTATTACGAAGTTAGAAAATTACTTTTCAAAATCTTTCCTTAAATTTCAATAATTTCTTGCGTGTCAGAGATGAAATTTCTGCTGCCCTTATAGTCAAACAAGAAATTTGCGAAATTGTGCTCCATTATAAACAGTAAATGAAAGGACATAAAAACATCTATTTCACTAACGTACCGCACATCTAATTTTTAGCACCGATTTTATCCACTGAACATCAAAATTTCTGTTGCTACTATATCATTCTTCAATTTGATTTTCAACAAGATTTCCAAAATGATTAATTCCGAGAGTATTTTGCCTCTTCATAACACAAGAAACAACTTATTAATTTGATACCCAATGGTACTTTTCTTTAGACCAGATGTTCCTATTCAACAGTACCAAAGAAAAAAAATGGCAAGGTCTTCAGTAAGATCGTCCCCATCCTTCCCATTCCGAAACAATCCCGAACAAATGCTAATGGTTGCCAACGTATAAGATGAATGAAAATTAGCCAAGAAGAGAGTGCTTTTCATCGCCAAGGCGCCCATCCAGAAGGTACATCGTGTGGTGGCAACGATGTCTCGATTTCCTAACCACGTATTTTGTATGGGAGCTCTCCCCTCCTCAGAATCTGGCGAGGAACGACTTGGCACGTTTGGTCTACAAAAGGCGATACACGATTCAAAAACAGCTACCTGCACGGAATTTTTAGACTAGATGCTTTCTTCTGGAGATCACCGCTGACCGCCGCGGCGGTCGTGTGAATCTCGTATCTATCGGGAAGATCTCCCGTCCAATTGGTTTTTAAGAGGTGCACAAACGGCTCTCCTTTTTTCCCCTGTGTCAACTGGAAGGATGAAAGGAGAGGATTTGAAGAAATCGAGTTGGGCATTTATTCTTTTGGCGCATTTAAACTTGTACGGGCAAGGAATTAATTAAAGTCATAAAAATCCGTTTAAATAAAAAAGTCTGATTTAAATTAAATAAATCTGATGTTTTTTATTTTTTTTTAAATCATGATTTTTTTTCATACCCTGCTTATTATTTAACTGCCCTATATGATACATTTATATATGTTTCCACAGGCATAATATCCTATAATATAGTAGATTCCTATGCAAGCTGACACAGGTAAATATAAGATTCCCTAAGGGTTTAAATATGTTAGAGAGACATACAAATCACAATGCAGTTTCTAGATAAGTGATTTATATTTAACATTATACATGGGGGAGTTAGAAAATGTGGCAGAACAAATGCTAGCAAGATTAAAACAACTAAAATTTTTCTGTGGGCCTTGTTGATTTTATTCTTCCATTTGAATTCTATTTCGTGATACAAATCCATAATATTTACAATTATAAATTAAAAAATAAACATTTTAATGAGGAGAAATAAAATTGAATTTAAAATTTTTATAAATCATAATTAAAATTAATTTTAATTTCCATCCTTTTAATTACCTAACTTATTTCAAGTGTAAAAACTAAGTTTAACTATTAAGTTGAAAATATTCTTTCTACAAGTACAGAAATAGTAGTGGTGGTAAGATGGCTTTATGAATGACTTGTCTTTTTACACAATTATTAAAATACAAATGAATTTACTCTATTTCAAAGGAGATATCTGGAATACAATGTTTTCGCAGAGGAAATATAAAAAAAACCGAATGATACTAGAAGAATATTTTGCTTTTGCAAATATTAAGTTCTTTATGTTTAAACTCAGTTGATTTTCGTTTGAAAGGCTTATTAAATAAGCTAGTAAGTGATGGACATCCAGTACTCATTTATAACATACTGAAAACAAATGTTAAACAGTGCTGATTCCTTTATCAGAAATACTAAATTCCCTCATACACTGTTCCATGTAGGTTATTGAATTTTAACTAGTTTAAGTATTTTTATTCAATTTTTTAATTACTTTTTCTCTTTCTATCATTTATATAAGTAGTTTAGTTTTTCTTTCAGAGCACTTACTTATTTATATATATAAAGCTAGTCGAGACCCGCAAATTTTATAAGTAACTTGTTAGGTGTATCTTTCCGTAACGCCTCTTACACAATTTTTGGATAGCTTCAGAAATACTGCACTCGTCTGGTCCCGTGGAGACGCTGGATTTTTCTGCATTTCAGTTATAAGTAAAAGACACCCTGTATAATGGCTTCCTTTCCTAATCCACTAAATTTTGCAATTAACTTTTTATTTCGTGGTTTCAATCTCCTCTGCTCTCTTGCGCGGGGGGAGTTCGTCTCCGTCTTGGAATGTTAATCCCTGAGTTTGACGCCCCTGCATCGGAAGGTCATGAGAACCTCGACAACTTCCCGACCCGAGGACAGATTTAATGTCTCTCTGGCCTGGGCTTCCACAGAACTGAAAAACACGTGTTTTCCTGGGGGTGGCCATATGCATTCCTCTCATGGAGGGCCCAAGATAATTTAGTTGACAACTTGTTTTGCAGTCGGGGAAAATCTGAATTCCAGATGTGGGAATGCTAGACCGCAACGGTACAATATTCATCACTCTTGCTGTAAGACAAACTACAAAAGCTTTTTCTGAGATGACTTCTTTAGAAATCGATTCTGAGTTTTGGAGTGATAACGAATGCCAATTAAGTTCATTTTCAGTAAAAATGAGGAACTTTCAGCCGTATAGTCTTGCACTCAGTTTTTCAAACAATATTTATTATTTGTGGTACCCTTGCACCATGGATTCGATATTTTCGAATTACATTATCATTGTGAGAGGATGACAAATTAAACTGTTACGGCATTCGTGGTTACTTTATTTTGAAGCCCACACTTTTTTCTTGAAAATTCTGTTCAGTCGCACGTGGAATAACGGAGCTTGTTTTTAAAACAAATTGTCGTATCTGGTTCTATTTAATGGGTTATCAGCGAATCTCAGGCAATGCAGACAGCACAAACATTTATTATATAACAAAATATTTACAAATTACCAAGGAGCGTCCTACACGACCACTCCATGACCATATCATCCGAATATCTGCTTGTTCGATCGTAACACACTCTGACGGTGCTTTTAGCGCCATCTGTAGGGTGATTGAATCCCTAATACGACATCTCCCCCGCAAGATATGGGTTTGGGGTTTTCTCAAAACATAAACACAGATCTGAATTTAAATATTATGGACTCAATCACCTAAATATTATTACACCATATCAACAGTAAAGAAAAATGCAAAATAAAAATATATATACATATAAGAATAATAATGCTAATAAAATACGAAAGCATATAATAACAGACATTATGCTTAAAGTCACAATAATAAATTTGTCACTACTTCTCTTCAGAAAATAGTCTGGATAATGCATCAGCATGAGGCATTTTGACTCCTGGACAATGTTTTATTGTTAAGTTATATCTTTGAAGAGCAAAAACCCACCGCTGTAGTCGTGAAGATTGTGGAGCACATTTTGTAAGGTATGACAAAGGGTTGTGATCAGTGTACAGTTCTATTTTGGACCCGAAAACTAGAGTTTCAAACTTCTTCAAACTCCACACAATAGCGTACGCTTCTCTCTCCAGACCAAGCTTGTTGAGTTTTATTCAACTTCTGGCTCACATATGCAATAGGTCGGAGTAATCCTTCGATTCCTTGGGACAGACAAGCGGCGATACCATACTGGGATGCATCACTGTGTATTATGAACGGTTCACTCATAACTGGAGTGTGCAAAGCTGGAGCTTTCATTAGAGCAGATTTCAGTTTGTTGAAGGCAACTTCGTGTATATCCAGCCAAGGTAAATTTTCAGGAATCCTCTTTTTTGTTAACTCTGTAAGAGGTAAGGCAATCTCTGCATAGCAAGGTATATATTCCCGATAATAATTGCACAATCCAAGCATGCTTCTAAGTTGTTTCTTGGTCTCAGGTACAGGTATTTGAGCAATTGCTTTTATTTTGTCTGGATCTGCTTGATGCCTTCCAGATCCGATAACATGACCTAAATATTTGATTTCAGGTCTTGCAAATGTACATTTGTGTAAATTCACAGTAAACTGTAGTTCTTTTAATTTTGAAAGAATAAGATCCAAGTGTTTTAGATGATCACTCATGTTGTTAGAAAATATAGCTATGTCGTCAATATATGCACGACTAAAATCTCTGTATGGTGCTAACGCTTTGTTCATTTCTCGTTGAAAAGTCGCAGCAGCATTTCTCAAACCAAATGGCATTACTTTGAATCTATACTGTGCTCTGTGAGTCTTGAAAGAAGTAAAATCACGACATTTTTCTTCCATTGGGATAGCCCAATATCCCTTCAACAAGTCAAGTGTAGAAATAACATTTGCTTTCCCTATGCTGTGAAGTAATTGAATGGCATCTTCCATAGGAAAATCATCAGCCTTTGTGACAGCATTGAGGGATCGATAATCAACACATAAACGCATGCCTCCATCCTTTTTGTTTACACACACAACAGGATGAGCGATTTCTGCAGAACTTTCTTCTATTAAGTCCAATTCAAGTAGCTCTTCAATTTGGGTATCTACTTGTGATTTCAAAGATTCTGGTATCCTATAAACATATGGTTTTGTCCTTTCTTTGCCTTCCTCAAGTCTTATTTTGTGTTCACCAACTTGTGCAACTTTCAATTTTCCACTAAATAAATCTTTATGCTTCTGTAATATCTGAATCAATTGACTTCTTTCTTTCTCATGTAAATCGTATAAATTTATTTTCCAAATTTTATCAGACAGTTCTTGTTGATATACAGTTCTAGGAGAGGCATGAATTTCACCAAATTCTTCATCATCTTCAAAAACAATACCAACTGCATTCATTCTTGGGTAATATCTCCTTATCTTATTTACATGGCAGTGTCGTACTTTTCCTTCAGGAAGTTTCACTTTGTAAGAATGTGGCGATGGATGCTCGACTATCTCCCCAGGTCCGGTCCATCGTGCATATAACTTGTTGGAAGAATCTGGAATTAGTAAGTAAACCTGCTCTCCTAATTTAAATTCTTTGGATCTTGTGCGGCGATTAAAATAATCCGTGTAGGCTTGTTGTTTTCCCGATGCGATAAGTAAGGCTTGGTCGGTTGCTCGTTCGAGATTTATTTTGAGTTCCTGGAGATAATCTACGACTGATTTGTCCATATTCAAAGGTATAGGAATTTCTCCACACCAGCTAGATTTCAACACACTCAGAGGACCTCTTGCTTCTCGGCCATACATCAACTTGAATGGAGATACTCCGGTAGTACAGTTAGGAACTTCTCTATAAGCAAATAACAGAAACGGAATGTATTTATCCCAATTACTAGGATCTGTTCGGATAACATGATGAAGTGCATTTTTAAGAACTTGATTATATCTTTCTACAAGTCCATTACTGGCTGCATATCCTGGTACTGAAAATCTAGGAGAGGATCCTAAGCGATTCATGAATTCTTGAGTAAGTTTCGATATAAAGTTCGTACCTTGATCACTTGCTATAGTATTTGGTATTCCAGTTCTCATGAAAATTTCCAACAGTGCGTCACATGTCGCCTTAGCAGTTAAGGAACGCAAAGGAATTGCTTCCGGCCAGCGAGAATGTTGATCAACTAAACATATATTTATGACGACGAGCTGAGGGAGGCTCAATAGGGCCTATAATGTCCACATTAACACATTCAAATGGTAATTCCGGTCTGAGAACAGGAGTAATGGGAATTTTATCAATCATTTTCTCTGGGCTTCGGAGTTGGCATTCTTTACATGTTTTACAAAATTCGGCGATTTCCCTAGTCATGTAAGGCCAATAAAAACTATATCGTATTCTTTCATTCGTCTTTTTCATTCCCATGTGACTTCCAAAAACAGATTCATGAGCTAATTTTAAAACTTGAGCTCTTCTCTTTTGCGGTAAAACCAGTTGCTGAACGGTCTCTCCTAATATTTTATCTTTGTGGAATATTAATCCATCGATAAAAAAGAAGTTTCCCTTTCGAAGTGATAAATTTTTTCTTATTTCTTTTAACGTATCACAACTGTTTTGTTCTTCACGAAGTCGAAAGCTTTCACTTTTGCACGATAGTATTCCGCTTTCTGGTGATTCTTGTTCTGATTCATCATTTCCGGTTTCAGCGCAGACTAAATAATCCTTTTCTTTCACTGGAAAAACACAATCCAATCTGTTACATTTAGGAATACATGTTTCTTTTCCATCTTTTGTTGAGCATTTTAGTAATTCATAAATATTTGGGGGTATAATGCACTGACCATGAACTTTGTCCGTTACTGCTGCAAGTATTTCAATCGGACGGCAAAGTCTATTTTCATCTTCGTTTTTTAATGAAACTTGGAATTTTGCTAATCCAGCTTCAATTTTTTCTCCGAAAGCACTAGTTAAAATTATTTTTCCCTTTTCAGTTTTTGATTCGGAAATAAAATTTGAATTGAAAACTGGGATTTGAGCTCCAGAATCGATCAGGCTTTTCAGTTCTCGATTATCTACGAGAATGTTTACATATTGAAGAGAGTTCATAGGAACATTTATTTTTTCTTTCACCAGATGCTCCGATCGTATTTCAGCAGTTAATATTTCATCTTCTGGTTTCTTTTCTTTCTTGCTAATATTTGTTGATCTGCTGTATCTTTTAGGACAATCTCTTGCGAAGTGCGATAAACCACATATGTATTTCTAGTGCTTTGGTAATCTTCTCTCGTCTTGAATCGATGTTCTCTGATGTGAGGGGGTGCATATTTCCGGTCTATGGAATTTTTCGTTTCTTCTCTGTTGTAATTAAAATTCTGATGTTTGAACGTATTCGTTTGATTCTCCTTCCAAAATGTTTCCTTCACTTTTTTGTTTACGCAATTTCGAACGTTTTCGTAATCATCTAGTTTATTTGCAATTTCTTCTGGTATTTTGAATCGAGACCATTCGTCGATGAAATGATCACGGATTTCCGATGGCACTTTACGCTTAATCTGATCAGTAATAATTAAATCAGACAGTTCTTCAAAAGTCTTTACATCCAGTCCTCTTATCCATTCTTGATAATAATTTTTAAGTTCATAGGCGAAGTCACACCACGTAATTTCGGGTTTCTTGTAGTGTTTCGTAAACAATTGGTGGAACCTTTCAGGAGTAAGTTTATATCTTTTTAGTAAGAGTTCTTTCACTTTTTCATAATCATCCGTCACTTCTTCGTTTTCTCTGGCAATTATTTGCGCAACGTCATAGGGTAGGAATCCTATTAGGTATGACACCCAATTTTCTTTCTTGATTTCCGTTCGTTTCACTTGACGCTCGAAGAGAACTAAGTAGAGGCTTATATCGTTAGTTTTGGGATCAAACTTCTGTAAAATACTTTGCAAGTCAAACCTCGGCTTCATGTTTACATCAGTTTGTTGAATTTCAGACCCATTCTTCAATCTTTCGTTTTCTAGACGCATCTTCTGCAACTCGAATTCCATTTCTTCTTTCCTTCGTCTTTCTTCAACTTCTTCTTTCCTTCGTCTTTCTTCAACTTCTAATTCTTCTTTCCTTCGTCTTTCTTCAACTTCTAATTCTTCTTTCCTTCGTCTTTCTTCAACTTCTAATTCTTCTTTCCTTCGTCTTTCTTCAACTTCTAATTTTTCTTTTCTCCTTCTTTCTTCTATAATAGTATTTAAGAGTTCCTTCACGAACGGTTCATCATAGTTTTTATTTTCGGTTATAACTTTCTTTAGCTCAATTACAACCATGTTTTCGGTATTCAATATCCCCATTTCGGTAGCAACAGTCTTTAGAACTTCCTTTCTTGCTTTCGCCAAGAACGCCATAATGGGATCACGAAACAAAACTGTTCGATTTAAAACGAAAGTTCCACAATAAAGTTCCGAAAATCAAATTCAAAATTCACTTTGAAGCATTTCAACAAAAATCTTTACACCATTCTTCAATGTTCTTCAAAAGTAGTATTTAGCAGGAAACAAATATAAAAGTTCACAACAAGGAGCAGGACTCACCATGAAACCGAAAGCATATTTCCTCATTAAAATCCTGTCGACTGCGCCAATATCGTATCTGGTTCTATTTAATGGGTTATCAGCGAATCTCAGGCAATGCAGACAGCACAAACATTTATTATATAACAAAATATTTACAATTTACCAAGGAGCGTCCTACACGACCACTCCATGACCATATCATCCGAATATCTGCTTGTTCGATGGTAACACACTCTGACGGTGCTTTTAGCGCCATCTGTAGGGTGATTGAATCCCTAATACGACACACATGTCATCAGTGTAGACAAAGCAGACTCAATCGGTTACACTTTTTATAAAGTCGCTGCTTTCAATGAATGTTTCACAGGTAGTACCTAAGTTGTATACGAACAGTTTCAAATTCAAGTAAGCAACCTCGACCATCTGCCACTTAAGACAAAAAAATTCTATTTTTCAACAGTCCTAGTTTACATACTTCCTTACTATATTATTCCAAGATCAGCAAAGTCGTATTTGAAATTCGCTTTCCTCCAACAGGAAAATGTAGTTTTAAATCGAATCCTTAAGGGTACTTTTTTCAATTGATAGACTGTTTTTATATGGAAATCACATGTGTGTGTGTTTGTTCCAGCATAACTCTGGAACGCCTATTTTCTATCAATACTGGTAAAGCAAACTGGGCTGCGTACAGCAATCGTTTTATACTTAATGTTATTCCTATGGCAATTTGGAATTGTTTTACACCCTTCTGCATACCTAGGACAAATAGAACGGTGGTTAATATGTAGCCTAGGTTGCGCAGGGTTCTAAAGTGTAAGTGTACCAAATTTGATGTGGATTGGTCAAATGGCGTAGATTTGTATGGAGAACATACACACCCACATCTATTTTTATGTAGAGAGATTAATCCTTGATATTGTTTTATATGGAAACTTCTGTACATTTGTCATAAAAACTACTTCCTTTACTGCTAAGAAAATTGTTTAATATCCAGGATATGAATTCAGGCCAAAGTCAGCATATCTCCAAGATGTTGAATCATTCCATCTCTAAAGATCACTGTCAAGAAAACAAAAACCGTGCTTGCGCAAATCTTAACGTCCCACTGTTTCGTTCCCAGGCGCATGACAGTTTTAATTCTTGCCCAGTCCAAGTATTGAATTCTAAGGATGAAAAGAAGGGCTGTTAAAGGCATTCTCACGGCTATCGGAGAGGATTCGTAAAGGGACTTATCTGATGTATTGAATGTCTGGTTAAAATTTAGGAACGGTTCAAACGGTTTTTCAAATATTGTCCCCCACGTTGAAAATTGTGATATTAGTTAGAAGAGGTTGGAGCGCGTAAAATCAGTTGCCCCATTGAAACAAAAGGAATTTGACTCGATTTGTCGCTTTTCATTTTTTGCAACACGAGAGCTAATTAGACCCGGACCTACAGCTAAAAATGGATTCCGAACCCCTACGAACGGGATTCGAACCCAGAGCCTGTTGAACCATGGGCCACTGGCACAATAGCGAAATCATTAAAATTATTATGATATTCTTGGATTAGGATCTCTACGGCATGCATAAAAATAGACGCTACACATCGCGAAGTTTACCATTTCTTCCCCTCCTATGGAAAGAAGCAGAAACTCCACGCCCAATTAAATTGTATTTTAATCTATTTAAAATAGTTTTACTCATTAAATAAGTGAATTTCAGGGCAATAGTTAATTATTCTAAGAGTCAGACAAGCAGTTCCATCGATATCGTCAGAAACGGAAGGTAACAAATCCTCTTTTGTTACAGATCTTATAAGAAAAGCTATGAAAGAGTTTTCTACCTTAAAAATAAATAAAAAAAAAACCAATATATTAGCTTTAAAAAAACTGACATTCCAGAAGTTTATATAAACGCTCATTACAAGTGCGTACCTCGTTTTCGCAAAATTTATCAATATTTGTTACTGCTTCACCTCTCTGCGAAATTTTAAAAACAAAATTTAACAATTAAATTATCAGTCCAAAGTTTTTTTTTTCATTTCCAATGGCTAGGGTAATCATAATACATGTTATGTGATTGATGGGTGGTTTTGGGTTTTTATGGCACAAGGGCCGTATTTGGCCATGCTCAAGACGCAATCAAGTAATAAACACACACACAATAAAAGCTTTTACTGACACAGAAGAGAGAAATACACCCAGGGAGGAATGCATGCTTCGCCCTGCTGAATATACCAGGAATTGAACCTGCGCCGCCTACAACTCGAAGAGAGCTAGCGCAGTGGGCATACCCACAACTACGACGATCCCAACTTTAAACGAATGCGAGTTTATATGACTCAGTGGAGTCAAGGGGTGAATCTTATTACTTTCTTATCTCAGAGGAACATTAAGATCTTTGTGCACTACATACGGAAATAGAAAATTGTTCATTAAAGCTGTTAAATGAAGTTATATGATCGTTCTTCGGGTTTGATCCTTTACCGTCGCTAATAGCCGTTGTGTTGCTCCAGTGCAACGTTAATTAAATACCTATCCACTGAAAATGAAGTGTTTCGCAACCGCCGGGTCGCAGCCAATTACCTTGCCCTAGCATTAGTTATATCGGGTCGTGAGAGGTTATCCTGGGATTTGTCATTTTTGATATCTAAGGATTTTTTATGATGAAATATTTTATTGTGGTAATATTCTGAGAATAATATTCATGAATGTGCCAAAATGTTCAGACTCAGAAAGCCTTAATAACATCTGTATAGCAATCACTGACCAAGGAACTGTAAAGAAAATTTTTCCACTGAAAATGAAGATCAAAGGAGTCTATCGGGTCTCAAATCTGATAATACTAAATACTGTTTCTTCGCAAGTTCTTGCAGTGTAAGTTCTCGTTTAGAAAATCGAGTGACGTGATTTTTTTAAAGTAATAAGCCCTAAAGATTAAAATTTTAATATGAATAAGAGACAAGGGATTTCGTTTAACTTTGGTGTACAGAAGTCTCGTTTGGAAGGTGTTTATAGCCCATGAGATATGAAAATCAGTGCAAATTATTTTAATTTTGGCCTGAAAAAATTACAACTCGCTACAAGATTTCATTAGTCCAGTGATTGATAGCTAATTTCCTCCTCCATTTCCTTATAACCATAACATAATTAATAACTGTTTTTTTAATGCATACACTTTAAAAGAATTTTAAAGGTATTTACGAGTAAATTTGTTGAAACCGGGCCCTCTTATAAAACACCATCTGAATTACCCGGCGTTGATCCAATTGTTTGTAACTCATCGTAATACTCAATAGTAGTCCTATGGGGAGTTCGAATTGTTTTGAGATCTCTCTATAAACCCAGGACAAATCAAATAGAGTTAATATCTAGACTATGTTTCTCGCAGGGTTTTAAAGAATGAGTGTAGCAAATTCGATATGAGTTGATCAAACTGTGATAGTAAAGATAATCAATGTCATTTCTATGGGGATTTCGAGGGCAGCGGTAGCCTAGTTCGAAGAGCAACGGATTAGAAAACAGAGGATTGCGAGTTCGAAACTCGGTCCAGCCAAAGACCGTCGGATACACGGAGGCTGGTGCACGTTAAATCTGTCGTTGCCTCAAGTGTCCTCACGTTGGCGAAGTGTGGAAGTTTGGATTGGGGTGCTGGTTCAGGTGTTGTTCTTGACCGTGGTTCGAAATTATGAGGCGTTGTCCTGGGATAGATATGTTCTAGGCATATTAAGACTATATTCTCTCATTCGATAGGGTGATATCTAGGAGGTGTTCTAGAAGTGACATACAAGAGCGCACCACACCTTAAAAAATTAAATTTTGTTTTGTGCAAATTACATTCATACGAGGCGAAAGGTCTTTACCCATAGTTTCTTTTTTTTGCAAAACATATTTTATTTAGCATGATTTTCAAAGGGTTAATTATCCATTGTTAATTAATGTTTGTGAGAAAGAACCAAACTAGAGGTTTTGGAATTTTTAAATTCTTTATCGCATCGATGGCCAGAAGGTAGCCGGCTTCACCAAACCTATTAGAACTCCGTCAATTATCGCACTTCATCAAGTTTCCAATACGTAGAGAAATATCATGAAATAACTGATTAAAATATTATTTGAAGTAGAAAGAGACTACCATTTGAACCACGAATACAAAAAATAACGCAATTTCCTACTAAATCTAATTTTGCTTCAACTGTTAAGTCTAGGTATGATAGGGCAAAAAAAATATCTGATGCTGATGTTGTTGTTTTAAATTGTAAATCTTGGTCTGTTCGTTCACAGACTGTAAAAAATAGATTGTATACAGTGAAGCGAGTAGAAGAACAGTGTAATATGTCCGACTTCTGTTATTTTAAATGCCCAGAATTGAGTTGCATGTCACTATGCACTCATTTATACCACTGCAATTGCCCAGATAATCATTATTTATGTAAGCACATTCATAAAATACATTCTACTGTAGCAAGTAATGATTTTTATGTTGATGGGACTCAAACAATAGGTGGGACGCAAACAATAGAAAATCGCGATCTACAGTCTAGAAGAGAAATTGGGAATTTTTCGAATCCTCGTTCAGCCAATGACAAAATTGCAGCTTGCGAAGAATTATGTTCAAAATTAATCCAAAAAATTAGAAATAAATCAGTTCAAGAGATAATGTTAAGTAATGTTTTTTCAACCTTAAACACGTTAGTTGCTGCATGTGATGGTATTTCAAGTTCTAATGAAAAATCTTTATCAGTTATGCCCACGTGTTCAGTATTGCCAAATCAAAAGCTCACTAAGAAAATTCAATTTCATAGAACGAGTAAGAAGCGTAACAATACGAAAAAACATTTAGATAAGTCAAAAAGCGTAGAAGAGTATTTTAGTATTGAGGATGCTGACGATATCTCGTATTTGCATGAATCTCCTCCTAAAAAATTTAAAGTGATAAATCTTTCACTTCAAATTTAAGTAATACAACAGGAAATCCATCACTGTATAATTTAGGTCCATATCTCTTAAATGATTATATCTTGAAATCTCTAGATCCTTACATTGATAAAGAAGAACATTTTCTCAGGTCCAATTTTCCCGATTTTGTCAAAAGCTGGGTGTATGACGTAATTATAGATGCGTATATCTTTTCATTGTGTGAACAAAATGCTTATTTTTCTTTTCTTGAATCATCTGTTGCACAATTTATTTTTTCTGAAATAGATTTTGAACCGATTTTGGCTCGTAATATATATACACTGTCGAAGTTCGTATTTATTCCGATCTGCATTAACAATAGTCATTGGGTCCTAATCTTGATCAGTAAAAGACAAAAAGTAATTTATTTTTTTGACTCACAGGGTAGCTATGATAAAACTACTCTGATTTGTCCAGAAACGTGCAGGACAATTTTAAATAAGTTGGATAACGCCACCAATCCATGGAGTATTGTTCATCCAGTACATATTTTACAAAAAGATAATGTCAATTGTGGTGTATTCTTATGCTACTATGTGCATCAATTAGTTAGTGATTCAAATGTCAATAAGCCGTTTGACACATATGAATTTAGACAGCATATTTATAACATTTTAACGGGGAGAAAATCGCATCAAAAACTCAACAAAATGAAATATGATGAATTCTCAGAATCAGATGTATGTAACTTTTTAAAATTCAATTACGTGAATAGAAGTAATGTGTCAGATAATGTAGTTAAAGTAAATAGTATCGATATTTCAAATTTTATGCTAAAATCATTAGACGTCAATATAACTCCTGATGAAGAAAACGTTTTATTGGAAACATCAGAGTGGTTCCGGAAAGGGTGGTTATATGACACAATTGTAGATTCCTTCTTCTATAAACTAACACAAAACTCCAAAAACTTCATGTTTATTGAGTCACTCTCATCAACATCACTTTCACAAAACAACAACAAGGAATTTAAATTCTTCAAAAGTGGTGACTCACTCAAATCAAATATTTTTTTCCCTATTAACATAGATAGTCATTGGTTGCTACTGATTGTTAATATAGAAAAATATTGTTTTGAATTTTATGATCCTCTGAATGAAGTTCCAAGTAAAAAATGTTCGGATTTGATAAAAAAGTGGAGGGAAATGTTTGATTCACTTTTTAAATCTCCGAAACATTGGTCATTTTCTCTCCCTTCTCATATAAATCAAAAAGACGATATTAACTGTGGGGTTTTTATTTGTTACTTCGCATATCAAAAATTAAACGATGCATCTTTGATAAATGATTTTGACACTATAACTTTCAGAAAGTTTATATACAATTGCATAATGGGATAATACAAAAATATCTTATTGTTAAAAATTGTAAGATTTTATTGTTAATTCCTCAGATGTCCAACAGTAAGTACATTTTTGTAATTAGGATAGAAATTTCTCAGAGCGGCCGGACAATCAACAGGTAAGAAGGTAAGTTTTTTTATATCAGAGGACAGGGCTCTTGGCGATACCTCTTAAAAAAAGACGCATCTGGATTCTTACCCCATTGGGTGATGTGGAAAAAGAATCGCCTAATTTCCTTTATTTGCTCGTCATCTGACCGTGGTTCAAAATTACGTGGTGTTGTCCTCGGAACTTTCATTTTGGGATTGATCCCGGACCGTCACCAATAGCCCGTTGTGTTGCTCCAGTGTGACGTTAATTGAAATACCCCCCCCCCTTTATTTGCAGCTATTAAAAACCATTCTTTGAAGTCACCATCACCACGAACCATTCTTTGAAGTCAGAAGAGAAGATAAGTAAAACATTTTTAGTAGATATATTTTTCCAAAAAAAATACGACTAATAAACACAGGGTGGTACATAAAGTGTTTTCCTGATTAAGAAAATTCATAACATATAAACGAAGCTTGTTAGAACCTAATTTTTTTACAAAGTTTAATTTAATTTTAAAAAATTTCCAAGACAATCTCCATACAGTTCGACTTGATCTCCTTTCGTTGCACAGAGAACAGCTAGTCGATACTCGACATCTCTCTATGTTTTGTCCAACATCTATTAAGTGACCGTAGCTAAACATGAGTAATTTTTTCCTGTGTCGTTCTTCTCAAACCTCTCGGCCCAATACGTCACACAGCCCTTCTGAAACACTTAAAAGCTTCTTATTTTCTGACTTATATGTTTGATTCTAATTCTATGTCACAGAGTTTAGTGTGATTATATTTGAAGCTGAAAATTAATGTGTGCTGAGTCCTGTGACAGATTTAAATGTAAATTTGACATGCTCTCTTAGTTTTTGTAGTATGTTATTCCTTTTACTTTTCAGGATTTTTCCATTCTTTAGCATTGATCGAGATTGTACCTATTTTCATAAAGCTATCAAATCAGTTAGAAATTCACATAATTTCAGGTGTTATTCTTAATCGATACTAAAAGCAATGTCATAAATTGAGCGAACGAAACCTAAATGATTGTAAATTGTAGCTTGGGTATAGAATATAGAATCCAAACGTCTTTCTTGAATAAATTATTTTCTTGGTACTAACCACAATTACTGCAGTAGTAAATATACATATAATATAATGCGATTGTATATCACAATGTAGGAGAAACAAAGTAAGGAAGCCAGTCAATTTTTTTTTAGTTTAAGAAAGTTTTATTCTTAGCCTGTTACTAAGAAGCAACAAAACTGCACAATTCAAACGATCGCTAGATCACCGTGATACTACAGACTGATGTTTACAGAGAAACTAAATTGAATACAATCCAAAAAAACCCATTCTCTATCTTTCTAAAAAATTCTATAACAATCTAGTCAATATTAATAATCACACCATCCATGACATCGAAATGTTGCGGTCATATTTGAGCATTTCTAAGTTTGATAAATTGGTGTTTTACTTTTAATTAAATAAATCATTTTTAAATCAAAATTTAATTTTTATGCATTTTGAGGGTACAATTTTATTTTTACCTCGCAAACATTAGTTCCATTTCTGAAAATAAAGAAGGAACAAACCAATTTGCAGCATCCATTATTTTGAATTTGAACCTTTAGTTCAGAAATCTATAAAAACTTGTGAACGTTTCTTGTGATTTCTAAAAACATTTAGGAAACCGTCTCGATGAAACAGTTATCCCCTCATACAGACTTCTTCCACATTTAATTGTGCTATTTTTCACGCATTTGAAATCTACACGCGAATGTCATTTAGATGCATAAAAATAGTGAAAGCATCTCGTCTAAAAACCCATTCAGGTTTTTGAATCATGTATCGCCTTTGGTGAACCAAACGCGCCAAGTCGTTCCTCGCCAGATTCTCCAGAGGAGGCTGAGGGAAGGGGAACTCCCATTAAAAATACATGGTTAGGAAATCGAGACATCGTTGCCACCACACGATGTACCTTCTGGATGGGCGCCTTGGCGATTAAAAGCACTCTCCTCGTGGCTACTTTTCTATCATCTTATACGTTGGCAACCATTAGCGTTTGTTCGGGGATTGAATGGGAAGGTGTATGGTGACAAGAAAGAAATATCTTCTCGCCGAAGACCTCATCAGATAAGATGTAATTTGATTTGGTAAATGAAGGTGAGATTTGAAAGATGATTTAGAGCGTCTCGGATGTTCTGATATCAAATTTAAACGTGCTGGAAAATGGTTAAAGAAAAGAAAGAGAGAGAGCAATGAAGGAGGAGAATATTAGGCCCAGAAAGCTCAAATAAATATTTCAAATTATTTAAAAAATAAAATTATTCCATGAAAATTTTAGGACCCTATTGTGGCAGAAATTAACAAATTTTAAGCTGCTTTTTCTACTTCATTCCCCAGTGTTCACAAAATTCAAACTTGAAAAGCATTTTAAATATGAAATCACATACAATTTTTGTTGCCTCACTTTTTTGTTAAACATCGTTACCATCGTTTTTGATAAAGTAGAAAGAAAATATTAAAAATAAAAATGTGGGCACATACCCATTTTATACAACTTTAGGTAATGTATGTACATTTAATTTCTTAATTTAAACAATAGATATCCCATACTTAGTAGAGACAGTGGTAGCCCGGTTGGGAGAGTAGCAACCGGAGGTTTGCGAGTTCGAAACTCGATCCAATCAAAAACCATCGTGTACATGGGGCTGGTATACGTTAAATCTGTCGTGGTCTCAAATATTCCGACGTTGGTGTGGAAGTTTGGAGACTGGGGTGCCACAACTCAGTTTTTGACATCATCATCTGATCGTGGTTCAAAATTACGTGTTGTCCTCGTATCTTTCCCTTCGGGATTGATCCCGGACCGTCGCCAATAGTCCGTTGTGTTGCTCCAGTACTATGCTAATTCAATTACCTATTAGAGGGGCCGGACAATCAACGGGTAAGAAGGTAAGTTTTTTATATCAGAGGATAGGGCTCTTGGCGATACCTCTTAAAAAAAGACGCATCTGGATTCTTACCCCATTGGGTGATGTGGAAAAAGAATCGCATAATTTCCTTTATTTGCAGCTATTAAAAACCATTCTTTGAAGTCACCATCACCACGAACCATTCTTTGAAATCAGAAGAGAAGATAAATAAAACATTTTTAGTAGATATATTTTTCCAAAAAAAATACGACTAATAAACACAGAGTGGTACATAAAGTGTTTTCCTGATTAAGAAAATTCATAACATATAAACGAAGCTTGTTAGAACCTAATTTTTTTCAAAAGTTTAATTTAATTTAAAAAAATTTTTCAAGACAATCTCCATACAGTTTTCGACTTGATCTCCTTTCGTTGCACAGAGAACAGCTAGTCGATACTCGACATCTCTCTATGTTTTGTCCAAGTTTTAGTTTAAGAAAGGTTTATTCTTAGCCTGTTACTAAGAAGCAACAAAACTGCACAATTCAAACGATCGCTAGATTACGGTGATACTACAGACTGATGTTTACAGAGAAACTAAATTGAATACAATTCAAAAACCCATTCTCTATCTTTCTAAAAGGTTCTATAACAACCTAGTCAATATTAATAATCACACCATCCATGATATTGGACATCGAAATGCTGCAGTCATATTTGAGCATTTCGAAGTTTGATAAATTGGTGTTTTACTTTTAATTAAATAAATCATTTTTAAATCAAAATTTAGTTTTTATGCATTTTGAGGGTGCAATTTTATTTTTACCTCGCAAACATTAGTTCTATTTCTGAAAATAAAGAAGGAACAAACCAATTTGCAGCGTCCATTATTTTGAATTTGAACCTTTAGTTCAGAAATCTATAAAAACTTGTGAACGTTTCTTGTGATTTCTAAAAACATTTAGGAAACCGTCTCGATGAAACAGTTATCCCCTCATACAGACTTCTTCCACATTTAATTGTGCTATTTTTCACGCATTTGAAATCTACACGCGAATGCCATTTAGATGCATAAAAATAGTGAAAGCATCTCGTCTAAAAACCCATTCAGGTTTTTGAATCATGTATCGCCTTTGGTGAACCAAACGCGCCAAGTCGTTCCTCGCCAGATTCTCCAGAAGAGGCTGAGGGAAGGGGAACTCCCATTGAAAATACATGGTTAGGAAATCGAGACATTGTTGCCACCACACGATGTACCTTCTGGATGGGCGCCTTGGCGATTAAAAGCACTCTCCTCGTGGCTACTTTTCTGTCATCTTATATGTTGGCAACCATTAGCGGTTGTTCGGGGATTGAATGGGAAGGTGTATGGGGAGACAAGAAAGAAATATCTTCTCGCCGAAGACCTCGTCAGATAAGATGTTACTTGATTTGGTAAAATGAAGGTGAGATTTGAAAGATGATTTAGAGCGTCTCGGATGTTCTGATATCAAATTTAAACGTGCTGGAAAATGGCTAAAGAAAAGAAAGAGGGAGCAATGAAGGAGGAGAATATTAAGCCCAGAAAGCTCAAATAAATATTTCAAATTATTTAAAAGATAAAATTATTCCATGAAAATTTTAGGACCCTATTGTGGCAGAAATGAACAAATTTTAAGCTGCTTTTTCTACTTCATTCCCCAGTGTTCACAAAATTCAAACTTGAAAAGCATTTTAAATATGAAATCACATACAATTTTTGTTGCCTTTCACTTTTTTGTTAAACATCGTTACTATCGTTTTTGATAAAGTAGAAAGAAAATGTTAAAAATAAAAATGTGGGCACATACCCATTTTATTTAACTTTAGGTAATGTATGTACGTTTAATTTCTTAATTTAAACAATAGATATCCCATACTTAAAAATGGCAGCGGTAGCCCGGTTGGGAGAGTAGCAGTGTAGCAACCTGAGGTTTGCGAGTTCGAAACTCGATTCAATCAAAAACCATCGTGTACATGGGGCTGGTATACGTTAAATCTGTTGTGGTCTCAAATGTTCCGACGTTGATGTGGAAGTTTGGAGACTGGGATGCCACAACTCAGTTTTTGACATCATCATCTGATCGTGGTTCAAAATTACGTGTTGTCCTCGTATCTTTCCCTTCGGGATTGATCCCGGACCGTCGCCAATAGTCCGTTGTGTTGCTCCAGTACTATGCTAATTAAATTACCTAACCATACTTAGCATTTCAGGCAGATATTAACTATCTAAAAAAGTGCGCGCCGCTCTTTTGTCTTTAAAACAAAATTTGTTTTTCTCTTTCAAATACTTATTTGGTTTAAGAGAGATATTCAAATAACCTATTAATGTCAAATATTTTAGCAAAATGAAAAAATTAAATGAAATATGGACCACCTATGAAACTTTTTCTCAACACCTGCCTGAGTGTCAATTATTTTAAATTATTTTAATATTAATGCATTACATTTATAAAAAATTATTCAATGTTAATCAAGTTATTAAATCTAATTTATTAGGAATAAATATTTTTTTTGTAGATATTTCAACTTTTGCATTTCAGTTGGGTAACAGCAAAAAAAATCTTTCAAATTGTTTTAATATGCTAAGTGAGAACACAAATTTAGTGTTGGAGGATGTATTCTATGGGGGTAGCACTTGTTTTCCCGACTAGAAGAGTACACATATGATATTTTGTCATACACCAAAAAGTATTAATGAAATAATACTTGCAATTTAATTTTTATGCATTTTGAGGGCGCACTTCTATTTTTACCGCGCAAACAGTAGTTTCATTTCAGAAAATAAAGAAACAAACCAGTTTTCAGCATCCATTTCGCTGGATATCGGGTCTTAGCATAGCCAAAATACTAATTTTAACAAATATTAAAGAAACTTTTCAAAGATGAGAAACATTTGTGTCAGAAATTTCAAGACTTGCAAAAGTTTTTCTTTTCGGAAAACATTTTTGAGTGTCCCACATGAAAGCTTATGCCGGAAAGAATAGCCCTTACATCGCTTTGAAATATGCCAGGACGCGTCCATCGTGCAGCTGAGGCAACGGATGATATAACAGAATCGAGTCTTTCAGAAATCGATTCAGACGCTCATTTTAACAGTGTTCAAGAATTATTCCAGCGTAGGGTAACCGTTGTTGAATCATCTATCGCCTTTTTTATAAGAAACCGCGCCGAGGTATTCCTCGCCAGTAGGGACATCAAAAATTCGGTAGCAACGACACCGCGGCACCTGTTCCTGAAATGCCATTCGTCCCTCACGCTGCTGTGCCGTCTCTGTTGCTCTAGATGTAGTAGCTCTCTCTCTCTCTCGCAATCGCAAGTCTTCTATTCCTCTCCTCGGATGTTTCTTGACTACGCTCATCTTTCATCATCATAGCCGTTGACTGCACTTGACCGATCACCTTCCGCTTCCTTGGAGGTATTGCTACACTAAAGAAATCTGTAAAAGAATACAAAGAAAAGCTATTTCATAAAATAAGCAAAAGGCACACTCTCACTGAGCAATGAAATCTATTATAGAATACAATTAAAAAAACTAAAATTAACGAAAAAACAAATTTAAAATTATGAAGTACTTACATCCGTTTAGATATATGTATAAATCCAAAATATACACAATCGCTGTCAAATAAAGTAGGAAACACTTATACAATCAACAAAAAGAGCCAAATAAAACTGTCATATTTAGTGAAAGATGATGAACTGGAAGACTTACCGAGTTAGCTTCCTTTAAATACGACCAGCTAAGAATCGAGTGGGTGCTGGAATGTTCTCCATCATGAGTCCAAGGAAGTTTCCATTTCCCAACTTTCTAGAAAGTTCTACAAAGTTTTATAAAAAAAGTAAACATTAATTCTGGTGCTGCCAGATACAGAGTAGCAAAACTACGCTTTTATGATCAATGAGTTTTTCGTCTGTGCTTTTCGGAATAACGGTGCTTGGGTTAGAAATAAATGCAATCGGTGTAGACAAATTAAACTGAATAGATAAAAAAATTTCAAAAAGCAGAATGTCGATTTTACAGAATTTTTAAGAAAGAAAATCACTGCTTTCAACGGAGGATTCGCATGTATCTATTACGGACATTTTAAAATAAGTTACACGCCTTACCTAAAAAGCTTATGAAACAAAATTCTACAAATCATTACGTGTTCAATGAATTATTTAAGGAAAGTTGGTCGAAATATACACCAACTTTCTTTGAAAATAATCCTTGAACTCCTGAAAACCTTTCCTTGAATTTCCTTGCAAAAATAAATATTTTAAAATATTCTTCCTTCATCAATAAAATATCTATAATTTATTTACATCATGGGAAGAACTAAAAAGTCAGTTCAAACATAAATATTGTAATTTAATTTGTTTCGGAAAAATTGTTTTTCGATCAACACTGGTTAAGCAACCATAGCTGCCTGAGGCAATCAATCCATGCTCAATGTTATTTCAATGGCGATTTCGAATAGTTTTTAGCCCCCTAGGGCCAATAGAACGTGGGTTAAGAGTTAGCCTATGCTGACCGGAGTGTTCTAAAGTATAAATGTACCAAATTTGGTGTGGATTGGTCAAACGGTGTAGATTTGTATAGAAAATATACATATATACACACACACTTCCTATTTTATATATATACTAGCTGAATTACCCGGCGTTGCTCGGGTTGAAATGGTTAAATGTTGCTTGAAAATTGAATTAGAATAAGCACTTTTCTTTCACAGAAAAATGCTATCATTGATGTTGTACGGAAAATACGTTTTAACTTTTTAATTGCTTCTACAATATACTTCGGACACAAATACATACATTTAATTCCTGCATATAATAATATTGCATAATATTGCAATATGTAAAAGATTAAGACATAAAGACAAACAGAAACGAAATTCCGACGAAAAAATGCAAAATTCTAAAAAACGAAAGATGCGCAAAGTGCAGTTTCAACTACTGTTTAAATACTCTCGCAATCAAGTCGTGGCGCTCACTGGGTAAATGATTGGTAAGTACCTCCTTGATCTCCGTCCAAATCGGATTGCAGGTGAAGGTGATAAATAAGACTGGTCTTCCGTACGTCCTCACGTACGTCATAGCATCTTGCGTGTATTCGTGCATGTGTCTGGGACTGCCTGTAAATGTAGCTGGTAGTACGACTAAGGCACCGAGGTTTTCAACGTTCCGTCATTTGCCACAGCATCTCTCAGGTGAATATATCAACTTTCAGTTTACGTTGATTTAGACGAATGTAAAGGAGACGCTCACTCTCGACTTTAGCGTACATATCGACGATGAACTGATGAAACAATTGCCTGCAGTTCAATACGTGGTTCTGCTCAGTATCTCGAACCATTAATCTGTACGCATTGAAATCCTTCGCTGAAACTTTCTTGCTGGTTGTTTCACCTGTTCTTAGGTTGATCTGCCTCAGATTAAAATGATATCCATCTTCACCATGGGGGAATATCACTGGGTACTGCAGAGCATCATAAGATCGATGTGTTTCCGAAACACGCTGCAATGATTCACCTCGTCGTTGAATAACGATATCCCGTTGATGAAACTCATCTCCTGATATAACCACCGCGACTTCATCTGCTTGAGGAGAGTTGAAAGCGCCGCTCGTGTTCGCCTGCTGGTCTTCGGTCTGCTCTTATGACTACTTTATATTCATCTGTTGGCATACGTTCCAATGCTGTTTCAAAGGTTTTAATAAGATTATTGTGCTCATGAAACATCCTCTGTAAGTTTAACACAATCTGACGTCTTGTTCCCGAGATGTTGGCGCACTTCTGATCAGTTTCCATTTGTTCGTTTTGAATAAAATATAGTTATAGAAATTTTGGTGGTTGATCTGGCAGCGGAAGCAATGATCCCGCTCTATGGTAAATATGCCCTTGCACCTAGAATGTCGACGGAAATACGGGCTGTCCAACAACTCATGAGGCGCCGAATGATGTCATTTGGAAACATGAGTTGTATTTTCTGATGTTACTAAGAAAATGCTTCGACTCTGACGTATCTCCTGATGTGTAAGTCAAAAGTTCTTGTGGTGGTGGTTCCATTTGGCAGAGTTTAACTTTTCCATTTTTACAGCAAATACCAGTAGACTCTGATTTAAACTTTTTGGCTTGACAGTAACTACAAACCATTTCCATTTTCCCGATGGTAACACTTGCATGCAGCGAGTAGTCTTTATGTGAATTGTAGTGGAATTCTTCCAATGCTAAGCTAAAATGGTGCGCAGTCCGTGATCGTTTGGCTCTATCTCTCTTATCCTGTAGTCGGGCCTCACGTTGCTTTGCCGTCTCTGTTGCTCTAGATGTAGTAGCACTATCCCTCTTATCCTGAAGTCGGGACTCACGCTGCTGTGCCTTCTCTGTTGCTCTTGATGTAGTAGCTCTCTTTCATATCCTGTAGTCGGGCCTCACGCTGCTGTGCCGTCTCTGTTGCTCTAGATGTTGTAGCTCTCTCGCAATCGCAAGTCTTCTATTCCTCTCCTCGGAAGTTTCTTGTCTACGCTCATCTTTCATCATCTTAGCCGTTAACTGCACTTGGCCGATCGCCTTCCCCTTCCTTGGAGGCATTGCTACAGCAAAGAAATCCGTCAATGAATACAAAGAAATGCTATTTCATAAAATAAGCAAAAGGCACACTCTCACTGAGCAATGAAATCGATTACAGAATACAATAAAAATAAAAACGTAATATAAACTGAATGGTAAGACAAATTTAAAATTGCGAAGTACTTACATCAGTTTAGGAATATCAAATTTTTAACACAAATAAAAAATATTAATGCCTTACTTAAAAGCTGTCAATCAAAATACTCAAACACAGAATTCTAAATCATACTAAAAAATAAACTTTTATTCTGGTTTAAAAAAAAGCATTAATTCTGATCCCCCATTAAACTTATTTAAAAAATTAAGCAAAAGGCATACTCTCAATGAGCAATGAAATCTATTGTAGAATATAATACAAAGCTAAAATTAACGAAAAAACGAATTTAAAATTATGTAGTACTTACATCAGTTTAGAAATATAAATCCAAAATGTACACTATCACTGTCGAATAAAGTAGGAAACACTTATACAATCAACTAAAAGCGAAATAAAACTGCCAGATTCACTGAAAGATGATAAACTGGAAGACTTACCGAGCTAGCTTCCTCTAAATACGACCAGCTAAGAATCGAGTGAGTACTGGAATGTTCTCCACCATGAGTCCAAGGAAGTTTCCGTTTCCCCAACTTTCTAGACAAAGTTTACATACAAACAAAGTTTTATAAAAAAAGTAAACATTAATTCTGGTGCTGCCAGATACCGAGTAGTAAAATTACGCTTTTATGATCAATGAGTTTTTCGTTTGTGCTTTTCGGAATAACGGTGCTTGGGTTAGAAATAAATGTAACCGGTGTAGACAAATTAAACTGAATAGATAAAATTTTTTCAAAAAGCAGAAGGTCGATTTTACAGAATTTTTCAGAAAGAAAATCACTGCTTTCAACGGAGGATTCACATCTATTCCGGACATTTTAAAATAAGTTACACGCCTTACCTAAAAAGCCTCGTGAAACAGAATTCTACAAATCATTAAGTATTCAATAAATTATTTAAGGAAAGTTGGTCGAAATATACACCAACTTTCCTTGAAAATAATACTTGAACTCCTGAAAACCTTTCCTTGAATTTCCTTGCAAACATAAATATTTTAAAATATTCTTTCCTCCTTCATCAATAAAATATCTATAATTTATTTACATCATGGGAAGAACTAAAAAGTCAGTTCAAACATAAATACTGTAATTTAATTTGTTTCGGAAAAAATTGTTTTTCGATCAACAGTGGTAAAGCAACCATCGCTGCCTAAAGCAATTAATCTATGCTCAATGTTATTTCTATGGCGATTTCGAATAGTTTTTAGCCCCCCAGGGCCAATAGAACGGGGGTTAAGAGTTAGCCTATGCTGACCGCAGTGTTCTAAATTATAAGTGTACCAAATTTGGTGTGGATTGGTCAAACGGTGTAGATTTGTATAGAAAATATACCCACATACACACACACACACATCCTATTTTATATATATAGACTAGCTGAATTACCCGGCGTTGCTCGGGTTGAAATGGTTAAATGTTGCTTGAAAAGTGAATTAGAATAAGCACTTTTTTTTCACAGAAAAATGCAATCATTTAAGTTGTACGGAAAATACATTTTAACTTTTTCATAGCTTCTACAATATACTTCGGACGCAAATATATGCATTTAATTCCTGAATATATTGCAATATGTAAAAGATTAAGACATAAATACGAACAGAAACGAAATTCCGACGAAAAAATGCAGAATTCTAAAAAACGAATGATGCGCAGTGTCGAATTTCGACTGCCTGAGTTTATTCTGAAATAGAGCGATTCGAAAAAGACATTTGAAAATATTGATAAAGACGATAATGATTTATGAAATTTAGTAATGCTCAAATATGACTGCAACATTTAGCTGTGCTAACTCAAACAGACAAACTCGGGATTCTAAATCAAATTTATAAAATAATAAAACATTAATTCTGGTTTGCCAAATCTAAAATAACAAAATTACGCTTTTATGATTAATGAGTTGAAGTTTTTCGTGTTCCATTACAAAATGTAAATTATGAATAATGAAATATTTTAACTATCCTTTTTTTATCAATCAAATATTCATAATATTCATGTAAAAATATAAAACTCATCATAGAAATAAAATAATAATTCAAACGTATACATCCAGCATCTCGGTACTCCAAATACATGGCTCTTTGTTATAACGTCAATCAGTTTCAACTGCTTCTGTTTAAATACTCTCGCAATCAAGTCGTGGCGCTCACTGGGTAATTGACCATTGGTAAGAACCTCCTTGATCTCCGTCCAAGTCGGATTGCAGGTGAAGGTGATAAATAAGTCTGGTCTCCCGTACGTCCTCGCGTACGTCATAGCATCTTGTGTGTATTCGTGCATGTGTCTGGGACTCCTGTAAATGTAGCTGGTAGTATGACCAAGGCACCGAGGTTTTCAACGTTCCCGTCATTTCCCACAGCATCTCTCAGGTGAATATATTCGTCAACTCTCAGTTTACGTTGATTTAGGCGAATGTAAAGGAGACGCTCACTCTCGACTTTTGTGTACATATCGACGATGAACTGATGAAACAATTGCCTGCAGTTCAATACGTGGTACTGCTCAGTATCTCGAACCATTAATCTGTACGCATATAAATCCATCACTGAAACTTTCTTGCTCGTTGTTTCACCTGTTCTTGGGTTGATCTGCCTCAGATTAAAATGATATCCATCTTCACCATGTGGGGGAATATCACTGGGTACTCCAGAGCATCATAAGATCGATGTGTTTCCGAAATGCGCTGCAAAGATTCACCTCGTCATTGAATAACGATATCCCGTTGATGGAATTCATCGCCTGATATAACCACCGCGACTTCATCTGCTTGAGGAGAGTTAAAGCGCCGCTCGTGTTCGCCTGCTGGTCTTCGGTCTGCTCTTATGACTACTTTATATTCATCTCTTGGCATACGTTCCAATGCTGTTTCAAACGTTTTAATAAGATTATTGTGCTCATGAAACATCCTCTGTAAGTTTAACACAATCTGACGTCTGGTTCCCGAGATGTAGGCGCACCTCTGATCAGTTTCCATTTGTTCGTTTTGAATAAAATATAGTTGTAGAAATTTTGGTGGTTGATCTGGCAGCGGAAGCAACGATCCCGCTCTATGGTAAATCTGCCCTTGCACCTTGAATGTCGACGGAAATCCGGGCTCTCCTACAACTGATGTGGCGCCGAATGATGTCATTTGGAAACATGAGTTGTATTTTCTGATGTTACTAAGAAAATGCTTCGACTCTGACGTATCTGCTGATGTGTAAGACAAAAGTTCTTGCGGTGGTGGTTCCAGTTGGCAGAGTTTAAGTTTTCCATTTTTACAGCAAATACCAGTAGACTCTGATTTAAACTTTTTGGCTTGACAGTAACTACAAACCATTTCCATTTTCCCGATGGTAACACTTGCATGCAGCGAGTAGTCTTTATGTGAATCGTAGTGGAATTCTTCCAATGCTAAGCTAAAATGGTGCGCAGTCCCTGATCGTTTGGCTCTATCTCTCTTATCCTGTAGTCGGGCCTCACGCTGCTGTGCCGTCTCTGTTGCTCTAGATGTAGTAGCTCTATCTCTCTTATCCTGTAGTCGGGCCTCACGCTGCTATGTCGTCTCTGTTGCTCTAAATGTAGTAGCACTATCCCTCTTATTCTGAAGTCGGGCCTCACGCTGCTGTGCTGTTCTCTGTTGCTCTAGATGTTGTAGCTCTCTCGCAATTGCAAGTCTTCTTCTCGGAAGTTTCTTGACTACGCTCATCTTTCATCATCTTAGCCGTTGACTGCACTTGGCCGATCGTCTTCCCCTTCCTTGGAGGCATTGCTACAGCAAAGAAATCTGTAAAAAAATACAAAAAATGCTATTTCATAAAATAAGCAAAAGGACACTCACTGAGCAATGAAATCTATTATAGAATACAATGCAAAGCTAAAATTAACGAAAAAACGAATTTAAAATTATGTAGTACTTACATCCGTTTAGAAATATAAATCAAAAATGTACACTAACACTGTCGAAAAAAGTAGGAAACACTTATACAATCAAAAGAGCGAAATAAAACTGCCAGATTCACTGAAACATGATAAACTGGAAGACTTACCGAGTTAGCTTCCTTTAAATACGACCAGCTAAGAATCGAGTGGGTGCTGGAATGTTCTCCACCATGAGTCCAATTAAGTTTCCGTTTCCCCAACTTTCTAGAAAGTTCTACAAAGTTTTATAAAAAAGAGTAAACATTAATTCTGGTGCTGCCAGATACCGAGTAGCAAAATTACGCTTTTATGATCAATGAGTTTTTCGTTTGTGCTTTTCGGAATAACGGTGCTTGGTTTAGAAATAAATATAATCGGTGTAGACAAATTAAACTGAATAGATAAAAATTTTTCAAAAAGCAGAAGGTCGATTTTACAGAATTTTTCAGAAAGAAAATCAATGCTTTCAACGGAGGATTCACATGTATCTATTCCGGACATTTTAAAATAAGTTACACGCCTTACCTAAAAAGCCTCGTGAAACAGAATTCTACAAATCATTACGTATTCAATAAATTATTTAAGGAAAGTTGGTCGAAATATACACCAACTTTCCTTGAAAATAATCCTTGAACTGAAAACCTTTCCTTGAATTTCCTTGCAAACATAAATATTTTAAAATATTCTTTCCTTCATCAATAAAATATCTATAATTTATTTACATCATGGGAAGAACTAAAAAGTCAGTTCAAACATTTATACTGTAATTTAATTTGTTTCGGAAAAAATTGTTTTTCGATCAACAATGGTAAAGCAACCATCGCTGCCTAAAGCAATCAATCTATGCTCAATGTTATTTCTATTGCGATTTCGAATAGTTTTTAGCCCCCCAGGGCCAATAGAACGGGGGTTAAGAGTTAGCCTATGCTGACCGCAGTGTTCTAAATTATAAGTGTACCAAATTTGGTGTGGATTGGTCAAACGGTGTAGATTTGTATAGAAAATATACCCACATACACACACACATCCTATTTTATATATATAGATAGATTTTATGAAACAGAAAATAACAAATTATGTAACATTGTGGATTCTGTTTTTCCTTAACAAGTTAATACTTTAATACGAAGCATATATCAATGTTGAGGTATGTTCGTCAGTTAATTCAGTCAAATATTTGTACAAATACATATACAAGGGTCATAACTGTGCATCTGTGCGTTTGTGAACCAATACAGAAGGTCAGCAGCAATAGACTTTAGACGAAGTTGACCTGTTCTTAAACTTTCGTTATGTTATCCCCAGAGGCGATGTGTGGCCGCTTCACGAGAACTTTTTCGATCGCTCCCATTCTGTCCAACGACTGCTTGTGCACTTACCTGACATCAAACCATTTATTTTCAACCAGGACAAGAACTACAAGCAAACTTTGAAAGAGAGACCAAGCTTACAGCTTTTTAAGATTGTGTCAACGCGATGAGGCTGCTTGGCAATATTTGTACGCGCAAATACCAGAGCACTACACTTGGGCCAACAGCATGTGGAATACGATGATTTTCAGACACCATTGTACGAATGTTCACTGTAAGTCCTACCGACCGTGAGAGATATTTTCTACTTTCTCCTGCTGCATTCCAAAAGACCGCAGAGTTAAGAAGATATCAGAACCGTTGATGGGACACTGTGCAAGAAGCTGCCGAGAAGTTACATTTATTAGAAAATGATTAGGAATGGGTTCAGTGCCTTCAAGAGGCAGTCAACTTCAAAATACCTATTTTTCTCACCAAGCAACATTGCTCAGCCGTGGGAAACCTTTCAACAACCTTTATCCGAAGATTTCTCAAGACAACATGATGCACAAACAAGTGCTAACCGAGCTTTGGGTCAACTAGAACCAATATTTCGGCAACATGGAAGAACATGCGAACAATTTGGATTACCAAAACCAACTCACTGCGATGAACAGGGAGAAAATACGTACCACGTCGACGAGCAAAAGGCAGAATGTCTGTTGGCTTACGAGAAGCTGGACAACAAACAACAGCAACTTTCAGACGAAATTTTGACGACTCTGAAATGCAGAAACAAACAATCTTACTTCATTGATGAGCCAGGAGGAACCGGAAAAACCTTTTTGTACCGCACATTGTGCTGCATCTTGCGTGGAGAAGGCAAGGTCGTTTTACCTGTCGCCTGGACATGTATTGCTGCAAGTTTGTTAGAAGGTGGGCGAACAAGTCATTCACTCTTCAAATTGCCAGTGCCAATGCTGGATACATCAGTATCAAGCATCCGAGGTCATTTCAAGCAAGCGGACGTCATCCGTAAAGCTTCTTTGCTTATTTGGGATGAAGTCTCCATGGTCCCCAAAGATGCCTTGAACGTGGTGGATCGACTATTGAAAGAAATATGCAACAGCACTGCTCCCTTTGGAGGAAAGACGGTTCTGTTCGGTGGAGACTTCAGACAGGTGCTCCCTGTTGTAGGACACGGCAACAGAATTACCATTGTTGAGAGTAACGTGAAGCAATCGCCTCTGTGCTCCACAATTCATACTAGAAAATTGACGCAAAATATGAGAGCAAATGATGATCCCACCTTTATTAATTGGCTTTTACAGTTAGGGAACGGGGGACTTGAAATTAAAACAGAAATATCGCCAGATGCAGTAAAAATTTATAAGCATTGCTATGTTCGGGATTGTGACTTTGTACATAGAATTTTCGATACTCAAGTCATAAATGAAGGTAACGTTACGCAGTTTCAACGTCATGTGATTCTGTGCCCTAAAAATGACTATTGCGACAAGATTAACGATTACGTTGTTCAAAATGTTGAAGGCAAAGCTTAAATTTATTACAGCTGTGATTCCATTCAGTGTGAAGAAAACTCTGAGGAACGACTTTACCCTATCGAATTCCTCAATAGTATAAATCATTCTGGCCTACCACCTCACAAATTAGTGCTAAAGAAAAATACAACTGTCATGCTTATCAGAAACCTTAACGCTAAAGAAGGCCTTATCGATGGGGCTAGAATGGTCATTACTCAATTGAATGAATTCACTACTACTGCAAAACTTATCGATTCAGAAAAACTGTTGTCATACTGAGAATATCTCTAATACCATCAGATCCGAATATCCCGTTCAATATGACCAGAAAACAGTTCCCAATTACAATTGCCTATGCTATGACCATAAATGAAGTCCAAGGTCAAACATTGCAAAGAGCAGGATTGTACTTGCCCGATCCTGTGTTCTCGCATGGACAACTAAATGTAGCTTTCTCTAGAGTAAAGACTTTCTCTAATATTTTTGTATCCATCAAGGAAAACGACAAACAGGCTGTCATGGAAGACTGAATCGTTACCTCAAATGTTGTATTCAAGGAAGTTTTGGAAACAGTGATCTCAAGGAGGAAGTGTTGAAAATAGTGATTGAATAAACTTTATTGATATTTTGGATATAAAAAAATTCGCTTACATCTTTCACCCTTACAACGGATGTGGGGGTTGGGGGTGGAATTGCTCATGTGAGAATTCTCGCACGGGTACGCTAGTTTTCCCCTAATATGTGAAATGATGATTTGTCAATCTTAACATTTTTTAAGTACATAAAAAGTAAAAAATGAATAGAAATCGTCGATTTTTCAAAGCGGTATCTAATACGAACGGTATCGAATATACGAAAAACGTTACCTTTAATAGAAAAAATTATACTTTTAATTACTACTTAAGTACAAAAATATCTTTCATGTTTTTACATTTACTTTTACTTACAGTAAATATCGGAAAAATTTCGGAATATTTTAGATATATCATTCTCACATAAAATCTTTCCTCCTCAAATCAAAACACTTATATCCATATTAATGAAATCCATTTTGCATCGAAAAGCAATGTAAATTTCCTATCCAATGGTGAATTGGATAGGAAATCTACAATCCAATGGTTCATCCATTTCCGATCTTCACCAGCACCCTGTTGTTGCTGCTCATTATTCCTAATATCTAGCCGCAGGAAGAATGAGCCTCCTTTTCTTTTCATTTTCCTTTGCTGTTTCTAAGATGAAGGAAATAAAAGCAGACTTCCAACATTCAGCAATAGTTTTATACTGTAACTTGTATTAATCGTAACGATGCCTTTAAATTCTTTTAGCCCATAGCAACCTTTTTAACTCTATCAAAATCGACAATTTTTCAATTTTTGCAACTCATTTTAGATTAAACATTAAGTCTAAAATTGATATTTATAAAAGAAAATTTTTTACGTTAAGTAGTTTTTGAGAGATATCTTTAAACATGTGCAACATCAAGCGATTTCACAACTCATATGCTCCCAAAATGAAAGAATTGATCATTGTGTAAGTGAGAGAATGAGTGTCCTGCATTTAAAGGAATTACATTCTAGCAATTAAAAAATGCTTCACCAGTTTTCATCTTCTTTTGAAAAAGACAGCCCTTCTAATATTAAGTTTCAATAAAAATTCTAAAATAAATTTTTAATGGATCCCATCACATGTTGGCATTTCGGGCAATAAGAGAGCTGACTTATTGGTAAAAGCTGGAGGAAATAAACAACCTAGCACAAGAGAAAGTACCAACCTGCTTTCAGAGAACGATCACCTGTCCATACTTAAAAAGAAATTGCGCAGATCATCTCCAGTACCCTTTCATCACTGGTACCTCAGTGGAACACCAGGAGAGCTGCTTGCCTTCAACTTGCCTCGGGAAACTTTCTCTATGCTATGCTTGTCAGGCTATGATCTGGCCATTTGAAAAAGCTGATATTCATTGATGGCCAGAAATCCTTTCCCACTTGTATAGAGTGCGGTTTATTACAAGCCTCTCACTCACACATCCTGAATTACATTGGAGCCATACATGAAGACATATTCAAGGACCCATCTGCCATTGCCCAAAAACTTTTTTTGCACACACTCAACGACTTAGTGTAATTTTTTACACTGGGATAAAAAAGACGAAAGACATTTTTAATGCTCTTTCATGAGCGTCTTGCAATGGCTTTGGCTTGACATAATAAGCGCTGCTAAGGAATATAATTATTCTTTCATTTGATATTTTAATATCTAGAGTGCTCGAGATGAGCAGTCAGACAAAAAGGACCCTTAAGGAAACTAAAAACTGCATTTTTATTATGTACAAAATACATTCGTATAAGACAGTAAGCATATAGGCAAACTGTAATTCTAAATGGGTCGCCTAGTTTTATTTTATTATTTTATGTTTACACTTATTCACTCATTTACCTTTGTGCCAGCACGAAGTAATATTTTTAGTTAGGAGCAATTTATTTATATTTTGAAGCAGTGCCAGTTTAATAACAGCGCAGGTTTCACTGTCAAATTCAGTCACTAGGAAAAGAAACATGCAGGCGTGTCTCTTTATTTTTCTTTATAAACATTATTCTCTCGTCTTAGGTTTGTCAGGATTGTTTTTTCCTTCTGAAAATGAATTTGGAAAAATTTATGAAAAATCCTAACTACTGTAATTATTAAAGATATCTTAAAATTAGAAAAGCAAACATGTCATGGATAAATTATAAAAGATGAGTAGATAAAAAAATCACACACACATAGAACCAGTCGATAAAGCGTCAAGTAATTATAGTATCTTTTGTAAGAAACTATATTTAAACTACTTTACAACGAACTTAATTACTCAGACAAATGTAAACCCTATAAGTCTACTTATACAGTTACGGTCGAAAAATGTCTTAGTTCATTCAATAAAAGACAACATTTCTAACAATAATATTCTTCCTTACGTGGTGTGATTCGATTTCCAAATTATGAGACAATTTATAAATTACCTCCTGTTTAATATAAAAAAGAATTTACAGAGATTTGCACATCTTCAGAAGGTTAATTAATTCAGAAATAAAGTTTAATTTTCTAAACAAGTCTATTCAATTTCTTCAAGAAAGCATAGCAAAAATAATAAGTCGAATGAAAAATACAGCACCCTTGTGTCTGAGTGGTGGTCAAGTGTCTGAAATGTCGAATGGCTTCTAAAAGCTCATGGTCATATGCGTGTCTCTACTGGGGTAATTTTTTTAAACGAACTCTAAGGGTCAGTCTGCAATTTGGTGTAAAACACCTCCAATTGCATAGTCGGATGCGTCACCATGGAGTGAGAGAGGTGATGGATGAAAAAGCAATGTGGATCAGCCAGTGATTGCTTGCCCTCGTGGAATGATTTTACAGCTTGAGTAGATCACGCAGTCTTCTTTTTGCCATTTCGTCTGCGAGAGCCTTTTACTAGTGATTGGCAGAATAGAGTACTTTTGAGAATAGAGTACTTGGTATTCCAGTACTTTCGAGTATCGAGTAAGAGTATTCGATTATATATACAAAAACTATCGATAGTAAGAATCAGATATCTACGATATAAGCTTATATAAAAATATAACAGACTTCATTATAAAAATAACACACAGTCGTTGTGTCCTCTCTAGCATAGTGGTTAGAGCATAGGAATTGTAACACACTGGTTCGCGGTTCGAATCCGCTGCACGCGGACATTTGTATTCATTGTATTTATGCAAATGATAATTTTTTACAATACAAATTTATTCCATTTTTCAGAAATAATCTGATCAAGATGTACTTTAAAAAAGGAATCTGTTTTCCACAAAACTCTCAGATTTTGAAATCTGAATTATATGTGTATGTTTTTCTTTTCGAATTATTAAAGTAAATTTTTATTTATTTTGAAAAGCAGTTCTATCTATTTGAATTGTAGACAAACAATACACATACATAGTGTTTACAAAAGAAAATGAGTTTTTAGGAAAATTAAACAGCGATAAATTATAAATTTACAACAGAGATTAAAATTTTTTCAACTTTTCAGTGCAATGTTTTAATGCATGGAATGAGAATTTTTGATTAGCATGTTTAAAACAAAAATTAATATTATGTACAAATTTCTGAATTTTCTGGTCACACTTATATTTTCTGCAATTGTAAATGTGTATCAAATACTTTTATCACGATTTTACAAATCATGATGATTTAGCTTTCACATTCGATGGATTTGATTTTCTACCATATTTTGAGGAAATCGTTAATTTTCACTAACTACTAAAAAAGTAAAAAGAGAGGGTTTTCGTTGTGGTGAAAAACAGTAATCACTTTCAACATGGAATGTAGCCAGAATTTTATTTTGGAAGGATACCCGAAGATAAGAATAAAAGTTTTTATACAAAACTCTTTAAAACCACTTTAAAAAAGTTTGTATCAATGTAGAGAGTATTTGTTATATTTAATAGTCAGGATTTGAAACATAAAACTATTTATGTAAACTTGTAAAAAGTGACACATCTCGGTCGATCTAAGTACAATAATTACTATGGTACAGCAGATATTTGCAAAGTAAATTAAATTAAGTAATCGAATCTTGTTCAAGGAAATTCACTTTTAATTTTTTGCTAGCGTTCGAAGGTGGTAGCGTCAAAGCAGTAAAATATTCATAATCATTACTATCTTTATAAAGATACACATTCGTAAAAAAGAGAATTTTACTTCATAAAATAACAGCTATTTTTTAAGAATGAAATAACTTTACTTTACTTGAAGAGAAACAACTTTTCAAGCATTCTAGTATAGTAGTAGAAACAACATGATTCTCGACACAATTCACACCTGTATTTTTGTGTCCTGGATGGCGAAAGGGGTGTTAATGGTTGGGAATATAGCAATTTCCTTTCCGGAGCGAAGTCGATACATCAAAGAATACGAAGGTCGTGTGTCTCTAGTGTGATTTATGGCCGTTTCTTTCGTTTAGTCCCATGTGCCTAGTGTCGTTTATGTCCCACTTGGTTGCGTTTCTCTTTTCGATGCGAATGGTGTTACCACAAGTGTAGACCCTTCACTGATCGAACAACAGAGGCTTGTCCCATAGTTCCTCCATCTGTCAACGCATTTCTGCTACAAGTGTAAATGCGGCAGAACATACTACTGTAAATATGTTTTTCAACTAAGTTTGAAAAAATTAACTCAATTTTGTCACAAAAACGAAAAATCAGGTAAACGTTCTTTATTTCAAAAGATTGTAATTTATCAAAACTCCAGTACAACTATTGTAGATCATCTCCATCGACAGTAGAGGGACTTGAAGTCGACCTGTAAGAGATACTTAAATGAGTCACTTACTATAAATAAGTTGTATCACAAAAACAAGAAATTAAAAAAAAAACGGTTCCAAGCTGAACAAAATTTGTACACAGATCAATTTACTCTCTTTAATTTCAAGCTCACGCAACTTTCAAAGGGATAGAATTCTTATTCAAGCGAAGGCAGTTTCAGCTTTAATTAATAAAAACCGGTGTGCTTATTCGGGATTTTATTGTTAAATGAACAACTTTTGATGACACATTTAAATCTCATTGACACAATTCTTAGACTCAAATAAAATCGGAGGTGATTTCCAATGATGATCAATGGAATAAGGAAATAAATTCAAAAGAATGCAGATGTTTACAAACTTTTACTAGAGAGTAAAATAAGTACATGAAATACATTTTATTCTTATATGATTCTAACAAACTTATATAAATCTGATTTAATATCAAGTTTCAGCAAAAATGGTGTTTTGTTGTCTTCAAAGTGAGGTTTCGTGCCGACTTAGTCTTACACTATCTTCAAAAATTTAAGCATGGAATGCTCAAAGGACGAGCGAATGCTTGTATTTTATTGGACGAAACTTATTTCAGTCTTTGTGGGTGGTATGTAAATCACGGGCCAAATAGCAATTGACTCCACGTCAAATATGTAAGTTAGACACAATGACATATTCCTTTCCAAGAGTTGAAATTCTTGGAGAAATATTTTTGTAAACTTTACGGTTGCTTCGAATTAGATTTTCTTTATTACTGTTCTGAGAAAGTGAACCAACGCTGGCGTGCTGCTGGGAGACAGTCCATTCATGAGGGGATAAGAGAGATCTTTTTTCGGAATGTCCTACGTTTGCAAAATCGTCTGCCTGCATGGAATTTCTACAACACCATTATCAAAGTACACTCCTTTCATTTCAACGCATTTGTTCCATCGTTGCACAAGCTTTTTTTATTACCCTCAAAATAGGATTTTGGATGAGCAGAATATTCACCTCTTGGTTCAGTCCTTGACTAATTTGACACTTGATCAATTGTAGTTACTCGTCTTTGCAACAAAGCCACGTCAAGACCAGGTTATCGTTACACAGGCGTGTTTTTGGTCAAGTGGGTCATTCACCACGGACCAAGAACTGAAAGAAGCTGTGAATGATAGGATCTCTCTGCTCATCCAAAAAACCTTTTTCTGAGGGCAACCAAAAGCTCGTGCCACAACGTGCGTTGAAAAGCAAGGAGTGTAGGTGGTCATATTGGAATAAACTAGTAAAGGAAATAGAAATAATACCTTTTAGGTTTGGAAGTCTGTCGCACTGAGAAGATGAGAGAGGCAAATGTTAATCAAATCAGGTTAAAAATAAATTTACTTAATAAATGCACAAAACATTTGATATATTAGTGAACATTTCGATGTCGATTGAACTGATACATTTATTTACGGTTAAATATTTTTAAGAGATCTATAACCAGAGCTATACATTTTTGAGACCGGGGCGAATTCCGCCCTACTTCCGAAGCAAAATTTATGTATTAAAAATGTAAAAAGTACTCTGTTAAAATAATACAAATAAATTACCCTAATTACTATCAAATTAATTTTCATTAACTAATCGTCATTCACGTTATTGATTATAGATTACAATTGTACTTAAGTTGCTTTCACTTGACCAGATCTGGCCCCTTGCGCCCTAAAACCCAGCCCAACAAAACCCTTATATAAGTTACTTTCAATATAATTTATATTATCTGTACATTAGATAGCTCAAACTAATTGATATGCGCATGACATTAAAACAGCTACACACGAAGCAATTTCGATTAGTGTGGTAAAATTCTTGGTTCTATTCTAAAATGAAAAAAGGGAAATTCAGCATAGCAGGTATTTGACGTGCTATCGACAGATGTGATTTTTTCTGCTGAAAGCTTTTTACGGATGAACTTAATTTCTAAATCAAAATGCCTAAATGAATTTTGCAATTACAATATCATAAATATTTTAATAATTTCGTTATTCAATTGTGGAAACTGGTTTTACGCTCTTATATTTTACTAAGAACTTATATTTTACAACTTGCGTGTGATACATATATAAAGAACTATAAAAATAATGCAAAATTTATCATTGAGGTCGGTTAAAAATTTTGTTAAATTAATTGTTGCATTGTTAGCAAATCAATTGTACTTGGTTACTAATTTTTTTTTAAATCGAACGAACGGAACATAGTGTAAAATATTGTGAGCATTTGATTTTTATTGCTCCTGTATTAATAAAAAACGTCTAGCTTAATTATTTGGTTAGCATTGTGGCAATTTACCTGCTGTTCAAGCATTCAACATATCACGAATAAAAAATGAAATATATAATTTTTTACCACATTTCTAACATACATAAACTTATTTTAATTCATTTAATTACTTATTTTAATTCAGTTAATTACTTATTTTATTATGTTGATATCATTTATTCAAACAAAAATTGTATAATAAGACTTTCTCTCAGTAATTCAGAAAAAATCGGATGATAAACATTTCTTTTAATAGAACATCCTTTTAGTTAGATGTAAACACAAAACAAGTACAAATAACAATAAATACCGCTAATACTAATTATAAATACTACAAATGAAATAACACACGAGAAACAGAATGCAAAAGTAAAATGAAAAAAATTCCAAATTAGTTCCAAGTAATTAGAGCAGAGTTATATGGATGTGTTTCTGGTACAATACCTCTATCAGCGGTTTCTAAAAAAGCAAAGAAATGTGTAAGGCTTAGAAGCTTAGAGAACATGTTTATTTAAGGACACAAGTACGCTTCATCATGATATTCTTTTTGTTAAGAACAGCGACTCCTCGATTTATCACGCTTCTCAAAAGACAAGAGAAATGTACTGAGGGACAAAAAATTATTTATTACAGAAATAAAAGAGCATAATTACACATTAAATTGCGGAGTTTTCCTTAACAGGGAAAAATGATATGACTTATTACACTGCTGGCCACCCAAATTGCAACACCAAGAAAGACAAGAGATATCACAACAAAATTTATTTTGTAGATAACATGTTGACCAAGTATCAAATGATTAAATTTATAGACTTCTGTGAAGTGTGGTTCCTGCCAAAATCAGTAGCCAGAGTAGCCGCCATTGTTGGAGATCACCGCTGCCACACGCCTCGGCATTGATTCAAAGAGACTTTGGATGTGTTCTTGGGGTACAGCAGACCAAGCAGCTTCCACACGTTGCCAAAGTTGATCTGGTGTGGCAGCTGGGGATGTATTCTGGGTCAATCGTTGAGCAACCATGGACCACATGTTTTCTATCGGCGAAAGATCCGGAGAGCGAGCTGGCCAGGGAAGCAATTCAATCTGGCGATTGACGAAGAATCCTTGGACAATGCGTGCCACGTGTGGTCGCGCATTATCCTGTTGAAATATGGCTGTGGGCAAGCCCTGAAGGTAAGGAAGGACAACTGGCTCCAACACCTCGGAGATGTAGCGCTGGCTGTTTAAAGTACCGGCAATGCGTACTAGAGGAGTGCGAGAGTGATATCCAATACCGCCCCATACCATAATACCCGGTGCAGGACCAGTGTGGCGGTGCATAACGCAGCTGTTCAGCATCCTCTCTCCACGCGGTGTCTCCAGACTCGAATCCGACCATCGTGGTGTTGCAGACAGAAGCGTGAATCGTCAGTAAAGACAATTTCATTCCATTCTGCCGTCCACATCCTTCTTTCATCGCACCATTGGCGGCGGAAACGTCTGTGGTTCTGCGTCAAGGGTAGACGAAGCAATGGACGTCTTGCGGACAGACCACTCTGCTGTAAACGGCGTCGAATGGTACGCGCAGACACTGGATGATGCGGTACAGACTGAATGTGCTGTGCTATGGTTCGTGATGTGGCTGAGCGATCCGTCATTGCCATACGCACAATATGCCTGTCATCACGTGAAGTGGTGCACTGAGGTGGATGCGATCGAACACGTCGGTCCGTCGTACCCTCCTGCATCCAACGATCACATATCCGCATTACAGTTGTTTGGTTTCGTCCAACACGACTACCGATTTCCCTGAAAGATAATCCACAATCTCGGTAGGCCACTATCCTTCCTCTGTCGAACTCGGATACTTGATCAAAAGATGATCGCTGTTTTCTACGAGGCATAATTGATCGTTTTTTTGAAAAAACCACAAGAAAAACACAATTGCCGTACTTGAAATCGTCGAAATCTCCAAGCCTTAAATAGCGCTTTGAAGTGGCGCCACAGGCGCGCGTGATGTGCGTCTGCGCTGAAATTCTAATCATTTGCATATCTCACCTCCGCTAATGCATGTTGTAAATTTCATATTATTTACATGCTTCCTTCAGGGTGTTGCATTTACGGTGGCCAGCAGTGTATTTACCAAATTTGTACATTTAAATATAATTATTCAATGACAAAATCAGTTTAAAAATACTGCAAGCAAAATTTCATTTTTTATAAAACTATAGTATAAATTTAAGGAAGACAATTAAGTTACAAAATATAGGCATTCCCATAGGTATATGCAACCTGAGGTTGAGCACCCAATGCGGTGTTTCGTACTTTAATGAGCGAACCCAATCAGGAGAAAAGAATTTACAACACAAAGTTCACGTCCTAAGGAAAAGAGCGAAGAAATATACTTACGTAGTGCTGCGTTGCCGACTAAGAGAGAGTGGGTGAAAATATGAATAAGTCCACTTCTAATTAAAGTTCAAATTTTGTAAAAGGTCTATTATAAGAAACTTTTAATGTAATTCATCTAAATGCCCTTAGGACTTTATACAACTACAAATGATACTAATAAATATAACAAACACTATATATATATGTGAACATTGACATTTTGCCGTTTCACCTCCGGAACACTCCGGAAGGTACAGAGATTGAACTGATGGTTTAGACGGTCACTTCGGTGCTGCATTCGGAGCAATTATTGAAACGCACACATATAGACTGAGTGACAACAGTACACTCTGTCAAGCGGAGTTGGCAGCCTTAAAAAAGCACTGGAATGGTCCAAACTATGCAGAGAAAATCAAATAGATTTCTCAGTTTCTTCACTCTACAAGGATTCCTCCATCGTCAATGGAGAGAGCACAACAATTTTCCAACTCAAGTTCTACTCCGTTTTCTGTTCATCACATTTTAATTGTCTGTCCTGTTTCTAATCATAAATTTATCAAATATTTTAAAAGCACAATTTTAAATGTGCGAGATTTGATTGGGGAAAATCCCCATTCAAACCTTTTCGCGTTTTTACGTCCAGTTGGTTTTTTTAAACCTCGTCTAATTTTTTCCATCTTTTAAATATCACACTCATACTTTTATCCATATATCTAAATTAAGTTCTTCAATTTTATTGGTTATGTTGAATACGATGTTTCTTTTATCATCTGACTGTATGAATACTTTTATTTCCATCTATGCATTTTACAAGTTTTAAATCTACCTTTTATCTTTGTCTTGACTTTTAAATGTTTTGTGTTTTTATTGTGTTATATTTTGCCTTGTGTTTGACGCAGCTTGTCCGCTTTTGGACCTTGCGCCATAAAACCCCAAAATACAATCCACTCTACAAGACCCGAACAATACCAACCCCTTGGAGCATAGAATAAAGACTCTGTACTGGAAGGTCATGGGATGCAAAACTCACGTTGTCTACTTGGAAAGCGAGAAATGCTATCGAGAGTGTGGTCTAAGGAGGCAGATATCGACAAGACTCGACAAGAGTCCTCGATGCTCTCTCTTTCTACCATATTTTGGTCGATTGTCCTGTTTTTAATCCACACCGTCAATACTTTTTCCATAAAATAATTTAAAACCTGCAGGATTTGATTGGGGAAAATCCCCACCCAAATCTTTTTAAATTTTTACTAGCCATAAAATTTTTAAATTCCATATAATATTTCATTTTTCATATTTATTTCACTGCATCAAAACCTTTTACTATCATTCTCTATTTTTATATTGATGACGGCATAATCTCATATTTTTCTGTTTAATCGTCTCGTTTCAATATTTATTTTCACATTTAATGTATTTTGAGTGTTGTATTTTTAAATCTATCATTTATTGTTGGCTAGAAAATCAATTTTAAAGTTCTTTTATCTACTTACTTCGTTACGCTCTACTTTGTGTTTGGCGCAACTTGTCCACTTTTGGACCTTGTTCCATAAAACCAAAACAACCAACCAACCGACGTTGCTCTCAGAATGTGGGAGATAAGCATCACCCGATGTATGTATCCCCGTATATGGGATGTTTCTACCTAAGGGAGTTACACTTATCAATTCTTCCCGAAGATTTCAACCGAACTTAATTACCAGAACTCAAAGCTGTCACAATTTTTCGCAGGCCATGGTCCATTTCCGGCGTAAGAACATTTCCATCTAAAAACAAGTGCATATGCGGCTGAGAAGGTGATCCCATCCACTACCTTTTTGACTGTGATCTCACAAGTCCGAGGCATTTGGCGAAACCTTCTCTACAAAACTACTCTCATTGGTGCCAAAGTATTTCCAAGAATAGACACTGCCACCACAAAATCCTTAAAATGATGGAGTTTCTCAACTCCAACATTGATTACATATGTGAGAGCTGAGAGGTCGAAAGTTCTCGAAATAACCTAGCTTTTCTTACGAAATTAGTATATCTGTATTTTATAGTTGTCTTTTCAGAGGTTTTGCTCTTAGAATTTTTTTGTTCTGAATACATATCCTTGTTCATTGCGTATTGCTACCGTTTATTGTGTATGGATTATATTATTATTATCATTTGGTTCTCTGTAAATTTAACAAATGTTTCAATCCTTTTACGCCATTTCGTATTTTTGTGCTTACATGTTTTGCTCTTCACTTACCTTTTGTTTTTTATGTGTACTATCTTGAATGTTTTATGTGCATAGTGGATTGCTCGGCTCTCCTTAATCTCCTAAACCCCACCATAAGGCGGACTATATAGCCGGAAGCCGCGAAGGTGAAACAGTGTCCGCCTACGGCGTCCAATCCAATCACCCGTTTATTATCCACTTATTATGAGGCCCATGAGTGGTCATAGGCCTGTAACTCAATATACTTTTAAATAAATTGTTCCCCCGCACGTGCCCCGTTGGGAAGCGGTGCCGTTCCCTTCCGTGGGACGGGTTGTCCGGTTCCTCTCTCAGTGCTGGTGGAAGTCCCTATATCTTCCCGCCCCCATATAAGACTCCAAACCGTTAGGTGAGTCGGGGGGGGGGGTGCGAGGATCTAGAATCCAATCACCCGATGTATCTCCGAGTGAAAAGCCGTTTGGGTACATTTGCGTAGCAGACAACTCTTAGTCCACCTCCAAGAGTTCAGAGAATGGTTCATGCATAATAACCATGACAAGGCATGTAGGCTCACGAATTTATGACGCCCACTGAAATAAGACAAATGCCTATATGAAAATTTTACCCGAGCTAGGCTATAAATGGTAGGACAAATAAATAGGGATAAGACTTCATCCATCCCCCAAATTTAAAGACACCGATTGGGGTACATGTAAGGTTGACCTGAAGGTCACTTACCTCCGGTCACATATGAACATACCTGCATATAACGGTTCTCGTATGAAATTGTCGAGACCTTTGCCACATTTTCCTCGGGGCCTTCCCTACATAGTAGTGACTTCAGCTAGTCGGAGCGGAGTTCCCAACTAAAAAGAAGCGTGTAGTAGAGAAACCCCACGTCCGTGACTTATGGGGTTCCTGAACGAAAACCTCAATATGGCCCAGCATCGTATAGAGTGACCTCATTAGTCGGATTCCTTTTCTAAACTATGCGGCTATTCCCAAAGTATTTATTATTTCTGAAAACTCAATTTCGAAGAGAACATTCAACACAATTTACAATTTCGAATTTTCCACGCGTCATTTCCGTCAGAATAACAAACAACTAAAACCATAATTATAAACCTCCAAATCCACCACTTTACAAAAGTAAATGATGAATTCAATGAAAGTCTACTTACTTCCTTTTGCAATGTCTGAAAGAAACGTTTATATTTCAAAATGTAGTTTTGAAGTATTCATCAACGTGGATTGATATATAAATAAATCATATTATTCCTGAAATCATTTTAAACTCATAGTGCTTGAACTTTCTCGTCTCAATCTTTTATAAAACAGGAGAAATGCCATATATTACCTGACCGACATTCTCATCACCGGTAAATTACCGACGGAAACTCTCAATGCCGCTTTTCACTAGTTCTAGTTACGAGCTGTTTTAAAGAACATTTCCGAAATGACAGCAATTGCATGGCGAATAATGAGACGTGCTTTCTTAACCTGCAAGTATTCTGAAATAGTTTTATTTATTGCGCCATTTATTTATTTCCAATTTCAGTGATCAGATCTTTCTACCCTAATGGATATACTAAAACAATGAATTAAGTACCTATCCTGAAGAATTGAAAAAGTAAGTTACCGACAGGATCATCTTTTATTTATATTTATGTATTCTGTATACACATTTGTTTCTGCAGTAAGATATAAATACGGGTTCTTTTGCCTCTAAAACCAATTTTACATTCTTTCTAAAATAAACTCTATTTCAGGAAAAGAACAAGTAGCCTCAAAATCCTTTTCTCCCTTGTATTTGACGAACGTTTTTTGTTTAGGCTTGTAATAACTTAAGTGTAGTTACGTCATTAAAATAATAAAGCATCGAATTCTTTATCTAAATTCTGTTATTTAAAAATTTATCCTTCTCTGAATTCTTTTAATGTCCCCCTCCCACCACCATTGCTATATTGATATCCCATAAAATCAGTTCTTTTTAAGTTTGAACAATATAGCACAATTGTTACATATTTGCTTGATGCAATGACATTTAATTTAACCTGTAAATTGAAAAAAAATTCAGTATTATAACTTTTACTGCCTTCCTAGGAACAATAAATTCTATTTTCATAACTTTAAGGTACAAAAAGCAACGTTAATGTATTCTTACTAAAACACTTAGAGTATATTTTCGTTTGAAAGTCTTTGTTCTCATATTCAGAATCCAAAGACATTCAGGTCTATTAGTCTGTGATGGATGTTTTAGACCCGAGACAGTTTCTGAGGTGTCAGAGATAGCTTATCTTATAGATAAAAGTTTCTGTTGCAATAAAGAAGTTAAAAACAACAAAAGTTGTTGCTTAAAGAAGTTAAGTGCAAAAAGTTCCCTTTGATCTTTTAAAAAACATTTCTTTGCAACTAGGAACGATAACAGCACAGGGTTGTGCTTTTCCGATTCTAAATATGGCACAGTTCTGATTCGTAACTTTGAAAGAGACAATCCTTAAGCAAAATCTTGAGTCGCTCAGATAACCATTAAATCGGGCATGCTCAAGGTAACCTGTTGAACAATACTATACGATCTGCCACCGCAGGACTGCATTTTGAAATAAGAAGTTTCTGTGCCTTGTCTGTTGCTATATTAACACATATATTCCTATCCGTAGTTACAATCAAAAGCAGCTGCAGCTACACTCTCCAGATTGAAGTTAAGCATTTCTCATTTACCGATAGTGAGTTTTCCAAAGGCAACTTTGTGTCGCTGAAGAAACTCTGACGAAGTCAAAAGCAAGCAGTGCTGATTCACATGTATCGATCTCCACCTACACGTGTAATAGTTTTAATTTTCGGTAAAAAAGAAAGGAAACATAGAAGGCTTACCATTTGCCACGTCACCGGCTGAAAAATCAATAAAATATGGTGTTAGTTTTGTTTATTCAAACTCATGTGCATGGTGTACATGATACTGCAAGTCATGTACACCATGCACATGAGTTTGTAAACATAATGCAATTTGTAAACAGATTATTATTTATTTTACATTTTCATAAATATATCCTTTCTTTTCTCTTCATATTTACATAAATGCATAATAATAATTGATAGTTTCATAAATATATTCCTTCTTGATCTGTTTTAAAGCTTTAATTTCAAAAGCAATAAGCAATTTTAACTGTTATTGTTCCCACACACACATAATCCCCTTCAACTATATTTTAATTATATTGTTCCTTCGAGACTGCCGTGCTCACAAGTAATTTGAAACATGTAGTGTGTCTCGTACTGTACTTACCTCCTGTAGCAATATCTGCAAGAAAAGAGCATTACATGAGTTAGCTCCATCTTCGTTCAATCAATATTAAAAACATTCAGGAAACACGTACAGTTTTAATCAACTAGATACCATAGCAAAATTTCACTCCAAAATCAAGAAACGTAAACTATTGTTACCCGAATGCATTTTTTACTCTGTTCTTCAATGTTATCTACCGGGAACGGTCAATTTGGGATCGAGAGATATAAAAGCTTATAATTGCTTTTACCCCACAACTAAATAGCCACATCTAACGATTGTACGAAACCCAGAAAAGATTCCATGGGTCAAATAAGTCAAAACCGGTGAAAAGTCGTGCCGGGAAAACTGCAGCTTGAATTTTCTTCTTAGTTTGGGACGCAGCCGCACCGCGCAGACCAGGTGAGGTCCTTACGGATTATAGGGGAAGGCCCCAGAGATTTCTTTTGTTATTTGTTATTTCAATTAACGTCACACTGGAGCAACACAACGGGCTATTGGTGACGGTCCGGGATCAATCCCAAAGGGAAAGATCCGAGGACAACACCACGTAATTTTGAACCACGGTCAGATGACGAGGCAACACCTGAGCTGGCACCCCACTCTCCAAACTTCCACACCACGCCAACGTGAGGACATTTGAGGCCACGACAGATTTAACGTGCACCAGCCCCCTTTGTACACGACGGTGTTTGGCTGGATTCGAACTCGCAACCCTTCGGTTGCTAGTCCGTTACTCTTCCAACCGGGCCACCGCGGCCCCCCCCAGAGATTTCGGCAGGTGGTCTCGATAGCAAGGAAGGAAACTAGCTTTTCTCTTGGTCGTCGTGAAAACGAAATTGCTCATCACCCGAGGTAGGTCGGGGGATGGTTAGTGCTGTATCCTATTTCTTCCATCCTACCTTTATAGTCTGTGCATTGTGGAATTATGCGTGTGAGACACTCAGAGAGAACATAAAATTGCTTGTAATTGCTCTCTGAAATTCTGTTTTAAAAACACACACGTTAATAGTTGACTTCAGCCTCACTCAGATCTTATTTATTGTGGTTTTGTTCTTAACGTATGCGAAGATTTTATGTTTAGCAATAGTTTAGTTGATGAAGTAGTGGAGTTGATCAAAATTTCTTACCGTGCCCTTATTAATGCAACATCCTGAGAATATTGGACGATGCCAAATCTGTTAATTATTTTAGATTTGACAATTTTAGGTGTAAAAATTGGCTTAAACATAAAAATCTGCCAATGCAGCAAAATTGGAGAGGTTTTGTGGTCTGCGTGTACAAGAAAAGTTTCAGCGAAATGAATTTAAGAATTAAGAAATCAAAAAGTGCTATAACACATTTAAAATCCACCTCTATTTGTTGAAAGAATCCCAAGATAATTTTTACTCTTACTTTGTTTCAACTTTTACATTGCCACAAAAGCTTAGGGACGTTTATTAAAATACTTGTAGACGTATATTAATCTTCAAGTATCAATTATAAATATTCAATTATCAAAATTTTGATAACTCAGATTGAAGAAACCCTCGAAACGCGAAAGGCAATTCACACACACGATAAAAACAACCAGTGGTAGTGGACTGTATAAAATTTTAATGTTGAATAATTACTCAATCACAAAGACAATTCTTCCCTATGAAAAATTACACAAAAATGGTAGTAAAAGATGAAGCGAAAATCCGTCATAGATTTTGGTTTGCAAAAAAAAGAACGCTGTTGTCTCCACACGCACAATAAAACGCAAGCTAAGATCACCTGATCAAAACTAAGACCACCTGATCAACTGCGCGAGAGCTGTAAAATAAACTCAAAATAAAACTAAAGTTACGGGAGAAAACGGAAATCAAAAATAATTCACTACAATTTCAAAAGACATTCAAATGTGCCTCGATGGTCGTATACCAGTTTTTATTTTGCATAAATCATTTTAATTCTGACAACAAACTTGATTTGAAATTTGAATTGTAGGCTCCAAAATATCTTTTAATATGATACTATCGAAAAGATAAATAACAAAGCAAATTCTAGTAACGATAGTTCATGATAATGTATGTTGTATTTTGTTTTATACGTTTTCTGCCTCACAACAAGAGCGAAGACGGTTCGGGTTTTACGGCGTCTAAAAACATTGCGCAAGATAAAACCAAAGCAAAAGCGAAGAAATATTTCGATTTGGTCTGTCTATGGCTTTTTTAGGGCCAATTAGAGGGCTTGTTTTACTACCCGAGGGTTCATTATACCGGTAGTTAAACCGGGAATCAAAGAACTGTTTTGAAAAAAGAAATCTATTTTTTGATTTTCTTCAATGAATTTTAAACTGTATGTGTTTTTTGGTATCATACTTTGAACAATAAAAGGATTGTGAGCACTCACCTGATATTATGTTTCCCACTGTAAAATTCAAAGTGGTATTAAATAAATATTAGAAAAGACAAAAAAATCGTATACAATTTGATTGAAAAAACATATTTCATGTACTCTCGAATACATAGTAAACTGAAGCTCTGATGGCTAATGATCAAATAATTACTGAAATAAAGTCTAGCAATAGTAAAGTCTAGCACACCCAGGGCCAGAATTCCCCCCGCTTAAAATGAAATGTAAAATAAACCAAAAGAAATGACAGAAACGTGAAAAAAACCTGAAAATTAAATTGATACATATTAGATACTCCAAATGTTTTCTTTTTCAAATTAACTGTAAATAAAATGTTTTTCCCCCTTTCTATTATTTTCGAATGACCGAGTTTTTTTGTCTCAAAGATCGGCCGATGAATCAGTTTGGAAAAACGGGCAGATTCAGATGGTTAAGGCATTGAACGCTTGAAAACACGATCTAAAATTTTTATGTCGTAAAAGGGGATTTTTCGTTTTCTTGTGTATCTATGCCCTCCTTCTTTCCGTTGTCCGAAAGAAGGAGGGCATAGATACACACGAATCCACCGAAGGAAAAATACATCGTTGAAAGTATTCATTCTGCGTTAGAGAGTAGATTATGGATTGTTTGGGGCACCAGAAGCTAAAAGACGAGGTATTTTTAATGTCTTTTGTAGTAAAAGCTAAACTGCGGATGAAAAATTGGACTAGACTTCAAGTTTCAACAAAGATTTGATCAAAACCAGACACGGCATGGTCTATGAAACAATGTCTGACTTTAAAAAATGTCTGTGAAAATAATCATGCCGCAATTCATAAGTAGTTTTATTCAGAATTTAATATGAATTATTCATACATATTTCACCTTTCTCAATGAAAAAAAGTTTTATGCATTGTAGCATGTATTTAAAATTGGTGTAAGCGAGTACTTAACGATACTCTAACTTGTTACGCGTTTTTACAGTAATTGATCATACATGTGTGTGTTTAAAGTTAAATTTCATACTTACTTCCTACTGCAATACCTTAAATATTAATTAACACAAAATATAAATATATAGATACGCCACATATAAAATAATATAGTACAATAACAATATTATAATACAACATTTCTCCGCATGGTGTAGCTTCCCAGTTGGGCAGCTACAGCCAAATCCTTGATCACCAGTGTGGACAAATGTAGTCGCAATTAAACATGAGCTGCTATTCCAATATAACAGTACTAGGAGAGAGCGGTTGCAACTCATGCTCTACTCCTTTTTCTGTATCATATTTTAATTGTCTGTCCTGTTTTTAATCATCAACGTCTCAAATTTTTAAAAGTACAATTCCCCATTCAAACCTTTTCGCATTTTTACCTTCAGTTGGTTTTTAAATCTCATCTAATTTTTCCAATTTCAAAATGACTTAAATCTATTTTATCAAATTCTTTAATAATTCAATCTTAAGTTTCACACTTTCAAAATTTTATGCATATGTATATTAAATTCAATAGTTATGCTGTAAACGATAATTGTCTTGTTTTATCATCTGACTATTGTGTTTGAATATTTAAATTCTCATCCCCGTATTTTTCATGTTTTAAATTTACCTTTTATCTTTGTCGGAAATTAATACTCATTTTCTCTTTCCCTACGCATTGCGTCTGTCCCACGCATTATGTCATTACTGTTCTAACGTCACTAACCACTTGCATCATCCTCAGTTGCTGCCAAGTTATTATAAGAGGGAGTCTGGGGCAGCAGTAGGCGCTCCCTGTTTCCATGTTTATTATGTATGTATTGTTTTATTGTTAATTATGTGTGTAAAATAAAAGTAAAGTTTCTACCTTTGTCTCCACTCACTCTGCTACTAACCCAACAGTCTTGGACTTTTAATTCTAAAATATTTTATGCTTTTAATGGGTTAAACTCAGACTTGTGTTTGGCGCAGCTGTCCGCTTTTGGACCATGCACCATAACATCTAATCCAATTTGTATCTTTCACTTTTTCTATCAAACTTCACTTAAATAGTTTGCTTCAGCGCTAAGTAAGTATTAAATAATTAATACTTATTTCAGTGTATATAATATATGGAATCGTCTTCCCTTAAAAAATGAAATATCGAACGGAATTAAAATACATATACATAACTTACCAGTCAAAGGATCCACTAATTAAAAGAAAATTAAATTATTTGATAGGCATTTGAATAAAATAGTTTTACCATTGATTTTCCAGAAATATACAATTCTTCCAATAAACATAAAGTTACAGAGTTACTACACACAAATGCGGATTAAACAAAAATCATTATATCATAAAAGAAATTCTTATATTTCAGTTTTTGTTTAAAATAGAAGAAAGCGGGAGAGAAATTTTGTCAAAAATCTAAGATTTTAGGAACTTTAACTATTTTTTTATTTCAATGAATTTAAAAGTAAAAAATCAGCAGTGTTTTATTAATTTGGAAATAAGGTTGTTTCTTACTATGTTATGTAAAAAATATTCAAAGTATAATGCATCCTGATTATTATATTATAGTTGCTAAAATTGCTAATAATTTTTCTTTTAAGAAAAGAAACTTCGGTATATTTGATACATTTTTGTCATTAAAATGTAAAAATAAATTTATTTTCAATGGAATCTACCTTTGATGGAATACTTTGATTTCGATTATCATCATTATAAATTATTTTGAATAGTTTCTTAAGACAGAAACCCGTTTAAAGTTCGTAAAAAAGTGATATAGAAATTGATAATACATTAACAAGATAATTTGGCTACAAAAGTTTTGTATTATAAGTTTTCTGAAATTACAAAAAAATTGCCTTAATTACAAAATCCTATTTTTATATTCTCTAAAAATTACAAAGTTCATATTTATCTCATATAGTTACCATTAAATGAGTCTCGATATCAATTTTCCAGTGTTTTTCATTGGGATATAAATGGGAGCAAAAAAAGGGTTTCGTTATTTACTCAAAGCGATTTACATGAATCACACTCCCACTAAAGGGTATGTACAAAAAATATGCAACTTACCCGTTCCTACCACAAAGAAATGTCAATTATTAAAAATGAATCGGAACACAACGCTTCATATTTACTCTGCTTATACCACACACACATATCCTACTAACACTACACACATAGTATTCTTAACGCATAATGTGAGAATTGAATGCCGCCTCAATATCTTGGAGAACAGACGGTGTGATATTTCAAATTCTACAATGCGATGATAATCCTTTCGCTCAGAAAATCATCCAATTTACAATTACTGCATTTGTCCATTAACGGTAGAACACATTTCTGATAGAATGTTCTCATTTTAATCGTCAACGTCATTTGAATTCATATACCTTGGTTTTGGTAGACTTGGTTGGGTAGAATCCTCATCCAAACACTTTTAGATTTTTACATGACTTTCATCCACCCCATTTGATTCTGCATACTACATATTTTATTATCACCTGACTTTCATTTCACTTTATTATTGAATTACATTTGCTGAGCGTTTATATTTGAATTTCTTATGCAAGATACCTTTTTGTACTTGAATTTACGCATTGGGGATTGCTTTAATTCTATTGAATAAAGTTTTTGATTGGAGTTTGGCACAATATGTCCTGTATGCTTACATCTTTAAAATATTTTAATACTTTCAGAAAAGCTACAGAGAAAAGAAAAAGTCATTTTAAAACTTGAAAACTCTACTGAATTAAAAAAAACTTGAATAATTTTATTTGCTGGGTTACCTTCATTTGATTTTATGAGAAATACGATTTATGCCATCAACAGGAATCAAAATGAAATAGTAAAAAAAATACTTAAATTATTACATAAAATCTTTTCTGAATACTTACCTTTGGAGATTTCATTGACTATTTAAGTAAAAAGAATAAATCAGAACCCAATCAGAAACTCAAAACAGATGTGAGAAAACAGTAAATCAATTTCTTAATGAAATTGATGGAGGCTTTTATATAAGGTTTTTTTAGTTCTGAGGGGAGTTAAAAATATATCAATCATATTATTTAAGTTATTATGATACAAATAATCAATTTAGTTATGCAGCACTGATCTGGTCATGAAATTGAAATTTGTATGATCCATGCTGCATTTCGTGCTGATTTCAGAAATGTAAAGTTTTCTTTCACGCACAGTTTTCTTTTTATTGCTTATTTTTTTAGTTAATGCCCTTTGCACATAAGTAGAAAGTAGTGACAGAATTTCCACAGACACATTAACGGATATGACGAGCTTTTGATTAGGCAGCCGCCAAATTTGATTACGTCACATTCTTAACAAGCACTCAAGAAGTTCACTTTAAGTTAAGAATCCTAAGATAAAAAAGTTTCATGAAAATTTTTAGTAGCGATATGAACTGCTTCGTAATAAAACGGCCGCCAACCTTGAATAACGTCACATCCAGGATACCGATTCAAATTCAAAACACCCTCTCTCTACTATGCATTTCTGAAGAAAAAAATCTCCCTACTCAAACTTTCTACAAAATCCTAGTCAGATCCAGACCATTTTATACTCTAAATAATTTGGCGAAAACTTAAAAACCTCTACGAATTTTGCTTGAAAAATACTAGTGGTCTAAATTAAAATATTCATAATGAAAATCGTTCTCGTCATCTTTCTGTACGAGAGAAAATGCGCAGAAGGTGATGAGGATTTAAAACCGAACGAACACAATTCTCATGAACCGAACTCTACACTGAAGCATGAACTAACTGAATGATTTGATACCAGATTAAAATTTGCCAAAAGGAACTTGGTACACTTTTTTAAAAGTAACAATGTATGTCATAATCAAGAACACAATTTTCTTAGTACTGGAATCGTAAAAAGAAAGTGGTTCCGCATTTTACTTGAGGGTGAACTGGTATAGATACAAAAGAAACGACCCATCCCTATTTGTTTAAGCATGTTCATAACAGAGCAAATTCAAAGATACCATTCGATGGAGGAATAACATTTGTAAATTCGTATGCTTACAATATTTGCTCAAAGATCTGTCTTCTCTAGTTGTTCACGCATTCCATGATTTGCAATTACAACATTCAATCTTGAGGCCTCGGATGCCCAAATTTCCAGTCATGGTTCTGGAATATGAGTACGTAAAAATGTTTGCTACCTCTCTGAGAGAGAGAGAGTTTTCGCTTCATTATATAATTAACTATGCAATAAATGTCGCATAAAATTGAATGTAATATATTTATTATAGCATTAATTTTTTATTAAGATTGTACTTAGTTTCCCTGAGGCATGCTCTTCAGGTGTTTATTTCGTAGATAGATATGTTGCTTGTGGAAACTTCGTTCATTGTTAGGTTCCATTATTCCCAATAATAAAAAGTCGCAGATTCAAAACATGCTACTTTAGATAAAGTGATTTGGAATAGTGAAGCAAATTCTGTACTTACAGTCAGTTATAGTCCCTAAAAGACAATGAGGAAAACAAATACTTTTAAAATCTATAAAGACAGTAAATACGAAGCTCGTATCACGAGTTTAACAAAACTTGTAACGCAATATTCATCAACAAACAAGTTTTCGTTTCCATAAGCGCGCCACACATATTTTAGTTATAGAAACATTATTCAATATTAATGCAATAGATAAACTTTAAAAATACACTTAACTGTTAAAATAATGATTTTAATACTGATACAAGAAACTGAGGGGCTCGAATGATCGGTCCGTGAAAAACGTTTCATGAAAAGCCCTGGTACATTGGTACAGCCCGAAAAATGTTTCGGCCTCGAAACAGTCGAACCGGCCTCAGGTGGGGAAGTCCCTTTGAAGTGTTGAAAGTAAAGTATGCAATTTTGTTTAATTCTTTATATGTAAATGGCATTTTTTCATTAAAAAATCATTTAGATTTTAGCAGTGTAAATTCCAGGAAATAACCTCTAATATTGTCGCCTTGTGAAGGTTTCAATTTTTGTAATACTCAAATATATTGATTAAGAGCCATTACAAAATTGGTCCAAATTATATTATTTTAATTTATATTTTATTTATATTTTTTAAGACTACATAGATTTATGAAATGAGAATTATATACCTAAGAGTAACTGTCACGAATCTATATTTTTGAAGTAAAAAAGAGTGACATATCTACTACACCCTTCCTTGCCAGTATAGTAAGGACTTCTCACATCACTACCATCTTTTTCTAGACCAAGGTTTCTAGATTTGTAACACCGTTTTTGACCACTTGGTTCAACACCGATTAACAGAGAAGTTACGGTGATGATTTTATTATTCATCTTTACAATTTACTTTCCATGCGATAGGAAAAATGTTTCAATTCCTGCATAAAATCAACTTACTTTGCCTAATGTCACGTTATTTTTTATTGACTTCCTAGAATCCTCTCTCGAATTTCCTGGTGGACGTGTCTGTCCATCAATGACTGAACAGTTGAGTTTAAATGATAGGGATTCAATCGGCAAATGGTATCTGTATAAGTAGGCATTTGGGTATAAAGTGAAAGATTCATTTCATTTTGGAAATATTAGTTCTGTGCCCAATTTCGTTGCAATACCTTCAATAGCTCTCGATGTATTGGTAACTTAACTTTGGCCCACCAGTGCATACCAATTTACTTTTCTCTCGCGTCAGACTTCAACATTTATACATTATACATCGTGTTGCATATTTTAAACTATCATCTCGTTGAATACAGGTTAAACACAACCTTTATTATTCATTCATCATACTTTTAATGTTGATCTGGTGATTAATATATTTTGAAATCTATTTCCAATCAATCTTAACTTATCTTGCGTTTGGCGCAGCTTACCCATCTCTAGACCTTGCGCTGTAAAACCCAAATCAACCAACCAACTTGGACCGAAAAAGTTAAGTGTTGTGCAATTTAAATGTAAAAAACAAATATTTTGAAGGTTATTAAAGTCCGATTCTGGCAAGTCACATTTGTCCCGTGGTTTAAGGCCAGTCTATTCGATCAATTAGGGGACAGGTAATACGTCAGCAAACACTTGATATCTAGCGAGGCTTTTCGTTCTGAGATTATTGCTTGGTTCCTGAAGCTAGAGTAGTAACTGTGGAGTTGACGAAACAAATAATTACCTATGATGGTCGCCATACATGGTCTGCGCATGGCAGCCCTTATTACTGGCGAGCTTCTCACCCTTATACAAATGGACTCCCCCAGGAACATGTCTTGTCACCAGAGTCGCACTTTAACAGCTTTTAAATTTCTCAAAATTGTCATAGAACTATGCGACAGAATTCTAGCGTTAGCCACGAAATACCGGTTGGGAGTTTCTCCTTCACGATATTTTAATTTTTAAGTGAGTGTAAGCTATGGAAAATAAGTAACATTGGGCAAGGAAAATAAGTGCGAAATACTTACCATTGACAGCATTGTTCACTGGAAAAAAGTATTACCATATTTCGATTAGAAATTTTTTTTAATTTAACACACATTTTAAAACTATTTTCCGAATGAATTGAAAGTTAAAAATTAAAATTTAAATAAGAATAATCTTATAAACAAAACATTGAAATAGTGGAACTCAAAACTAGTTGAATAGTGACAACTCAAAAAATAGTCGTTCAGAGAAAATGCATCACCAAAGCCAAACCGTAAGTATTTGAATTGTTCGTTATTGTAACACATCCAATGCCATATTATGTCTGTTATTTTTATTTCAACAAGCAATCAGGTTGAAATTGAAATAAAAATTAAGTAATTATTGATCGGATGCTTACACATCTTATTTTCCTGCAAATACTTAAATTCTTCAGAGTCGAGTTTATAAATAAAATCAGGTTGGAATCAGGTCAGTATGAATGGTTTCATTCTCAAAATGAAATAATTATTGAACAATTATGGTCCTAGAAAGCCTTGTGTGAATTAAATATCAGTGGTCAGGGAGGACCTGAGAGCCATTTCAGAAATATTTAATTTAAAGTTTTTCTCTCTTGGGAAAATGTTTTATAATTTCAAACACGGTTTTGTGCTTGTCACAGATGTATTCTCCAGTACTATGAGTGAATTGAATGCTGTCATGCACTGCATAAAAAAACCGCTTCAAAGTGAATTCCTTTCACGGAGCCCCCTGAAACCGTTTTTACGGTTCAGAGAAGAGACAAATCAATGACTTTTAATACTCAAACGTATGAAGTCTCACCTCGATGGAATAACAGGTGTCTTTTTACAAGTCTGGCTCTTTCCTTGTTTTTATGCATTATCAATAATTAAATACCATCAAAAATGAATAGTACGAAGTTGACATATTATTTCCCGCATGACTCATTCTTCTGCAAGTAATGAGTACCGGTGGTGCTTCGAGTATGAAAAACCACGCAAATAGTCCTAAACGATTGGATCAGTGTTCAACTTGTCGTAAAGCATGAAGCATCGTGTATTTTCGCTTTTTGTGTGTTGTATTGTATTATTCTTGGTATGGGCCGTTATGTGATATTTAATAAATGTGTCGTGCCAAAGAAATAGCCCTTCCATCGTTTTTACGAACTCTAAACATTTTACACGAACGATAATGCTTTACAAAACTAATATGGTACTTATTTTTATCCGAATTTAAATAAATATTCCTTATATTGATTTCGAAAATTTTGTTTTAGACTGAGGGAGCCTCCACTTCATTTGCCCCCACAAGGGTAACTCTGCTAAATAGTGTTCACAGTTGTGAGGAGTCGATTCATTCTAGTCAAGTGCGCACGATCATCTTGTTCTATTATCTGATTATTATTTGAATATTTTTATTCCCATGTTTCAAATCACCTTTTATCTTTATATTAGACTATTCATTTCTAAATATTTTATACTTTTATTGCGTCATATTCTGTCCTGTGTTTGGCGCAGCTTGTCCGCTTTTGCGCCATAAAACCCAAACATCCAATCTAGTCAAGGGATCATACGCAGCTATATATGACGAAAGGAACTCAACAAACATACACAGTGAACTTGATTGAAATAAACACACGAAAAGTGCAACTCACCTGTCTTTGCGATATCTAAAAATACAGAAAGAAGTGAGAAAGCATTTGGAAAGAGTAAAATAACATTCAATTATAAATCCAACCCAGTGGCGGATCACTCAGTAGGCAACTAACTCCCTAGGCCTTTGTTGTGGTTGGGAGGGGCATAACCTAGTTCTTAAGAGACCTATAATTTGATTTTCTTCATATTTACTTCCAAAATGCCGTGATTGAAATCAAAATAGGGGATTTAACTTTTCTTCGTTCAACTGGGATTTTGCTTACAATATCAAAAATTAAGTGCAAACATTTATAGCATCCGATTTCCCTTCGAAATTTTTAAAAATCAGTTACTATTTTAGCAGCAAAATTTTAACACTTAGCAGTTAAGAATTTCAACAATACATCATCACAATTGCAAGACATTTGTATACACTTTCTAACAAGGATAATGTATCGAAAGAAAGATTTAGTGGATTTATATTTCTGCTTAACAGATTTACGTAAAAGTTGTCTCTTTTTTATGTGCTAATACTTAACAATTTATTTATATTCATAACTATCGTAATAAATATTTACTGATTAATTATAAAAAAAATTAATTTATAGATTTGTAATAAAAATAATGAAATGCGTTTCGGCCAGCAAATTTGATAAAAATTAAAACGAATTGAGACTCGGGACAAGGGGGTTGTAAAGTTACTTACGCCAAGGGCCTCAAAAGGTTTGATCATCCTAAAATTATGTAGAGTTCAAGTGTCCAAAAGTGATAATTTAAATCGAAATCCTTGGAGAAATCTAAAAATTTCACTCATTTGTACAAAAATAAATTCAAACAGAAAATTATATACGAGTACTTCAAACTTGGTCTTTAAACTCAGAAAAGGTATAACACAACTAATAATTTATTTATAGTCCTGTAGTTATTAATATGTAAAAAATTATTGAGTGAAACAAAAAATTATTTACATTGAAGACATAAAAATGCACTGTACTGAATTTATGTGATTTTTTTGGAAGTAAACACTTTTCGCTAATTTATCTTTAAGTTATCTTTTAAGATAATATTTAGAAGACATTAGCAACTATAAATTTAATTCTTTCGAATTAAACTTCAAATATTTCTTGCAACAAAATACTTTATACGTATAATATTTGATTGAACGATGCTTTAAAAAACAATAATTATAAACAAGTCTCGATAGAATCAATTTCGAAAGATTTCTTAACTTTAATTTATTTTCAAGGATTCTCATTTTTTTCCAAGGCTTGCTTGAACTAATACAAGTCTATGATAAAGTTTATGAAACTCAAACACTCACCTTTGATTGAATCACGGGCTGAAATAAATACATTAAAATATTATTTAAAAATAAACGAAGTGCAGTTTTACTTTTCCATTTTTCGTAATATTTCATAGTGATTGGAGTTGGCAGATCTCGAAAAATAAAACTCAATACCGCGACTACGTGACACTATTTAATTATTAAACAGAGAATGAAAATGTGCTCATTAAGAGATCGTCGCTGTGTACTCACCGATTGACTTTTATGATTGGGTCATTATTTGTAAGATCATATCCAGCAGTACGTCAACACACATCACTCTCAAATACTTTTTTGCAACACATGCTTCATTTCATCTCATTACATGATCACTTGGGTTGGAGAGTTGGAACGCTCGATTAGTTTCATTTTGATTTAATTTATTTCTTTAAAATCGTTTGCACATACTTTTATGATCGGCGAATGAGCTTGAATCAGAGCATCAGTTAGGTTTCATATCTGAACGATACTATTTTTCCCTGTTCGGGTTCCGGTAATAGGTTGTTAAAAGGAAAAGCGTCGATTTTGCGGCTGGATAAATTGATTCAACTCTTTTATACTCACGCCACTCACTCGCCTTGATGCGAATGAAAGGACTTCTGTTTGATATTCGTGCACGGCATGTATACTTTTTTGTTTATTAAATTATTTCTAATTGTTGTTACTTAAGTTTACCTTTCTCCCATCCGTCATCCACTTGTTTTGATACATCTCGGTAACAAGAAAAATTATTTCCTATTTGCCGTTAAATGTGCGAATATGACAAACTTGTTGACAAACATCGGATATGGAAAATGAAGACCGTTTCTACGGCAACGGACAGGGGCAGACTTTGTCACGGGGGTAGTTCTGGTGGTAGACAGAGAGTGCCTTATTCAAGGACGAAATAAATATTATTGATTAGTGGTGAATAGTTAGATTAATGACTGTTTAATGACAGCGATGTTTTAGTAAATTCACTGCAATCGAAACAAAATTTGATAGGTAATAGAGTCTTTTATTCTGAAGTAAGCTTTCGTTCTATTCTAAATTTTCCTGGATTTTGTGTTTACTTTTCAAAGTAAATTCCTGAAGGAACATATTTAACGCGTTTAATATTGTAAAAGTAGGGAGAAAAATTGCCAAAATAAAGGTGGTTTGCGTATGAAATTTCATCATACTTACTTCCGTTGATAACATCTGAAAGAGTGAAGAATTTTTATATAGTGTTGTATCACTCATGGGACAACTTAGAGGACTTATGGAAGAGTGAACAAAGATTGCATAACTACTCATTATCCAGTAGTAAAAATAATGCATAATTATAAAAATTCACGATACTTTAGTTTACTCCAATGGAAGTAATACACTGCTGGCCACCCAAATTGCAACACCAAGAAAGACAAGAGATATCACAACAAAATTTATTTTGTAGATAACATGTTGACCAAGTATCAAATGATTAAATTTATAGACTTCTGTGAAGTGTGGTTCCTGCCAAAATCAGTAGCCAGAGTAGCCGCCATTGTTGGAGATCACCGCTGCCACACGCCTCGGCATTGATTCAAAGAGACTTTGGATGTGTTCTTGGGGTACAGCAGACCAAGCAGCTTCCACACGTTGCCAAAGTTGATCTGGTGTGGCAGCTGGGGATGTATTCTGGGTCAATCGTTGAGCAACCATGGACCACATGTTTTCTATCGGCGAAAGATCCGGAGAGCGAGCTGGCCAGGGAAGCAATTCAATCTGGCGATTGACGAAGAACCCTTGGACAATGCGTGCTACGTGTGGTCGCGCATTATGGCTGTGGGCAAGCCCTGAAGGTAAAGAAGGACAACTGGCTCCAACACCTCGGAGATGTAGCGCTGGCTGTTTAAAGTACCGGCAATGCGTACTAGAGGAGTGCGAGAGTGATATCCAATACCGCCCCATACCATAATACCCGGTGCAGGACCAGTGTGGCGGTGCATAACGCAGCTGTTCAGCATCCTCTCTCCACGGTGTCTCCAGACTCGAATCCGACCATCGTGGTGTTGCAGACAGAAGCGTGACTCGTCAGTAAAGACAATTTCATTCCATTCTGCCGTCCACATCCTTCTTTCATCGCACCATTGGCGGCGGAAACGTCTGTGGTTCTGCGTCAAGGGTAGACGAAGCAATGGACGTCTTGCGGACAGACCACTCTGCTGTAAACGGCGTCGAATGGTACGCGCAGACACTGGATGATGCGGTACAGACTGAATGTGCTGTGCTATGGTTCGTGATGTGGCTGAGCGATCCGTCACTGCCATACGCACAATATGCCTGTCATCACATGAAGTGGTGCACTGAGGTGGATGCGATCGAACACGTCGGTCCGTCGTACCCTCCTGAATCCAACGATCACATATCCGCATTACAGTTGTTTGGTTTCGTCCAACACGACTACCGATTTCCCTGAAAGATAATCCACAATCTCGGTAGGCCACTATCCTTCCTCTGTCGAACTCGGATACTTGATCAAAAGATGATCGCTGTTTTCAACGAGGCATAATTGATCGTTTTTTTGAAAAACCACAAGAAAAACACAATTGCCGTACTTGAAATCGTCGAAATCTCCAAGCCTTACATAGCGCTTTGAAGTGGCGCCACAGGCGCGCGTGATGTGCGTCTGCGCTGAAATTCTAATCATTTGCATATCTCACCTCCGCTAATGTATGTTGTAAATTTCATATTATTTGCATGCTTCCTTCAGGGTGTTGCATTTACGGTGGCCAGCAGTGTAGTTTAAGAGCATTCGTAGGTAATAAGGTTTCTAAAGATTATTTCAAATTAAGTTGTGTCGAACTTAGCTAGCCCAACAAAAAGTAACTTACGATACAATAGTATATATAGTAGCAGTGTAACCCAACTCTACCATGGAGTACTTTTTAGGAGACAAAAGTTACACTGTTTCACACGAGCTTGCTAAAAGGTTAAGCTTGTGGTAAGCAGTACAAATATTATCGAAGAAATAACTTTAATGGTTAAAAATCAATGTCCATGCAAGAAGAAACAATTCTCGAGAAAAACTTTTATAGAATTAATTTGAAAAAATTTTAAGTGTTTTGAGAAAATGTTTAAAGGTTCTGGGAATGTTTAAAATCATTTCCAAACTTCATAAAATATTTAGTATACAAAATATCATGTTCAGGGACCAGAATTCGTTGAAAGTTTGACTCATATTTATTAGATAATACCCGTACAGACAGAAATTCCGGTTGTAATTTGGTTCTAGAAATGTAGAGTTTCTTTATGGAGAAATGTAGAGTAGAATCTAGAAATGTGTCTAAACAAACCATTTATACTTATTATAGCAGGATTTACTTGCGGCCACTTCTGGTCGTTAGTGGATTAGATTATATAGAGATAAGTTCAAAAATGTATTTTGCTTACAGGCAATTTAAAAGATATTTTGCTGATCGAAAGAACATCAATAAAATTTTTAGGTCATTTATCCCATATTTAGGATATTTAGGCACTTTTCAGGTCATGTTTATACATTTTTAGGTCAACAAAATCAGGGCTCTCAGGATGGCAATGAATTAGGTGCACATCACGAACATGAGGTGTTTATACTTTGCACAAAATTATTAAACTTACTTCTAGCAATGATTGCGACTAGAAAAGGGAAATACAAATGCAGCATTAACAATGTGTGGCACTAAAGTAAGAACTCTAATAAAAACTCTTGTAAAATGTTTAAGAATAGAATAAGAAATTGTACTGAAATATTCTACTTACGCCCACCGCCAATTTCTGTGGAAAATATCAATTACGAATGAGAGATTGTATAAAACAAACATTTCCAGTTTAAAAATGTTAAGTTCATTCTGATTTCAATAAACATTACAATAATCAGTGTGATCAAATGAAAACGGCGTATAAATTAAAAATAATTTTACGAAATCGTCCTTAAATTATTCCAGTATTTTAAATCGAGTTTTCAATGACAAAGCAAACACTAATTTGTAATCCTTATATCTGAAAAGATATCAAACCTAAAAATTCCGTTGGAATCTTTGCTTGTAGTGTGCCCCCGGTTAATTTCAAAACGTTAGTCACGCACGTGCTACGCTGTTAGAACCTTTAAAGTCAAACAACTAAATAAAACACACGATTCATTTTCCTGTGCAAATACTATCCATTTTTCCAGCTGGAGAGAAATGTAATGTACTCCAAAATCTGAGAAAAAAATCAAACTAATTCAAACTGAGAAATTATTTGGAAATTAATATCATCGAAGCATTTCGTTCTGCAAATTGACAGAATTAAAATAAAATTACGAAGTGAATTCCATGACAAACCAATTTTATGAATTTTATCCAGCACACAGTATCACAAATCAAATTATCTGTTATGCAAATGTCTGTACAAAAATGAAAATAAGCAACAAACAAATGGTTATTTTATACGGATACTAGCTGAATTACCCGGCTTTGCGCGGGTTGAAATGGTTAAATGTTGCTTGAAAAGTGAATTCGAATAATCACTTTTCTTTCACAGAAAAATGCAATCATTTAAGTTGTACGGAAAATACGTTTTAACTTTTTCATAGCTTCTACTATATACTTCGGACGCAAATATATGCATTTAATTCCTGAATATATTGCAATATGTAAAAGATTGAGACATAAATACGAACAGAAACGAAATTCCGACGAAAAAATGCAGAATTCTAAAAAACGAATGATGTACAGAGTCGACTTTTGACTGCCTGAGTGTATTCTGAAATAGAGCAATTCGAAAAAAGAAATTTGAAAATACTGATAAAGACGATAATGATTTATGAAATTTAGTAATGCTCAAATATGACTGCAACATTTCGCTGTGTTAACTCAAACAGACAAACTCGGGATTCTAAATCAAATTTATAAAATAATAAAACATTAATTCTGGTTTGCCAAATCTAAAATAACAAAATTACGCTTTTATAATAAATGAGTTGAAGTTTTTCGTGTTCCATTACAAAATGTAAATTATGAATAATGAAATATTTTAAATATTCTTTTTTTATCAATCAAATATTCATAATATTCATGTAAAAATATAAAACTCCTCATAGAAATATAATAATAATTAAATCGTATACATCGAGCATCTCGGTATTCCAAATACATGGCCCTTTGTTAAAACGTCAATCAGTTTCAACTGCTTCAGTTTAAATACTCTAGCAATCAAGTCGTGGCGCTCACTGGGTAATTGACCATTGGTAAGAACCTCAATGATCTCCGTCCAAGTCGGATTGCAGGTGAAGGTGATAAATAAGTCTGGTCTCCCGTACGTCCTCACGTACGTCATAGCATCTTGCGTGTATTCGCGCATGTGTCTGGGACTCCTGTAAATGTAGCTGGTAGGATGACCAAGGCACCGAGGTTTTCAACGTTCCCGTCATTTCCCACAGCATCTCTCAGGTGAATATATTCGTCAACTCTCAGTTTACGATGATTTAGACGAATGAAAAGGAGACGCTCACTCTCGAATTTTGTGTACATATCGACGATGAACTGATGAAACAATTGCCTGCAGTTCAATACGTGGTACTGCTCGGTATCTCGAACCATTAATCTGTACGCATATAAATCCATCACTGAAACTTTCTTGCTCGTTGTTTCACCTGTTCTTGGGTTGATCTGCCTCAGATTAAAATGATATCCATCTTCACCATGTGGGGGAATATCACTGGGTACTCTAGAGCATCATAAGATCGATGTGTTTCCGAAATGCGCTGCAATGATTCACCTCGTCGTTGAATAACGATATCCCGTTGATGGAACTCATCGTCTGATATAACCACCGCGACTTGATCTGCTTGAGGAGAGTTAAAGCGCCGCTCGTGTTCACCTGCTGGTCTTCGGTCTGCTCTTATGACTACTTTATATTCATCTGTTGGCATACGTTCCAATGCTGTTTCAAACGTTTTAATAAGATTATTGTGCTCATGAAATATCCTCTGTAAGTTTAACACAATCTGACGTCTTGTTCCCGAGATGCAGGCGCACCTCTGATCAGTTTCCATTTGTTCGTTTTGAATAAAATATAGTTGTAGAAATTTTGGTGGTTGGTCTGGCAGCGGAAGCAACGATTCCGCTCTATGGTAAATCTGCCCTTGCAACTAGAATGTCGACGGAAATCCGGGCAGTCCAACAACTCATGAGGCGCCGAATGATGTCATTTGGAAACATGAGTTGTATTTTCTGATGTTACTAAGAAAATGCTTCGACTCTGACGTATCTCCTGATGTGTATGTCTAAAGTTCTTGTGGTGGTGGTTCCAGTTGGCAGAGAATATTTTTTCCATTTTTGAAGCAAATACCAGTAGACTCTGATTTAAACTTTTTGGCTTGACAGTAACTACAAACCATTTCAATTTTCCCAATGGTAACTCTTGCATGCAGCGAGTAGTCTTTATGCGAATCGTGTGGAATCCTTCCAATGCTAAGCTAAAATGGTGTGCAGTCCGTGATCTTTGACACTATCTCTCTTATCCTGTAGTCGGACTTCACGCTGCTGTGCCATCTCTGTTGCTCTAAATATAGTAGCTCTCTCTCTCGCAATCGCAAGTCTTCTATTCCTCTCCTCGGAAGTTTCTTGACTACGCTTATCTTTCATCATCTTAGCCGTTGACTGTACTTGGCCGATCGCCTTCCGCTTCGTTGGAGGCATTGCTACAGCAAAGAAATCTGTAAATGAATACAGAAAGGTATTTCATAAATTAAGCAAAAGGCACACTCTCACTGAACAATGAAATCTATTATAGAATACAATAAAAAGCTAAAATTAACGAAGAAACAAATTCAAAATTATGAAGTACTTTCATGAGTTTAGAAATATTAATCCAAAATATACACTATCACTGTCGAATAAAGTTGGAAACACTTATACAATCAACTAAAAGAGCGAATTAAAACTGTCAAATTCACTGAAAGATGATAAACTGGAAGACTTACCGAGTTAGCTTCCTTTAAATACGACCAGCTAAGAATCGAGTGGGTGCTGGAATGTTCTCCACCATGAGTCCAATTAAGTTTCCGTTTCCCCAACTTTCTAGAAAGTTTTATAAAAAAAGTAAACATTAATTCTGGTGCTGCCAGATACCGAGTAGCAAAATTACGCTTTTATGATCAATGAGTTTTTCGTTTGTGCTTTTCGGAATAACGGTGCTTGGTTTAGAAATAAATATAATCGGTGTAGACAAATTAAACTGAATAGATAAATTTTTTTCAAAAAGCAGAAGGTCGATTTTACAGAATTTTTCAGAAAGAAAATCACTGCTTTCAACGGAGGATTCACATGTATCTATTAAGGACATTTTAAAATAAGTTACACGCCTTACCTAAAAAGCCTTGTGAAACAGAATTCTACAAATCATTACGTATTCAATAAATTATTTAAGGAAAGTTGGTCGAAATATACACCAACTTTCCTTGAAAATTATCCTTGCACTTCTGGAAACCTTTCCTTGAATTTCCTTGCAAACATAAATATTTTAGAATATTCTTTCCCCCTTCATCAATAAAATATCTATAATTTATTTACATCATGGGAAGAACTAAAAAGTCAGTTCAAACATAAATACTGTAATTTAATTTGTTTCGGAAAAAATTGTTTTTCGATCAACATTGGTAAAGCAACCATCGCTGCCTAAAGCAATCAATCTATGCTCAATGTTATTTCTATTGCGATTTCGAATAGTTTTTAGCCCCCCAGGGCCAATAGAACGGGGGTTAAGAGTTAGCCTATGCTGACCGCAGTGTTCTAAAGTATAAGTGTACCAAATTTGGTGTGGATTGGTCAAACGGTGTAGATTTGTATAGAAAATATACACACACACATACACACACACATCATATCTATATATAAAAACATCATTACTAATTAAATGTTATTTTGATATTTTTGGGATATTTGTTCGGGAGCACCTAGAACCCAAACTCTGATTTTTTAAATTTTTTTCAAAAACCTTCCTAGGGATATACCTAATAATTTCCCAAATTTTCACGGCGATTGGATGTATGGTTTTTGAATCTATCGAGTACAGACAGACAGACAGACACACATTCATTTTTATATATATAGATGATTTAAGAAACATTACTGAAGCGAAACATTTACAGAATAAAATCAAAATCAAATATTAAGAAATTGATTCGATAAAATACTTTAATATATTTGAATTGAGAATTCCAATTACTTAAAACGATGAGATATATTTCATGTTTCGTTAAATGTTTTCTTGGAAATTTAAAACGTGATCGAGCTAATATAAAATATGTCAATTTTATAATCGTATATTTTGACCATTTGCATCCTACAAGATTTTAGTACATCCAGTAAATTGGTTCGTACATCTTGAAAAAGAAACGTCAAACAAGGAACACTTAAAAATAAGGGTATTTATGTCACTGTTGATAAGTTAAAATTTATTTGTTTCGATAAGTGTTATCGTAACAAAGAAGATTTAAAACGTTTATTTCATAAAATGTATATTTTCTTTTAAAAACTAAACTTACTTGCTAAAAGACCGGATCCAGCTGTTGAAGGAAATTCGTTAGGTTTGAAAAAAATGAACACAAAGAAGAAAACTCTTTATGAAAGTGCAACACTGTGATCGTTAGAGCAGTAAGTGGGTGAAATAGGTAACGACGACAGCTAGAGCTAATGAACTGAGCAAGTATATTAAAGCGGTCTTTTACAACTAGATGAAACTAGAAAGCACCCTAACGGTAAAATTTGGAAGATACCAACTCAAGAACTATGGGAGACACTGAAAAAGAATCCTGTGAAAAATTATCATTGGAAGTTGTAATAAGTGATATTTTGTTGAGACATTTTTTGTTCTCAGGCATTGCTATAAATGCCGTATGCAAATAATATAATAGATGTGACTCAAACCCCGCCTATAGGTAAAACATGATAGCCAAACAGGAGTGCATTTTCCTTCGGGCTGAGAAAATGGTCTCGATCATGGATCATTCGCCCCCTTCAAACTTCACAATAGATCCATGTTTGAACAATTCTCCAGTTTGGGCAAGAGTATGGGTAGGCTGGGGAAAAACTTCTGTTTGTGCGTGGAAAATTTAGACACAAATTTTATGGTGATAAAGGTAGTTGAATTAACGTCGCACTGGAGCAACACAACGATATGATGATAAAGGACGAAACATTTATTTCGGATCCTTACCACTAAGTTTACGCTACAGACATCAATAGTTGCATGGAAACGAGCTCTGGTATCTTAAAGGAATACATGACTCTTCTTAGTTTCGCGCTCCCTTACTTTCGGAAGCAAACCTTCGATTCGATTGTGGGGCCCTCTATGGGGTCCCTTCCGAATGAGATTTGTTTCCTTTTCCTGCGGTCAAACACCTAAAGAAGGCGAACAGAAACCGCTAGATTCTGAAGCTAATGTGCTTAAGTTAATTCTACTCTGAATCCAATGAACCTTTCTCGTAGGAGATTGGTAAAATAGTTTTTGGCAAATCTTATGAACGCTGTCTTCAAATCGTTGGAAAATAGTGAATTTTTCCTTTCCTTTGGGGATGTTCCGCAATCCCTGGGTGCGCCACTTTAGACAATCTTCAAAGGATCGTCGATGTCATCGCATTATTTCACATCATACTGTAGAATATACAGGGTGCCTGTAAAGTCCCTTTCCATTTAAAACAGCGTCTCGTATAGTCAACGTGCAAAGCGAACATGCTGAATTTATGGAGACAGCGCTCCTAGCGGCAAAATAACGAAGTTCAAAAATAACTCGAAAACTAAAGGAGATCGGCCGCAATGGGGTCCAGGTTGCACGGACTTATGCCGTTTGAATTCCAAATGGTCCACATCCAACTTCGGCAACCATTGGAAACGTTGTTCGACGTCTCAGAGACTCAGGCAGCACTTGAAATCGACCTCGTTCGGGCAGACCACGTAAGCCTAGTAGAATACCAGCAAAAGACATACTGGCGTATACGCTTTAGCCCATCCCTACAGCAGTACTAGACAAATCAGAAACCAGAGTGGCTTAGTACAAAGCCAAGTATGGAAAATACTGCACGACAATGGTGCACATCCCTACCACGCAATTCAGCAGCATGGATTGTTACCGGGAGACAAACAGCGACGCTTTGACTGGTGCAATTAGGCATTAAACGAATTGGAGGTTAGGCCAGAATTTTTTTCCAACATAATATGGTCGGACGAGGCTAAGTTTCACCGAAACGGGGTGCTGAACCGACACAACACCCATTTCTGGGCACTAGAAAATCCCTCATGGGGAGTTTCCATCAGACAGCAGGTGCAGTGGTCCACGAATGTGTGGTGTGGTATTTGGAAGGATCGTCTAATAGGATCCGAGTTCTATGACGGTTCACTAAATGGACCGAAATACCTCCAGCTGTTACAGGATGTATTACCTGACTTTATCGATGATATTCCTCTGACGTTTTTGTCTTCCCTGTGGTTCCAACATGATGGCGCACCGCCGCACAAACCGCAAGCAGTGCGACAGTTTCTTGACAAGAGATTTAGCCAACAGATAATCGGCTACGGTGGCTGTGTTGAATGGCCTCCATGATCACCAGATCTTACCCCACTCGATTTCTTCCTCTGAGGTTACATCAAAGATCGGGTGTATGAAGCTCCGTCGGCAAGTTTGCTGGATCTGCGGTAGCGTATCATCGATAGCTGCGCTACTGTCACACCGCAGATGATAAGGAATGTGCATGCCGGCGTGCTTGATCGAATACAAATGTGTATTGTCGCCGATGGTGACCTTTTTGAACACACTCGCCATGTTTTTGTTTAGCAATAAATTTCTTGCTTTTGCTCATCTGTGTCTTTTGCTTTTCCAATGTGCCACACTGAATAACGCACATTTGTTTCTGAAATTGCTCAAAGTACATCTGCTCAAAGTTTATCAGGATAAAATTATTAAATAGTAAATCTTCGTTCGTGACTGCATAGCCGAGAGTTGTCGCGCGAAATTTGTGATTTCGGATCGTCAGTTTTTTTTATTTTCCGGAGTGCGTTTATCAGATATTTTTTTATTTATCTTTTTTACTTTCTTTGTTGTTTGAATTTTTAAACTCGTCGTTGCTTAACTCAGAAAAACTGTATGATAACACTGGAGAACACGTTTTTGAATTTCTGGGCGACCCCTTTTTCAAGGCATGGAATAGTTCAAATTTCAATCGCGAATATCTCCGCCAATTTTACAGATAACTCCATGAAACCTTTTTCTGTGCTTTTATGTGGTATTGCGCACATTTTTGTAATTGAACTCTTTGGCCGATCTCCTTCAGTTTACGAGTTATTACTTAACTTCCTTATTTCGCAGCTAGGAGCGCTCTAAGCTGTCTCAATAAATTCAGCATGGTCACTTTACTATAGGTACACGTTACTTCCTTGACTATACGAGACGCTGTTTTAAATTTAAAGGGACTTTACAGGTCACCCTGTATACGTACAAGCAGCGCATTTGTATTCACTTGAATGAAATTTCATCTGCTTCAAATTGGATGATGCTCTAAGTCTTTCTAATTGAATTTTATCTCTATTAACTTTTGAAACAGAAGAAACTTTCAAATTTTGCTGCATGGGTAGCTTTAGGTCCCATCACTATACCGATACAACTTTCATATCTCTAACGCCACCATCTTTCAAAGTTTATTTTGCCTTCGTACAGCTTTTCCAGTCATCCCCTTCTCATATAATTTATTTTATGCACTACAAACTAAACAGGAACATATATGATCTACATTTGCGTGGATCAGTCATGGAATACGGTAAATTTTATGAGCTTATTTAACTATTTATTCATAAATACGTACAATTTTTCCTGTCGTACCAAACAACAGATACTTCTTACATTGGGCAATAAGTGGAATACATTTGCACTATTCTTTGTCACCGTATGGCTTACGAAACGTGTATTTCCTCAGATTTCAATACACGTAATTCAAACAACTTGTACAAATGATAAGCATAATGTTGCAGCCCTTGCGCAAGCTAACGATGAATAGGTTACTTAAGAATGTTCACGCGAGTTATTTTTGATAGTTATATTAATTCTTGCGTCTGTATGGTTTATTGTTATTGAGCAGTCACTGTCACACAATTCAAAGACTTGAGTGAACGATGAGGTGCTGAAACGTGTCGCAACCGACTTTTCGACTATAACTCGCAGGTTGCTAGAGCAGAACCCACTGAGCCATGGCGACCCCCCTTTAAATTAGGTTACAGATTTTATAGTAAACAATACGTTTCCATGATTGGCGCCTATGGCACAGATTCTGGCTTCGTCGTGGTGGGAAGGGATAACAGTGGTTACGAACATATGATTCCTTACGGCGGTCGCCCCACAAACAAACATTTGTCAGAGTATCACATATCTTACCCTTGAGCCATAAAACTCACCCAAACATCACATATTTTAATTATATCGGCATAATTTTTTTTGTATCAATCTGTCACGTTATATCTACAACTCCCCAATAACTAAGTGTTACAAAATAGTGTCTATGATAATTGGATTCTGAAAAAAGTACACCCAATACTACTGCAATGGGGATGGTGCTGAATGCTCTGATGGGGCTCTGGGTTATTGTAAAATGCAAAGTCTTTTGTTAATTGTTACACCTAAGCCGGGTTTTAGAGGGAGAAGAGTTAATACTTTGTGAGAGACAAGACTTAATGCTTTGTTGCCAGTCATTTTACAACAAAAAAAGTACGTCAACAATGGGCTTTTACGACAAGAATTATACAAAATGAGAACGTTACATAGAATAGAAAGTAATTAAAATAGACTTACAATCGTCCACTATGGAAAAAAATCAAATGGTTAAAATATTAGAATCAACTGAATAGAGTAGGTGAATAAAATCTTAATCCATCTGCCAAACGGTTTCGAAATGCCTTTCATTATTTAGAAACATGTAGAAAAGGAATGTTGGTAAAGATGCATTGTAAGAGACGTTCAATTCTGATAATCAGATTTCTTTCTTGTTTCATACCTTCCGAGGTGGCAACTCCTTGGAATGGACAACACATTTTCACTTGTCCACAAAACGTCCCTTATAATGCATCTTCAACGAAATTTCTATTTTGACATTTTTTAAATCTCAAAATAGTTTTTAGCTACTGTTTTAGAAAAGGAAGATGTATTAACATTAACATATTTTTGTTTCTACATGAAACACAGAAATTTCATTTCTAAGAGTAATGGAAAAATTTGCAGACGCTTACAAAGACTTTTGAAAGAGCTCAAGGAAAAGTTAATATTCGACTTAAAATTCATCCTTTTGGAACAAATAAAAGTAATTAGTTTCACTTTGTATTTATCTTCGAATAATCAAAGAAAGGCAAATCTTATCCATTACTCAGGCTAAATTAAAATATCGAAATTGTCTTGTTTTAATAAAATGTATACGCGGCTTACGAAGAAAGTTATTCGATCGCAAATTGACTAACCATTTGATTCTCATTAATTAAATGATGTTTCTTGCATAAAAACAATTTTATCGAAATTGTATGGTAAGAAAACTGAAGCAGCCTGTTTTTGCACGTTTTTCATAGTTCAACATGATTTCCTGGGGGAAGAAATTTCTGTAGTGTGCAAACTTAAATGGTAACTTGAAATAACAGGGTTAGCGATTACAAATTCTACCCGATTCTGTGTGTATAACTTTGAAACTACTGAAGGAGAAAATGTGTACCAGTGGCGGATCACCCAAGCGCTTAGAATAGCTTTTATGGGAGGTGCCACAATTGCGTAAATTAGTTTGATAATTTGAGTTTTTTCAGCTTTAGTTATTAAAATACCATGATTAAAATAAAAATAATTGATTTGATTTTTTCTATTACAGGTTGCAAATTCGCTTAAAATATCATAAATTCATAATATTTTTCTAAGAATATAATTTTTTAACGTAAGAATGGCAAATAATTTTTTGAACTATTAGAAGGATTTTAATGAAAAATAAACTAACCATCGAAAGAAGAGGATTTTACTTCTGGTTAACCGAAACGTGTACAGGAAGAACTTTCTACCACAAAAACACTAGCGCCATCTACATTTAGCTTTACAGGAAACGCCTTCCATAAGCACTGATACATTTCAAATGCTGAATTTTATTTTTTATGAAAGTACTTTGCAACGTGTCATTGATATGAATGAATATTTAGGGTATCTGTATATCTTCGGAGGCAATTTTTAAAAATTATCACGGAACTTTTAGATTTTGTTATTGCTTTTTTTAGATTTTGTTATTGCTTTCTACTAGAAAAAGCATTTTATGATAGATAATGCTGTGTTTAAAATTTATTTTTTATAAAAATGGAGAAAAAATTGTAAAAAAGCCAAAAAAAACATTTACCCTTAAACGTCATATTTTAAAAAATAGTTTAAAATTTTCCAGATTGTAAAGTGAATTATCTTCTGAAAACATTGATTCAGGGGTATTTAACTACAATAATATATATATTGTTACATTTAAATTAATTGCGGACTTTAACGTCAGTAATCCCTGACAAAACATGAAAAAGAGCAAAATGCAAAAAATATTCAGGTTTACATCCTGCTCAATTTTTTTAAATGCCTATTTCTTTATAATAATAGTTCAAACCATGCTCTACAACCTTCTGAACATGTATAAAAAATTTCAAAAGAATTTAATTGATGTAGTCTGATATATTGTCTTTTGCGGAGAGAAAAAGCTAAAAACAACATAAATCCCCATGTTAAATATATATGACAATACTTTTTAAAAAAAATTTATCTCCATTTCTAATGATCGTATAAGTAAAATCCGAAGTGATTTGGAGATAAAGTGCTGTAGTATAATAATATGTAAAATTTGAAAAATGTGAAATTTGGATGAAAATGGCGTTTTAAACGTATACTGATACCTTAAAAAGTAATCGACCATTTGCAGTTCAAAAGATACAGGAAAATCTCTGGGTTGTTTCGTAGCATTGCAGTTGGCAAGTATTTTAGATTAATTTTGGTAACAAGACTATAAATAATACACACACAGACTGCCAAAGTAGCCATATGTGAGATATTTAAGTGGCTTAATATCTATATCGAGATGACCATACAATCACCTAAAATATAATTTATGTGAATTTCCATTCACTCAGTTTGAGAACATTAATACTTACGCTCATCTACGAAATCTGTAAGATGAAAATATCGATGTTAAAAAAGCATGAAAATAAAGTACCTTAAATCTATCGAAAGATTACATGTAAACCTCATTTATTTTAAAATGCAGTGTTATTGCTAATGATTCATCGGGCTTCAAAACACTGTATTTCGCGAAGTACTACCCATAAAAGAGTGATTGCTGCTTGAAAAGAACTAGACATTGAGCAGGTTTTAGTCATAACACTACAAACGTTCAAGCGGTAGTCAAGTTGGGCCCGTTGTATCATTTCCCATTGGATGGTCATCCAAGCAGAGGTCCCGGAGTTCATCCATTGTTGCTGGCGAAGGGCACGCAATTCCTCCAAAAGGTAGGTGAGTATTTTAATTAACGTCACATTGGAGTAACAAGCGGGCTATTTGGTGACGGTCCGGGATCCATCCCAAAAGGAAAGATCCGAGGACAACACCGCGTAATTTTGAACCACGGTCAGCTTACGAGACAACACCTGAGCTGGCACCCCACTCTCCCCAAAAGAGAAATCAATCGGAGGGCGCAAGTTTGGGAGCTTAGAAGAGAGATAACCATAGAGGAGAGATCCTTCTCTCCTCTATGGTTGGGAGACTTGGGCGGTCATCTGAACAGAGCCGAGTCACCGCCCAATCCAGCGATGTGCGGAGTTTAGGAAGCGAAGTACCTCTATGTGGGAATGAGGTGGGGTATCACATCTTGCTGGAATTGGAGGAATCATCTGAGAGAATGGATAGAATGTGCTCACAGAATAATTCAAGATTCTTTTACCGCCTCCAAAAATGTAAAACTCGGTGCCCTTTTGTTCATTTCAGCCCCTCATTCCATAGCCTAAGCAAACTGAGGTCTGGGAGCCGTGATTTTATGACGCTTTACCTTATTTCATATCCCTTGATATAAAATCAAGAAAGAATACCATCATTCTTTCTCTGATGACTTATCACTGCCGTCACTTTATACAACACTACTGACCTTTGCTGATGAGAATATTTCACTAAATAAGTTTAGGAATTAATGTTCTTGATTGAGATCAATGTCGGGATGATTCGAGGCGGATAACGGCTGAACCTTGAAAAAAACTGAAGATGTCTTGGTTTCTCATTTGACATCCTACTCATGTGAGGAAGAGTTATCAAAATACCCACAGATCGCAATTTACCGTCATAAAAAAGTGTGAATAATACTTTTCAAACTTGCTTCACGATTTGAAAAATTAATAAATAAGCCCATCCTTCTCGCTGCCAAACAAAAAATGTCAAATTTTGTTTGTTGAAATGAAATTAATGGAATGCAATTGTATTATTATTGATTTTATGATTCAATTAATATACAATCGATAACAATTCAATTCAATAAAACTTGATTTAATTTAATTAGAATTTTTTTGTCAAAGGAGTCGCTAAGATTTACGTTTATGTAATGGGAGTTTGAAAAAGCTGGTTTACCTGTTACTAAATTTTACGGTATGAAGTTTTGTTCAAAAACTTTCATCTTATTCCTATTAATAAAAGTGTCGCGAGACGTATAAATATTTTTCAAAGCTTAGCATTTTATCACAGAGAATTCTGTGGATTTAAATCGATCCTTATTTCATTGCTGATTCTATTTAACAGAATGAAAACCAAAGAAATCGAGTCTTTCCGAGGCACTCTACTGTGCGGCCTTCTCCTCTCTCATATAACGGTTTCGCCCATTCAAGAAAACACAAATGCGAGGAGTATGAAAAAGAATAATAGCATACGAAACTGTCTCGGCGCGGTCGCAACCTGCAATACGGTCCTGCGGTCGCCTACTTTTACACACTCCCGATTTCCACTTCTCGCATCCATTTTCCGTTGTGCATTCTCTTTTCCAAGTTTAAAAGTTTTTCTTAAATAATAAAGTTGAGCAATGAAATGAATTGTACATATTTGAACTTGGACTGCAGAGAGAGAAATTTAAATAAACATGGACAATTTGGAATACCAATTCTTGCCCTTTTTTTTAAAGAATATTTTAATATCTGTATCTGGAATTATAGCTAGAAGAAATTTTTTATTAGTACGGATTTTCCAGTAACATTTAGAGTTGAATGAGGCATTTTAGAACTTTGTCATCTGTGATTTGAAGACGGATTGAACTAAATTTTGACGTGACGGGAAATTTTTATTCCTCGCCTTTTTTTAGGGAGGTGGAGTTCCGGACATAAAAATGTTGGAGGGTGGCAAAGTTTCAGGAGTTGGTATCCATGGAACCTAATATTGGAGGGTGGCAAAGTTTGAGGAGTTGGTATCCATGGAACCTAATATTGGAGGGTGGCAAAGTTTCAGGAGTTGGTATCCATGGAACCTAATATTGGACGGTGGCAAAGTTTCAGGAGTTGGTATCCATGGAACCTGAGATTGTAATGGAATATTCTGCTCCTTCACCCAACCTCTACTTCATGGGGGAAACAAGTGTCACGTGGTCAGAGATAAATGTCGTGGGTGGTCGGAGTAGAAAAAAGGACAGGAAACTAAAAATGACGTCGGGAATTCGCAGACCGATCGTACTTTGTAAGGCTCTTCCCTGAGACAAAATATTGTCATCTGTTGTGTTATTTGTTGTTATAAGCTTATTCAACATACGTTTTTATCCGGAACTGACAAAATCGTGTGACTAAAAGGCCGAAAGTGCTGTAAGGTTTTGCAATTTACTTTTCAGTTTCGTACTTTTGGTTTTAGAATTTTATCCCATTTTACAGTGATAAGTAGTTCATATTTGTGTACAGAAGTGTTCTGTTTTCTATATACTTTTTTAGAATTCTATTTATATCTTATCTCTCCCGACTAGTTCCCTTTCATAAGCTTTTATCTGGATTCATATTTGAGTGCATCGTTTACAGCTTTAATTGCATTTTTCTTGCAAGTGCTTGACTGAATTTGAACTGTTTTCCCCCCATTAATTCTTGTTTAATTTATTGCCTTGATTTAAATTCGAATAGTTTGTTTTCAATATGATATAGACTAAAAGACAGTGCAGATTTCAAATGACAGATACGTGCTTAAATTTAGATTTATTTTAGACAAATGTATTTGAATACATTTATTTAATACTTCTCGTAGCATTTTGTGACAAGCAATAAAAATGACTTGCCACTAAAAGTAATCTACATGAAAACTGTCATCACGAAAAGAAACTTTCTGATGGTAACAATACTTACTGGTCAGAACTTGCCCACCTAGTGTTAAAAACAAAGAATCTATCAATCACACACACTATAATAGATACATGTAAAATATAAATGTCGGAATGTCTAGGCGCCAACCTGCCCACGTTCCAAAAAGCGCGGGAAACATTTCCCAAAGACCAATCGGAGCATTTCCCGCCAGAAGGCGCGAACCCCGCAGATTGACTCTGAGCGATTTGATGTTAAGACGTGGCTTTGCACGGACGTGCCACCAGGATGTTAATCCCACTATGATTTGACGTTTAATCTGATATTTGTACATAATTGACCCCTGTAATTAACCCCCCTTTTCCCCTAGATTTTATTAAAACAATATTTAATAGTAATGATGCTCTCCTCAATTCACTTCTAACATATTAATTCCCCTAGATTTTATTAAAACAATATTTAATAGTAATGATGCTCTCCTCAATTCACTTCTAACATATTAATCCACAACATGGGGGCTCAGCCTCCCGTTGCCTCTCAATCGTAAGCTAAGTAGCTGTAAAGCTAAGTTGTGCAACGCCAAGTGTTAAGAAGATACGACGATCCGAATGGATAACGACGGCGCCACTTTGCGATGCCTACAAATGGATACATTCTGTCTATGGTGCCTACAAGTGAACGAGATTTGACGAGCCAAAAACGACGGAGATTCTAACCAGGACTATATGTGAGTGTTTTCTGTTCACATTTTTTCGATTTCATTGCATTTACATTGAAAATGACGACTCTTGGAACAATTCCACATGTTGCTTCATCCATAAAAACGTCAAGCACGAAAAACGTGCAAATGCTGCATAAAATTCTATTTCCGAATACAGAACTTGACAGAAAATGTCGACAAAATCTTCGTAATTTTTCTGGTTTTTCTGATGATACAGACTTTGACTCTATCAAGAGTAAAATTCTGGAAGATTTCTCACTTCCACAACTGATTACAATTTGCAATATTTTGCACATTGAAATTTTAGAAGACAAATCCCTTTGCTGCGACGCGATAATTACTTCTTTAAAAGATTTTTCGCTTCTAACTTCGAATGATGATTCAGGCGGTGAAAGCGAAACGGAACAAGAAAATCAAAGTTCTTTTTCCCAGCTTGAAAGTTCTGCATTCACGAATTTAAATGTGTCAGCAATTGGTCAAGGCCACGAGCAAATGCAGCGCTCATCGAAAAATACAAAACACATATACGAAACCGCTTTTGATTTTGAACCAATGCGGAATCCTTTTTCCAACGATTCGCGGTCTCGCAAAACAGAAGAAAATGTTTATCCTTTTGCGTCTGAAAATAAACAGAGTTTCAACATTAATTTTTCTCTGAAGGATTTAGTTGAAACAATTCGACCTTTTTCATCCGAAGATAATTATCCCATTGAATTGTTTATCCAAGAACTCGAAGAACTGTTTTTATTTCATAATTTATCTAATGACATGCAAAAAATTGTTTTTACTAAGCATTGTCTATTGCACTCTGCAAAATTATATGCACAAACATTAAGAGGTATTGATACATTTGAAGCATTAAAACATTCTTTATTAGATGAATTTAAAGCATGTATTTCAAGTGTTGACTTACATAATCTTTTGCGTTCCCGTAAATTAAAACCCGGAGAAAATTTATTTGCATATCTAATAGCTATTCGAGAAATTGCAAGTCGTGGTAATATTGATTGTGCTTCAACCCTTGAATATTTTATAAATGGTATACCTGATAATTCACATAACAAAATTATTTTATATGGTTGTAAGTCTTTTGGTGAATTTAAAGAGAAATTAAAAGTGTATGAGAAGTTGTTTAATGTAAGCAACCATAAAAAAGATTTTATTGATCACTCTTATCGCCTAAGGTATGATTCTAATAAAAGTCAAAATTATCAAAGATCCAAGCAATCTTCTTATGTTGCAAAGTCCACTAATCACTGTTATATATGTGGTAGTAAATTTCATATTTCTAATGAGTGTACACATAAAAGTAAAGGTTACAAATGTTTCTCCTGTAATGTATTTGGTCACCGTTCTGCAGAATGTCCCAAAAAAGCTGCTCAAACGCCAAAATTTACAAAATATTCCAGTGAACCAAAAGCTCAAGTTCATTCACTTGCTATTGAAGAACATTATCCCGTAAGTCCCATGGAAATTGAAGTTACCCTTGGAACTGTCACATTTCATAGTCTAATTGACACTGGAGCACAAGCTAGTTTAATAAACACTGATGTACACAAAGAAATTGGATCCCCACCACTTGAAAAATCCCAAATCACATTTTCTGGAATTGGTAACACCACAGTTCACCCTCTTGGTTTTTTTCATGGTGATATCAAAATTGAAAACAGCAATTTTCCTTGCAAAATTCACGTTGTTCCAACTCATTCAATTCCCTACAAGGCAATCTTAGGAACTGACTGTATCCAACAAGCTGAATTTAAAGTGGGTAAAAATGGTATTTCTCTTATCAACGATGAACCAAATTTCCTTCTTAATGTTGTTAATGTAGTAGAAGATGTCAACTCCTTAGATCTTCAACATATAAAAAACAAAGCAATCCGACAGAAGGTTGAACACTTAGTTTCAAATTACAAACCAAACAAAACCGAAAGTACCGACTTACAAATGAAAATCAGTTTGACGGATGAATCACCCATTGCACAGCGTCCACGAAGGTTGTCTATCGCTGAAAAACAAGAGGTAGACAAACAAATCGAACAATGGTTGAAGGACCAGATAATTTCTGAAAGTACATCCGACTTTAGTGCACCTATGGTTTTATGCAAAAAACCTGATGGATCAACGCGTATTTGCATTGATTACAGACTTTTGAATTCCAAAATAATCCGAGACAGACAGCCCTTACCGTTGATAGAAGACATCTTTGACAGCTTACAAAATGCTCAAATTTTTTCTACATTAGATCTACGGAATGCTTTCCATCATGTTGACATACATCCAGATAGCCGCAAGTACACTAGTTTTGTAACTCACTCCAATCAATACGAGTTCAACAAGGTCCCATTTGGATTAAACAAAAGCCCTTTAATTTTCCAGCGATATATCGAAATTGTATTTCGTGAACTGTTAAAACAAGGAACTGTCATAATATACCTGGATGATATTGTTATTCCTGCTTCTGATGAAGAGGATGGTCTTCGTAAACTCAAACAAGTTTTCAATACCGCCTCAAAGTTTGGTCTTGAATTTAACTTCAAAAAGTGTAGTTTTCTCCAAAGAAAAATTGAATTCCTAGGTCATGTAATAGAAGATGGTACCATTCGACCCTCTGTAAACAAAACACGTGCAGTTCAAAATTTCCCTACCCCGAAAACTCAGAAACAAGTTCAAAGCTTTCTTGGTTTATCGGGATATTTCCGAAAATTTATTAAAGATTATTCACTAATTGCTAGACCCTTAAGTGACTTGTTAAGAAATTCTACTCCATTTCATTTTGGCCCCGAACAACGAAAAGCTTTTTTAATGTTGAAACAAGCTTTATCCTCCGATCCTGTATTACACCTATATCAACAAGGCTCACCTCTCCAACTGCATTGTGATGCAAGCAAACTAGGTTTTGGATCAATCCTACTACAAAAAGATTCTGATGAACACTTCCACCCCATTCAATATATGAGTATGAAAACATCACCTCAACAGGAAAAATACTCCAGTTATGAACTCGAAGTATTAGCAATTATAGAATCCCTTAAGAAGTTTCGACACTATTTAACGGGCACTAAATTCCAAATATTCACAGATTGTCAAGCGTTTCAGAAAACAATGACCAAGAAAGATTTAACCCCCAAAATTGCACGATGGGCTTTATTCCTTCAAGGATTTGATTACGACAACAAATGCAACATGTAGATGCGTTAAGTCGCTACCCCGTTCTTGTGATTACACCTGACGAACTAACCCAAAAAATTAAAGAAACACAAGATAATGATGAGTTTATATCAGAAATTAAGAAAATGATAACAACAACCCCTTCAACTGAATTTTTCTTAAAAAATGGTATTTTGTTCAAAATGAACAAAGATGATGAACTCTTAGTTGTGCCACAAAGCATGCAAAAAGAAATAATTCAAAATGCACATTTAAAAGGACATTTCGCCTCATGCAAAACTGAATCAATTGTTTCACAAGACTTTTACATCCCAAATCTTACACATCAAGTGCAAGAAGTAATTTCGAATTGCATCCCTTGCATTCTATCCTCACGCAAAACCGGTAAACCGGAAGGACTGCTCAATCCCATTCCGAAAGGCGACGAACCCTTAAGCTGCTACCACTGTGATTTTCTAGGTCCCTTACCATCAACAAATAAAAATTACAAATACATTTTTGCAGTTATTGATGCATTTACAAAGTTTTTATGGCTTTATCCAACTAAATCTACTTCTGCTCAAGATGCACTTCAAAAGCTAACTCTTCAACAAACAACTTTTGGCAACCCCTCAAGAATCATAACAGATAAAGGTAGTGCTTTTAAGTCAACCGACTTTAAGAATTATTGCAACGAACAATCAATCGAACATATACAAATTACAACAGGAGTGCCACGTGGTAATGGTCAAATAGAACGAATGTTCGATACATTAATCCCGATTTTCACAAAATTATCACTTAACGAACCCGAAAAATGGTTCAAATTTGCCCCACATATCCAGCGTATAATGAACAGTACAGCTCCCAGAAGCACAAAATTCACACCCTTTGAACTTTTGATCGGAATAAAAATGAAACAAAAAGAAGACCTACACATGAAACAAATTTTGGACGAAGACAATAACTCCACAATAGCTCCACAATAACAGAAAAACAAATTCTCAGAAACGAAGCTAAAACAAACATCTTCAAAATGCAAGAAGAAAGCCGACGACAGTACAATAAACACAGAAAAAAGGCCCACATTTACAAAGTTGGTGACCGTGTCGCCATACAACGTACTCAGTTTGGAACACTCCTTAAGTTACGACTCAAATTTTTCGGACCCTACGAAGTTACAGCAACACACCCTCATGATCGTTATGATGTTAAAAAAATTGGTCAACACGAAGGACCAGATGTAACTTCCACGTCAGCTGATAACATGAAACTGTGGTCAAGAAACTGATTTTGAACTTTAACTTTATTATCTTTGTCATTTTATTTGTATTATTTTTTATTTTTATGTCTACTTTTGAAAATGAAAACCTTTTCCGGAAAATTGTCAGCAAATCTATTGTGAATCTGTCAACAAGCCAACGAACTGTCACGTGAACATGTTTGCAAACCATGAGCATTTCCTGTGTAAATATCGACTGATGTCCACTCCTGTAAACGCCATCTACGATGTCCCATGGCAACGATGCATAGCTAAATTAGCTATTAACCATGACCAATGGTTACGATATTATTACGATGAAAAGCACACACGATGAGCAGACCACGATGTTCTCTTTGCTGCACCAGTGCATTTATCAGTCCATGAAAATTTCCCACAATGGAAGGCCGAAGCATCCCCAACATGGTCCATTGGGTTGTAGACAGGTATTCTCACAACCGAAGTTGTTTCGTTTGGATCGGTCATCCTTCTTGGCCAAAACGAAACTGCTGGAACTGCTAGAAGTTTGAACTCACATCCGGGTCACCATTAAGGTGATGTTGCGTGCGTGTTCGTAGAATGATTCAGTCTTATCATAAAACATATATTTATTCAAACTTTAACAATAACATTGACACAACAAGAAACATACTGGGTGAACATTCAGAACTACGAGAGAACGAGATCCCGAGTGAACATTCTAATCTTATATTAGGCACAACGTAATCCTCCGCTGCCCTCTCATTGGTTAACACAGTGTGAGAGCATTGGAGGAAAGTGACGTCAACTGCTGATGTCACCTTGCTGGTTGCAGAGTTGCCAGATCACTACAGATCCTTAAAAACATTTCGGAAGTTTTACGGAACTTTCGAAACACATGTTAAATTGAGACACATAAAAGAATCATTTCCTTTGAACTGTATCACGAAATATAATTTCTGTGGTCCATTTCGACTGTTTCCACTTACATTTTGGAAAAACAATTCAGTGGAAATTTTCAAATTACAATTACTCATTTCAAATTACTCATGAAACATATTAGGTCATGCTAGAGCAGGGGTCGGTAAACTTTTGATGTGGACTGTCCTTTACAACAATTTAAAAATTATTCGAGAGCCATAAATATATTTTTACAAATATGGAAAATTTAAAGTAATGTATAATAAGAGCTATAGCGAAGGACGCATGTTCGTGCTCTCTTCTGCGCGTGTGCCCCGGTTGAAAGTGCTAGCGTCTGTTGTGTTAAGAAGCGAGAGTGCAGTCGTTCTGTAGTCCAGTGGGTCGCGACCCCTTTGGGGGTCGCTTGAAAATTTTTGTGGGTCGCCAAATTCAAAGAAATTTATTTGACAATAAAAAATATAAGGCTTTTCTTCCACAAGTATCAGGTACTAGTGAAATTAGATAACATTATTTATAAAAAAGAACTATATTTTTTACGAAAACGATTGTCTGTATTAGTGTATAATATCTATACTTCGGCAACCGGCAGGCGAACAGACAGTGATAAAAGGTAATTGTCAATTTGAGATGCCTGCTCTCCGGTGGGATTCATATGCAACTTGGGTCGGTCTGATGTTTAGCAGTGGCCATCTTTACTGCAGCTTTTTCAAAGTAGGTGTGCGCCCCTGCTATTTAGTCTTTATACTGTGATCACAGCTAGGACCGTGCAGTTCTTTCCGTCTGTGCCTCAGTAGTTCGGTTTTGCTGCTTCTTACGTTCATTCAAGTGCATTCTGTAATTCTGTTTATATACTGCTTTTGCTAATTTTAAGTAAAATTTGCAATGTACATAACATATTTTTTAAGTATAGGACAGTTCATTAGCGGTGCTCGCAGGGCAATAATAAACAATTAATTAAAAAATCAATATAGATATTAAAATGTAAAAACAGAAAAACTGGTTTTTTAATATTTTGTATTATTTTTTTCGTTTTTGATTTTTTCGAAAATCAATTATCCTCAACTGATATTTCGTTGGAAACACTACCAGGATAGTTACTATTTTAAAACGTGTAAGGGAACAGTTAGTTCTGTTTTTGGATTACAGATGGCGGTTCACTAAACAAAGCCTGCTTTTGCAGCTTAAGTGCTAGTACAAATTTAAGATCACAGTACGATGAATTTTGAAAAATAGACGCTAATTGTAATTTTTAAATATATATTTTCCCATCTTTGGAGTAAGTAATGTTAAGCATAATTACATTAAATCATTATAATTAATTTGCACCTTGTTTTGTATTTTTTTAAAGTAAGATCCAATATTTGCATGTTATGATTCACTGTAACCTCTGTGTACAATATAGATGTGTGCTCGACTGGCAATACCAGTTGAGATATTTACTTGCCTCGATTACCATGTGTAAATTTTTACTTGAGCGTTGTATTTTTTATTTTAATAAGCGAGCATGTGCAATTGGTATTAAGAGATGTTTCCCTTATAATTAAGTTTAATCCCGAACTTTATTTTCTTCCTACGTGGTAGCCGCACGTGATTGAACAAACGCAAAAAAATGAAACATTGTATATTTATAATTTTGTTTTATTTTTATTTTTAATACCTTAACACTCCTGTTGGTTGTCTCGACAAGGTATCTCGTCATTAGTAAAATTGACCAGATCTTGATAGACGAGAAATTTGGAAAGAAAGATAATCAATATTTACTGGTTAATTTCACCGTCTTCAATTTTTAACAGTTAATGATAACTGCTATTATTCAGTAACTATTAAATAAGCTTTTCATAATAACTGTTATCGCAAGTTATCAATAGCAGTTAAGACTTTTATAGTAAAAACATAGTTTGCCAATCTCTATAATTATATTGATCATTGTTCAGCACATAACAGGTAGAAGGCATTGTCCGTAAGATTACATAAATGATATTTCCAAACATTTTTGAAAAATTTACATTTCTCAGGCTTGTCATAATTTTGTTCAACTTTTGGATACCCCTAAATTCACCGTAGTGACGAAAATTTAAGTGTAGCGCAAAAACTATCCAGGGCAAAGAGCTGAAACTTTTTATGGCAATATTAAGTCTTTCTGAATCGATTTCAGTCAACATTTGTTTCAAATAAATGCATTATAAAATTATTTTTTGATATCTCCAAATCTTTAAAGTAATATTTTGAATAGAAATCCCTTTATGAAATTTGCTCTACTGCTATAATATTCCAAGGCCTAGTTTTTTCCCATAAAACTAGAGCGGTGATAGAGGTACAGTCGAGAATAAACAAACGGAGGGTTGCAAGTTCCAAACTCAATGTAGTCAAAGACCGTATGGACTTGTGCATTTTAAATTTCTTGTGGCTTTAAATGTCGTTACTTTGTTGTAGTGTGGAAGATTGGAGAGTGGAGTGCCAGCTCAGGTGTTGGACTCGTCATCTAACCGTGGTTCAAAATGATATGTTTGTCTTGGATCTTTCCCTGTGACATTGATCCTGACAATAGCCAGCTGTATTGTTCCAGTATGGCTTAAATTTAACCTTGAGCAATAGCAATAACCAACCAAAACTTTGTTTTAAAAATACAAAATTGCAATACACATTAGAGTTTGAGATTTCACGGGATTAAGGAAAAGAAAGTGCCATTTAAATTAATTCCGTGTTACTTATATCCGCGGAAATATTAAAAATTGGCCCAACAAAGAGAAATCAGCAGACATGCATTATCTATATATTAATACGTGAAGAAAAATTTTGTACCCCTTTTTAAGCACATTGCGCGCACGGAGGAGTATGAGATTTGGCATAAGTAAAGTTCATATGGAGAAGAGGAGTGCAGAAAGATAAAATTAATGTATAATATGCGTTACAAATATATTAAATTAAACAAAATAAAACATTCATTGTTTACGTTCATATACTGTAATCTATATATTAATACGTGAAGAAAAAACTTTGTACCCCTTTTTAAGCACATTGCGCGCACGGAGGAGTATGAGATTTGGCATAATTTGCCACCACATACACTGAAGAGCCGAAACATTATGACCACCTACTCAATAACGCGTTGCGCCTCCTTTGGCCTGCAAAACAGCTGCAACTCGCCTGTGCATAGATGCCACAAGTTCTTGGTACATAACTGGAGACAGGTTGTACCAAATGTCTAAGCAGCGGTAACGCAAAGTCGAGATATTCGAACATGGTGGTGTTTGAGCTCTGAGCTGCCGCTCCATGACATCCCAAATGTGCTCTATCGGATTAATATCCGACGAGTTAGGTGGCCAGGACATTAAGTGCAATTCATCAGTATGCTCCTCGAACCACTCCAACACAATCCGAGCCTTGTGACATGGGGCGTTGTCCTGCTTTAAGATTCCATTTCCAGTTGGGAAGACAGACGCCATGTAAGGGTGCAAGTGATCCGCAATGGCGTTCAGATAGTTCGCAGCGTTCATGGTCTGTTCTACCACAACTACGGGTCCCAGAGTCGCCCATGAGAACGTCCCCCAAAGCATAATACCGCCGCCACCAGCCTGTATATGACTTGCTGTACAAGAGGGGAGCAACTGTTCGCCTGGAAGAAGGCGTACCCTGACACGACCATCGACGTGATGAATGAGAAATCGGGATTGATTCATCTGACCAGGCACCTCTCTTCCACTCATCCATGGTCCAGTCTCGATGTTCCCGGCCCCACTGTAGGCGTAGTTGACGATGACGCTTGGTCAACAGAGGCACACGAGTGGGACGTCTGCTGCACAGTCCCATATCCAACAGTGTCCGCTGAACTGTGTGTTCCGAAACACTTGCGCTTGGACCTGCATTGTATTGGGCTGTCAGCTGAGCCACTGTCTCGCGCCAATTTTGCTTTACCAAGCAGGACAGTCTTTTTCTTTGATGACGCGTGGACGACCAACACCTTGGCGTCTACTGCTGGTGTCACCGTCATTTATCCACTTTGCATGAATACTAACACCGGCAGATCGTGAACTCCCTACCAGTCGTGCAGTTTCGGTGATACTCGTTCCGAGTCTTCGGGCCATTGCGATCTGCCCTCTATCAAATTCGCTTAGATCAGCAGCCTTTCCCATCACTCGCAAAAGTAAGTGCAAGAATGATTACTTACCTTCTCCAGCAGCAGTTAAATACCATTCTCACTTAATCACGTGCCCTCCACGTCATCACGACGAGTTCATTGAAAAATGTGGGGATGGTCATAATGTTTTGGCTCGTCAGTGTAAGTTAGAATTGAAAGTTAATTGCATCGTTTTGCTGATCAGAAACTTAAATACAAAGGAAGCATTAGTCAATGGAACAAGAATACGCATCAAATTTACTCATCGTAATACTATTGATTGCGAAGTTTTAACTGGAACCGCACGCAATAAGAGAATTTTGATTCCACGTGTAAATTTAACATATTCCGGAACTATTTTACCATTTAACTTTCGAAGAACTCAATTTCTAATTATACCTGCATTTGCGATGACAATAAATAAGTCTCAAGGACAAACATTCGAAAAAATTGGAATTTTATTGAGGCAGCCAGTTTTTACACATGGTCAATTGTACGTCACAGCAAGTAGAGTTCGATCATTCGATGGTTTGAGATTTTATATTTCAGAATATAACGGTCAAGGGCATTTAGCAAACGATGAAAGAGTTTTTACAAAAAACATCGTCTACACAGAAGTTTTGAATCATTAAATTCATTGTCGAACTATTTCAAGTTCAATGGACAACATTTATTTTTTTAACCACCCGGTTTTTTTTGTTTCAATAAAAAATATATAAAAAAAATACGAAGCACGTATTCCTTATTTCATTTTTCATTTTTTGGATTTATTTTTTATTTAAATTGTATATAATTTGAAAAATATAGGCAAATTAACTGTGTAGCCCTGGGGAAACCTGTGGCCAGTATAGCAATAAAAAAAACCAAGAAAATGCCAAACAACGCGTTATTGTTTTTTAGATATGGCTTAACCAAGCTATACCGCATTTTTCCTATGACGTATTTGTACATGCTCGCAGCTTAAGTAATAGAACAAAATTCAAAAAAATTATATGCAATGAATATAGAGGTATACTCTTTGACAAAAGAACCTTATTAACGTTCAAATTTAAAAATTAAATGAATTATGGTCGAATTTCGACCACTGGGCGACCACTAGTACAAATAAAAACATAAAAATGTCAGATTATAATGTCAGTATAAAAAATGAAGAGCATTCAATAAAAAAGCAAATTTCACTTCCGCAATGAAACAGTACCTACTACCACATAGATATTAACGGCCTCTGAATTTTCTCTTTAAGGTAAAAACCATCTTAAACCCATCATAGGAGTGTTTTGCAATTGGTGTATTGACAACAAATGAAAAAATAGTTTCATTTTTCTGCTATTCAGGAAAAATTAAATGTGGAAACATTTGTATTATAAATGAGCTGTACAATTATTATTTTTTATTACTTCCAAAACTTTAAATATTCCAAATCCAAGTTTGTTTTTCACATAAAACTGAGGCCCCTGTTGCTAGAGTCGAGGATTAGCAACCGGAGGTTTTGACTCGGTCCAGCCAAAGATCTTAAATTTTCAATCCGCGTTAATTATATCAGAGGAAATATCCGTGTTAGAGCGTTTTCTCTTACGCTTTTGAGCACATTGATTGCATGAAAAGCATTTTCTGTCAAGCAAAGGTGGTGGTGGATCTTCTATGGTGATACCTGTTTTCTGTACGTTTCTGAATGGGACGTCATAGGCTTGTTTTTTATGATTTCAGTTCGCCAATAAAAATTCCAAAGAACAAATTTCGAATTCAAAAATGATAGGTTATTGGACAACACAAATTAGATTAAACGCCATTCGTTGACTAAAGGCGAAATATATTTTTAAGGTGCCCCCCTCCGATATATTTCATGCGAGAGCATTTGGACAGCAGAAGTGAAATATTCGCAGACAGTCTGATTTATTTGCACTGAAAATCCCTATCATATTTTCCCTTTGAGAGTCATGCAGGGAAAATTGCAGGTTGTAGAACGGATATATGCGGGCTACCCTCAGATACTTAAATTAGAGATAGATGGTTTCAAGATAAAAATTATTAACCTTTTTTAAAAATAAGTCAGAGACAACTATAAAAGGTCCATTGGGCTGTGACAGATCTTAAGACATGTAAGTTCTTCAATCGAATCCATTTTGAATAATATAATTATTTTAAAATAGAACATCGAAAAACAAAATCTCGGAATAAAAAATCAATCCAACAAAAGTTCTTTAATCTATCTATATATATAAAATAGGATGTGTGTGTGTGTGTATGTGGGTATATTTTCTATACAAATCTACACCGTTTGACCAATCCATACCAAATTTGGTACACTTATACTTTAGAACACTGCGATCAGCATAGGCTAACTCTTAACCCCCGTTCTATTGGCTCTGGGGGGCTAAAAACTATTCGAAATCGCAATAGAAATAACATTGAGCATAGATTGATTGCTTTAGGCAGCGATGGTTGCTTTACCATTGTTGATCGAAAAACAATTTTTTCCAAAACAAATTAAATTACAGTATTTATGTTTGAACTGACTTTTTAGTTCTTCCCATGATGTAAATAAATTATAGATATTTTATTGATGAAGGAAAGAATATTTTAAAATATTTATGTTTGCAAGGAAATTCAAGGAAAGGTTTTCAGTTCAAGGATTATTTTCAAGGAAAGTTGGTGTATATTTCGACCAACTTTCCTTAAATAATTTATTGAATACGTAATGATTTGTAGAATTCTGTTTCACGAGGCTTTTTAGGTAAGGCGTGTAACTTATTTTAAAATGTCCGCAATAGATACATGTGAATCCTCCGTTGAAAGCATTGATTTTCTTTCTGAAAAATTCTGTAAAATCGACCTTCTGCTTTTTGAAAAATTTTTATCTATTCAGTTTAATTTGTCTACACCGATTATATTTATTTCTAAACCAAGCACCGTTATTCCGAAAAGCACAAACGAAAAACTCATTGATCATAAAAGCGTAATTTTGCTACTCGGTATCTGGCAGCACCAGAATTAATGTTTACTCTTTTTTATAAAACTTTGTAGAACTTTCTAGAAAGTTGGGGAAACGGAAACTTAATTGGACTCATGGTGGAGAACATTCCAGCACCCACTCGATTCTTAGCTGGTCGTATTTAAAGGAAGCTAACTCGGTAAGTCTTCCAGTTTATCATGTTTCAGTGAATCTGGCAGTTTTATTTCGCTCTTTTGATTGTATAAGTGTTTCCTACTTTTTTCGACAGTGTTAGTGTACATTTTTGATTTATATTTCTAAACGGATGTAAGTACTACATAATTTTAAATTCGTTTTTTCGTTAATTTTAGCTTTGCATTGTATTCTATAATAGATTTCATTGCTCAGTGAGTGTCCTTTTGCTTATTTTATGAAATAGCATTTTTTGTATTTTTTTACAGATTTCTTTGCTGTAGCAATGCCTCCAAGGAAGGGGAAGACGATCGGCCAAGTGCAGTCAACGGCTAAGATGATGAAAGATGAGCGTAGTCAAGAAACTTCCGAGAAGAAGACTTGCAATTGCGAGAGAGCTACAACATCTAGAGCAACAGAGAACAGCACAGCAGCGTGAGGCCCGACTTCAGAATAAGAGGGATAGTGCTACTACATTTAGAGCAACAGAGACGACATAGCAGCGTGAGGCCCGACTACAGGATAAGAGAGATAGAGCTACTACATCTAGAGCAACAGAGACGGCACAGCAGCGTGAGGCCCGACTACAGGATAAGAGAGATAGAGCCAAACGATCACGGACTGCGCACCATTTTAGCTTAGCATTGGAAGAATTCCACTACGATTCACATAAAGACTACTCGCTGCATGCAAGTGTTACCATCGGGAAAATGGAAATGGTTTGTAGTTACTGTCAAGCCAAAAAGTTTAAATCAGAGTCTACTGGTATTTGCTGTAAAAATGGAAAACTTAAACTCTGCCAACTGGAACCACCACCGCAAGAACTTTTGTCTTACACATCAGCAGATACGTCAGAGTCGAAGCATTTTCTTAGTAACATCAGAAAATACAACTCATGTTTCCAAATGACATCATTCGGCGCCACATCAGTTGTTGGAGAGCCCGGATTTCCGTCGACATTCAAGGTGCAAGGGCAGATTTACCATAGAGCGGGATCGTTGCTTCCGCTGCCAGATCAACCACCAAAATTTCTACAACTATATTTTATTCAAAACGAACAAATGGAAACTGATCAGAGGTGCGCCTACATCTCGGGAACCAGACGTCAGATTGTGTTAAACTTACAGAGGATGTTTCATGAGCACAATAATCTTATTAAAACGTTTGAAACAGCATTGGAACGTATGCCAACAGATGAATATAAAGTAGTCATAAGAGCAGACCGAAGACCAGCAGGCGAACACGAGCGGCGCTTTAACTCTCCTCAAGCAGATGAAGTCGCGGTGGTTATATCAGGCGATGAATTCCATCAACGGGATATCGTTATTCAATGACGAGGTGAATCTTTGCAGCGCATTTCGGAAACACATCGATCTTATGATGCTCTGGAGTACCCAGTGATATTCCCCCACATGGTGAAGATGGATATCATTTTAATCTGAGGCAGATCAACCCAAGAACAGGTGAAACAACGAGCAAGAAAGTTTCAGTGATGGATTTATATGCGTACAGATTAATGGTTCGAGATACTGAGCAGTACCACGTATTGAACTGCAGGCAATTGTTTCATCAGTTCATCGTCGATATGTACACAAAAGTCGAGAGTGAGCGTCTCCTTTACATTCGCCTAAATCAACGTAAACTGAGAGTTGACGAATATATTCACCTGAGAGATGCTGTGGGAAATGACGGGAACGTTGAAAACCTCGGTGCCTTGGTCATACTACCAGCTACATTTACAGGAGTCCCAGACACATGCACGAATACACACAAGATGCTATGACGTACGCGAGGACGTACGGGAGACCAGACTTATTTATCACCTTCACCTGCAATCCGACTTGGACGGAGATCAAGGAGGTTCTTACCAATGGTCAATTACCCAGTGAGCGCCACGACTTGATTGCGAGAGTATTTAAACAGAAGCAGTTGAAACTGATTGACGTTATAACAAAGAGCCATGTATTTGGAGTACCGAGATGCTGGATGTATACGTTTGAATTATTATTTTATTTCTATGATGAGTTTTATATTTTTACATGAATATTATGAATATTTGATTGATAAAAAAAGGATAGTTAAAATATTTCATTATTCATAATTTACATTTTGTAATGGAACACGAAAAACTTCAACTCATTAATCATAAAAGCGTAATTTTGTTATTTTAGATTTGGCAAACCAGAATTAATGTTTTATTATTTTATAAATTTGATTTAGAATCCCGAGTTTGTCTGTTTGAGTTAGCACAGCTAAATGTTGCAGTCATATTTGAGCATTACTAAATTTCATAAATCATTATCGTCTTTATCAATATTTTCAAATGTCTTTTTCGAATCGCTCTATTTCAGAATAAACTCAGGCAGTCGAAATTCGACACTGCGCATCATTCGTTTTTTAGAATTCTGCATTTTTTCGTCGGAATTTCGTTTCTGTTCGTATTTATGTCTTAATCTTTTACATATTGCAATATATTCAGGAATTAAATGCATATATTTGCGTCCGAAGTATATTGTAGAAGCTATGAAAAAGTTAAAATGTATTTTCCGTACAACTTAAATGATTGCATTTTTCTGTGAAAAAAAAGTGCTTATTCTAATTCACTTTTCAAGCAACATTTAACCATTTCAACCCGAGCAACGCCGGGTAATTCAGCTAGTCTATATATATAAAATAGGATGTGTGTGTGTGTGTATGTGGGTATATTTTCTATACAAATCTACACCGTTTGACCAATCCACACCAAATTTGGTACACTTATAATTTAGAACACTGCGGTCAGCATAGGCTAACTCTTAACCCCCGTTCTATTGGCCCTGGGGGGCTAAAAACTATTCGAAATCGCAATAGAAATAACATTGAGCATAGATCGATTGCTTTAGGCAGCGATGGTTGCTTTACCACTGTTGATCGAAAAACAATTTTTTCCGAAACAAATTAAATTACAGTATTTATGTTTGAACTGACTTTTTAGTTCTTCCCATGATGTAAATAAATTATAGATATTTTATTGATGAAGGGGGAAAGAATATTTTAAAATATTTATGTTTGCAAGGAAATTCAAGGAAAGGTTTTCAGGAGTTCAAGGATTATTTTCAAGGAAAGTTGGTGTGTATTTCGACCAACTTTCCTTAAATAATTTATCGAATACGTAATGATTTGTAGAATTCTGTTTCACGAGGCTTTTTAGGTAAGGCGTGTAACTTATTTTAAAATGTCCGGAATAGATACATGTGAATCCTCCGTTGAAAGCAGTGATTTTCTTTCTGAAAAATTCTGTAAAATCGACCTTCTGCTTTTTGAAAAAATTTTATCTATTCAGTTTAATTTGTCTACACCGATTATATTTATTTCTAAACCAAGCACCGTTATTCCGAAAAGCACAAACGAAAAACTCATTGATCATAAAAGCGTAATTTTGCTACTCGGTATCTGGCAGCACCAGAATTAATGTTTACTTTTTTTATAAAACTTTGTAGAACTTTCTAGAAAGTTGGGGAAACGGAAACTTAATTGGACTCATGGTGGAGAACATTCCAGCACCCACTCGATTCTTAGCTGGTCGTATTTAAAGGAAGCTAACTCGGTAAGTCTTCCAGTTTATCATCTTTCAGTGAATCTGGCAGTTTTATTTCGCTCTTTTGATTGTATAAGTGTTTCCTACTTTATTCGACAGTGATAGTGTACATTTTGGATTTATATTTCTAAACGGATGTAAGTACTACATAATTTTAAATTCGTTTTTTCGTTAATTTTAGCTTTTTATTGTATTCTATAATAGATTTCATTGCTCAGTGAGATGTGCCTTTTGCTTAATTTTTTAAATAAGTTTAATGGGATCAGAATTAATGCTTTTTTTACACCAGAATAAAAGTTTATTTTTAACATGATTTAGAATTCTGTGTTTGAATATTTTGATTGACAGCTTTTAAGTAAGGCATTAATTTTTTTTATTTGTGTTAAAAGTTTGATATTCTCCTAAACTGATGTAAGTACTTCACAATTTTAAATTTGTTTTACCATTCAGTTTATATTAGTTTTTTATTGTATTCTATAATAGATTTCATTGTTCAGTGAGTGTGCCTTTTGCTTATTTTATGAAATAACTTTTTAATGACAGATTTCACTGCTCTGTGATAGTGTGCCTATTGCTAATTTTATGAAATAGCTTTTCTTTGTATTCTATAATAGATTTCATTGCTCAGTGAGAGTGTGCCTTTTGCTTATTTTATGAAATAGCTTTTTGTATTCTTTTACAGATTTCTTTGCTGTAGCAATGCCTCCAAGGAAGCGGAAGGCAATCGGCCAAGTGCAGTCAACGGCTAAGATGATGAAAAATGAGCGTAGACAAGAAACTTCCAAGGAGAGGAATAGAAGACTTGCGATTGCGAGAGAGAGAGCTACTACATCTAGAGCAACAAAGACGGCACAACAGCGTGAGACCCTACTACAGGATAAGAGAGATAGAGCAACTACATCTAGAGCAACAGAGACGGCACAGCAGCGTGAGGCCTGACTACAGGATATGAAAGAGACAGCTACTACATCTAGAGCAACAGAGACGGCACAGCAGCGTGAGGCCCGACTACAGGATAAGAGAGATAGAGCTACTACATCTAGAACAACAGAGACGGCACAGCAGCGAGAGGCCCGACTACAGGATAAGAGAGATAGAGCTACTACATCAAGAGCAACAGAGACTGCACAGCAGCGTGAGGCCCGACTACAGGATAAGAGAGATAGAGCTACTACATCTAGAGCAACAGAGACGGCACAGCAGCGAGAGGCCCGACTACAGGATAAGAGAGATAGAGCCAAACGATCACGGACTGCGAGACATTTTAGCTTAGCACTGGAAGGATTTCACTACGATTCACATAAAGACTACTCGATGCATGCAAGTGTTACGATCGGGAAAATGGAAATGGTTTGTACTTACTGTCAAGCCAAAAAGTTTAAATCAGAGTCCACTGGTATTTGCTGCAAAAATGGAAAAGTTAAACTTTGCCAACTGGAACCACCACCACAAGACCTTTTGACTTACACATCAGGAGATACGTCAGAGTCGAAGCATTTTCTAAGTAACATCAGAAAATACAACTCATGTTTCCAAATGACATCATTCGGCGGCACATCAGTTGTTGGACAGCCCGGATTTCCGTCGACATTCAAGGTGCAAGGGCAGGTTTACCATAGAGCGGGATCGTTGCTTCCGCTGCCAGATCAACCACCAAAATTTCTACAACTATATTTTATTCAAAACGAACAAATGGAAACTGATCAGAGGTGCGCCTACATCTCGGGAACAAGACGTCAGATTGTGTTAAACTTACAGAGGATGTTTCATGAGCAAAATAATCTTATTAAAACGTTTGAAACAGCATTGGAACATATGCCAACAGATGAATATAAAGTAGTCATAAGAGCAGACCGAAGACCAGCAGGCGAACACGAGCGGCGCTTTAACTCTCCTCAAGCAGATGAAATCGCGGTGGTTCAGGAGATGAGTTTCATCAACGGGATATCGTTATTCAACGACGAGGTGAATCATTGCAGCATATTTCGGAAACACATCGATCTTACGATGCTCTGCAGTACCCAGTAATATTCCCCCATGGTGAAGATGGATATCAATTTAATCTGAGGCAGATCAACCCAAGAACAGGTGAAACAACGAGCAAGAAAGTTTCAGCGATGGATTTCTATGCGTACAGATTAATGGTTCGAGATACTGGGCAGAACCACGTATTGAACTGCAGGCAATTGTTTCATCAGTTCATCGTCGATATGTACGCTAAAGTCGAGAGTGAACGTCTCCTTTACATTCGTCTAAATCAACGTAAACTGAGAGTTGACGAATATATTCACCTGAGAGATGCTGTGGCAAATGACGGGAACGTTGAAAACCTCGGTGCCTTAGTCATACTACCAGCTACATTTACAGGCAGTCCCAGACACATGCACGAATACACACAAGATGCTATGACGTACGTGAGGACGTACGGGAGACCAGACTTATTTATCACCTTCACCTGCAATCCCACTTGGACGGAGATCAAGGAGGTTCTTACCAATGGTCAATTACCCAGTGAGCGCCACGACTTGATTGCGAGAGTATTTAAACAGAAGCAGTTGAAACTGATTGACGTTATAACAAAGGGCCATGTATTTGGAGTGCCGAGATGCTGGATGTATACGATTGAATGGCAAAAAAGAGGGCTACCACACTCGCACAATTTGATCAGGTTAGCGGACAAAATTCAGCCCACTCAAATCGATGACGTTATATCTGCCGAGTTGCCAGACCCGGAACAAGATCCCGAACTTTTTGAAGTGGTAACGAAAAACATGATCCACGGACCGTGTGGAAATCTCAATCCCATTTCTCCGTGTATGAAGGACGGAAAGTGTACCAAGAAATACCCTAGAAAATTCATTAAAGAGACACAAACTGGAAATGACGGCTATCCCCTGTACAGACGGCGGGCTCCGGAAGATGGAGGGTTCACGGCGAAACTAACGATACGCAGCAACACGGAAATAGAAATCGACAATAGGTGGGTTGTGCCCTTTTCGCCGCTGCTGTCGAAAATGTTTCGGGCACACATCAACGTGGAGTACTGCAACAGTGTGAAATCGATTAAATATGTGTGCAAGTATGTCAACAAAGGTAGTGATATGGCTGTTTTCGGTATCAGCGACGAGAGATCGAACGATGAAGTGACGCGGTATCAATTGGGAAGATACCTCAGCAGTAACGAGGCAGTTTGGCGAATACTGGGTTTTTCGATTCACGAAAGACACCCTACTGTTGTTCACCTCAGCGTCCATTTAGAAAATGGTCAGAGAGTTTATTTCACAACAGAGAGCGCCCCTAGAGTGATTGATCAGCCACCAAACACGACTTTGACGGCATTCTTTCAACTGTGTCAGCAGGATTCTTTTGCGAGGACTTTGTTGTATCCTGAGATACCTCGATATTACACGTGGAATGCGTCGAGGAAAATTTTCTGTAGGAGAAAAGTTGGCCAGCCCGTCCCTGGACATGATGCAGTCGCGAGTGACGCCTTGGGTCGAGTGTACACTGTTCACCCCAACAACGCTGAATGCTATTTCCTTAGGATGCTTCTTCACTCGGTACGAGGACCTAGATCTTTCGCAGAGATGAGAACGGTAAACGACGAAGTATGCCAGACATTTAGAGAGGCCTGTCAGAAGTTGGGTTTGCTGGAAGGAGACCAGCACTGGGATGACACGTTGCGAGAAGCCGAATTGATCTCCCTACCAGAGCAAATCAGAAACCTGTTTGCTATAATATTGACTACATGCAGTCCATCGAATCCAAACACTTTATGGGAAAAGTATAAGGAGGCCCTGAGTGAGGATATACTCGCCAAAGTCCGGAGGGAAACCCCGACATTAGAAATCGCGTTTGGTCCGGACATTTTCAACGAGGCTTTGGTTATTCTTGAGGACAAATGTGTGGCCATGACAAATAAAACATTACTGTAATTGGGCCTGCCTGCACCAGCAAGAGATCGACGAGACGTACTTCGCGCGGATTACGTGCGAGAAACGAACTACGACGTCGAAGAGCTGAGTGCATACGTCGCGGACAAGAAGCCACTTCTGAATCGAGATCAGAAAAACGCATACCAAATTATCATGGATCAGGCAGCAAAACAACAAGGTGGTATCATTTTTCTCGATGCTTCTGGGGGCACAGGGAAACATTCTTGATTAATATAATACTGGCCGAAATCAGGACTCGGGGAGAAGTTGCTCTTGCCATCGCCTCTTCGGGAATTGCGGCGACGTTAATGGAAGGAGGGAGGACGGCCCATTCTGCTCTTAAGTTGCCACTTGACATCGCCAGGCAGGAAAATCCTACCTGCAACATAAGCAAGGCAAGTGGTCGGGAGCAGGTGCTCGAGACTTGCAAATTAATCGTGTGGGACGAATGCACCATGGCTCACAAGAAAGCTCTCGAGGCCCTCGACGTCACTCTGAGAGATCTGAGAGGAAACGACAACCTGATGGGAGGAGCTCTGGTACTCCTCTGTGGAGACTTTCGTCAAACTCTGCCCGTCATCCCGAAGTCGACGCCGGCCGATGAGATCCATGCATGTTTGAAACATTCGTTTTTGTGGAGACATGTGCGAAAGATAACTTTGAAGCAAAACATGAGAGTACATCTGGGGGATGAGAGTGCTCAAATTTTCTCAGACAAACTCCTGGAGATCGGAGAAGGCAGATTGGCAGTCGAGTCTTCTGGCAAGATTAAATTCCCATCCGATTTTTGTAATCTGGTGTCGTCCGTCTCAGAGCTGATAGATGCAGTCTATCCGTCTGTTTCCCAAAACTATCACGATTTGAACTGGTTGCGAGAGAGGGCCATTCTTTCTGCTAAAAATGAAGACGTCCACGACATAAACAATCAAATACTTGTCATGTTACCAGGCGTGGTCACTGAATACAAGTCCATCGATACCGTAGTAGATGCCGATGAGGTCGTCAATTTCCCGCCAGAGTTCCTGAACTCGCTTGATCCGGCTGGATTGCCACCACATCGTCTTTTACTTAAAGTGGGATCTCCGGTTATTTTACTGCGGAACCTCGACCCGCCAAAACTTTGCAACGGCACGAGGCTGTGTGTCAAGAAGCTGCTGGGCAATGTAATGGAAGCGACTATCTTGACAGGAAAGGGAGAGGGTGCAACAGTTTTTATCCCACGGATACCACTCATTCCGACGGATCTCCCTTTTGACTTTAAGAGATTGCAGTTTCCAGTAAGACTTGCGTTCTCGATCACGATCAACAAGTCGCAGGGGCTATCAAGTACTGCGGAGTGGATTTGAGATCGCCGTGTTTCTCCCACGGACAACTTTATGTTGGTTGCTCGAGGGTGGGTTCACCCAAGAATTTATTTATTCTTGCTCCCGGAGGTGAAACTAAAAATGTTGTGTATAATCAAGTTTTGTGTTAAATTTATATTGCAGTGAATTTGTAAAATATTTTACTTTATAATGCGTGTACTGTACTTATACTTTTAGAACCTGTTAATATAATTACTTTGATTTTACACTATACATTGATTTCATTCCTTTTCCTGTCCAATAGAAGATTGGGATAAATACCCGGGCAAAGCTATGTTGCCGTTGTTTGAGCATTACTAAATCTAACTTTTAGTTGATTGTATAAGTATTTCCTACTTTATTTGACAGGTGTAATGTGCATTATTGAATTAAAGTTTATTATTTTATTTCTATATGAATTTTATATTTTTACATGAATATTTGTTTGATAAAAAAAGGATATTTAAAATATTTCATTATTCATAATTTACATTTTGTAATGAAACACGAAAAACTTCAACTCATTAATCATAAAAGCGTAATTTTGTTATTTTAGATTTGGGAAACCAGAATTAATTTTTATTATTTTATAAATTTGATTTAGCATCCCGTGTTTGTCTATTTGAGTTAACACAGCGAAATGTTGCAGTCATATTTGAGCATTACTAAATTTCATTATCGTCTTTATCAATATTTTCAAATATCTTTTTTCGAATTGCTCTGTTTCAGAATACACTCAGGCAGTCGAAATTCGACACTGCGTATCATTCGTTTTTTAGAATTCTGCATTTTTTCGTCGGAATTTCGTTTCTGTTCGTATTTATGTCTTAATCTTTTAGATATTGCAATATATTCAGGAATTAAATGCATATATTTGCGTCCGAAGTATATAGTAGAAGTTATGGAAAAGTTAAAACGTATTTTCCGTACAACTTAAATGATTGCATTTTTCTGTGAAAGAAAAGTGATTATTCTCATTCACTTTTCAAGCAACATTTAACTATTTCAACCCGAGCAACGCCGGGTAATTCAGCTAGTATATATATAAAATAGGATGTGTGTGTGTGTATGTGTGTGTGTATATTTTCTATACAAATCTACACCGTTTGACCAATCCACGCCAAATTTGGTACACTTATACTTTAGAACACTGCGGTCAGCATAGGCTAACTCTTAACCCCCGTTCTATTGTCCCTGGGGGGCTAAAAACTATTCGAAATCGCAATAGAAATAACATTGAGCATAGACTGATTGCTTTAGGCAGCGATGGTTGCTTTACCACTGTTGATCGAAAAACAATTTTTTCCGAAACAAATTAAATTACAGTATTTATGTTTGAACTAACTTTTTAGTTCTTCCCATGATGTAAATAAATTATAGATATTTTATTGATGAAGGGGGAAAGAATATTTTAAAATATTTATGTTTGCAAGGAAATTCAAGGAAAGGTTTTCAGGAGTTCAAGGATTATTTTCAAGGAAAGTTGGTGTATATTTCGACCAACTTTCCTTAAATAATTTATTGAATACGTAATGATTTGTAGAATTCTGTTTCACGAGGCTTTTTAGGTAAGGCGTGTAACTTATTTTAAAATGTCCGGAATAGATACATGTGAATCCTCCGTTGAAAGCAGTGATTTTCTTTCTGAAAAATTCTGTAAAATCGACCTTCTGCTTTTTGAAAAAATTTTATCTATTCAGTTTAATTTGTCTACACCGATTATATTTATTTCTAAACCAAGCACCGTTATTCCGAAAAACACAAACGAAAAACTCATCTATATATATAAAATAGGATGTGTGTGTGTGTGTATGTGGGTATATTTTCTATACAAATCTACACCGTTTGACCAATCCACACCAAATTTGGTACACTTATAATTTAGAACACTGCGGTCAGCATAGGCTAACTCTTAACCCCCGTTCTATTGGCCCTGGGGGGCTAAAAACTATTCGAAATCGCAATAGAAATAACATTGAGCATAGATTGATTGCTTTAGGCAGCGATGGTTGCTTTACCACTGTTGATCGAAAAACAATTTTTTCCGAAACAAATTAAATTACAGTATTTATGTTTGAACTGACTTTTTAGTTCTTCCCATGATGTAAATAAATTATAGATATTTTATTGATGAAGGGGGAAAGAATATTTTAAAATATTTATGTTTGCAAGGAAATTCAAGGAAAGGTTTTCAGGAGTTCAAGGATTATTTTCAAGGAAAGTTGGTGTATATTTCGACCAACTTTCCTTAAATAATTTATCGAATACGTAATGATTTGTAGAATTCTGTTTCACGAGGCTTTTTAGGTAAGGCGTGTAACTTATTTTAAAATGTCCGGAATAGATACATGTGAATCCTCCGTTGAAAGCAGTGATTTTCTTTCTGAAAAATTCTGTAAAATCGACCTTCTGCTTTTTGAAAAAATTTTATCTATTCAGTTTAATTTGTCTACACCGATTATATTTATTTCTAAACCAAGCACCGTTATTCCGGAAAGCACAAACGAAAAACTCATTGATCATAAAAGCGTAATTTTGCTACTCGGTATCTGGCAGCACCAGAATTAATGTTTACTTTTTTTATAAAACTTTGTAGAACTTTCTAGAAAGTTGGGGAAACGGAAACTTAATTGGACTCATGGTGGAGAACATTCCAGCACCCACTCGATTCTTAGCTGGTCGTATTTAAAGGAAGCTAACTCGGTAAGTCTTCCAGTTTATCATCTTTCAGTGAATCTGGCAGTTTTATTTCGCTCTTTTGATTGTATAAGTGTTTCCTACTTTATTCGACAGTGATAGCGTACATTTTGGATTTATATTTCTAAACGGATGTAAGTACTACATAATTTTAAATTCGTTTTTTCGTTAATTTTAGCTTTTTATTGTATTCTATAATAGATTTCATTGCTCAGTGAGATGTGCCTTTTGCTTAATTTTTTAAATAAGTTTAATGGGATCAGAATTAATGCTTTTTTTACACCAGAATAAAAGTTTATTTTTAACATGATTTAGAATTCTGTGTTTGAGTATTTTGATTGACAGCTTTTAAGTAAGGCATTAATTTTTTTTTATTTGTGTTAAAAGTTTGATATTCTCCTAAACTGATGTAAGTACTTCACAATTTTAAATTTGTTTTACCATTCAGTTTATATTAGTTTTTTATTGTATTCTATAATAGATTTCATTGTTCAGTGAGTGTGCCTTTTGCTTATTTTATGAAATAACTTTTTAATGACAGATTTCACTGCTCTGTGATAGTGTGTCTTTTGCTAATTTTATGAAATAGCTTTTCTTTGTATTCTATAATAGATTTCATTGCTCAGTGAGAGTGTGCCTTTTGCTTATTTTATGAAATAGCTTTTTGTATTCTTTTACAGATTTCTTTGCTGTAGCAATGCCTCCAAGGAAGCGGAAGGCAATCGGCCAAGTGCAGTCAACGGCTAAGATGATGAAAAATGAGCGTAGTCAAGAAACTTCCGAGGAGAGGAATAGAAGACTTGCGATTGCGAGAGAGAGAGCTACTACATCTAGAGCAACAAAGACGGCACAACAGCGTGAGACCCTACTACAGGATAAGAGAGATAGAGCAACTACATCTAGAGCAACAGAGACGGCACAGCAGCGTGAGGCCCGACTACAGGATATGAAAGAGACAGCTACTACATCTAGAGCAACAGAGACGGCACAGCAGCGTGAGGCCCGACTACAGGATAAGAGAGATAGAGCTACTACATCAAGAGCAACAGAGACTGCACAGCAGCGTGAGGCCCGACTACAGGATAAGAGAGATAGAGCTACTACATCTAGAGCAACAGAGACGGCACAGCAGCGAGAGGCCCGACTACAGGATAAGAGAGATAGAGCCAAACGATCACGGACTGCGAGCCATTTTAGCTTAGCACTGGAAGGATTTCACTACGATTCACATAAAGACTACTCGATGCATGCAAGTGTTACGATCGGGAAAATGGAAATGGTTTGTACTTACTGTCAAGCCAAAAAGTTTAAATCAGAGTCTACTGGTATTTGCTGCAAAAATGGAAAAGTTAAACTTCGCCAACTGGAACCACCACCACAAGACCTTTTGACTTACACATCAGGAGATACGTCAGAGTCGAAGCATTTTCTAAGTAACATCAGAAAATACAACTCATGTTTCCAAATGACATCATTCGGCGGCACATCAGTTGTTGGACAGCCCGGATTTCCGTCGACATTCAAGGTGCAAGGGCAGGTTTACCATAGAGCGGGATCGTTGCTTCCGCTGCCAGATCAACCACCAAAATTTCTACAACTATATTTTATTCAAAACGAACAAATGGAAACTGATCAGAGGTGCGCCTACATCTCGGGAACAAGACGTCAGATTGTGTTAAACTTACAGAGGATGTTTCATGAGCACAATAATCTTATTAAAACGTTTGAAACAGCATTGGAACGTATGCCAACAGATGAATATAAAGTAGTCATAAGAGCAGACCGAAGACCAGCAGGCGAACACGAGCGGCGCTTTAACTCTCCTCAAGCAGATGAAGTCGCGGTGGTTCAGGAGATGAGTTTCATCAACGGGATATCGTTATTCAACGACGAGGTGAATCATTGCAGCGTATTTCGGAAACACATCGATCTTACGATGCTCTGCAGTACCCAGTAATATTCCCCCATGGTGAAGATGGATATCAATTTAATCTGAGGCAGATCAACCCAAGAACAGGTGAAACAACGAGCAAGAAAGTTTCAGCGATGGATTTCTATGCGTACAGATTAATGGTTCGAGATACTGGGCAGAACCACGTATTGAACTGCAGGCAATTGTTTCATCAGTTCATCGTCGATATGTACGCTAAAGTCGAGAGTGAACGTCTCCTTTACATTCGTCTAAATCAACGTAAACTGAGAGTTGACGAATATATTCACCTGAGAGATGCTGTGGCAAATGACGGGAACGTTGAAAACCTCGGTGCCTTAGTCATACTACCAGCTACATTTACAGGCAGTCCCAGACACATGCACGAATACACACAAGATGCTATGACGTACGTGAGGACGTACGGGAGACCAGACTTATTTATCACCTTCACCTGCAATCCCACTTGGACGGAGATCAAGGAGGTTCTTACCAATGGTCAATTACCCAGTGAGCGCCACGACTTGATTGCGAGAGTATTTAAACAGAAGCAGTTGAAACTGATTGACGTTATAACAAAGGGCCATGTATTTGGAGTGCCGAGATGCTGGATGTATACGATTGAATGGCAAAAAAAAGGGCTGCCACACTCGCACAATTTGATCTGGTTAGCGGACAAAATTCAGCCCACTCAAATCGATGACGTTATATCTGCCGAGTTGCCAGACCCGGAACAAGATCCCGAACTTTTTGAAGTGGTAACGAAAAACATGATCCACGGACCGTGTGGAAATCTCAATCCCATTTCTCCGTGTATGAAGGACGGAAAGTCTACCAAGAAATACCCTAGAAAATTGATTAAAGAGACACAAACTGGAAATGACGGCTATCCCCTGTACAGAAGGCGGGCTCCGGAAGATGGAGGGTTCACGGCGAAACTAACGATACGCAGCAACACGGAAATAGAAATCGACAATAGGTGGGTTGTGCCCTTTTCGCCGCTGCTGTCGAAAATGTTTCGGGCACACATCAACGTGGAGTACTGCAACAGTGTGAAATCGATTAAATATGTGTGCAAGTATGTCAACAAAGGTAGTGATATGGCTGTTTTCGGTATCAGCGACGAGAGATCGAACGATGAAGTGACGCGGTATCAATTGGGAAGATACCTCAGCAGTAACGAGGCAGTTTGGCGAATACTGGGTTTTTCGATTCACGAAAGACACCCTACTGTTGTTCACCTCAGCGTCCATTTAGAAAATGGTCAGAGAGTTTATTTCACAACAGAGAGCGCCCCTAGAGTGATTGATCAGCCACCAAACACGACTTTGACGGCATTCTTTCAACTGTGTCAGCAGGATCCTTTTGCGAGGACTTTGTTGTATCCTGAGATACCTCGATATTACACGTGGAATGCGTCGAGGAAAATTTTCTGTAGGAGAAAAGTTGGCCAGCCCGTCCCTGGACATGATGCAGTCGCGAGTGACGCCTTGGGTCGAGTGTACACTGTTCACCCCAACAACGCCGAATGCTATTTCCTTAGGATGCTTCTTCACTCGGTACGAGGACCTAGATCTTTCGCAGAGATGAGAACGGTAAACGACGAAGTATGCCAGACATTTAGAGAGGCCTGTCAGAAGTTGGGTTTGCTGGAAGGAGACCAGCACTGGGATGACACGTTGCGAGAAGCCGAATTGATCTCCCTACCAGAGCAAATCAGAAACCTGTTTGCTATAATATTGACTACATGCAGTCCATCGAATCCAAACACTTTATGGGAAAAGTATAAGGAGGCCCTGAGTGAGGATATACTCGCCAAAGTCCGGAGGGAAACCCCGACATTAGAAATCGCGTTTGGTCCGGACATTTTCAACGAGGCTTTGGTTATTCTTGAGGACAAATGTGTGGCCATGACAAATAAAACATTACTGCAATTGGGCCTGCCTGCACCAGTAAGAGATCGACGAGACGTACTTCGCGCAGATTACGTGTGAGAAACGAACTACGACGTCGAAGAGCTGAGTGCATACGTCGCGGACAAGAAGCCACTTCTGAATCGAGATCAGAAAAACGCATACCAAATTATCATGGATCAGGCAGCAAAACAACAAGGTGGTATCATTTTTCTTGATGCTTCTGGGGGCACAGGGAAAACATTCTTGATTAATATAATACTGGCCGAAATCAGGACTCGGGGAGAAGTTGCTCTTGCCATCGCCTCTTCGGGAATTGCGGCGACGTTAATGGAAGGAGGGAGGACGGCCCATTCTGCACTTAAGTTGCCACTTGACATCGCCAGGCAGGAAAATCCTACCTGCAACATAAGCAAGGCAAGTGGTCGGGCGCAGGTGCTCGAGACTTGCAAATTAATCGTGTGGGACGAATGCACCATGGCTCACAAGAAAGCTCTCGAGGCCCTCGACGTCACTCTGAGAGATCTGAGAGGAAACGACAACCTGATGGGAGGAGCTCTGGTACTCCTCTGTGGAGACTTTCGTCAAACTCTGCCCGTCATCCCGAAGTCGACGCCGGCCGATGAGATCCATGCATGTTTGAAACATTCGTTTTTGTGGAGACATGTGCGAAAGATAACTTTGAAGCAAAACATGAGAGTACATCTGGGGGATGAGAGTGCTCAAATTTTCTCAGACAAACTCCTGGAGATCGGAGAAGGCAGATTGGCAGTCGAGTCTTCTGGCAAGATTAAATTCCCATCCGATTTTTGTAATCTGGTGTCGTCCGTCTCAGAGCTGATAGATGCAGTCTATCCGTCTGTTTCCCAAAACTATCACGATTTGAACTGGTTGCGAGAGAGGGCCATTCTTTCTGCTAAAAATGAAGACGTCCACGACATAAACAATCAAATACTTGTCATGTTACCAGGCGTGGTCACTGAATACAAGTCCATCGATACCGTAGTAGATGCCGATGAGGTCGTCAATTTCCCGCCAGAGTTCCTGAACTCGCTTGATCCGGCTGGATTGCCACCACATCGTCTTTTACTTAAAGTGGGATCTCCGGTTATTTTACTGCGGAACCTCGACCCGCCAAAACTTTGCAACGGCACGAGGCTGTGTGTCAAGAAGCTGCTGGGCAATGTAATGGAAGCGACTATCTTGACAGGAAAGGGAGAGGGTGCAACAGTTTTTATCCCACGGATACCACTCATTCCGACGGATCTCCCTTTCGACTTTAAGAGATTGCAGTTTCCAGTAAGACTTGCGTTCTCGATCACGATCAACAAGTCGCAGGGGCTATCAAGTACTGCGGAGTGGATTTGAGATCGCCGTGTTTCTCCCACGGACAACTTTATGTTGGTTGCTCGAGGGTGGGTTCACCCAAGAATTTATTTATTCTTGCTCCCGGAGGTGAAACTAAAAATGTTGTGTATAATCAAGTTTTGTGTTAAATTTATATTGCAGTGAATTTGTAAAATATTTTACTTTATAATGCGTGTACTGTACTTATACTTTTAGAACCTGTTAATATAATTACTTTGATTTTACACTATACATTGATTTCATTCCTTTTCCTGTCCAATAGAAGATTGGGATAAATACCCGGGCAAAGCTATGTTGCCGTTGTTTGAGCATTACTAAATCTAACTTTTAGTTGATTGTATAAGTATTTCCTACTTTATTTGACAGGTGTAATGTGCATTATTGAATTAAAGTTTATTATTTTATTTCTATATGAATTTTATATTTTTACATGAATATTTGTTTGATAAAAAAAGGATATTTAAAATATTTCATTATTCATAATTTACATTTTGTAATGAAACACGAAAAACTTCAACTCATTAATCATAAAAGCGTAATTTTGTTATTTTAGATTTGGGAAACCAGAATTAATTTTTATTATTTTATAAATTTGATTTAGCATCCCGTGTTTGTCTATTTGAGTTAACACAGCGAAATGTTGCAGTCATATTTGAGCATTACTAAATTTCATTATCGTCTTTATCAATATTTTCAAATATCTTTTTTCGAATTGCTCTGTTTCAGAATACACTCAGGCAGTCGAAATTCGACACTGCGTATCATTCGTTTTTTAGAATTCTGCATTTTTTCGTCGGAATTTCGTTTCTGTTCGTATTTATGTCTTAATCTTTTAGATATTGCAATATATTCAGGAATTAAATGCATATATTTGCGTCCGAAGTATATAGTAGAAGTTATGGAAAAGTTAAAACGTATTTTCCGTACAACTTAAATGATTGCATTTTTCTGTGAAAGAAAAGTGATTATTCTAATTCACTTTTCAAGCAACATTTAACTATTTCAACCCGAGCAACGCCGGGTAATTCAGCTAGTTAATCATAAAAGCGTAATTTTGTTACTCGGTATCTGGCAGCACCAGAATTAATGTTTACTTTTTTTATAAAACTTTGTAGAACTTTCTAGAATGTTGGGGAAACGGAAACTTAATTGGACTCATGGTGGAGAACATTCCAGCACCCACTCGATTCTTAGCTGGTCGTATTTAAAGGAAGCTAACTCGGTAAGTCTTCCAGTTTATCATCTTTCAGTGAATTTGACAGTTTTAATTCGCTTTTTTAGTTGATTGTATAAGTGTTTCCTACTTTATTCGACAGTGATAGTGTACATTTTGGATTTATATTTCTAAACTGATGTAAGTACTTCATAATTTTGAATTTGTTTCTTTGTTAATTTTAGCTTTTTAATGTATTCTATAATAGATTTAATTGTTCAGTGAGAGTGTGCCTTTTGCTTAATTTATGAAATACCTTTTTGTATTCATTTACAGATTTCTTTGCTGTAGCAATGTCTCCAAGGAAGCGGAAGACGATCGGCCAAGTACAGTCAACGGCTAAGATGATGAAAGATAAGAGTAGTCAAGAAACTTCCGAGGAGAGGAATAGAAGACTTGCGATTGCGAGAGAGAGAGCTACTATATTTAGAGCAACAGACATTGCACAGCAGCGTGAAGTCCGACTACAGGATAAGAGAGATAGTGTCAAACGATCACGGACTGCACACCATTTTAGCTTAGCATTGGAAGGATTCCACACGATTCGCATAAAGACTACTCGCTGCATGCAAGAGTTACCATTGGGAAAATTGAAATGGTTTGTAGTTACCGTCAAGCCAAAAAGTTTAAATCAGAGTCTACTGGTATTTGCTTCAAAAATGGAAAAATTATTATCTGCCAACTGGAACCACCACCACAAGAACGTTTGACATACATATCAGGAGATACGTCACAGTCGAAGCATTTTCTTAGTAACATCAGAAAATACAACTTATGTTTCCAAATGACATCATTCGGTGCCACATCAGTTGTTGGACAGCCCAGATTTCCGTCGACATTCAAGGTGCAAGGGCATATTTACCATAGAGCGGGATCGTTGCTTCCGCTGCCAGATCAACCACCAAAATTTCTACAACTATATTTTATTCAAAACGAAGAAATGGAAACTGATCAGAGGTGCGCCTACATCTCGGGAACCAGACGTCAGATTGTGTTAAACTTACAGAGGATGTTTCATGACCACAATAATCTTATTAAAACGTTTGAAACAGCATTGGAACGTATGCCAACAGATGAATATAAAGTAGTCATAAGAGCAGACCGAAGACCAGCAGGCGAACACGAGCGGCGCTTTAACTCTCCTCAAGCAGATGAAGTCGCGGTGGTTATATCAGGCGATGAATTCCATCAACGGGATATCGTTATTCAACGACGAGGTGAATCTTTGCAGCGCATTTCGGAAACACATCGATCTTATGATGCTCTGCAGTACCCAGTGATATTCCCCCACATGGTGAAGATGGATATCATTTTAATCTGAGGCAGATCAACACAAGAACAGGTGAAACAACGAGCAAGAAAGTTTCAGCGATGAATTTCTATGCGTACAGATTAATGGATCGAGATACTGAGCAGTACCACGTATTGAACTGCAGGCAATTGTTTCATCAGTTCATCGTCGATATGTACACAAAAGTCGAGAGTGAGCGTCTCCTTTACATTCGTCTAAATCATCGTAAACTGAGAGTTGACGAATATATTCACCTGAGAGATGCTGTGGGAAATGACGGGAACGTTGAAAACCTCGGTGCCTTGGTCATCCTACCAGCTACATTTACAGGAGTCCCAGACACATGCGCGAATACACGCAAGATGCTATGACGTACGTGAGGACGTACGGGAGACCAGACTTATTTATCACCTTCACCTGCAATCCGACTTGGACGGAGATCAAGGAGGTTCTTACCAATGGTCAATTGCCCAGTGAACGCCACGACTTGTGTTGTGAAGTGAAGTAAGCGTGAATGTAACTGTCCAATGAGCGGCGCTGTAAAAAGTGACGTCAGCTTCCGAGCTGAATTTTGTTAGTCAGATTAAGTTTGTTCTCGGCGGTATGTGGTATGTATGTTTTTGTCGTCTGTTAATCTTGTAAATAAAATTATGAATGTTGTGTTAAAAGGCTTTTTGGCTTATTTCCAAATGCACCCGGCATCGGGTAGATGCAGCCCGTGAAGACTTTCTGAACTTATTTTTCTGAACTTGTTTTCAAACATAGTGGTACCCTCGGCGGGACTGGGTGCTTTGGCCATTTAAGAACTTTTGAACCTAGAACTTTTGAAAATGAATTTAAATGCTTTAAAAACACAACGAAAAGGGCTGAGAACTGCTTTTTCTCTGAGTTTAAAGAAAATAGAAACGGCATTATCGAAAGAAGTATGTGATTTGAAATCGCTTTCGATTTTGAGAATTCAACTTAGTGATAAGTTTCAGAGACTTGATGTCTGTCAAACTGCTATTTCAGAACAGTTTTTACAGAGTGAAGATGACGAACATTTATTTAATGAAGATTTAGAAGAATCTGAAACTTACAGAGACCGGTACTTAGAGCTATGTGCTCAGATAGATTTGAAATTGCAAGAAGTCGCTCTGCCGAATGACAATAAGGAAACGAGAAAATTTAAATTGCCAAAGATAGAGCTGAAAAAGTTCAATGGCGAAGCGAAAGAATACCTGACTTTTTGGAGTCAGTTTCAGAAAATACACGACGACAAAAGTATTGCCGATGAGGATAAGATGCAATATTTATTGCAATCTATGGAACCCAAATCGAAAGCAGAACGTTTAGTTCTGAGTTTCCCAGCTACGGCGGCTAATTACCCTAAGGCAATTGAACAATTGAAAGAGCGTTTTGGACGAGAAGATTTGCTTGTGCAAATCTATGTTAGAGATTTGTTAAGCTTAGTTATGAAGAGCGCTGCTACCGGAAGAGCGAAGACGGATCTTCCCTCTCTATATGATGAACTGGAAGGAAAGCTGCGAGCATTGGAAAGCTTGGGAAGAACACAAGAAAAGTACGGGGACTTTCTAACGCCGTTAGTGGAGAGTTGCCTTCCAGAAGAAGTGTTAGTGGCTTGGGAAAGAAGTAGAAATCACGACTCGACAGAAACCAAAGGATCTCGAACTTTAGAACATTTGATGAATTTTCTTCGACAGGAAGTAAAGGGTGAAGAAATGGTTTTACTTGCCCGGACTGGTTTCGCGCCGCACCAAAGTCATCGAAAGAAGGACTTTATTGAACAGGTAAAACAAGCTGACCTGACAACAGCATCAGCTTTGGTAAGCCTTGTTGATAATTCAGGTAAGAGAATTAATAACTGTATGTTTTGTGATAAGTCTCATCCTAGTGAAAAATGTTTTACCGCGAGGAAAATGACTTTGGCTGCTAAACAACAAATATTGATGAAAAAAGGTGCATGTTTTTCTTGTTTAAAAAGAGCTGGTCACTTAAGTAAATTTTGTAGTGTAAAAAAGCAATTGAATTGTTCTATTTGTAATAATCCTCATTTTGAAATTATGTGTTCCAAAAAAGAAAAAAATAATGAGCAAAAGAGTGTTCTAAAATCTGAGAGTTCTCTCTCTAATTGTGGCAGAAGCGAAATTGTATTTTTGCAAACTCTTTGCGTACTTATTCGATATCTAGGTCATGAGAAAATTATTCGCGCGATGATTGATACAGGAAGTCAAAGTAGTTACGTAAGCGAAAATGTTATAACTCAGCTTAAAGCATCTCCACTGAGAGACGAAACTGTTATACATGCGCTATTTGGGGGGGGGGGCTGAAACGAAACCAAAACGACATGATGTGTTTTCTGTCGAGGTCAGTAATTTAAAAAGAACTTTTGCTTGTAGTTTTGAAGCTCTTTCTGAAAAAAGGATTTGTGGTTTTATTCCTAAGATTAAAGCTAACGGGATTTTGAATGAATTAAAAGAAAAGAAGATAGATTTTACTGATTCTTTCCGAAAAGAAACCGAAATTAATCTTTTGATTGGTGCAGATGTTGTAGGAAAATTGTTGACAGGAAATTCTGTTGAATTACAGTCTGGCTTAACGGCCGTTGAAACGAAACTTGGATGGACTGTAATTGGAAAACAAAATTCATGTGAGAAAGATAATATTTTGACGACATTAACAATGCATGCAATGAAAGTACCTATAAACAAATTATGGGAACTTGAAATTTTAGGAATATCTGATCCAACCCAAATTGAAAGGGAGAAAGGTGATCTTAATTTAAGTGATTTTAATGATAGAATGAAAATTCTTCCCGCTGGAAGATATGAAGTAGAACTTCCATGGAAGTGCAGTTCTGAGAATTTACCTAATAATAAAGAATTAGTCTGGAAGAGACATGAAAAAATGATCAATAAATTTAGATGTGGTGAATTTTTCACCGATTATCAGAAGGTGTTTCAGGAATGGGAAAAATTGAACATAATCGAACGCGTGCCAGATTTCGAATTGAATAAAGAATGTCATTATTTATCACACAGGCCAGTGATTAAACTAGATAGTGAAACTACTAAAATCCGTCCGGTTTTTGACGCTTCTGCCGCGGAGAGAGGGAAACCCTCTTTGAACGAATGTTTATTTAAGGGAATTAATCTTATTGAATTGATACCTGATATTCTTGATCGGTTTAGAATGTATCCAATCGGTATAAGTGCGGATATAGAGAAAGCTTTTTTAATGTTGTCTGTTGCACCTAAGGACAGAAATTTTCTTAGGTTTTTTTTCCCATGTTATGAAGGGCAGCTCATTTATAGGCACTGTAGAGTTGTATTTGGAGTCTCTTCTAGCCCTTTTTTGTTGAATGCTTCTATAATGCATATTTTAGACAATTGCCCACCTCAGTATAAAGATGTTGCTCAGAAACTGAAAAGTTCATTCTATGTAGACAATTGTATATCAGGAGTATTTAATACTGATGAACAAGAACGTTTCATTGAGCATGCTAAATTAATTATGTCAAATCAATGTTTTAACTTGCGTGGTTTTGAAAGCAATGTAGCAGGTATAAATGTTGATAAACATTCAGGAGATACTTGCGTTTTAGGGGTAATTTGGAATTTAGATAATGATACCTTGAAGTGTTGCACAGATATGGAAGCATTGACATGTGATACGAAAATCACAAAAGGACTAATTTTAGGAATTGTGCAGAAATTTTTTGATCCTATTGGCTTGTTAACACCAACTACATTGCTTCGGAAACTGTTATTGCAAGACTTGTGGAAGTTGAAAATTGCTTGGGACGATGAATTGTCCCCTAATGATGTAAATACTTTTTTAAAGTGGTTTAAAGATATCTATGTTTTAAAAGATGTTACTTTACCTCGTTACATGGTAATTAATTCTTCATCTGAACTACATGTCTTTGTGGATGCTAGCAAGTGGGCGTATGCAGCGTGCGTCTTTGTTCGATCAATACTTGATTCTGAAGTAAAAGTAATTCTCGTTAGAGCGAAATCCAGGGTAGCCCCCATGAAACCTTTAAGCATACCTCGTTTAAAACTGATGGCTTGTTGTATAGGTTCTAGACTTGCAAATTCTATTATCAAAGCCCTCAATTTGCCAGACATAAAAATCACATTTTGGTCCGATTCCACCACAGCGCTTTGGTGGATAAGAGAACAAGGCAATTGGTCTGTTTTTGTGAGCAATAGGGTCAGAGAAATTCGTGAGTTGTCGAAAGGTCAGTTATGGAGACATGTTCCAGGAAATATGAATATTGCCGACTTATTATCGCGTGGTTGTTCTTCGCGACAAATGCTCCTTTCTAGATGGTGAGACGGTCCTTCTTGGTTACGAGAAAGCCCTGAGTACTGGCCTATTGGTGAAACACACTGTCAGTCTGAAGTAGACGTAGAGAGAAAAAAAATAAAAGTAGTGAATATTGATCTATCAAAAGACGCACCCCCTTGGCATCTAAACAGTGTATCCAGTTATGATAAAATGATTAGAGTATTTGCATGGATATTGAGATTTGTGAATAATTGTAAAGAGGCACATGAGAAATGTAAAAACTATGAACTTTCACAGTCTGAAATTGAAAATGCTGAAAAGCATTTAATTCGTTTAGTTCAAAGACATTATCTGTCTGATGCAAGGTCGTCAAATTTTATTGAAACTTTCATAGATGATGAAGGTATTTTGAGAGTGAAAACCAGAATACTTTATCGAGATGATGATAAATCTTTTCTGTATCCAATATTGTTGCCAGATAAATGTGAATTTACTAAACTGTTAATCAGATTTGTACATATAAAAAACTGTCATGCGGGTGTCCAAATGATGCAATGCCTGATAAGAGAAAGATTTTGGATTATCAGGGCTAGGAAAGCTATTAAAAATGTTTTATATAACTGTATTGCTTGCAAACGCTTTAAGGTTAAATCTATGTCAAGCGAACCGACACATTTACCACCAGACCGAGTTACGGATTGTGCGCCTTTCGAAATTATGGGAATTGATTTAGCTGGGCCTCTCTTTCTGAAAAATAAAGAAAAAGTGTGGATAGCACTGTTCACTTGTGCCGTGTACCGTGCCATTCACCTTGAACTTGTGAATTCTCTTTCTTCTGACGCTTTTCTATTAGCACTTAGGCGGTTTATCGCTAGACGTGGGCGGCCTAGAACAATTTATAGTGATAACGGAACTAACTTTCGGGGCGCCTCTAATGATCTTTCGAAATTGAATTGGGATGAAATATTAAAAGAAACCAGAACTCCTAAAATACTTTGGAAATTTATTCCACCCACCGCAGCTTGGTGGGCAGGCTGGTGGGAAAGGTTGGTCCGCACTGTAAAAGAACTGTTGAAACGTACTTTGGGTAAATCTGTGTTAACTTATGAAGAACTGAATACTGTGATTTGTGACTGTGAATCTATAATTAATTGTAGACCGTTAACATATGTCTCTGAAAATCCGGAGGAATTGGTTCCTCTGACACCTGCTATGTTTCTTATCGAGACACGGAGTTCCAGTGTTGAGGATATTGACGAATTAGATTCGCGAAATCTTAGGACGAGAATTAAATATAGAAGTAAACTGTTAAATGATCTAAGACAACGTTTTAGAAAAGAGTATTTGAGTCAGTTGGTTCAAAAGCATAATGAAAAGCGATCACGTGAGCCAAGGGTTGGAGAAATAGTTTTAGTGGGAGATGATAACAAAAAACGTTTGTTTTGGCCTTTAGCAAAGATTATTGAGTTGATTCCAGGACGTGATGGAAAGATTCGCACAGTTAAACTTAAAACGCAGCATGGAACAGTTTTACGTCCGATACAGCGTATCTTCCCTTTGGAGATACAGGCAAATGTAACTGCTGATAAGAAACAGGGTGAAGAGGAATCTAATTCTGATGGCATCTCCTGTCTTGAAAATACATTAATACCAGATAATGTGATAATGAAAAGATACACCTCCTCTGGAAGGTGTGTGAAAGCTCCAAAGAGACTTGATCGTTTGAATAACATTAGTTATGAGCTTGAGACTCTATCTGAGTCTCAAGGGGGGGAGGATGTTGTGAAGTGAAGTAAGCGTGAATGTAACTGTCCAATGAGCGGCGCTGTAAAAAGTGACGTCAGCTTCCGAGCTGAATTTTGTAAGTCAGATTAAGTTTGTTCTCGGCGGTATGTGGTATGTATGTTTTTGTCGTCTGTTAATCTTGTAAATAAAATTATGAATGTTGTGTTAAAAGGCTTTTTGGCTTATTTCCAAATGCACCCGGCATCGGGTAGATGCAGCCCGTGAAGACTTTCTGAACTTATTTTTCTGAACTTGTTTTCTAACAACTTGATTGCTAGAGTATTTAAAAAGAAGCAGTTGAAACTGATTGACGTTTTAACAAAGGGCCATGTATTTGGAATACCGAGATGCTGGATGTATACGATTTAATTATTATTTTATTTCTATGAGGAGTTTTATATTTTTACATGAATATTATGAATATTTGATTGATAAAAAAAGAATATTTAAAATATTTCATTATTCATAATTTACATTTTGTAATGGAACACGAAAAACTTCAACTCATTAATCATAAAAGCGTAATTTTGTTATTTTAGATTTGGCAAACCAGAATTAATGTTTTATTATTTTATAAATTTGATTTAGAATCCCGAGTTTGTCTGTTTGAGTTAACACAGCGAAATGTTGCAGTCATATTTGAGCATTACTAAATTTCATAAATCATTATCGTCTTTATCAATATTTTCAAATTTCTTTTTTCGAATTGCTCTATTTCAGAATACACTCAGGCAGTCAAAATTCGACACTGTACATCATTCGTTTTTTAGAATTCTGCATTTTTCCTCGGAATTTCGTTTCTGTTCGTATTTATGTCTCAATCTTTTACATATTGCAATATATTCAGGAATTAAATGCATATATTTGTGTCCGAAGTATATAGTAGAAGCTATGAAAAAGTTAAAACGTATTTTCCGTACAACTTAAATGATTGCATTTTTCTGTGAAAGAAAAGGGATTATTCTAATTCACTTTTCAAGCAACATTTAACCATTTCAACCCGCGCAACGCCGGGTAATTCAGCTAGTGGAGTAATAAAAACTGTAAGGATAAAATGGCAGGAAAAGTAGCAAAGATCATAAAAAATCGAGTGTTGATATTAGATTTGATAGCATAACGAACACACATACTCGCTAAACGAAGACTAATTTGGACAGACAAGAAGCCCAGATATTAGTAATGGGTCAAGTGAATTGCGTTTATCGTAGAAAGGTGGTGAATGATCGGAATAAGAACCAGATACCGAAATCTTCAAATCAAACTTCACTCTAACATCACATGCTCTTGTTGCACATTTTCGTCAGAACTGAATCCAGTTTTCTGTGAATACTGTGATATCTTATTTCTTAGATGTTCTCGTATTCGAACTCGTATCATGCAAATATGCAAAACTTAATTTTGATGCCTGAAAATTTCTCAAACTGGAAAGGCCATTAACTTGCACAAATTCAGAGGAGCAGCGTTCGTCACTCATTAAGTTGAGCATGCGACTCGACCCTTAATTATGTCACAAAAAAACAATAGCTTTACCTTTCGCAATTTCATCTAAGTTTAATCTTAACTGCCTTTATTTATACTCCACATTTTTAGTTCCTTAATGTTTAAAACAACTAAGTACCGGTTCTGGAGTTTGAACACCACCCTAACTGGATCTCCAAAAGCTAAACAGCTCCGGTCGCAGTCATCACTTGGGAGGGTGACCAACTGAGCTGCTGCCTCGTGCTCTGGGGTGGGCCTAACTTTTGAACTGCAGATTTAATTTTATGCTTTCCAGACATTTCTTCAGAGTTCTTTTTAACTATTCTTATGTACTCACATTATGACGGGGAGATAAGCTGCTTGCAGTAGGTGCTCCGTAAGTGATCTGTCCAGTCCAGTCAGGAGGAGCGTTCGAGAAATTTAACATTTCGTTCTAACTTAGATGTTACCTAAGGATACAGGGATTTGAATTTTTAAAGTTCTCTAAATCGCATTTCTCTGTACGTTGGTAGAAAAAGGGCCAATGTCAATTTTGCAAGTTTTAAGTTACGGCTGATACAGAAGTTTTAATTTCCTCAACTTTTAATAGGGAGCGTACAAAAAATGCATTCCAATGTTTTGATCAATTCAAAAGAATTGACAGGAAGACATTTTTCTATTACAACTTTCAATACCTTGAAGTGATCTGTGGACATTACTCAAAATCAGCTAAATAGAATATCGGCCCTTTTCCAACAGATCAAGGTACAGATAGTTTTTTACATATTTAACTTCATGGACAAATGAACTTGTATCAATGTAATGTTACTAAATTTCAAGTGGTAAGCGATTTTATGTAGTAAAACCTGAGTTTTTAACAGAAAAATGACATTTATGACTCTGATTTACATATATCCTATGATTTGAAAGCATGAAGCGCTCTCTATTAACGAAATTGGAACAAAAAATGCTTGTTTACCAAAAAAAAATCTTTCTGTGAATAAATTTTTCTCAAACCACATTCAAATATGCCAATTCCTTCAGTTTTGACAAATTTTTTAGATGTTTACGAATTTATTGGACACCTGGTATATATTTCAAAAGCGACGTGGTACAGAAATGGACGCTTTTTGTAAATTGGTGAATGGTATCAAATGGCTATAAAGAAAAGATAAAATCAATCGCTTTTAATTTTACACATTCCTTTAAATATTCTTGATTTAAATTATAAATCCATTCTCTAAGCAAATTCTTCACCCATCTAATGACTTAAGGCAATGAGGAATCTGCAAGATAGAAATCAGCTCAGAAAAGAAATTATGAGCAAAGGAGAAAATAAGTTTTGATGATAAAATGTTAAGTTTTGATAAGTACCCGAAATGCTGGTTTATATTATTTATCGACAATTTTTATTCTATTTGGCTTTGGATTTGTTGATTCTTGAGTTTTTTTTGGCTCAAGGGCCTTCCTGCACTGGCACTGAAGAGAGAAATACACCTAGGGAGGAGTCGAACGTACTTCACGTTCAACTCGCAGGTAGCTAACGCCGTCGACATACCCACTGAGCCACGACGGCTCCATTTTATTCCACTTGGAGGTACGAAAGGTGAATATCGATCCTTATATTCCTTATAAATGGATTGGGATAATGTAAGAAACGTGAATAACCACACTACTATCAATAGATATTAAGAATCTTTAGCACAGATGAGTTAGTGTGACGAAAATTTGGAACTCAATTTTTCAAAGAATGGAACCCTAAGTAAACTCGGTGAAACAGAAGTGGTGTATCTTCGAATAAGCAAACATTTATCTTAATAAAACCCGTTCAAATAGCTGTAAGACTATGGAGAAGAAATGGGGGAATCGAATCCTTAAAGTGAACGCGAATCGTCCCTTCAAAATGAATCGAATCATCGACTCCCAACTTGTTTTTTTGCGAGCAGTAGTCTGTAGGGTTATTAGTTTCCATTGTAAGGCTACTACATTTTCAGGTTTAGTGATTGTTTTCTCATTGAAAAGTAGTTGAACAGGTTCTGAGACATACAAAGTGTCCTAAAAGTTCCCGAACTCCAACTTAAAAAAAATCATTTGCCCGTGTTTCTTTTAATTATTGAATTTTATCGTCTGCTTATAATTTTATGGATTATCTAAATTTTAGAGTTTGGTTTTTTTTTCTCGCTCAAGTTGTGCGATAATAAAGTTCCATGTCATTTTGTTCTTCATTGCAAAATGCGTTTATCACGCATTCAGAGAATTGCACTGCTTGAGGCTTATTTTGAATGTAAATCATATGAAAGTTGTAAAGAATTTTTGCGACATAAATATCCAGATGATGCAATACCGAGTAAAGATACGCTATATCAACTCGTTCGGCGATTTCGTGAGACAGGTTCGGTGGAAGACAAACACAGGAGTGGAAGACCGAAAGTCCTTACACCAGACTTTGTGCAAGAAACTCAATGAAGGATATTGCAGTCTCCTCATCAATCCGTGAGGCGTTTGTCGCAACAAATGGGCACATCACGTAGATCGATACATAAGGATTTAAGAGCTTTGCATTTTCGTGTTTATCGTGTAAAAATGTTACAAGAGCTAAAGCCACCGGACAATGAGAAGCGTCTTTATTATTGCCGATGGTTCTGCTGAATCTAGATTGACGAAAATAGAAATTTTGCCAATTTGCTACAAATTTCAAATTGCTCTGGTATCTATAAATGGAAAGACAATATTAAAAATTATTCTTAATGAAGAGTCTTTCCTAACAAATACCGTGGCGTAATTTGGTGATTGTATTTCTACTCCTTTATAAAGAAAAAAGCATTTAAAAGTAAATATTATGGAAAAATACGATTTTTCAATTTTTAAAAATGCATATTTCACTGTGAGGGAAAGCTCCAAGAACATCAAAACTTTTCAACATAAAAGAGCAAGATGACTATTATACACAGTGTACTCAAAAAGTTCCAGGACTGATCGCACACAGACTATATAACACAGAGGATATACTTACATTTGATATTAAGCTTCGACATAGTCTCCTCCCAATTCAATACAACGCTTGGAACGAGTGTATAGGTTCGTAAACGCCTTCTGGAACGCCTCCACTCCAACACTATTGAGTTCCGATGTCACAGCCGCTTCAATCTCCTCTATCGACTCGTACCTCTGCTCTTTCACCTTCGATTTCAATTTGGGAATAAGAAAATAGTCCGGGGGGACAGATCTGGTGAGTACGGGGGTGGTTGATGCAAGCAACCTGCCTTCTCGCCAAAAATTGCTGCACAAGGATGGACTTGTGAGACGGTGCATTGTCGTGCAAGAGGCACCAATTTCCACTGTGCAACAAATCGGGTCTCGCACGCCGCATTCGTTTCAAAAGCCGATCCAAAACATCTTTGTAGAATGCCTCAATCACAGTGGAACCTTGAGGACGAAATTCTCGATGAATGATGCCCCGACTGTCAAAAAAAGGTGATCCAACATCGTTTTCGTTTTTGATTTCGAAGCGCGAACTTTCATCGGCCGACTCTTTTTCGGACTTGTCCACTCAGCACTTTTCGTTTTGTCTCCAGATCGTACTCGAGACACCAAGTCTCATCTCCGGTGACAATGTTTCCTTTTTTCAAATCCTCCGTCATGATCGTGAAAACAGATCCTACACTAATGTTTAACGACTGTGCAATCATTTCTATCATTATTCGGCGGTCGGATCTCACCAACGCTTGCACACGCTTCACATTTTCATCATTTCGACTCGAACATGGACGACCTGATCTCTCACCGTCTTCGGTCGAGTCTCTTCCAGCTTTAAACCTCGAAAACCACTCAAATACTCGTGAACGACTCATAGCATCGTCACCATACGCAGATGTAATCATTTCGTACCTTTCTGTGGCTGATTTTCCCAATTTAAAACGAAATTTGATGTTCGTTCGTTGCTCCATTTTTTTCGATGACAATGACGCACACACGCTTTACGCAAATGAACGCTGCCAAGTCGGAACTAGTCAGAATTGAATGCAACCACGTGATACGCGTGGCTGAAGATCCTTGCTACGCCATCCCGTCGGTTTTGCAGCGATAGAGCCATCTGTACTTTTTTACGAGCGAGAGTCCTGGAACTTTTTGAATACACTGTGTATGTCCTGAAATTTTCATAATTGTAATTTGATTATTTTTGTATAGGGAAAATTTTGAATTAGACGTAAATTTTACTTTTTATCGCAGCTGATGAGTTAAAACCTTCGATAATATAAAAAATGCGGTATAAGAATGAAATATAACTACACTGGTGTGCAAAACTTAAGCAACGATGTAATTAATTTTTAACCAGACAGCCATGAAATTGTACAAAAGGGGCTTGTTGCGTTCAGTACAATGAACACCCAATTCAGTAGAAAGGTGATTTGTATGCAAATATCAGGAACAAGACGTCACAGGTGACGTGAGGGCACGGAAAACGCGTGCAGTCAGCTCGCGCAGTGCAAGACTAGACTAAACAGAAGGACGAAAGGCGCTATTAAAGGCATTCGCCGCAAGTTCAAGTGAGTTCGTACGTGCAATATGGCTACAAGAAACTATCTGGACGACTTTACACGTGGTAGAATGATCGGCAAGCTCGAGGAGAGGCGTAGTTTGACGAGTGCAGCCCAAGAGTTTAGAATCGACAAAAGTGTCGTTTCACGAGCTTGGAAAGCCTTCCAAACAACTGGTACAGCTGTAAGAAAGTTTGGTGGTGGTTGGCTAAGAAAAACAACGCCATTGGATGACCGATATATCGTCCTGCAGGCGAAAAGAGATCGATAGCAGTCAGCGGGCAACCTGGCTCAGCAGCTGAATGCGGCAGCGGGACGACAAGCTTCGCGGTTTACTGTGACCAGACGCCTTAACTGGCAAACAAGTATCTAAAATTAATTTTGCTTCCAGAATGTCTGACCCGATCATTGTAAGAAGGAACACAGTGCATGACGCAATGCTCAATAGTCTTCTGCAGAGAATTCTAAATCTTTCTGTGTTCTTGTTCTTTTAGCCACATTTTTACCCTTAAAAACATCTTGAACTGTATTTGTCAAACATATCTCGTGTCAAAGCAAGCTGCTAAACTAAGCTATGTTCCTCATTTTTTATTTGTCATATTTAATTTTCAATATATTCTGTACAACTTATTGATTATTTAGCAATGTCATCACGCATCGAATTTGTCATGACATTAAATCTCACTAAAATTGTACAATTAGTAAACCTGCCATTTCAGCGGAAATCTACAACTGTAATGATGGTTGCCATTTAAAAATAAGATTCAAACTATTCGAGCACCATCTAGCGGTACAACATTCCATTGATAGGAGAGCTAATTAAAAACTAACATGTGCGAAGACAACGTCCATCTAAAAGTACCCTAAATATGTTAAACCTTATTTAATATTAAAACATCTAAAAATACAGGACTTTGTAATAAATGAAATATATGTAATATTGTTTAGTTTTTAAACGATAGGCAAAAATATGTTTTCACATACATTCCCAAGATGAAACTATTCATTAAAGTACTTTGCAATGTGTGGTTCTTTTTTTTATGTGGATTTCAGAACTTGGAAGTAATTTAGAAATCAAATTTGGCTTGCAAAATTCGGCTCAAGACTTGTAACTTAACTTTTTAAAGTTGATTTTTGTTACCACTAAGTATTTTTTAATTTACAGTATAACTAGAACTTGTCACTTTTTAACATTCTCTAATGCAAAACTGTTTCCTTTTAAAAAAGTGGTTACTTTCGCACAGGGAGTAACCACGATTATAAACTTTGAAGATGGTTGTACCTGACGAACAAAATACTGCCCATGGTCTTTCAATGTTTTCTGCTGTATCCGACCTAGGGAGATGTCTTTCTTATTTGTATGTGGATATATACTCCCGTATGCAGCATATTGATGATTTATTCCTTGCGATCCTGTGTTTTCAGTTACTATTGCTCTGTTTTCCTGCTCGATAAGATACCTAACCCAGGACCAGATCGAAGGTTGATTTCGGGATTCCCATCTAGAATTGTAATAACGAAAACAAAATGTTTCACAATTTCTCGAAAAAGGTGACGATAAGTTTTTTTTTCAAACTGCAAAAATATCCTTATCGCTTTTTTTACGAAGGTTACAAAACTATTGTTTTTGAAAACAGCTTTCGCATAGAGCCCTGTATAAAAGAAATTGAGTACTAAGGGAAAAAAATAATTTGTGCCTCAAATTTAATACAGCAAACCCTACCAAAGGGTCAGCTAAATTCTCAATTTAAATAAACATTTTCTTATGACACGGCATACTAGATTAAGAAAAACTTTAACTTCTGGTCAAATTTCGATGTCGATGGGTGACACTTTACGGGCTATTGTTGTTAATATGGGTAGTCTTGGAACCTGTACGCCAACCTCCTTTAGAATTGAACTTTTAGATATCGAAAACCATTTTGCTAACAAGAAAAGTAGCTTTTAAATTTACATATTTCGATCATGTTTCCCTTAAAGTCTGAATTGTTTGCGATATCTTTTTAAAAAATAAGTAAAACAGGTAAAAACAAAGCATTTTAAAACACGACAGGTATAAGGAAATAGGTAAGGCGAAAAAGAGTGATAATCTATATCTATACATATAAAGCAAAGTTGCCATCTGTCTATTCTCTATACAAATCTACACCGTTTGACCAATCTACGCCATATTTAATACACTTATTCTTGGAATTCTGCGGGTAACGTAGGGTACATATTAATCCCCGGGTCTTGGGTGTACAGAGGAGCACAATGTCCCGTCATCTTCGACAGAGCACTTGCTAGGTGGCGCTCCCTCCCGGTCTGGCTGTGCGGATATCAGAGTTAACCTCTACAGGAGTCACCTTTCAAGATGACCTTGGAGTTTTTTTTGCAATCGTAGAACGGGGCCGTTGCGCTGAAAACCACTCAGTATCACATCGTTTTTGTATCCCGTCTGTAAATTCTTAAACTGTAGCTTTATTATTGGAATGTATATTTTTACGATAACATCAGATTATTTTTATGGAAAGTGGTCTTTTTTATTGTCGATATAGTTCAGGGGACTAAAAACAATTCGAAATTCTCATAGGAATAACATTAAGTATTTTTGCGATCACTGCCAGTCCAATTCACACTAAATTTGGTACATTCATACTGTAGAATTCTGCGGGACACAGACTGCATATTCGATTTGTCCTGGGTCTGCAGATGGGGCTGAAAACAATTCGAGATCCCCATAGGAATGGCATCTTATATCCTTGCTATCACATTTTGACCAATTCTCTACAAATTTCGTACACTCAACCTTTTGAATACTGGGGTAACACAGGCTAGATAATTACCCCTGTTCTATTCGTCCTTGGTTTCTAGAAAGGGCTAAAACAATTTTAAATTCCCATAGGAATAACATTTAGTATCCTTACTATCATAGTTTGACCAATTCACATCAAATTTGGACACTCAGTATTTAGAATCCTGCGAGAAACAGCCTATATATTAACCCCATTCGATTTGTCCTGGGTCTGCAGAGGGGACTAAAAACAATTCGGTATCCCCATAGGATAACACCGAGTAATATTACGACTAATAACAAACAATTCAACCCGAGAAACGTACGGTAATTCAGCTAGTACTTGTTATAAAAATAATAAAAAAATACGCAGTTTTATAATTATTTTCCTGAAAAGGCCAGTAATGCTTTATTTGTAATTAGAACCAGAATTTAACTTAATTATCATACGATTTAATAGATACGCTGTTTAACTTATTTTTTCAATTGTTTTACTTAATTATTTCAATTCGTCAATCGTGGTGATGAATAGGTTCGTTCCTCTGCAAAATGTAGTAATGATAGTGGCTAGGCGTATTATTGACTGATGCATGAATATCGTAATTTGATGTTACCCGAATAAATTTCATAAATACAAAATAAATCAAACTAGCAAAAATAGATGTATTATTTAATCTCCGACTGTTTATATTTTCCCTTGAAGATCTTCTCAAAGTGTATTCTTTTAGAGTGAATCAAGTTTGGACTGGGTTTCATGCAAGAAAATTATACAAATTACAGCAATTTGAAAATGTGGCAAACGCTTGTATTTATGATTTTGTGAAGAATTTGAAAAATTTTACAAATACACGAGGTTCAAAGAATAAATGTAATTTTGGAATAGGAAATTTATTCTACAACTAGATATTAAAACAAGAGATCACGAAGTACAGCAGAAGGTTTCGAACTCAATCTATCATTTGGCAGTAGCATATCTGTAAAAAATGACTCTTGTCAGAGATCACGAAAGTATTATTGGAATTATGTTTGGAATAGCAACCATGTCTTTTCCATGTACTTGACAAGACGGGTAGAACTGTTATTTCACGATAACAGCAGTTACTATTATTTTTAATTTGTGATAAATATTAATTTTATCGCAAAGGGGGTCAGCATCTAAATTTACCAGTTCTTAATAAATGCAAAAATTGAGAATAATGTTTTCAAAAGTTAATAATTGCTTTACTTTGCTATTGCATAAGTTTAAAATGAGTAGGGATTTTATTTCTACCCTAATATTCTTTTCACACACAAATTCTGTATCATTTAATTCGATCGAAATTGCATCCCTGCTTTCCCAATCAAATTTACCGGAAACTTCAGTTCACGACTCTATTGGTTGAAAAAAATTAAAACAAATATCCACAAAATGAAAATTGGGGAAACACTTGTTTTTATATAATTGTGTTACGTTCTGGAAAATTTAAATTTCTTCATGCAGTTCAATACATGTGATTTCAGAATATGAAATAAATGAATTGTTTTTTTTTTTTTACATCACTATATAATAAAAGAAAATATTCATAAAGAGATGCATTTCTAACTATGGCATTTTCTATTCAAAAATTAAGGGTTCAATTGGTATCGCTAAGTTTTAAGGTAGGTAGGTATTTTAGTTCACGTCACACTGGCGGGCCATTGGTGACGGTCCAGGACCAATTCCAAAGGGAAGAACAGAAGACAACACCACGTAATTTTGAACAACTATCAGATGACGAGGCAACACCTGAGCTGGCATCCCACTCTCCAAACTTCCACACCACGCTAACGTGAGGCCATGCCAGATTTAACGTGCACCAGCCCCTTTGTACACAACGGTCTTTGGTTGGATTCGAACTCGCAACCCTCCGGTTGCCAATCCGTTACTCTTCTAACAGGGCTACCGCGGCCCTTTGTTTTCATGGATTGATTGATGAAGTTCAAAATCATTTAAATAAAACAAGTAATTTTTGTAACTTTTAAAGATGCAAAATAAAAATTCTAATTGATTAATTTATGAGCATGTGCATTTAGGAGAAAAATCTTATTCAACTAACTCAAAGCGTTCTGTTCCTCGGCTCTGGATTGGAATCCTGATCATGGCATGGATGTTCGTTCTGATTCTGAATACATTTTATAAGCCGTATGTCCCCGATCTTGTAAAAAATGTCCGTAGAGAGACAAATCAACTATCACAGAGGCGAACAGTTTGTTTAATCATAATACAACTAAAAGATTGTAATGAATATCACAAAAAGGGATTTTTTGAACGGGCAATAATAGCGTATAAATTCGATGTTGTAAAATTAAAACATGATAGTTGCTGACAATAGTGAATCCGGCGCCCTTTTTTCATACCTTCCACTGAAAAAAGTGAAGACAAATGTTTTTGACTTTGGTTATTATTATATATATTATATATATTCCGTAAAATAAAATCACTGTATATATATATATATATATATATATATATATATATATATATATAATAATAAAAACAATCAAATTACAGAATATACAAAACATCAAAACGTAAAACAATAGAAATGCAGACCAGCAAAACGCCAAAAGATCAAAAAGTCAAAATATTAGAAATGCAGACCAGCAAAATGCCAAAAGATCAAAAAGCAGATAAGTAAAAAGCCAAAAAACCAAAAAAGTTGGGGGTAAAAAATAGTCAAGCAGAATCCAGAAAGCAGAAGGCAGAACTGTCCATGTATGCGCGCTAAAGCTGCAGACACAACATGGAAAGTAAAATAATTCAAAATTACAAACCAAAACAAAGAGAAATCCAAAAATTTTAAAATCAAGAAATTTAAGAAAATTTTGAAAAAAATGATGTTAGTGTTGGTGGATCAGGGCGTCATCAGGGAGGAGCCTCACCCAGTCAACACAATATGGTGTTTTCTGCATGTGAGCGGCAGTATACCAAAAGTAGCTCACACACCCCTCCAAACACCATAAGAAAATAAATTAGAAAAACAAAAATTAGAAAAACAAAACCAGGGACAACCAAGGACACATACCAAAGATAATATAATACAAAATTAAAATTAAAATTAAAATTTAAAATTTAAAAGGAGAAAACAAACCTACCCAAATAGATTGACCTAAGATCGACAACAACCCGCCGCAAACTACATGAGGACCGCCAACAAATGCCATTCATAACGCCGTATATCAGAAATCGGAACCGCAATTCCGACACGGAACCCCGACTCGAAATTCCGACTCGGAATTCCGAACCGGAACATCAGAATCGGAAGTCGAAAAAATAGTGTTCAAATCCAATTTTTTAAAATTGATAGTCAACAGGATAGTCTCCGAAATAAGCTATTAAATAATATTAGTTATCTTAAATCTTTCAAAAATAATCCTATAAAAAGAGTGAGGGTATTTATTATTAAGAAGTGTGTTAATGAGATTATTACATTGCAAATGAAGGTTAGATTTAGAGTTGCAAATTTTATTGAAACGTATCAGTTGACCAGCGATTGTATTGTAATAAATTTTTTTAGAAATATTAGAATCCCAATATATCAATTTAAAAACCGGAAATTCAAAATTTCTCCTTTTAAATTTTAATTTAATTTTTAATTTTAATTTAATTTTAATTTTGTATTATATTATCTTTGGTATGTGTCCTTGGTTGTCCCTGGTTTTGTTTTTCTAATTTTTGTTTTTCTAATTTATTTTCTTATGGTGTTTGGAGGGGTGTGTGAGCTACTTTTGGTATACTGCCGCTCACATGCAGAAAACACCATATTGTGTTGACTGGGTGAGGCTCCTCCCTGATGACGCCCTGATCCACCAACACTTCCATCATTTTTTTCAAAATTTTCTTAAATTTCTTGATTTTAAAATTTTTGGATTTCTCTTTGTTTTGGTTTGTAATTTTGAATTATTTTACTTTCCATGTTGTGTCTGCAGCTTTAGCGCGCATACATGGACAGTTCTGCCTTCTGCTTTCTGGATTCTGCTTGACTATTTTTTACCCCCAACTTTTTTGGTTTTTTGGCTTTTTACTTATCTGCTTTTTGATCTTTTGGCATTTTGCTGGTCTGCATTTCTAATATTTTGACTTTTTGATCTTTTGGCGTTTTGCTGGTCTGCATTTCTATTGTTTTACGTTTTGATGTTTTGTATATTCTGTAATTTGATTGTTTTTATTATTATTTCCCTGTCAGAGTTAGTTGCAGCTTTTGCGCACTCCTCTGTCAGTATGTCAGCATGTTTTTTTAACCTTATGAAAAGTACAACTAATAATTTAGCGCCTGGCAAGAAGGACTTCCTTTCATGTGGTAAGTCCTGTGCTCGGTACATGGGAGTTTTGGGGGACCCCCATGGATCGAAATCAAGTTACCCTACTGATAACAATTTCGAATCTTCGAATAAACTTAAATTTTATAAATGTAGAGATAAACGTTGTAAAACTTGCCCTCAACTGAATTGTTCCACCATAAGGGATGATTCTGGCTCCGATGACTCTGCTTTGCCTGCATGTAAAGTCTCAAATGTCATTTACCATTTAAAATGCAGCCTTTGTGGTATGGGTTATATAGGTCAAACCAGTAACTCCTTGAACTTACGTATTAATCTACACCGCTCTAATATTAAAAATTATAACTCCCATTCCCCTTTTAACTTAGAGTTCCATCATTTCTCATTACATGGCTTTAATAATGCAATTATTACTATACTTGAAATTATAAGCAATACTGAATTACGACTGGCTAAAGAAAATATTTACATCTTAAAATATAAAACACTTGCTCCTTATGGTTTAAATGATTTATTTCAAAATTCACAAGTTAATTTAGGTAACTGTAACACATATACTTTATTCCACACTTCAAGAATCAAAACGAATAGAGGTTGTAGGGGTAGCGGTATTAATAAAAAAATAAAAAACTCTGAAAGCAATAAACAATTTGCAGACATTACAAAATATCTAAAAACTTTAGAAAAAATTTTTATTGAGAGTTTTAACTTTAAACCCTTAAAAAGATTTATTTTTTCCTTGAATGACAAAACTTGTCTCAAATTTAAAACTTTTTTCACAACACTAGACTCTCTTAATCCTCATTTTCTACTTTTACTACATGATATTTACAAAGCTCGACTCTCTAAAATTAATATGAAAAAAACTATTAATAATGATAATTTAATTTACTTGAAAATAGGATTTAAACACCCAATCTTTGATAAATTTAATTTCAATAAAATTATAAATAATTTAATGAATATTTTTCCTATAAAATTTCATACCATAAAAAAATGCTTTAAATATGATATACCATTGGGTAGAAAAATATTTAATTATAATCATTTTTGCAGTAAGATTAATTTATATAGGGATAAATGTGAATGCTTTTGCAACGATATAAATTATAGGCCTTATTTAAATGATAGTCTAGGACATATTGCAACTGGCAATCTTGGAATTATTGATAATGAACAATTAAGGGAATTAATGTATAAAGGTACTAAATTCAGACCTATTTATAGTATTAAAAAAAGTTTTATACTTAAAAGTTTCCTCGAAGACATTGATAATTTTTGTATTTTGACTTCTACTAAATTTAATACCCCAATTTACCTCTTCACAGAATGGAAATGGAAACTTTACAATGACTTTAAAATTTTTATAAATGAAAATCCCCCACTTTCTGGAAAAAACACTGATTACTACAAAGCAATAATGCTAGCTATAAAAGACTTACAAAATAAATTCATAATAACACCGGTAGATAAAGCATCAGGTAACTATGCTATTATCTGTAAAAAACTATACTTACATTTGCTAGATACTGAGCTTAAAAATTCTGATACCTATAAGTTCTGCAAATCCACATATACAACTATTGTTAAAAAAATTATTTCTTCAAATAAAAGATTAAAAATTTCTAATCATCACATTATTTTACCTTACATAACTGTTGTACCTAAATTTCATAAAAATCCTTTGAAATTCCGATTTATTACTTGTGGTACAAATTCTTATATGATTAAACCCGGTATCTTACTTTGTAAATATCTAAAAATTATCCTTAATACCATTATTGAAGAAGGTTTCACTTGGATTACTAGTGATAATAATAACGTTTTAAATTATATAAATAAAAATATTATTAATAATATACTTACCTACGACTTTAAAGACCTATTTACTAGCATACCTTTGGACAAACTTAAAGATGTACTTAACTACTATTATCATGACTTTAAAAATCTGATTACTATTGATTTTGAGGATTGGGAATTTTTGGTAAACTTCTGTATCTATAATAATTTTATTTTTAACGGTGAGCATTTATTTATTCAAGTTAAGGGTATACCCCAAGGCTCCAATTTTTCTTCCATTCTTGCTAATTTATTTCTTCATTATTATGAAAAAAATTGTTGCCTACAAATTAATTCTGCCTTTAGATATATTGATGATTTAATTGTTTTCAATGATACCAATTTTGCTAACCTTTGGAATTCGATTTACCCTGATGAATTATATTTATTGAAAACCAATTCAGATAACAATAAAGCCGTCTTTCTAGACTTGAATATATATACTTTAAATAATAAAACTGATATTAATATTTATGATAAGAGAGATGATTTTGAATTTCCGGTTTTTAAATTGATATATTGGGATTCTAATATTTCTAAAAAAATTTATTACAATACAATCGCTGGTCAACTGATACGTTTCAATAAAATTTGCAACTCTAAATCTAACCTTCTTTTGCAATGTAATAATCTCATTAACACACTTCTTAATAATAAATACCCTCACTCTTTTTATAGGATTATTTTTGAAAGATTTAAGATAACTAATATTATTTAATAGCTTATTTCGGAGACTATCCTGTTGACTATCAATTTTAAAAAACTGGATTTGAACACTATTTTTTCGACTTCCGATTCCGATGTTCCGGTTCGGAATTCCGAGTCGGAATTTCGAGTCGGGGTTCCGTGTCGGAATTGCGGTTCCGATTTCTGATATACGGCGTTATGAATGGCATTTGTTGGCGGTCCTCATGTAGTTTGCGGCGGGTTGTTGTCGATCTTAGGTCAATCTATTTGGGTAGGTTTGTTTTCTCCTTTTAAATTTTAATTTAATTTTTAATTTTAATTTAATTTTAATTTTGTATTATATTATCTTTGGTATGTGTCCTTGGTTGTCCCTGGTTTTGTTTTTCTAATTTTTGTTTTTCTAATTTATTTTCTTATGGTGTTTGGAGGGGTGTGTGAGCTACTTTTGGTATACTGCCGCTCACATGCAGAAAACACCATATTGTGTTGACTGGGTGAGGGTCCTCCCTGATGACGCCCTGATCCACCAACACTTCCATCATTTTTTTCAAAATTTTCTTAAATTTCTTGATTTTAAAATTTTTGGATTTCTCTTTGTTTTGGTTTGTAATTTTGAATTATTTTACTTTCCATGTTGTGTCTGCAGCTTTAGCGCGCATACATGGACAGTTCTGCCTTCTGCTTTCTGGATTCTGCTTGACTATTTTTTACCCCCAACTTTTTTGGTTTTTTGGCTTTTTACTTATCTGCTTTTTGATCTTTTGGCATTTTGCTGGTCTGCATTTCTAATATTTTGACTTTTTGATCTTTTGGCGTTTTGCTGGTCTGCATTTCTATTGTTTTACGTTTTGATGTTTTGTATATTCTGTAATTTGATTGTTTTTATTATTATTTCCCTGTCAGAGTTAGTTGCAGCTTTTGCGCACTCCTCTGTCAGTATGTCAGCATGTTTTTTTAACCTTATGAAAAGTACAACTAATAATTTAGCGCCTGGCAAGAAGGACTTCCTTTCATGTGGTAAGTCCTGTGCTCGGTACATGGGAGTTTTGGGGGACCCCCATGGATCGAAATCAAGTTACCCTACTGATAACAATTTCGAATCTTCGAATAAACTTAAATTTTATAAATGTAGAGATAAACGTTGTAAAACTTGCCCTCAACTGAATTGTTCCACCATAAGGGATGATTCTGGCTCCGATGACTCTGCTTTGCCTGCATGTAAAGTCTCAAATGTCATTTACCATTTAAAATGCAGCCTTTGTGGTATGGGTTATATAGGTCAAACCAGTAACTCCTTGAACTTACGTATTAATCTACACCGCTCTAATATTAAAAATTATAACTCCCATTCCCCTTTTAACTTAGAGTTCCATCATTTCTCATTACATGGCTTTAATAATGCAATTATTACTATACTTGAAATTATAAGCAATACTGAATTACGACTGGCTAAAGAAAATATTTACATCTTAAAATATAAAACACTTGCTCCTTATGGTTTAAATGATTTATTTCAAAATTCACAAGTTAATTTAGGTAACTGTAACACATATACTTTATTCCACACTTCAAGAATCAAAACGAATAGAGGTTGTAGGGGTAGCGGTATTAATAAAAAAATAAAAAACTCTGAAAGCAATAAACAATTTGCAGACATTACAAAATATCTAAAAACTTTAGAAAAAATTTTTATTGAGAGTTTTAACTTTAAACCCTTAAAAAGATTTATTTTTTCCTTGAATGACAAAACTTGTCTCAAATTTAAAACTTTTTTCACAACACTAGACTCTCTTAATCCTCATTTTCTACTTTTACTACATGATATTTACAAAGCTCGACTCTCTAAAATTAATATGAAAAAAACTATTAATAATGATAATTTAATTTACTTGAAAATAGGATTTAAACACCCAATCTTTGATAAATTTAATTTCAATAAAATTATAAATAATTTAATGAATATTTTTCCTATAAAATTTCATACCATAAAAAAATGCTTTAAATATGATATACCATTGGGTAGAAAAATATTTAATTATAATCATTTTTGCAGTAAGATTAATTTATATAGGGATAAATGTGAATGCTTTTGCAACGATATAAATTATAGGCCTTATTTAAATGATAGTCTAGGACATATTGCAACTGGCAATCTTGGAATTATTGATAATGAACAATTAAGGGAATTAATGTATAAAGGTACTAAATTCAGACCTATTTATAGTATTAAAAAAAGTTTTATACTTAAAAGTTTCCTCGAAGACATTGATAATTTTTGTATTTTGACTTCTACTAAATTTAATACCCCAATTTACCTCTTCACAGAATGGAAATGGAAACTTTACAATGACTTTAAAATTTTTATAAATGAAAATCCCCCACTTTCTGGAAAAAACACTGATTACTACAAAGCAATAATGCTAGCTATAAAAGACTTACAAAATAAATTCATAATAACACCGGTAGATAAAGCATCAGGTAACTATGCTATTATCTGTAAAAAACTATACTTACATTTGCTAGATACTGAGCTTAAAAATTCTGATACCTATAAGTTCTGCAAATCCACATATACAACTATTGTTAAAAAAATTATTTCTTCAAATAAAAGATTAAAAATTTCTAATCATCACATTATTTTACCTTACATAACTGTTGTACCTAAATTTCATAAAAATCCTTTGAAATTCCGATTTATTACTTGTGGTACAAATTCTTATATGATTAAACCCGGTATCTTACTTTGTAAATATCTAAAAATTATCCTTAATACCATTATTGAAGAAGGTTTCACTTGGATTACTAGTGATAATAATAACGTTTTAAATTATATAAATAAAAATATTATTAATAATATACTTACCTACGACTTTAAAGACCTATTTACTAGCATACCTTTGGACAAACTTAAAGATGTACTTAACTACTATTATCATGACTTTAAAAATCTGATTACTATTGATTTTGAGGATTGGGAATTTTTGGTAAACTTCTGTATCTATAATAATTTTATTTTTAACGGTGAGCATTTATTTATTCAAGTTAAGGGTATACCCCAAGGCTCCAATTTTTCTTCCATTCTTGCTAATTTATTTCTTCATTATTATGAAAAAAATTGTTGCCTACAAATTAATTCTGCCTTTAGATATATTGATGATTTAATTGTTTTCAATGATACCAATTTTGCTAACCTTTGGAATTCGATTTACCCTGATGAATTATATTTATTGAAAACCAATTCAGATAACAATAAAGCCGTCTTTCTAGACTTGAATATATATACTTTAAATAATAAAACTGATATTAATATTTATGATAAGAGAGATGATTTTGAATTTCCGGTTTTTAAATTGATATATTGGGATTCTAATATTTCTAAAAAAATTTATTACAATACAATCGCTGGTCAACTGATACGTTTCAATAAAATTTGCAACTCTAAATCTAACCTTCTTTTGCAATGTAATAATCTCATTAACACACTTCTTAATAATAAATACCCTCACTCTTTTTATAGGATTATTTTTGAAAGATTTAAGATAACTAATATTATTTAATAGCTTATTTCGGAGACTATCCTGTTGACTATCAATTTTAAAAAACTGGATTTGAACACTATTTTTTCGACTTCCGATTCCGATGTTCCGGTTCGGAATTCCGAGTCGGAATTTCGAGTCGGGGTTCCGTGTCGGAATTGCGGTTCCGATTTCTGATATACGGCGTTATGAATGGCATTTGTTGGCGGTCCTCATGTAGTTTGCGGCGGGTTGTTGTCGATCTTAGGTCAATCTATTTGGGTAGGTTTGTTTTCTCCTTTTAAATTTTAATTTAATTTTTAATTTTAATTTAATTTTAATTTTGTATTATATTATCTTTGGTATGTGTCCTTGGTTGTCCCTGGTTTTGTTTTTCTAATTTTTGTTTTTCTAATTTATTTTCTTATGGTGTTTGGAGGGGTGTGTGAGCTACTTTTGGTATACTGCCGCTCACATGCAGAAAACACCATATTGTGTTGACTGGGTGAGGGTCCTCCCTGATGACGCCCTGATCCACCAACACTTCCATCATTTTTTTCAAAATTTTCTTAAATTTCTTGATTTTAAAATTTTTGGATTTCTCTTTGTTTTGGTTTGTAATTTTGAATTATTTTACTTTCCATGTTGTGTCTGCAGCTTTAGCGCGCATACATGGACAGTTCTGCCTTCTGCTTTCTGGATTCTGCTTGACTATTTTTTACCCCCAACTTTTTTGGTTTTTTGGCTTTTTACTTATCTGCTTTTTGATCTTTTGGCATTTTGCTGGTCTGCATTTCTAATATTTTGACTTTTTGATCTTTTGGCGTTTTGCTGGTCTGCATTTCTATTGTTTTACGTTTTGATGTTTTGTATATTCTGTAATTTGATTGTTTTTATTATTATTTCCCTGTCAGAGTTAGTTGCAGCTTTTGCGCACTCCTCTGTCAGTATGTCAGCATGTTTTTTTAACCTTATGAAAAGTACAACTAATAATTTAGCGCCTGGCAAGAAGGACTTCCTTTCATGTGGTAAGTCCTGTGCTCGGTACATGGGAGTTTTGGGGGACCCCCATGGATCGAAATCAAGTTACCCTACTGATAACAATTTCGAATCTTCGAATAAACTTAAATTTTATAAATGTAGAGATAAACGTTGTAAAACTTGCCCTCAACTGAATTGTTCCACCATAAGGGATGATTCTGGCTCCGATGACTCTGCTTTGCCTGCATGTAAAGTCTCAAATGTCATTTACCATTTAAAATGCAGCCTTTGTGGTATGGGTTATATAGGTCAAACCAGTAACTCCTTGAACTTACGTATTAATCTACACCGCTCTAATATTAAAAATTATAACTCCCATTCCCCTTTTAACTTAGAGTTCCATCATTTCTCATTACATGGCTTTAATAATGCAATTATTACTATACTTGAAATTATAAGCAATACTGAATTACGACTGGCTAAAGAAAATATTTACATCTTAAAATATAAAACACTTGCTCCTTATGGTTTAAATGATTTATTTCAAAATTCACAAGTTAATTTAGGTAACTGTAACACATATACTTTATTCCACACTTCAAGAATCAAAACGAATAGAGGTTGTAGGGGTAGCGGTATTAATAAAAAAATAAAAAACTCTGAAAGCAATAAACAATTTGCAGACATTACAAAATATCTAAAAACTTTAGAAAAAATTTTTATTGAGAGTTTTAACTTTAAACCCTTAAAAAGATTTATTTTTTCCTTGAATGACAAAACTTGTCTCAAATTTAAAACTTTTTTCACAACACTAGACTCTCTTAATCCTCATTTTCTACTTTTACTACATGATATTTACAAAGCTCGACTCTCTAAAATTAATATGAAAAAAACTATTAATAATGATAATTTAATTTACTTGAAAATAGGATTTAAACACCCAATCTTTGATAAATTTAATTTCAATAAAATTATAAATAATTTAATGAATATTTTTCCTATAAAATTTCATACCATAAAAAAATGCTTTAAATATGATATACCATTGGGTAGAAAAATATTTAATTATAATCATTTTTGCAGTAAGATTAATTTATATAGGGATAAATGTGAATGCTTTTGCAACGATATAAATTATAGGCCTTATTTAAATGATAGTCTAGGACATATTGCAACTGGCAATCTTGGAATTATTGATAATGAACAATTAAGGGAATTAATGTATAAAGGTACTAAATTCAGACCTATTTATAGTATTAAAAAAAGTTTTATACTTAAAAGTTTCCTCGAAGACATTGATAATTTTTGTATTTTGACTTCTACTAAATTTAATACCCCAATTTACCTCTTCACAGAATGGAAATGGAAACTTTACAATGACTTTAAAATTTTTATAAATGAAAATCCCCCACTTTCTGGAAAAAACACTGATTACTACAAAGCAATAATGCTAGCTATAAAAGACTTACAAAATAAATTCATAATAACACCGGTAGATAAAGCATCAGGTAACTATGCTATTATCTGTAAAAAACTATACTTACATTTGCTAGATACTGAGCTTAAAAATTCTGATACCTATAAGTTCTGCAAATCCACATATACAACTATTGTTAAAAAAATTATTTCTTCAAATAAAAGATTAAAAATTTCTAATCATCACATTATTTTACCTTACATAACTGTTGTACCTAAATTTCATAAAAATCCTTTGAAATTCCGATTTATTACTTGTGGTACAAATTCTTATATGATTAAACCCGGTATCTTACTTTGTAAATATCTAAAAATTATCCTTAATACCATTATTGAAGAAGGTTTCACTTGGATTACTAGTGATAATAATAACGTTTTAAATTATATAAATAAAAATATTATTAATAATATACTTACCTACGACTTTAAAGACCTATTTACTAGCATACCTTTGGACAAACTTAAAGATGTACTTAACTACTATTATCATGACTTTAAAAATCTGATTACTATTGATTTTGAGGATTGGGAATTTTTGGTAAACTTCTGTATCTATAATAATTTTATTTTTAACGGTGAGCATTTATTTATTCAAGTTAAGGGTATACCCCAAGGCTCCAATTTTTCTTCCATTCTTGCTAATTTATTTCTTCATTATTATGAAAAAAATTGTTGCCTACAAATTAATTCTGCCTTTAGATATATTGATGATTTAATTGTTTTCAATGATACCAATTTTGCTAACCTTTGGAATTCGATTTACCCTGATGAATTATATTTATTGAAAACCAATTCAGATAACAATAAAGCCGTCTTTCTAGACTTGAATATATATACTTTAAATAATAAAACTGATATTAATATTTATGATAAGAGAGATGATTTTGAATTTCCGGTTTTTAAATTGATATATTGGGATTCTAATATTTCTAAAAAAATTTATTACAATACAATCGCTGGTCAACTGATACGTTTCAATAAAATTTGCAACTCTAAATCTAACCTTCTTTTGCAATGTAATAATCTCATTAACACACTTCTTAATAATAAATACCCTCACTCTTTTTATAGGATTATTTTTGAAAGATTTAAGATAACTAATATTATTTAATAGCTTATTTCGGAGACTATCCTGTTGACTATCAATTTTAAAAAACTGGATTTGAACACTATTTTTTCGACTTCCGATTCCGATGTTCCGGTTCGGAATTCCGAGTCGGAATTTCGAGTCGGGGTTCCGTGTCGGAATTGCGGTTCCGATTTCTGATATACGGCGTTATGAATGGCATTTGTTGGCGGTCCTCATGTAGTTTGCGGCGGGTTGTTGTCGATCTTAGGTCAATCTATTTGGGTAGGTTTGTTTTCTCCTTTTAAATTTTAATTTAATTTTTAATTTTAATTTAATTTTAATTTTGTATTATATTATCTTTGGTATGTGTCCTTGGTTGTCCCTGGTTTTGTTTTTCTAATTTTTGTTTTTCTAATTTATTTTCTTATGGTGTTTGGAGGGGTGTGTGAGCTACTTTTGGTATACTGCCGCTCACATGCAGAAAACACCATATTGTGTTGACTGGGTGAGGGTCCTCCCTGATGACGCCCTGATCCACCAACACTTCCATCATTTTTTTCAAAATTTTCTTAAATTTCTTGATTTTAAAATTTTTGGATTTCTCTTTGTTTTGGTTTGTAATTTTGAATTATTTTACTTTCCATGTTGTGTCTGCAGCTTTAGCGCGCATACATGGACAGTTCTGCCTTCTGCTTTCTGGATTCTGCTTGACTATTTTTTACCCCCAACTTTTTTGGTTTTTTGGCTTTTTACTTATCTGCTTTTTGATCTTTTGGCATTTTGCTGGTCTGCATTTCTAATATTTTGACTTTTTGATCTTTTGGCGTTTTGCTGGTCTGCATTTCTATTGTTTTACGTTTTGATGTTTTGTATATTCTGTAATTTGATTGTTTTTATTATTATTTCCCTGTCAGAGTTAGTTGCAGCTTTTGCGCACTCCTCTGTCAGTATGTCAGCATGTTTTTTTAACCTTATGAAAAGTACAACTAATAATTTAGCGCCTGGCAAGAAGGACTTCCTTTCATGTGGTAAGTCCTGTGCTCGGTACATGGGAGTTTTGGGGGACCCCCATGGATCGAAATCAAGTTACCCTACTGATAACAATTTCGAATCTTCGAATAAACTTAAATTTTATAAATGTAGAGATAAACGTTGTAAAACTTGCCCTCAACTGAATTGTTCCACCATAAGGGATGATTCTGGCTCCGATGACTCTGCTTTGCCTGCATGTAAAGTCTCAAATGTCATTTACCATTTAAAATGCAGCCTTTGTGGTATGGGTTATATAGGTCAAACCAGTAACTCCTTGAACTTACGTATTAATCTACACCGCTCTAATATTAAAAATTATAACTCCCATTCCCCTTTTAACTTAGAGTTCCATCATTTCTCATTACATGGCTTTAATAATGCAATTATTACTATACTTGAAATTATAAGCAATACTGAATTACGACTGGCTAAAGAAAATATTTACATCTTAAAATATAAAACACTTGCTCCTTATGGTTTAAATGATTTATTTCAAAATTCACAAGTTAATTTAGGTAACTGTAACACATATACTTTATTCCACACTTCAAGAATCAAAACGAATAGAGGTTGTAGGGGTAGCGGTATTAATAAAAAAATAAAAAACTCTGAAAGCAATAAACAATTTGCAGACATTACAAAATATCTAAAAACTTTAGAAAAAATTTTTATTGAGAGTTTTAACTTTAAACCCTTAAAAAGATTTATTTTTTCCTTGAATGACAAAACTTGTCTCAAATTTAAAACTTTTTTCACAACACTAGACTCTCTTAATCCTCATTTTCTACTTTTACTACATGATATTTACAAAGCTCGACTCTCTAAAATTAATATGAAAAAAACTATTAATAATGATAATTTAATTTACTTGAAAATAGGATTTAAACACCCAATCTTTGATAAATTTAATTTCAATAAAATTATAAATAATTTAATGAATATTTTTCCTATAAAATTTCATACCATAAAAAAATGCTTTAAATATGATATACCATTGGGTAGAAAAATATTTAATTATAATCATTTTTGCAGTAAGATTAATTTATATAGGGATAAATGTGAATGCTTTTGCAACGATATAAATTATAGGCCTTATTTAAATGATAGTCTAGGACATATTGCAACTGGCAATCTTGGAATTATTGATAATGAACAATTAAGGGAATTAATGTATAAAGGTACTAAATTCAGACCTATTTATAGTATTAAAAAAAGTTTTATACTTAAAAGTTTCCTCGAAGACATTGATAATTTTTGTATTTTGACTTCTACTAAATTTAATACCCCAATTTACCTCTTCACAGAATGGAAATGGAAACTTTACAATGACTTTAAAATTTTTATAAATGAAAATCCCCCACTTTCTGGAAAAAACACTGATTACTACAAAGCAATAATGCTAGCTATAAAAGACTTACAAAATAAATTCATAATAACACCGGTAGATAAAGCATCAGGTAACTATGCTATTATCTGTAAAAAACTATACTTACATTTGCTAGATACTGAGCTTAAAAATTCTGATACCTATAAGTTCTGCAAATCCACATATACAACTATTGTTAAAAAAATTATTTCTTCAAATAAAAGATTAAAAATTTCTAATCATCACATTATTTTACCTTACATAACTGTTGTACCTAAATTTCATAAAAATCCTTTGAAATTCCGATTTATTACTTGTGGTACAAATTCTTATATGATTAAACCCGGTATCTTACTTTGTAAATATCTAAAAATTATCCTTAATACCATTATTGAAGAAGGTTTCACTTGGATTACTAGTGATAATAATAACGTTTTAAATTATATAAATAAAAATATTATTAATAATATACTTACCTACGACTTTAAAGACCTATTTACTAGCATACCTTTGGACAAACTTAAAGATGTACTTAACTACTATTATCATGACTTTAAAAATCTGATTACTATTGATTTTGAGGATTGGGAATTTTTGGTAAACTTCTGTATCTATAATAATTTTATTTTTAACGGTGAGCATTTATTTATTCAAGTTAAGGGTATACCCCAAGGCTCCAATTTTTCTTCCATTCTTGCTAATTTATTTCTTCATTATTATGAAAAAAATTGTTGCCTACAAATTAATTCTGCCTTTAGATATATTGATGATTTAATTGTTTTCAATGATACCAATTTTGCTAACCTTTGGAATTCGATTTACCCTGATGAATTATATTTATTGAAAACCAATTCAGATAACAATAAAGCCGTCTTTCTAGACTTGAATATATATACTTTAAATAATAAAACTGATATTAATATTTATGATAAGAGAGATGATTTTGAATTTCCGGTTTTTAAATTGATATATTGGGATTCTAATATTTCTAAAAAAATTTATTACAATACAATCGCTGGTCAACTGATACGTTTCAATAAAATTTGCAACTCTAAATCTAACCTTCTTTTGCAATGTAATAATCTCATTAACACACTTCTTAATAATAAATACCCTCACTCTTTTTATAGGATTATTTTTGAAAGATTTAAGATAACTAATATTATTTAATAGCTTATTTCGGAGACTATCCTGTTGACTATCAATTTTAAAAAACTGGATTTGAACACTATTTTTTCGACTTCCGATTCCGATGTTCCGGTTCGGAATTCCGAGTCGGAATTTCGAGTCGGGGTTCCGTGTCGGAATTGCGGTTCCGATTTCTGATATACGGCGTTATGAATGGCATTTGTTGGCGGTCCTCATGTAGTTTGCGGCGGGTTGTTGTCGATCTTAGGTCAATCTATTTGGGTAGGTTTGTTTTCTCCTTTTAAATTTTAATTTAATTTTTAATTTTAATTTAATTTTAATTTTGTATTATATTATCTTTGGTATGTGTCCTTGGTTGTCCCTGGTTTTGTTTTTCTAATTTTTGTTTTTCTAATTTATTTTCTTATGGTGTTTGGAGGGGTGTGTGAGCTACTTTTGGTATACTGCCGCTCACATGCAGAAAACACCATATTGTGTTGACTGGGTGAGGGTCCTCCCTGATGACGCCCTGATCCACCAACACTTCCATCATTTTTTTCAAAATTTTCTTAAATTTCTTGATTTTAAAATTTTTGGATTTCTCTTTGTTTTGGTTTGTAATTTTGAATTATATATATATATATATATATATATATATATTCCGTAAAATAAAATCACTGTGTATATATATATATAATATATATATATATATATATATGTATATATATGGTGCCCAGACTGCCATTAGAGGGCACCTCCGCGCTGATGTCATCTCCGACCACTGCGCAGCCATTCCGCGCATTGGAGGAACGCAGTCAAAAGCGACACAGAAGGAAGACGACGAAGCTACAAGACGGACGTAGCGTTAGACTGTGCAATGTTGACGGGCGACGAGCGCCGATGGAGTTTATGATGTCTGTGCTGTGCACTTAACTTTAATTGTCTAAACCAAATTCATTGTAAATATTCATAAATCTCATTAAATTTAGTTATTCTTTAAAACTTTCGTAATGTTGCCAATCGCCCACAAACCAGCACCCCCACATCTCAGAAGCGGGATAGACGCCTAGTAAGATTCCAGACAGTATTTTCGAAAGGATATTTTAAAAAAAACCGAACTATGTTCTCCAGTCTCCAAGCTGCTCCTTGTCGCCAAGCATCTTAAAGGTACGTGAACATTCCATAATACAAGATGATATTGAATGATATTAAAGAAGTCAGCGTTGCATTGAAAAATTGCAAGACAGACAAAATAAAAATTTTGCATAGATCAATTTTCGAAAATGACGGCAATCGATCGAATAGAAGACACGTTAAAAATTTTTCTGGCTTTAATTTCGGAACGGATAGTGAAGAATTTGATGAGAAATTAAAAAATAAAGAAGATAGCTTTTCTCTAAACGAATTGATTGCAATATCTAGTTTGCTAAGCATTTCTTTCGAAGGCACGAAAACGGAACTAGCAAAAAGAATTCTATCTATGTTATGTAACCTTGAAAGCTTCGTCGAGAACGAACGCGCCGATCTGTCTGAATCCGAATCAGAAGAAGACATACGCAAAACAAACGATTTTTCAATGCAGTGCAATGAATGTGATGTTGAAAGTGTTACTCATAACTCTCAGTGTGATTATATGCGTAGTAGGAAACGATGTTATGACTTATGACGCTATTATAGGACTAAATGTGTTAATGTTGGGTGAAACACTAATTAATGAAAACGGAATTACTCTGAAAAATAAATCCCAGTGTGTTGAGGAAATAAATACTTTGTCTATTTTACCAATTGATTTGTCAACTGAAGACGATGTTGATGTAAATATTGAACCTGACGTTCCAAATATCTTAAAAGATAAGGTACAACAGTTAGTTTTGAATTATGTACCACACAAAACAAAAACAACAAATGTTGAATTGAATATTTTGGTAAAAAATAATGAACCCGTATCTCATCAGCCACGTAGGTTACCATTTTCAGAGAAAAAGATCGTCGAGACTCAAGTTACTGAATGGTTAGATCAAGGGATAGTAGAACCAAGTTCTTCAGAATATTGTAGCCCCGTTGTAATTGTAAAGAAGAAGGATGGAACCCCTCGTGTGTGCATAGACTATAGAAGATTAAAAAAAGTGAAAATAAAGGGTCTGGACAAGTTCAAAGAAATTATCGAAGTTGAATTTCAAGCAAATTTTGAAACGCAAAGAGAAGAACTCAGGAAGCATGCAAAACAACAAATTTTTAAAATTCAAGAAGAAAATAAGAAGACGTACAATTTAAGAAGAAAGGAACCAAAACCTTATGCAGTTAATGATTTTGTTGCCATCAAGAGAACTCAGTTTGGTCCGCACTTGAAGCTAAAACCAAAGTACCTTGGACCCTATAGAATCACCAGAATTAAAGGAGGAAATACATACGACGTTGTAAAAGAGGGATGTCATGAAGGACCCAACATGCGCTGAATTCTACATTCTGAATTTCTTAAACCGTGGAATTGGATTTAAGGGTTTGCTAAGACGGCGAAAGACGTTGAAAGAAGCTAAAGACGAAAGAAGTTTGAAGACGTTGAAAGAAGTTTGAAGACAACGAAAGACGTTGAAAGAAGTTAAAGACGAAAGAAGTTTGAAGACGACGAAAGACGTTAAAGACGAAAGAAGTTTGAAGAAGACGGAAGACGTTTAAAGAAAGACGAGAACGATGTTTAAAGACGACAAATGAAGCCAGAAGACGATTTGGCTCATTTAATCATTTCCAGAGCTGAAGGACGATTCAGAGCTCTATAACAGATACATTTGCTTTACAGAGACTGACAGATTTTGGAACTTTGCTTCTGCCTTTCTTTGTATATTTTCAGAAACGCCTGGTGGACCAGTCGAACCCAGGATGGCCGATCTGTGGTGCCCAGACTGCCATTAGAGGGCACCTCCGCGCTGATGTCATCTCCGACCACTGCGCAGCCATTCCGCGCATTGGAGGAACGCAGTCAAAAGCGACACAGAAGGAAGACGACGAAGCTACAAGACGGACGTAGCGTTAGACTGTGCAATGTTGACGAGCGCCGATGGAGTTTATGATGTCTGTGCTGTGCACTTAACTTTAATTGTCTAAACCAAATTCATTGTAAATATTCATAAATCTCATTAAATTTAGTTATTCTTTAAAACTTTCGTAATGTTGCCAATCGCCCACAAACCAGCACCCCTACATATATATATATGTAGGGTTTGTTTCGTGTGATTCCACAAAGAGAAACAGTCAGTGAAAATGACAATCACTGTTTATTTGGACGGACACAACACAACGAAGAGACATAAAATACAAAAACATTGAGAAAAAGAAAACACAGCGCAGCTCTACGTCTGCACACACGAACGTTCCCTCCAGGAAAAAAAAGAGTCTCCCTTCCCGCGCAGGATCGCGTTACATCATAAGTATGATGTCATGGGAGTATCGTGCTGCCATCTGGAGTCCATTTACAACGATCCTACAGATTCGGCCATCCTGCTAGTCACTGGCCTCAGGGACATTCATAAGAAAAGAACATAAAATTACTATTTAGAATATAAAATAAGATAAGAACACTGTTACAACAAATAAAACTACTCCACTTAATTTTGATCACATTATTTCGCATCATTTAACAAAAGAAAACGAGTATAAAATTAATACAATATGAGAATACGTATAAATCAAAAATAAATCATAAGTATAAAGCGTCACATTTTCGAAAAATATTTCATCAGATCAGCAGAGGTAGTGGTAAATTTGGGACCTGAATGTTCACCAACCTCATATCTGTCTTTGGGTTTCACATTCGTCACCCTGTATGGACCTAAAAACTTAAGTCACCAGAACCAAACTGCGTCCTCTGAATGGCCACTAAATCGCCAACTCAGGCGCTTTCTTTCTTTTCTTGTTGTAGGTTCTTCTATTTTCGGTTTGAATTTTTTGGATGTTTTGTTTTGCATCTTGTCTGTTACAATTTCTTTCATCTTGGAATTGTTCTATCATTTCTTCTACTAGGAGATCTCTGAGAATGATGTCTTCCTTGTTTCTTAGTTTCACCCCAGTTAAAAGTTCAAATGGTGTCCACTTCGTACTTCGACTCATTGTACCATTAAGAACTCTTTGTAATTTATCCACATATTTAAACCATTTTGTCGCGTCATCAAGTGTTAACTTGGTGAGGACTGGTATAAGAGTACGGTGGATCCTCTCAACTTGCCCGTTTCCACGAGGTACTCCTGTGGCGATTTGTAAGTGTTGAATTCCCTCGTCAGCGCAATAGTCGGCAAAAGCTTTTGATGTAAATGCTGAGCCTCTATCGGTTATGATCCTCAAGGGATTTCCAAAAGTTTGTTGTTGTAATCGAATTTTTTTCAATGCATCCTCTGCAGAAACTGATTTGACTGGATATAACCAGGTAAATTTTGTAAAGGCGTCAACAATGGTCAGAATGTGTTGGTACTTTTTGTTTGTTGACGGCAATGGACCGATAAAATCAACGTGATAAGTACCTAAGGGTATATCTTCCTTTTCAATGGGATTCAGAAACCCCTCCTTTTTTCCACATTTCTTATTGGCCAAAATGCACGGTACACAGTTGATGATTACTTTTTGAGTTAATTTATTTAAGTTAGAAATGAAGAATTCTTGCTTTACCACATATTCTGTTTTAGTTGCTGAAAAATGGCCCTTTTCGTGAGCTAATTTAATTATTTCGGTTTGCATATCTCTGGGCACTACTATAAGTTCGCGACCATTTACAAATTTGTAGAGAATGTCATTTCGTACAAAATACTCCTGAGACTCGTTACTAGGCAGGAGTGTTTTAAGGGCACAAATATGTTCATCTGCCAACTGTGCATTCTTCAGTTGTGCAGTCAAAGTGTCATTTCCTACAATCATGACTGGATGTCTACTTAAGGCATCGACATGCTGCATTCTTTGGCCGGGTCTATGTACAATTTCATAGTCAAACTCCTCTAATAAAAGGGCCCATCTTGCAATTCGTGTTACAAGATCCTTTTTGTCCATTGTTTTCTGGAAGGCCGAGCAATCGGTTACAATTTTGAAATGGTTGCCCAACAGGTAAACACGGAATTTTTTTAAGGCTTCGACAATGGCTAGGACCTCCAGTTCATAACTGCTATACTTTTCTTCGGCTATGTTTGTTTTCTTTGACATGTAATGAACAGGGTGTAGTTTTCCATCTTCACAGTCTTGCAGGAGCATGGCACCATAGCCATGTTTGCTCGCATCTGTATGCAGTTCCGTTTTCCTTCCTTGTTTGAAAATACCTAATACTGGACCTTCTGTTAGTAAGTTCTTAAGTTTCTCAAATGCCTCCTTTTGTTCAGGACCAAAAGCAAATGAACTATTTTTTCTGAGCAAATCACTAAGCGGTTTAGCAATTGTAGAGTATCCTGAAATAAATTTCCTGAAGTAACCCGTTAGTCCTAAAAAGCTTTGTACATGCTTCATGTTTGTTGGGACAGGAAACTTCGTAACCGCCATAGTTTTCGTAGGTGATGGACGGATAGTGCCATTTTGAACTATGTGACCGAGAAACTCCACTTTCTTTTTCAGGAACTGGCACTTGGTCATTTTCAACTCGAGTCCATACTTGGATGCAACTTCAAATACAGTTTTTAACTTATCTAAACCTTCCTTTTCATTTTTCGATGGTATGATAATGTCGTCCATATAAATTATCACGAAACCTTTGTTCATAAGATCTCGGAAAATACTATAAACATATCTTTGAAAAACACTAGGGCTAGTACTCAATCCGAAAGGGACTTTAGTGAATTCAAATTGTCCGTCTGGAACAACAAATGAAGTGTATTTTCGACTTTCTTCCTCAACATTAACATGGAAAAATCCGTTCTTCAAGTCTAAAGTAGTATACACTCTAGCATCTTCCAACTTGTCTAATACATCGTCTATCAAGGGAAGGGGAAATCTGTCTTTAACTAATTTTCTATTTAGCTTCCTATAGTCTATGCACAATCTGGTTGTGTTGTCTTTCTTTTTTACTAATACTATTGGACTAGCATAATCAGAATTACTAGTCCTAATTATTCCTTGTTCCAACCATTCTTGGATCTGTCTATCAACTTCTTGTTTCTCAGGAAAAGACAGACGACGAGCTCTTTGGTAAATCGGCACAGCATCATTTAGAATAATTCTCATGGAGACATCAGTTGTTTCTGTCTTTTCCGGTTTATACGATGACGTTATCTGTTTTAATTCCACTTTTATTTGTACGTCATTAATGTGGCTAAGATCAATTTGATCTTCCTGGTTTACTTGGGTTATTTGCATGAGCCACATCTTTTCTTCATAGTTATTAAATTCAACACCACTGCTGGTAAAGTTTAATGAAGCTTGTCCCAAAATATCTGCTCCAATTACTGCTTGGTAACTCAACTGTGGTGCAGGTACTACATGCCATGTTAAAGAAAAATGATATCCATCTATTTTAACTTCATGCTCAAAGGATCCTTTCGTCCAAACCTGTGATCCTCCAATACCAGACAAAAGCAAGGGTGTGTTTGACAGCTTGGGAAGGTCGATTGTCTGTTTGTAAACATCTTCGCGCATGAGGCATACTGAACTACCTGTATCGACGAGTGCAACAACAGTCAAATTGTTCAAACAGATCTCTTTGGTGTGAACCTTTCCGTCTACCACATTGTTAGACGTTTGTGTAATATGGGTTTCTGATGTCCTTTCTTTCTCATCGGGTTTGTGCACTGAATGCAGACCACTGTCATTTCTCATAAATCGATGACTTGGTGTTTGTTTTGGATACCTCTGGTTCTCATTGTTATTCCATTTCTTGAAATGGAAATGCATTTGATTAGGAGGTGTTCGTGGTCGTCCACGTCCAAACTGTGCATTCCTCGGAAAGTTTTTCTCTTTTTGAAATTCGCTTGGTTGCTTCTTGTAATTTACTCGCACTTTTTCATACTCATCTAGTTTTTCAGTTAACTGGATTGGTGATATCATCTTTGCCCAATCATCTATGAAATGTTCTCGAACTTCCACTGGAACCTTTCTTTTTAATTGATCCACTATCATGAGATCTTTGAGTTTTTCAAAAGTTGTTACTTCTAAACTCATCAACCACTCGTCTAAATAATTCTTTATTTCGTAGTAGAAATCTCGCCATGTATTTTCAGGTTTCTTTTGATGCTTCACAAATAATTGTCTAAAGTTTTCTGGTCCTAACTTAAATCTCTTCAAGAGCAACGATTTTATGTATTCGTAATCAGTTGCTTGTTCATCCGATTCTCGTGCAATTAGGCCGACTATCTCTGATGGGAGTACGCTGACTAAGTGGGTTACCCAATACTCTGTCGGTATTTGCATTATTTTGACCTGGCGTTCAAACATAACCAGATATAAACTAATATCATTGTCTTTTGCATCAAACTTTGGTATTATTTTTTGAACGTCAAATTTTGGATTGTTTAATTTACAAATAACTTCATTATTACCGGTCGATAAATTTGAAGACATTTCGAATCGTTTCATCTCTAATTCGTCTTTTCTTCTTCTTTCTTCCATTTCATCCCGTCTTTTCCTTTCTTCTACTTCATCCCGTCTTTTCCTTTCTTCTACGTCATCCCGTCTTTTCCTTTCTTCCACTTCATCTTGTCTTTTCCTTTCTTCCACTTCATCTTGTCTTTTCCTCTCTTCTGCTGCCTTGTCTTCTTCTGCTTTTCGTGATTCTGCGATATTATCTAACAAATTTTTCACGAAGACTTCATCATAATGTGAACTACTAGTTATGAGTTCTTTGAGTTCTATTACTTTCATTTCCTGCTTAACGGTTTCACCCATTTCATCTGCAAGCAGTTGCAAATCTACTTTCTTGTATTTTGCAAGGAAAGCCATTATGGTCAATCTTAAATCCAATGTCCCAACACAATCGTAATTTAAAAATTTCTCACAATTCTTAATATACCACTCAATTGTAAATTAATACATATATTAACACATTTTTGCTCCTAAGCGTTAATATGCATCTTAAAATTAATTAAATGAAATTAACAGGTATAACATGTAGCACATAACCTTTGACGCTAATATGGTATTTAAGTACAAGCATAAACAAACATCATTCAAATACGTTGTTATAGCATAGTAAAATAAAATAAACGAAATACTAGGTAACAACACAATCACATCTAAGAAAAATATGCTTCAACTTTCAAATTATAAAAACAAAACAAACGTATCAAACTACACTGCTGGCCACCGTAAATGCAACACCCTGAAGGAAGCATGCAAATAATATGAAATTTACAACATGCATTAGCGGAGGTGAGATATGCAAATGATTAGAATTTCAGCGCAGACGCACATCACGCGCGCCTGTGGCGCCACTTCAAAGCGCTATTTAAGGCTTGGAGATTTCGACGATTTCAAGTACGGCAATTGTGTTTTTCTTGTGGTTTTTTCAAAAAAACGATCAATTATGCCTCGTAGAAAACAGCGATCATCTTTTGATCAAGTATCCGAGTTCGACAGAGGAAGGATAGTGGCCTACCGAGATTGTGGATTATCTTTCAGGGAAATCGGTAGTCGTGTTGGACGAAACCAAACAACTGTAATGCGGATATGTGATCGTTGGATGCAGGAGGGTACGACGGACCGACGTGTTCGATCGCATCCACCTCAGTGCACCACTTCACGTGATGACAGGCATATTGTGCGTATGGCAGTGACGGATCGCTCAGCCACATCACGAACCATAGCACAGCACATTCAGTCTGTACCGCATCATCCAGTGTCTGCGCGTACCATTCGACGCCGTTTACAGCAGAGTGGTCTGTCCGCAAGACGTCCATTGCTTCGTCTACCCTTGACGCAGAACCACAGACGTTTCCGCCGCCAATGGTGCGATGAAAGAAGGATGTGGACGGCAGAATGGAATGAAATTGTCTTTACTGACGAGTCACGCTTCTGTCTGCAACACCACGATGGTCGGATTCGAGTCTGGAGACACCGTGGAGAGAGGATGCTGAACAGCGCCTCTATGAACTATGCGTTATGCACCGCCACACTTGTCCTGCACCGGGTATTATGGTATGGGGCGGTATTGGATATCACTCTCGCACTCCTCTAGTACGCATTGCCGGTACTTTAAACAGCCAGCGCTACATCTCCGAGGTGTTGGAGCCAGTTGTCCTTCCTTACCTTCAGGGCTTGCCCACAGCCATATTTCAACAGGATAATGCGCGACCACACGTGGCACGCATTGTCCAAGGGTTCTTCGTCAATCGCCAGATTGAATTGCTTCCCTGGCCAGCTCGCTCTCCGGATCTTTCGCCGATAGAAAACATGTGGTCCATGGTTGATCAACGATTGACCCAGAATACATCCCCAGCTGCCACACCAGATCAACTTTGGCAACGTGTGGAAGCTGCTTGGTCTGCTGTACCCCAAGAACACATCCAAAGTCTCTTTGAATCAATGCCGAGGCGTGTGGCAGCGGTGATCTCCAACAATGGCGGCTACTCTGGCTACTGATTTTGGCAGGAACCACACTTCACAGAAGTCTATAAATTTAATCATTTGATACTTGGTCAACATGTTATCTACAAAATAAATTTTGTTGTGATATCTCTTGTCTTTCTTGGTGTTGCAATTTGGGTGGCCAGCAGTGTATTACGCCGTCTCTATCAAAGAATCACTAAGGGAAAAAAAATTACTGCAGGTGGTATTTCCAACAAAAAAAAGGATCAAAATATCACTTATGTTAAAAAAACAAGATTTTCCTTTTCGTCACCTGATTTTTTTTTTCTTTTCTCTGTTCGTTTAAAAAACGGAAATGCAGAGAAGCCATAGAAACAACTTTTTTGTGTGTGTTGCAGTACTTTCGATTTAAACTTTCATGAAATGAAATATTTGTACCAGTTTCTTTTTCGAAACTTAAAAGAACACACTTGAAGGAAATAATGTTACTCTTCAATAGTAGCACATAGAAATTAATACATAATAACAAATTAAGTTAAATATGTTGATAATAGTTTTTGCTTATCTGCGTTCTTGACGACGAGGGCAGGGAGCCTCCAATAAGCGACGAGGGTAGGATTCCTTCAACACAGGACAAGGGTAGGACGCCTTTAACACGGACGAGGACAGGATTCCTCCACAGGCACGAGGACAAGATTTCCTCTAACGGGCACGAGGACAGGATTCCTCCAACAGGCACGAGGACAGGACTCCTCCAACAGGCACGAGGACAGGACTCCTCCAACAGGCACGAGGACAGGACTCCTCCAACAGGCACGAGGACAGGACTCCTCTAACAGGTACGAGGACAGGACTCCTCCAACAGGCACGAGGACAGGACTCCTCTAACAGGTACGAGGACAGGACTCCTCCAACAGACACGAGGACAGGATTCCTCTAACGGGTACGAGGACAGGATTCCTCACGCACATCAGTCGAAAAACTGGAAGAGTTAACGTGTCATGGCGACACTCCGAAATATCCGATGGGTCTGGATGACACCGCAAAACAGAACCAGGGTGTGGTTCAAGCACTGTGCTTTCTGTTTCGGCTGTTCTCTTTATCCAAAGGCCGAGCCCCCATATTCTGTAGGGTTTCTTTCGTGTGATTCCACAAAGAGAAACAGTCAGTGAAAATGACAATCACTGTTTATTTGGACGGACACAACACAACGAAGAGACAAAATACAAAAACATTGAGAAAAAGAAAACACAGCGCAGCTCTACGTCTGCACACACGAACGTTCCCTCCAGGAAAAAAAAGAGTCTCTCTTCCCGCGCAGGATCGCGTTACATCATAAGTATGATGTCATGGGAGTATCGTGCTGCCATCTGGAGTCCATTTACAACAATCCTACATATATATATATATATATTCAGTGATTTTTTTTAAAGAAACATTTTCCCCTGACACAGACTCTTTGAAAGCAGAACTATAATCGCTCCCTGAAGGATAAAGTACAATTTTGAAAAAATTAAAAAGAAACTTAACGTGAAGTGCGAATAAGCCACGACCAGCAATCGTCGTTTTTCAGAAACGACGTTTGCAGAACAAGGCAGAGTGTAAAACTTTCCAACAGATGGCGCTGCATGTACCTGAAAGCCAATGCGAGTTGTTTCCGGTGAACAAAACTTTTTTAGACTCCATTCATTGTGAATACTACATTCCGAATAGTTACGGCAGTTGAAGTAAATCGCTGAAATGCTCAAGTGAATATGTGATTGCGCATATGAGCATTTTTCAAGTGCAAAATTGGTCGCTTCCTCCTTTAAATCTGGCAACCATTATTACTAACGTGATGTGAAATATTTATTAATACACCTATTTCAATTATAATTCTTTTTATACGTGAATGAATAACGAAGGTCGTTTAACTTCTTTCAGAGGAAGGAGAAGTTTCTCAAAATTGTGGAAGTTACGTGAGTTCTGAGAGGCATTTTCTGTTAAATCCATTGTGGGTGAAGGTAGCATATGTAGACGGAGTGTGTTTTCAATTCGAACGGGTTGTCAATATTTTACGAACATGATTTCAGTACTTAACCAATTAAAATTCCAAAGAATAAATTTCCTAAAAATTGGATCCCCGATACATATTCCTCGAAGGATATTCGATTGGTCAACGCTAATAAAATCAATCGTCAAACATTATCAATACGGCGATAAACTACATTTTAAATGGGGAAAGTAACTCCGATGAGAGAGGGAGGGGAATCATGCTAGAGAATATGCATAGTGGAAGTAACATCATTGGAGAGCGTCTATCTACCACTAGTGAATAAAAAACTTTTTCATAAGTAAATATTGGTTAAAGTAAGAATCGAGAATAGTTGTAGGTGCATACGTTTCTGTAGTTCTATTAAACTGCAGAAACTTATATCAAATGGGAGCATATATAGAATTGTTTTTGCAATCCTATAGTAGGAGTTTTGAAATTTCGGAAATATTATCTCTGAATTGGGATGGGGAATACTGTTCTTTTCTGCAAACAGTTCTTTGCTGTTCACCACTGTTTTGAAATGTCTCTACTTGAAATATGTAAGCCCCTTTCCTCCTCCTAGACTTTGTGGCGCCAGCAGTTTTCGCGATATACAGACAGGGGCCGAATTTATATATAGGCGTGCATATATCAAAAAATACAAATGACTCTTCTGCTAATTTTTTATTGGCGAGTTTTTCTCTAGTTTCGACAGGAAGAACACGAAAGATAAAGTAATTTGGAGTCTTCGTATTGTTAATCTGTTGATTGATTTTTTTATGGCGCAAGGGTCAAGTCTACCTAAGCTGCGCCAAACTATCAGTAATTAAGAAAATAAGAATTTTTCCGTAAATTTGAAAACGTTCTTGCAGATCGAAACGTTTAAATTCTCTCTCCAGTGGTAACTAGAATGTCCCACATCAGAACCATCTCAAGTACTGTTTCTAAAACAGATATGAGGTGCCTAGGACAAAACAAATACGCAAACGATAGTAATAATTTTTTTAGATTTTAATGTCATTTTTAAGTCAACAAAATGGTCATTTAAGTCAGTAAAATGGGTCCGTGATCCATCCCAAAGAGAAAGATCCGATGACAACACTCCGTAATTTTGAATCACGTTATGCAATAGGGAGTTGTCCTTTAAAAAATTATAAACACTTAAAAACGCATACCGGGATTACCACTTGGAAAGTAAAATTAGTTTGTCAGAGAAAAACAGGTTAATTATTATCTGATCTATCTAAACACGTTTAAAACATGAAAAATACAAGTCAAAAAATCACTTTCGCTTTTCAACACATTAGTTTTATGGTGGGATTCTTATTTCCGAGATGTCTTTAAAATCGTAATACCTGACTTAATGAGATCCCTTTTCAACTTATAGAGAGTATGACACACCCGATCCGAATTTCCTTTTCACAGTGAAATATGTCCACACATTTGAAATTTTGCTTTCCATTTTGTAAAATTTGGTTTAAAAATAATGTTAAAAGCATTGCAAATCCTAAGAACGAGTGGAGGCGACACCGCCAGAGAGAAAGCTGGAAAACAAAATATTGATCAGTAATATTTAAAAAATTGTTTAATTTGTTTAAAACTAAAAATTCATAATTATGTCATTGCCTTACAATTATAAAATTTTACAATTATTACGCTAATCTCCTCGCAAATTCATCAAATGCCGAGGCGTGGTACAGTCGAGACCAGATTGTGAACATTCCTGGAGCAGTCAGCTAGATCAGCTCCGCAAACAGTTCATCGAGAACAGCTCCGCAAACAGTTCATCGAGAACAGCTCCGAGAACGGAGAACTGCTTTGAGAACGGAGAACAGGATCTGAACAGTTTGAGAGCAGGAATCAATTCCCGAACAGGAAGTAATCTCAGAGCAAGGAGCAGTTTATGGAAAGAGAATGGGTGAATGAATCAACAGGAAACAGTGAGTCAAGAACTGTGGGATGAACAGCTGTGTTTCGGATTTAGCATAATTTAGAAAATACAAAAATTTTTAGCGAACTTAGAAAATTCGAGAAAAGAGAAACTACTTCCTTTGCAAAATTTCCATTTTAACTCATAATATTAAAATCGAAGTGGAAAAAATGCGAATGTTACTTTTTACAAAAAGAACGGAGAACAGGGTTTTGTGAAAAGTGGGGACAGGCTGTTCTCGTTCTTTTTGAAGAACAGGTGGAAAAGAACAGGTTGTTCTTTTTCCCCCATCCCTACACCCAAGACTTTGCTACAACGTTGAAAATTTCTGATAACCTAAACGTATTCGGAACACAAAGACTTTGTTATCTGGGAACAAAGGGCCTTCGGTCCAGGAGCTCCATGGAAAATTCACTCTCTTGAACGTGACTCAGTAGAATAGGATTTCTATTCAACACTATAAAAATTCCAAATAATGAACTCGGAATTAGAATGAAATTTCTTTTGGCCAATGACTCAACGGGAATAAACAAATTTTTTAGGTTCTGTGATAGGTATCATTCGAGAGCATTAGAAATGCAGAAGTAAAATTTTCAATTTCCATCTGCTGTGTGTACAGAAAATTCCTTTTATATAAACATGTATGATGCAAGTTGTATGTCTTTAGATTTGTCGTTGTACAGTATTATTATACGTGTTTTATACTTTTATAAATTTAAATCTTGAAACATTTCTTCCGATAGATACAATCAACACATCAATAGCAAACAGCGAATCATACTCTAAAAGGCATACAAAAGGCACGACAAGATTTTAGCACTAAAAACACACCAACGAAATAAAAACACCCCTGGGACCGACCGAGGCGCCTTCACGTGATGATTATTTTGATTACTACATTGAACTCCCCAATAAATTATCAATTTTTTCACTGACGTAATTACTATAATACCTCATTTTGAAAGGCGTTTCCTTGTATCACAAGAAATCAAACTTGATTGTTTCCGTTTTAAACGGTATATATTCCCTAAACGAAAAAATGTAGATGTCACCCTTTGTGAATTAAAAAAAATTTATATTAAAATTTTCTTATAATCAGTATAATCAACAAATGTGTCATCTCTCAAAAAAAGTTTCAGCAGTTCGAATAAACTGCTGAAACGCTTAAGTAAAGTTGTATGTTTTGAAGTCATATTGGCAGATCGGGCGCTATTATGCCAGCCCTTTGGGCTAAATATTAATTTTTAGAGCTTTCAAAACGTTTGTTGTACGCGTTTCGGGGCTAAGAATGAGAATCTCAAAAGGGAATTGCATACAAATATTGAATTTCTTTTGTGATTATATTTTTTACAATTGTCTTTAATACACTAATTATAAGGCATTTCTATGTTGGGTATAAGAGTGTAATTACCGTAAAGAAAAATTCTGAGGGTTCCAGTGTGAAGCAATAAGTTAAAAAAGAATCCAAACATCTCCATTTTGCCCTATCTGCAATTCTATATGGTTGCCCAAAAAGCGATCTCAAAGCTTGGGGTGTTCTTTTACAAAGTCGGGAAATGAGAATGATAGACAATACGCAAGGACTAACTACACATATTATCTCGACTGGATCCTAGCATCTATCGGAGCCATGGTGAACAGAGGAAGGATGGTTGCTGAAAGGTACCCATTAATTATGACTAACACCATTAACTAATCATATTGGTTTTTTTTCAAGATTTGAAACAGAAAAGGGTTTTGATAAAAGTATTTTCAGTTTCACAACTTTCGTAGTACAGTATTGTAGCATTTCTTTAATTTTGTTAAACATATATAAGTTTTATAAATTTTTATATTGAAACATCTCTTCCAATACAGTCAACGCTAAATTTGTAATGAATTTTTTGAGAAGAGAAAATTATCTGAAATTAACTTTTCCGATACAATCAGTATAAAACTGAGAAACAGTGCATAAATGCCCTAAAAAGCACACGAGAAAATGTATGCAAATAATGAAAAATCGAATAAAATCTATAAACGGGAAACCCATTCCAACAACCTGAGTGACTCGGCTGAGTAAAGTTCAGATGACTTCAGCTCTACACATGTGTTATATGTACAAGAAATTTTGAATGTGATATACATTTGTCCTGATATAACGGCAGCGCAACAATAAATTAAAATAAAAGATGTAAATAAATTTGTGTTGTTTTGACTTTGTTTTTTAAGTTTGTTTAATTAAAAATTGTTTAATTTGATTTTGGAGGCTCACAATGGAAGGGGGCTGCTGATCATCCTTTCAGAACATAATTAATTCTTCCGACAGAACAAATTTTAATTTCTGTGAATTCTAATTTGGAAGAGTTATATGGCTTTAGGAAAATCGAACCATCTAAGAATATTCTAATTCAGTCATTCAGTCTCTACGATTAATTTCTTTAGCTTATACCCTACAGTTCTTTTTTCGAAAGAATAATGTATTGATTACATTTCTTCCATGTTGCCTAAACTAACAATAGAAGAGTGTTTTGATTCGAATTGACCAGCATTCTGTTGTAATATTTCATTGGAGATGAAAATACAAAACTAAAAGAATGTTAGGGGAGGGATTCCGACAGAAACCGAGCAAATCGACCATTCGCAATTGGTTATTTCCCAAAGAAATCCTTTGCAATCAAATTGAACGACCCGTGCTGCATCAAGTTGAGTCTAAATGGCCTTTGTAATTTTAAGGCATGCTTATATGGGAAAAAGTATTTGAGATGATCATGGCATGTCGAAGCGATGATTTTTTTCTTTATTGCATCGGTCTGCCCCTATAATTTATCAATGCTTGTGTTAAGAAATTGGCAGGCGTTTCTTTTTCCCATGAACCTATTCAAACCTGTTTCTTGCCATTTAAAGCTTCATGTATTCTTTAAACGAAAAGTTTGAGTGTTTCACTTTCATTGAATTAAAAAGTTTTTAGGTATTTTTAAGTATTAAATTGGTGGCTTTCTCCTTTAATCTGGAAACCCTGTTTACAAATGTGATGCGAAATATTCATTACTACATCTATTTTAATTATTCTTTTTATTTTCGTGGGATTTGTTTTTAATGCATGAATTAATTAGATCGTTTAACTTCTTGCAGAGAAAAGTTTCACAAAATTATGGAAGTATCGTGATTAGAAACGTTCTGAGAGGCATTTTCTGTTGAATCAATTGTAGGTGGCTGTAGCGTATATAAACTGAATGTGTTTCCCGTATGTATTCCGAACGTTATCTAAGTTGACTTGTTTTACGAATACGGTTTCAGCACTTCCCCAATTAAAATTTAAAGAGTGAATTCCGAATGGATATCTAATAGGTCGATTGGTCAACGCTAATGGAATTAAACGCAAACCATTGATAATACGGGGATAAACTACATTTTAAGGGAGGTAGTCCGGATGAGTGTTAGGCGGATATGGATAATATAAGTAAAGTCTTCGGAGACGTCTAGTCTACTTTTACGGAAATTCCCTTTCGTTTATTTATCCACCACTAGTGAATAGGACATATTTCTATAAGTATAATTGTAATATATATTTTCCTCTCGTATTTGGCTTAAAAACGTTTCGGTTGTTTCATTGAACTGCACAAATACATATCAAGTTGAAGAACATTTAGAAGGATCCTTTCTTAATCGTATCGTATGAGTTAATAAAATTTCGTCAATATTCTTCATGAACAAATATGATGACGATTGTAATATTCCATGAAATGTCATTTCAGGGTTTGACCTCGATTGTTTCCACTCAAAATTTGGTAGTAAAAATATTTAATGTAGTCGACGAAGAAAATTTTACGTATGATACACTTTGTGCTGTCATATGAAACATTTATTACCATGACCTGGTGTTAAAAAGCACAGTAGATGGAAGTTTTACAAACAATCACAATGTTCTTTATCAAAACATTTCTTAATATAAATGTTAGAAATTTTCCCCAAGTCCATTCCAAAAAATTATTATGTCAAGAAAATGAGTTTAAATTGCGTTACGTACGAGAAGGATTTGTAGAATAACAATATTGTTTGACTGAAGAAAAAGATCAAAATTTAGGTAAAATATATATCAGCCAAGCTGGTTAAATCGGCTAGCATCGTTATCGGATAACATTTTATCGGCTGTTGGCTAAGATTTTTCGGAGGAATGGTGAAGGGGACTAGGGTTGGTTTAAGGGTTCCTATGGTGCATTCCAAACACCGACAACCATTAAGGTCCTGGGCTTACTGTGACTACACCACAGACGCACATCTTCCGTCACTGATGTAAATCTTCGGGCAGTCTTTTACAATTGAGAGAAAATGAGAAAACAGAAAGAGAATGATACACCATGCACTAGGACCAACTCCGCAAGTTATATTGACTGGATGCTAGCATTCAGTGTAAGTGTTAAATGGTGAAAAAATGAGCAACCACCAAAAATCCTAGTAAGAAACTAAACGAAGCTGAAATGATCGTGTATCCGCGTATCCCAGTTGACTTCTTGCAGTTGTGATGTAGCGATTTTTAAAAAAAATCACATATAATTCCTTTCGGACATTTTCTTTAATTTTGCACAAACACCGCACAACATATAACAACACAAAACATTTAAACATATAAGTTCGACACCAAAATATAATCTTTTTTGCACACACACTAAAAAAACTTTCTGCAGACAGCCGGTTCTGACTGGTCTGCTCAATCTGGGTCAGTTCGGGCGCCATCTGTCGCTCTTAATAGACATTAACTATTAAATCGGTACACAGTGGATATCAAGCACGTTAAAAATCAAAACTTCAGGAGCAATCGAATTACCCCATGTTTGTGGATCCTCTCGAGGTTCCCGTTTTGATCTTCTATTTGTCCTGTATATTTCATAAACAATCAAGACTGCGAAATTTAAATTGTATAATATGCCAGCCAAATATATTCCGAAATAAAATGTATTACTAATTCATCCATAAATAACCAGTAATAACTCGTATGTAGATGAATTTACATCGCACGAATATACGGGATCAGGAGGTAGGATAAGATTCAAGGACAACACCTCGTCAGTTTGAACTTTGATCGTATAACGAGGTCAAAACTGAGCTGAAACCCCACTCTCCAAACTTCCACATCATGCCAAAGTGAGCTCTTTTGAGACAGATTGAACGTGCAGCCTTCCCCACATACACGACATCGCAATATTGCGCAATATGTTGAAAATTACGCATGTGGACTTCATTTCTGTCCCATGACATGGCAAATTGTGTCTCCCTTAGAAAGTCTAGAATAAGCTTTTAGAATTGCACAAGCAAACCAAGAGGGCTGTTGCGAGACTCTACCTGAATCAAATTATTCATTCGTTCTCTACAAAAATATACTTTATTTATCTGACTCCATAAATGCTACATACAGATATTTACAGGGCTGCCGCAACAGACATCGTTTTCAGAAACGTAAACAGAGAATCTTGGCTTCTTGCCAAGATCAGAAACCGGGTGATCTCTCACACAGTTGCCATTCTTAGGAAACAAAATAAGACAAAAATATATTAACTAACATGCAAACGATAATACAAACTACTTTTAACATCCTCCCACCTTTTGATTTTCGGTGATCGTAAAATCAAAACAAATATGAAAACACAAAAATAAAGAAATTAGCACATTAGTTTTCAATACCATACAAATAACAAAATATTTATCAATTAATCTTAATAGTAAATTAAATTATTGTAAGAAATTATAATCTATAACGTTCTGGTAAAACAACTTTCCTTCCACTTCTTGTTTTAATGTCAACAGGAATAATTTTGTCAGGAACAGTTTCTTTTTCAAACTCTGCCCTCTCAGGTGCAACAGTTCCTATTTTCTCCGAAGTTTGGATATCAGCTGCAGGAACAGTCTGTACTGAATTAGGTATCACCTTGTTAAATAGTTGATCAAATTGGGACACTTCTAAGGGATAGATAGCTTGAACTGGTCTGGTGAGTTCCCCGGTTACAGTTTTCACCTTGACTACTCGTATAACATTGTCTTTCCCAGGGAAAGTAGCAATAATGAGTCCCAATGGCCAGTCAATTCTTTTCTTATTTTCACTACTAACAAGAACAATGTCCCCTACCTTTGCTTCTCTCACTAGATGTTTATGCTTAGGTGGTTGTTGAACTAGGAGACCAAGATATTCATCACGAAACCTCTTTCGGAAATGCTCTCTCAAGCGTTGTTGATATCTCCATCTTTTAGACAGGTTGACATTATCCAGGTGGTCTAAATCTGGAACTCCCACCATTCGGATATCTTGAAGGAACATGGAGGGCGTTAAGGTTGTCAAATCTTTAGGATCCTCTGATAGATACGTGAGAGGTCTAGCATTGATCACAGCCTCAGCGTCACACAGAATCGTAAACATTTCTTCATGTGTCAAAGAAGCCTTTCCAAGAACTCTTCTTAACAATTTCTTAATCATCTGTACAATCTCCTCCCACCAGCCACCCCACCAAGCTGCAGTTGGAGGGTTGAACTTCCACTGGATTCTTAAGATGGAAGTATCCCGAACGACTTGATCCCAGATGATGGATTTCATAAGATTTTCTGTACCAACAAAATTGCTTCCGCTATCACTATATATAATTTTTGGACGACCTCTTGCAATGAATCGTCGTAGGCCTAAAATGAAGCAATTTGTCGAAAGACTTTGTATCAGTTCGAGATGAATAGCACGGTATACGGCGCAAGTGAACAGTAAAATCCATGCTTTTTTCCCATCTTTCAAGTACAATGGCCCTGCCAAATCCACTCCAGTAACTTCAAAGACTGAAGCTTCCCTAATTCTATCTTCTGGAAGAGACGTAGGGCTAGTCTCAATTCCTTTCGCTGCATGTCTTCTACATCGAACGCATTTTGCAATTACTCGTTGGATGGTTTTTCTACCTCTTAAAATCCAAAATTGTTGTCGTATGACAGCTAATACACCTTGAGTTCCAGCATGCAAAGATCGCAAGTGTTGTTCTTGAATTAACTCCTCAACTATCTCGTGATTTGTAGGGAGTACAATAGGGCAAAGAAAATTCTCATCATCATCTCTTCTGGTCATTTTAGTTTTTAATCTAATAAGACCCTCATTGTCTATAAAAGTGCACAGAGTTTTGAGTTTGAGCTTCAAGTCATCTTCCTTAAGTGCCTCTTGTTGAACAATTTTCATTAGTTTCTTTTCAGCAACTTCCAGTTCAGTGACTGTCAGTTCTCCCTTAGTGTGACTGTTGGATCTGAGACTATTGTTGACAACATCTAAAGTGAAGCAGTTCCTGACAAGCGGATTTGGTGAATACATATATATATATATATATATATATATCTATATATATATATATATATATATATATATATATATATATATATATATATATATATATATATATATATATATATATATATATATATATATATATATATATATATATATATATATATATATATATATATATATATATATATATAAGTTTTTGGAAAAGTATTTATCCCACTGAACTCATCCTCAAAAAAACAAATAGCTTACCTTTATCTACTAACTTCCTTGACATTCATATTGATGTCAGTTCTAAATCTTCAACCGATATCTATGACAAAAGAAATGACTTTCAATTTAATATTAACAGACTTGTTCCCTGGAATTCTAATATTTCTTTCAACATCTACAGAAACTTAATTTATAATCAAATCTATAGAATTCATCATATTTGCAGGGACCAAACTACTATTGATAATCAGCTCAAAACTCTTAAAACCACCCTCTTAAATAACAACTTCCCCAACAATTTTCTTAAAAAGTTTTTTCCTTAAAAATTATTTTCTTTTTCTCGACTTTACTTTCTTTCTCCTCGGACAGATGGAGCCAAAAAATATAACTATATAATTATTTTTTTCACTTTTTCCCTCGTTTTTTCTTTCAATTTCATCACTGCCCACAATCTTTACTCTTTGTCACAATTTTATTTTCTTGTTAAAATTTACCTTTCTTCCCTCCCTTTCATTTGCGCTAATTTGTTCACATTATCTCCAAGCCACCCTCTTTCGTTTTTAAATCCGTTATTCTACATAATACGGATCTGGCAATGTTTTGCTCTCCTAGCTTGGGCGGCAACTTTTGGTAAGGTATTACGTTGGCTATGTTCTTTTGATTCCTAACCTTGGTAACAGGTATTATTTTCATGATTTTTTTCTCTCTGGTAGTACTTTGAGTTTTCGGGGGTAACTTTTGTTGATCTCTTCGGCCTGGCCTCACATAAGTACAGAAAAAACTCAAAGCATCGCATTTTTAAGTGACAACCTGGCCTTGCTCCCCTTGAAAAAGTAGGCAGGCTCACTTAACATTTACATATTTTATTTCATCTTGTTTCTCGGGGAAATCTATTCTATTCTTAGGGTAGTTTTACTTATTATATATATATATATATATATATATATATATATATATATATATATATATATATATATATATATATATATATATATATATATATATATATATATATATATATATATATATATATATATATATATATACTAGCTGACCCGACAGACGTTGTCTTGTCTTAACTATGAATATTGAATTTGAATTGGTATAATTAATAAAAAAAAAATTATTATTCCAAAAACGTATTGTTTATTATTCTAATGCTTTACGATACACAACATTCTTAGTTTTATTTTCTGGCGCGTATATGAATAGTTTTGTTGGTATTCCGACACGGGAACAGGCGACATACAACTGGCCATGTGAAAAACATGGATTTTCAAGATCGATGCCACAAACACTTAGCGACTGCCCTTGCGATTTATTTATCGACATTGCAAATGCTAGCCGCACTGGAAATTGTAACCGTTTAAAGTCGAATGGCATGTCGTTCGGAATCAAAGGAATCCGTGGAATCAAAACGTCTTCGCCTTTGTACTTCCCTTTCAAAATTGTGGCTTCGATGACGTTGTTCATTAATTTCTTCACCGCAAGTCGGGTGCCATTACAAAGACGTGGCTGGTTTATATTCCGCAACATAATTATTACCGATCCGATTTTTAATTGCAGATTATGAGATGGTAATCCGGGCAATTCCAGCGAATTTAAGAATTCCGTTGGATAGTTGACAACATCATCTTGGTTAGTGACGGAATCAATCGATTTGTATGTCATCAATTCGCCAGCTATCTTATTTTGAATTTGAAAATTCATTTCGTTGACATCAACGTTTTTTGCAGCCAATATAACTCGTTCGCTCAACCAAACATGATTTTTGTAATTTTGAGCAATGTTTGGGAAAACCTTCTCGATGAGTTCGGTCTTTGATTCAGTAAAGTGACAAAAATTGGTAGGTAATGTAATGTATCCAGACGATGAGTCAACAGGTATTTTGCCATTACCAATATCGAGCAATTGTTTGGAAAAAACTTCTCCAGATTGGTCGTTCTGCAATTCGACTCTCATGTTCATATTTAATTTGAGCGTTTTAACGTATTTCCATAAAATGGACGACTTTAAACATGCGTTAATTTCGTCGGCTGGCGTTGATCGTGGTATTACTGGTAATGTTTGGCGAAAATCACCTGCCAATAAAATCATTGCACCGCCAAACCGGTTTTGGTTCTTTCGTAAATCTTGCAACGTGCGGTCTAATGCTTCCAAAGATTTTTTGTGTGCCATCGTGCACTCATCCCAAACTATTAATCTGCTTTGCTGCAACACTTTGGCCATCGCGGAATTTCTCGAAAGGTTGCAAGTTGGAGTTTCATTTATTTGCATGTTCAACGGCAACTTGAGTGCGGAATGAGCTGTTCGACCGCCTTCCAGCAACGTAGCTGCAATACCTGACGAAGCAAGTGCAAGTGCGATACCATTTTGCGATCTAATCGTTGCCAAAATCAATGATATCAAAAACGTTTTCCCAGTTCCACCGGGAGCATCTAAGAAAAAAAATCCGCCAGTTCCATCGTTTACTACTTTCATGAGCGTATCGTAGGCATATTTTTGTTACTCATTTAAAAGGGGAACGTTTCTTAGAACGGTTTCTTTTAATGCCTCGGAATCATATTGGGTTTCGCGTCTCAACTCTTGATTAAATGCGTCGTGCATTGGGCGATTGGGCGTTGTCATTCCTAATTGTATTAATCCTTTGTTGGTAAACATCAAGCACATGTCTTCAATTAAAATTAATGCTTCATTGTGAATTTCTTCATTAATTTGCAAATCTGCATTCGATGTTCTAAGTCGCTTCTGATGTAATATATCTTCGACCATGTGATCTTTATATTTGTTCCATAAATCAATCGGTGTTGATGGGAAGCATGTAGACAAAATTATGGAAAACAATGTTCGTATTTGTTTAGCATTTGACGAAATCACAGCATCTTCGAGAGTGTGGTCCCAATGAGTGTCATTCTCTAGCAATCCCAAACGTTGACAGGCTTCTCTGTATGTGCCGCACAATACACCATTAACAGTTCGCAGAGGTTGGAATGATGTTGGGCCACGAACATTGACTAATAGTAAACGCAAATAAAAACACTCGTCTTGGCTGGGATGGACTGTGTAAAGACGTCCTAGTGCATCGGTGGAAAATACTTGTGGGTAACCTGGAACTGGCTGTCCTTGTTTCCGTCGTTGAAATTTCTTTGACGATTGATTCCAGGTATAATATCTTGGCATTTCGGAATAAAGCAGTGTTCTGGCAAAGTCATCATTCTGGCACATTTCAAAGAAACTGGTCAATGTTGTCGATGGCGGTCTGTCAACTCGTTGTAATACGTTTTCCGTTGTAAAGTACACCCTTTGACCATTTTCCAGATGTACGGCCAAGTGAACAACAGTGGGGTGTCTTTCATGTATAGGAAATGAAAAAATACGCCACATCGCCTCGTTACTACTAACATAGCGGCCCATTTGAAAATGAGTGATCTCATCGTTTGAATTTTCGGCAGCAACTCCGAACACAGCCATGTCACTACCTTTGTTCACGTACTTGCAGATATATTTTATAGATTTTACGGAATGGCAAAATTCGACATTTATGTGTGCTTTAAATGTCTTGGAGAGTAACGGCGAAAACGGAACAACCCAACGATTATCAGCTTCAATGTCCTGCTGATTCACTTTGACTATTGTTTGACCTTCCATTGTCATCAATGGATCGACGGCGATAAAGTGGATAACCATCATTTCCACTAATAGTTTCTGCTACTAATTGTCTTGGAAAGCGTTTTGAACATTTTCCGTCAACTATACACGGAGAAATGGGATTTAATATTCCACAGGGACCATGAATCATATTTTTTGTAACAACCTCATGTAACAATGGATCTTCATCATTATCTGGAATTTCCGCAGATATCACATCATCGATTTCATTCGGTCTTATCCTCTCTACCAACCAAATGAGGATGTGTGCATGTGGCAATCCGCGTTTCTGCCACTCGACTGAATACATCCAACAGCGCGTCTCGCCGAACACGTGATGTTTAACAATGAAATCCATGAGTGATTTTAATTTTCTTTTGAACACCCTTGCGGTAATGTCATGGCGATCAATGGGTGATTGGTCAATAAATAATTCTTGTCGAATTTCTGTCCACTGTGGATTGCATGTGAACGTTATAAACAAATCTGGTGTGCCATAATGACGTACATACGACATAGCCCCCTGAGCGTATTCATGCATATGTCGCGGACTTCCGACGTATGTTGCTGGGAGAATTGTTGTTCTGCCTACATTCTGTGCATTTCCGTCAGCATTGATGGTATCCCGAAGATGAATGTATTCCTCAGAACGGAGTTTTGCCTGGTTCAACCTGATAAATGTCAATCGCTCAGTTTCAACTTTCACGTACATATCCACAGCATATTGGTGAAAGAGACGCCGACATTTTAAGATGTGATTGTCCTCATTTTCCCGAACCATCAGTCTGTATGAATAATAATTCATTGCTGACTTCATCAATTGTTGGCGCATTAAAACGTCTTGCGTGTTGTCCTGCAGGCGTCTTATCGGCTTTGATGACAATTTTGTGGTTATCAGATGGCATGCGGTCTAATACGGTCGTGAATAATGCAACAAATTCGTTGTGTTGATGGAAAAACATTTGGAGTTGTTCCACAATTGGTCTTTTCACCGAATTGTTGTGTGCACAACGCTGATCGACTTGTCTTGCTGAATCGCCCATAAAATAAATTTGCAAAAATTTGTAGTCACTATCCGGCGTTGGCAATAAGGAACCTGTAGATGATATATTTGACCCTGAATCTGCAAAGGTAAACAGATAATAAATAGATGTAATATAGGATATTGTATAGCGAATTGTTTGTACCACCATGTGGCTCTCAAAATACTTTGTCAGCACTGCCATTCCCCCATCAACTTTTTTAAACACACTCACTTCTGGCTGCTTTTGGCAATTTACCGAGCTACAAACGTACTTTAAGCCATTTCAATTGATACACCATTTCAATTGAAAGCTGCCAACGTATTTTGCATCAGGCACGTGGTGGTAAAAGTTTATTGTTTTTCAATATACTTACCTTGAAAGTTGGCATAAAATTTTCTCGAATAACTTTTGTTGCGCCAAATGACGTCATTTGAAAGCAATTATTGTATTGCTGGATATGAGTCAAAAAATGTTTAGAATTTGGCCCATTTCCGGAAACCAATGAATGTAGTGGTTCTGGTGGCGGTACCAATGGCGTCAATTTGACTTGACCGCTCGAGCAACACAATCCAGGGGCTTCATTTTTAAACTTAAATGCCTTGCAATATTGACACACAACGTTCATTGGTCCAATAGCAACGATTTGCTGTGAACTGTAATCGATTTCCACGTTATAATTAAATGCAGCTTGATAGGGGTTAAACGCAACATTTCATAAGTTTTCTTAAATTTTCTAATGTTCCGCGCAACTTTCTTAATTTTTTCTTTCATAAGAACCTTCTCCTGACAATAACAAACACAACAAAAAAAGAATTAGCGAAATTGGTCCAGCCGTTCACGCGTGATGCCGTGACCAAGGGAAATAGGGATTCATTTTTATATATATATAGATAGGATGTGTGTGTGTGTGTATTTTCTATACAAATCTACACCGTTTGACCAATCCACACCAAATTTGGTACACTTATACTTTAGAACACTGCGGTTAGCATAGGCTAACTCTTAACCCCCGTTCTATTGGCCCTGGGGGGCTAAAAACTATTCGAAATCGCAATAGAAATAACATTGAGCATAGATTGATTGCTTTAGGCAGCGATGGTTGCTTTACCAGTGTTGATCGAAAAACAATTTTTTCCGAAACAAATTAAATTACAGTATTTATGCTTGAACTGACTTTTTAGTTCTTCCCATGATGTAAATAAATTATAGATATTTTATTGATGAAGGGGGAAAGAATATTTTAAAATATTTATGTTTGCAAGGAAATTCAAGGAAAGGTTTTCAGGAGTTCAAGGATTTCAAGGAAAGTTGGTGTATATTTCGACCAACTTTCCTTAAATAATTTATTGAATACGTAATGATTTGCAGAATTCTGTTTCACAAGGCTTTTTAGGTAAAGCGTGTAACTTATTTTAAAATGTCCGGAATAGATACATGTGAATCCTCCGTTGAAAGCAGTGATTTTCTTTCTGAAAAATTCTGTAAAATCGATCTTCTGCTTTTTGAAAAAATTTTATCTATTCAGTTTAATTTGTCTACACCGATTATATTTATTTCTAAACCAAGCACCGTTATTCCGAAAAGCACAAACGAAAAACTCATTGATCATAAAAGCGTAATTTTGCTACTCGGTATCTGGCAGCACCAGAATTAATGTTTACTTTTTTTATAAAACTTTGTAGAACTTTCTAGAAAGTTGCAGAAACGGAAACTTAATTGGACTCATGGTGGAGAACATTCCAGCACCCACTCGATTCTTAGCTGGTCGTATTTAAAGGAAGCTAACTCGGTAAGTCTTCCAGTTTATCATCTTTCAGTGAATTTGACAGTTTTAATTCGCTCTTTTAGTTGATTGTATAAGTGTTTCCTACTTTATTCGCGCGACAGTGATAGTGTGCATTTTGGATTTATATTTCTAAACTGATGTAAGTACTTCATAATTTTGAATTTGTTTCTTCGTTAATTTTAGCTTTTTATTGTACTCTATAATAGATTCCATTGTTCAGTGAGAGTGTGCCTTTTGCTTAATTTATGAAATACCTTTTTGTATTCATTTACAGATTTCTTTGCTGTAGCAATATCTCCAAGGAAGCGGAAGGCGATCGGCCAAGTACAGTCAATGACTAAGATGATGAAAGATAAGCGTAGTCAACAAACTTCCGAGGAGAGGAATAGGAGACTTGCGATTGCGAGAGAGAGAGAGCTACTATATTTAGAGCAACAGAGATTGCACAGCAGCGTGAAGTCCGACTACAGGATAAGAGAGATAGTGTCAAACGATCACGGACTGCACACCATTTTAGCTTAGCATTGGAAGGATTCCACACGATTCGCATAAAGGCTACTCGCTGCATGCAAGAGTTACCATTGGGAAAATTGAAATGGTTTGTAGTTACTGTCAAGCCAAAAAGTTTAAATCAGTGTCTACTGGTATTTGTTTCAAAAATGAAAAAATTATTCTCTGCCAACTGGAACCACCACCACAAGAACTTTTGACATATACATCAGGAGATACGTCAGAGTCGAAGCATTTTCTTAGTAACATGAGAAAATACAACTCATGTTTCCAAATGACATCATTCGGTGCCACATCAGTTGTTGGACAGCCCAGATTTCCGTCGACATTCAAGGTGCAAGGGCATATTTACCATAGAGCGGGATCGTTGCTTCCGCTGACAGATCAACCACCAAAATTTCTACAACTATATTTTATTCAAAACGAACAAATGGAAACTGATCAGAGGTGCGCCTACATCTCGGGAACAAGACGTCAGATTGTGTTAAACTTACAGAGGATATTTCATGATCACAATAATCTTATTAAAACGTTTGAAACAGCATTGGAACGTATGCCAACAGATGAATATAAAGTAGTCATAAGAGCAGACCGAAGACCAGCAGGCGAACACGAGCGGTGCTTTAACTCTTCTCAAGCAGATCAATTCGGACGAATGGCATTTCAGGAACAGGTGACGCGGTATCGTTGCCACCGAATTTTTGATGTACCTACTTTCTTATCAAAAAGGCGATAGATGATTCAACAACGGTTACCCTACGCTGGAATAATTCTTGAACACTCTGTTAAAATGAGTGTCTGAATCGATTTCTGAAAGACTCGATTCTGTTATGTCATTCGTCGCCTCAGCTGCACGATGGACGCGTCCTGGTATATTTCAAAGCGATGTAAGGGCTATTCTTTCCGGCATAAGCTTTCATGTGGGACACTCAAAAATGTTTTCCGAAAAGAAAAACTTTTGCAAGTCTTGAAATTTCTGACACAAATGTTTCTCATCTTTGAAAAGTTTCTTTAATATTTGTTAAAATTAGTATTTTCGCTATGCTAAGACCCGATATCCAGCGAAATGGATGCTGAAAACTGGTTTGTTTCTTTATTTTCTGAAATGAAACTACTGTTTGCGAGGTAAAAATAGAAGTGCGCCCTCAAAATGCATAAAAATTAAATTGCAAGTATTATTTCATTAATACTTTTTGGTGTATGACAAAATATCATATGTGTACTCTTCTAGTCGGGAAAACAAGTGCTACCCCCATAGAATACATCCTCCAACACTAAATTTGTGTTCTCACTTAGCATATTAAAACAATTTGAAAGATTTTTTTGCTGTTACCCAACTGAAATGCAAAAGTTGAAATATCTACAAAAAAATATTTATTCCTAATAAATTAGATTTAATAACTTGATTAACATTGAATAATTTTTTATAAATGTACTGCATTAATAATAAAATAATTTAAAATAATTGACACTCAGGCAGGTGTTGAGAAAAAGTTTCATAGATGGTCCATATTTCATTTAATTTTTTCATTTTGCTAAAATATTTGACATTAATAGGTTATTTGAATATCTCTCTTAATCCAAATAAGTATTTGAAAGAGAAAAACAAATTTTGTTTTAAAGACAAAGGAGCGGCGCGCACTTTTTTAGATAGTTGATATCTGCCTGAAATAATAAGTATGGTTAGGTAATTTAATTAGCATAGTACTGGAGCAACACAACGGACTATTGGCGACGGTCCGGGATCAATCCCGAAGGGAAAGATACGAGGACAACACGTAATTTTGAACCACGATCAGATGATGATGTCAACAACTGAGTTGGCACCCCAGTCTCCAAACTTCCACATCAACGTCGGAACATTTGAGACCACGACAGATTTAACGTATACCAGCCTCATGTACACGATGGTTTTTGATTGGATCGAGTTTCGAACTCGCAAACCTCCGGTTGCTACACTGCTACTCTCCCAACCGGGCTACCGCTGCCATTTCTAAGTATGGGATATCTATTGTTTAAATTAAGAAATTAAACGTACATACATTACCTAAAGTTGTACAAAATGGGTATGTGCCCACATTTTTATTTTTAACATTTTCTTTCTACTTTATCAAAAACGATAGTAACGATGTTTAACAAAAAAGTGAAAGCTAACAAAAATTGTATGTGATTTCATATTTAAAATGCTTTTCAAGTTTGAATTTTGTGAACACTGGGGAATGAAGTAGAAAAAGCAGCTTAAAATTTGTTAATTTCTGCCACAATAGGGTCCTAAAATTTTCATGGAATAATTTTATTTTTTAAATAATTTGAAATATTTATTTGAGCTTTCTGGGCCTAATATTATCCTCCTTCATTGCTCTCTCGCTTTTCTTTAACCCTTTTTCAGCACGTTTAAATTTGATATCAGAGCATCCGAGACGCTCTAAATCATCTTTCAAATCTCACCTTCATTTACCAAATCAAATTACATCTTATCTGATGAGGTCTTCGGCGAGAAGATATTTCTTTCTTGTCACCATACACCTTCCCATTCAATCCCCGAACAAACGCTAATGGTTGCCAACGTATAAGATGATAGAAAAGTAGCCACGAGGAGAGTTCTTTTCATCGCCAAGGCGCCCATCCAGAAGGTACATCGTGTGGTGGCAACGATGTCTCGATTTCCTAACCATGTATTTTCAATGGGAGTTCCCCTCCTTCAGCCTCCTCTGGAGAATCTGGCGAGGAACGACTTGGCGCGTTTGGTTCACAAAAGGCGATACATGATTCAAAAACCTGAATGGGTTTTTAGACGAGATGCTTTCACTATTTTTATGCATCTAAATGGCATTCGCGTGTAGATTTCAAATGCGGGAAAAATAGCACAATTAAATGTGGAAGAAGTCTGTATGAGGGGATAACTGTTTCATCGAGACGGTTTCCTAAATGTTTTTAGAAATCACAAGAAACTTTCACAAGTTTTTATAGATTTCTGAACTAAAGGTTCAAATTCAAAATAATGGATGCTGCAAATTGGTTTGTTCCTTCTTTATTTTCAGAAATGGAACTAATTTTGCGAGGTAAAAATAAAATTGCACCCTCAAAATGCATAAAAATTAAATTTTGATTTAAAAATGATTTATTTAATTAAAAGTAAAACACCAATTTATCAAACTTAGAAATGCTCAAATATGACCGCAACATTTCGATGTCATGGATGGTGTGATTATTAATATTGACTAGATTGTTATAGAATTTTTTAGAAAGATAGAGAATGGGTTTTTGGATTGTATTCAATTTAGTTTCTCTGTAAACATCAGTCTGTAGTATCACGGTGATCTAGCGATCGTTTGAATTGTGCAGTTTTGTTGCTTCTTAGTAACAGGCTAAGAATAAAACTTTCTTAAACTAAAAAAAATTGACTGGCTTCCTTACTTTGTTTCTCCTACATTGTGATATACAATCGCATTATATTATATGTATATTTACTACTGCAGTAATTGTGGTTAGTACCAAGAAAATAATTTATTCAAGAAAGACGTTTGGATTCTATATTCTATACCCAAGCTACAATTTACAATCATTTAGGTTTCGTTCGCTCAATTTATGACATTGCTTTTAGTATCGATTAAGAATAACACCTGAAATTATGTGAATTTCTAACTGATTTGATAGCTTTATGAAAATAGGTACAATCTCGATCAATGCTAAAGAATGGAAAAATCCTGAAAAGTAAAAGGAATAACATACTACAAAAACTAAGAGAGCATGTCAAATTTACATTTAAATCTGTCACAGGACTCAGCACACATTAATTTTCAGCTTCAAATATAATCACACTAAACTCTGTGACATAGAATTAGAATCAAACATATAAGTCAGAAAATAAGAAGCTTTTAAGTGTTTCAGAAGGGCTGTGTGACGTATTGGGCCGAGAGGTTTGAGAAGAACGACACAGGAAAAAATTACTCATGTTTAGCTACGGTCACTTAATAGATGTTGGACAAAACATAGAGAGATGTCGAGTATCGACTAGCTGTTCTCTGTGCAACGAAAGGAGATCAAGTCGAACTGTATGGAGATTGTCTTGGAAATTTTTTAAAATTAAATTAAACTTTGTAAAAAAATTAGGTTCTAACAAGCTTCGTTTATATGTTATGAATTTTCTTAATCAGGAAAACACTTTATGTACCACCCTGTGTTTATTAGTCGTATTTTTTTTGGAAAAATATATCTACTAAAAATGTTTTACTTATCTTCTCTTCTGACTTCAAAGAATGGTTCGTGGTGATGGTGACTTAAAAGAATGGTTTTTAATAGCTGCAAATAAAGGAAATTAGGCGATTCTTTTTCCACATCACCCAATGGGGTAAGAATCCAGATGCGTCTTTTTTTAAGAGGTATCGCCAAGAGCCCTATCCTCTGATATAAAAAAAACTTACCTTCTTACCTGTTGATTGTCCGGCCCCTCTGAGAAATTTCTATCCTAATTACAAAAATGTACTTACTGTTGGACATCTGAGGAATTAACAATAAAATCTTACAATTTTTAAAAATAAGATATTTTTGTATTATCCCATTATGCAATTGTATATAAACTTTCTGAAAGTTATAGTGTCAAAATCATTTATCAAAGATGCATCGTTTAATTTTTGATATGCGAAGTAACAAGTAAAAACCCCACAGTTAATATCGTCTTTTTGATTTATATGAGAAGGGAGAGAAAATGACCAATGTTTCGGAGATTTAAAAAGTGAATCAAACATTTCCCTCCACTTTTTTATCAAATCCGAACATTTTTTACTTGGAACTTCATTCAGAGGATCATAAAATTCAAAACAATATTTTTCTATATTAACAATCAGTAGCAACCAATGACTATCTATGTTAATAGGGAAAAAAATATTTGATTTGAGTGAGTCACCACTTTTGAAGAATTTAAATTCTTTGCTGTTGTTTTGTGAAAGTGATGTTGATGAGAGTGACTCAATAAACATGAAGTTTTTGGAGTTTTGTGTTAGTTTATAGAAGAAGGAATCTACAATTGTGTCATATAACCACCCTTTCCTGAACCACTCTGATGTTTCCAATAAAACGTTTTCTTCATCAGGAGTTATATTGACGTCTAATGATTTTAGCATAAAATTTGAAATATCGATACTATTTACTTTAACTACATTATCTGACACATTATTTCTATTCACGCAATCGAATTTTAAAAAGTTACATACATCTGATTCTGAGAAATCATCATATTTCATTTTGTTAAGTTTTTGATGCGATTTTCTCCTCGTTAAAATGTTATAAATATGCTGTCTAAATTCATATGTGTCAAACGGCTTATTGACATTTGAATCACTAACTAATTGATGCACATAGTAGCATAAGAATACACCACAATTGACATTATCTTTTTGTAAAATATGTACTGGATGAACAATACTCCATGGATTGGTGGCGTTATCCAACTTATTTAAAATTGCCTTGCACGTTTCTGGACAAATCAGAGTAGTTTTATCATAGCTACCCTGTGTGTCAAAAAAATAAATTACTTTTTGTCTTTTACTTATCAAGATTAGGACCCAATGACTATTGTTAATGCAGATCGGAATAAATACGAACTTCGACAGTGTATATATATTACGAGCCAAAATCGGTTCAAAATCTATTTCAGAAAAAATAAATTGTGCAACAGATGATTCAAGAAAAGAAAAATAAGCATTTTGTTCACACAATGAAAAGATATACGCATCTATAATTACGTCATACACCCAGCTTTTGACAAAATCGGGAAAATTAGACCTGAGAAAATGTTCTTCTTCATCAATGTAAGGATCTAGAGATTTCAAGATATAATCATTTAAGACATATGGACCTAAATTATACAGTGATGGATTTCCTGTTGTATTACTTAAATTTGAAGTGAAAGATTTATCACTTACTTTAAATTTTTTAGGAGGAGATTCATGCAAATACGAGATATCGTCAGCATCCTCAATACTAAAATACTCTTCTACGCTTTTTGACTTATCTAAATGTTTTTTCGTATTTTTACGCTTCTTACTCGTTCTATAAAATTGAATTTGCTTAGTGAGCTTTTGATTTGGCAATACTGAACACGTGGTCATAACTGATAAAGATTTTTCATTAGAACTTGAAATACCATCACATGCAGCAACTAACGTGTTTAAGGTTGAAAAAACATTACTTAAAATTATCTCTTGAACTGATTTATTTCTAATTTTTTGGATTAATTTTGAACATAATTCTTCGCAAGCTGCAATTTTGTCATTGGCTGAACGAGGATTCGAAAAATTCCCAATTTCTCTTCTAGACTGTAGATCGCGATTTTCTATTGTTTGCGTCCCACCTATTGTTTGAGTCCCATCAACATAAAAATCATTACTTGCTACAGTAGAATGTATTTTATGAATGTGCTTACATAAATAATGATTGTCTGGGCAATTGCAGTGGTATAAATGAGTGCATAGTGACATGCAACTCAATTCTGGGCATTTAAAATAACAGAAGTCGGACATATTACACTGTTCTTCTACTCGCTTCACTGTATACAATCTATTTTTTACAGTCTGTGAACGAACAGACCAAGATTTACAATTTAAAACAACCATCAGCATCAGATATTTTTTTTGCCCTATCATGCCAGACTTAACAGTTGAAGCAAAATTAGATTTAGTAGGAAATTGCGTTATTTTTTGTATTCGTGGTTCAAATGGTAGTCTCTTTCTACTTCAAATAATATTTTAATCAGTTCATCCATGCGTCGATTGAATTTTCGACCAAAATAATTCGTTTTTAGTTGATTGTGAAACGATTCACAATAATTATTAGTTTCTGTTTCGGCGTGAGGAAAATCGCGATAAGATGCTGCCCACAACTGAACCCTATTACAGTACTCAATTTCAAAATATTTTATGAAATCTGTAGCCTTCGTTATAAATGATTTTAAAAATTCATCTAAAAGATTTTTAAACTTATTTCGATCCTCTTCATTTAAAATTTCTAATAACTTTGTATGAATTTCGTTCCTGAGATCTTTATTGGGGATTTCGGCATTTAAATTCCTATTCCACGTTTGTAATATATGAAATTTACACAACAAATACTTAATATTTGGACCGAATACTTGATGAAATGCTGAGAATAGAACATTATCATCATCAGTCATTACCGCATTTATGTGTATAGTGGGTAGTCGAGATTTCAGACTACTAAATAAACAACGTACAGTTTTTAACTTTAAACTATTGGTGATGAAATGAGCAACAGGATACCCATTCCCGAATTCATCGGGGACAATTAAATTAAGAAGATGGAAATCATAGTAATTTGTGCTATGTGTTGCATCTATACAAATAATTTTATTGGAAAATGAAACCATTATGTTTTTTTGTTCTTTAGTCTGCAAGCCTAACGCAAATATGCTATTGTGATCAGATAATCCGTCTAGATCAGGGGGGCCATATATTGTTTTGGAATTTTGCGGCTTATAAATTAATACAGGATCATAAGTTTCTCGTTTTAATCCTTCCACAATTGCGAGAACAGAAACAGCATCATTTTGGGGACATAATCTATTGCGCATGGGCCGGGCATAGTACTGAATAGCTTTTCGAGATATATACGCTTCTTTTATAGGGAAAAAATTCCGGTTTTCTCGACTTCCTAAATCATCTCTTAAGGCATCTTGAATTTTTTTCACTGGTATTGACAAAAGTAAATGAGCTTTGATAAGATTCCGGGAGCTCTGTTTTAAGGGTTGATATTTGCAATTTATCAATCACTGGACTAATGAAATCTTGTAGCGAGTTGTAATTTTTTCAGGCCAAAATTAAAATAATTTGCACTGATTTTCATATCTCATGGGCTATAAACACCTTCCAAACGAGACTTCTGTACACCAAAGTTAAACGAAATCCCTTGTCTCTTATTCATATTAAAATTTTAATCTTTAGGGCTTATTACTTTAAAAAAATCACGTCACTCGATTTTCGAAACGAGAACTTACACTGCAAGAACTTGCGAAGAAACAGTATTTAGTATTATCAGATTTGAGACCCGATAGACTCCTTTGATCTTCATTTTCAGTGGAAAAATTTTCTTTACAGTTCCTTGGTCAGTGATTGCTATATAGATGTTATTAAGGCTTTCTGAGTCTGAACATTTTGGCACATTCACGAATATTATTCTCAGAATATTACCACAATAAAATATTTCATCATAAAAAATCCTTAGATATCAAAAATGACAAATCCCAGGATAACCTCTTACGACCCGATATAACTAATGCTAGGGCAAGGTAATTGGCTGCAACCCGGCGGTTGCGAAACACTTCATTTTCAGTGGATAGGTATTTAATTAACGTTGCACTGGAGCAACACAACGGCTATTAGCGACGGTAAAGGATCAAACCCGAAGAACGATCATATAACTGCATTTAACAGCTTTAATGAACAATTTTCTATTTCCGTATGTAGTGCACAAAGATCTTAATGTTCCTCTGAGATAAGAAAGTAATAAGATTCACCCCTTGACTCCACTGAGTCATATAAACTCGCATTCGTTTAAAGTTGGGACCGTCGTAGTTGTGGGTATGCCAACTGCGCTAGCTCTCTTCGAGTTGTAGGCGGCGCAGGTTCAATTCCTGGTGTATTCAGCAGGGCGAAGCATGCATTCCTCCCTGGGTGTATTTCTCTCTTCTGTGTCAGTAAAAGCTTTTATTGTGTGTGTGTTTATTACTTGATTGCGTCTTGAGCATGGCCAAATACGGCCCTTGTGCCATAAAAACCCAAAACCACCCATCAATCACATAACATGTATTATGATTACCCTAGCCATTGGAAATGAAAAAAAAGCTTTGGACTGATAATTTAATTGTTAAATTTTGTTTTTAAAATTTCGCAGAGAGGTGAAGCAGTAACAAATATTGATAAATTTTGCGAAAACGAGGTACGCACTTGTAATGAGCGTTTATATAAACTTCTGGAATTTCAGTTTTTTTAAAGCTAATATATTGGTTTTTTTTTTTATTTATTTTTAAGGTAGAGAACTCTTTCATAGCTTTTCGTATAAGATCTGTAAGAAAAGAGGATTTGTTACCTTCCGTTTCTGACGATATCGATGGAACTGCTTGTCTTACTCTTAGAATAATTAACTATTGTCCTGAAATTCACTTATTTAATGAGTAAAACTATTTTAAATAGATTAAAATACAATTTAATTGGGCGTGGAGTTTCTGCTTCTTTCCATAGGAGGGGAAGAAATGGTAAACTTCGCGATGTGTAGCGTCTATTTTTATGCATGCCGTAGAGATCCTAATCCAAGAATATCATAATAATTTTAATGATTTCGCTATTGTGCCAGTGGCCCATGGTTCAACAGGCTCTGGGTTCGAATCCCGTTCGTAGGGGTTCGGAATCCATTTTTAGCTGTAGGTCCGGGTCTAATTAGCTCTCGTGTTGCAAAAAATGAAAAGCGACAAATCGAGTCAAATTCGTTAGTGTCAATGGGGCAACTGATTTTACGCGCTCCAACCTCTTCTAACTAATATCACAATTTTCAACGTGGGGGACAATATTTGAAAAACCGTTTGAACCGTTCCTAAATTTTAACCAGACATTCAATACATCAGATAAGTCCCTTTACGAATCCTCTCCGATAGCCGTGAGAATGCCTTTAACAGCCCTTCTTTTCATCCTTAGAATTCAATACTTGGACTGGGCAAGAATTAAAACTGTCATGCGCCTGGGAACGAAACAGTGGGACGTTAAGATTTGCGCAAGCACGGTTTTTGTTTTCTTGACAGTGATCTTTAGAGATGGAATGATTCAACATCTTGGAGATATGCTGACTTTGGCCTGAATTCATATCCTGGATATTAAACAATTTTCTTAGCAGTAAAGGAAGTAGTTTTTATGACAAATGTACAGAAGTTTCCATATAAAACAATATCAAGGATTAATCTCTCTACATAAAAATAGATGTGGGTGTGTATGTTCTCCATACAAATCTACGCCATTTGACCAATCCACATCAAATTTGGTACACTTACACTTTAGAACCCTGCGCAACCTAGGCTACATATTAACCACCGTTCTATTTGTCCTAGGTATGCAGAAGGGTGTAAAACAATTCCAAATTGCCATAGGAATAACATTAAGTATAAAACGATTGCTGTACGCAGCCCAGTTTGCTTTACCAGTATTGATAGAAAATAGGCGTTCCAGAGTTATGCTGGAACAAACACACACACATCTATTTTTATACATGGTAATTTCTTGGTGGTATTTCGACGAACTTTTCCTAAGTCTAGTTTTATAGTTATCGTTTCTAGTCTATCGTTTTATAGTTTGTAGAATTCTGTTTCATAGGCGGAAACCTTTTTAAGTAAGGTGTATAACTTCTTATTTTAAAATGACTGGTAAAGTTAAAATAAAATAAGTTACGTTCAATCAAAACGGGTAGCTATACGTTGTAGTTCAAAGATATTTCTAAATTTTGACATATTTTCATTACAAGACGATTAAAATCAATTTAATTTACATTTGCTTTTTCATGTTTCATTGATATTATTGAAAGCTGCATTCCAGTCAAGTAACTACATCTGTCATTCTAAATAGGTACATGTGGTTTCCATATAAAAACAGTCTATCAATTGAAAAAAGTACCCTTAAGGATTCGATTTAAAACTACATTTTCCTGTTGGAGGAAAGCGAATTTCAAATACGACTTTGCTGATCTTGGAATAATATAGTAAGGAAGTATGTAAACTAGGACTGTTGAAAAATAGAATTTTTTTGTCTTAAGTGGCAGATGGTCGAGGTTGCTTACTTGAATTTGAAACTGTTAGTATACAACTTAGGTACTACCTGTGAAACATTCATTGAAAGCAGCGATTTTATAAAAAGTGTAATCGATTGAGTCTGCTTTGTCTACACTGATGACATTTGTTTTAAAAACAAGCTCCGTTATTCCACGTGCGACTGAATAGAATTTTCAAGAAAAAAGTGTGGGCTTCAAAATAAATTAACCACGAATGCCGTAACAGTTTAATTTGTCATCCTCTCACAATGATAATGTAATTCGAAAATATCGAATCCATGGTGCAAGGGTACCACAAATAATAAATATTGTTTATAAAACTGAGTGCAAGACTATACGGCTGAAAGTTCCTCATTTTTACTGAAAATGAACTTCATTGGTATTCGTTATCACTCCAAAACTCAGAATCGATTTCTAAAGAAGTCATCTCAGAAAAAGCTTTTGTAGTTTGTCTTACAGCAAGAGTGATGAATATTGTACCGTTGCGGTCTAGCATTCCCACATCTGGAATTCAGATTTTCCCCGACTGCAAAACAAGTTGTCAAATAAATTATCTTGGGCCCTCCATGAGAGGAATGCAGATGGCCACCCCCAGGAAAACACGTGTTTTTCAGTTCTGTGGAAGCCCAGGCCAGAGAGACATTAAATCTGTCCTCGGGTCGGGAAGTTGTCGAGGTTCTCATGACCTTCCGATGCATGGGCGTGAAACTCAGGGATTAACATTCCAAGACGGAGATGAACTCCCCCCCGCAAGAGAGCAGAGGAGATTGAAACCACGAAGGGAGCAGTCGCATCGGAAAGATACACCTAACAAGTTACTTATAAAATTTGCGGGTCTCGACTAGCTTTATAAATATAAATAAATAAGTGCTCTGAAAGAAAAACTAAATGTCTATTAACATTTTACAAATTACAAAAAATAATGCGATGACAAAAAATTTTTCAAACAAATTTAAACAGTTTAAGTATTACATATTTAATGTAAAGTACGGTGTTCGCTTAGAATTTACTAAACATGTTAATTTCAACGGCTTTAAGTGTTTTGGTTTCTCTTTTATAAATAAATTTCTTAATTTCTCAGTACCCAGTTTTAAATTTCGTTTTGGTGTAACAAAATGCAAGTTCTTAACACTCCAAGTGGTTTCCCAGAGATATCTCATCCAACACGATTAGGCCAATTTTTCTAAAACTACTCTATTTTGCAAAAGACGAGCCCATGGAGAGGAGAGATAACCTGCAGGTGTCAGTGGGAGGCTTGCCGTTTGATCCCCTTTCGGAAAAAAATCAAAGGTGGGCTGCTAATGTGTTTCTCTTTCCCGATGCCCTTCACCCGAGCAGTTGATTGACAGGTGATTTTCGTTTGAGAAGGCATGGAAGTTGTTTCAAAAGGTTTTTAAAAACAGCTTTGCTATACCTTCTCACACTTCTGAGCATTTTTGCATGCGACTCTCACGTGTTTTGATAATTATGCAACCTTTGATTTTAATCATTTATTAGAAAAAAATCGACTCGGAGTAAAAAATAAATCTACTCGCAGTATAATTTAATTTTCTACTTATATAAATGATAGAAAGAGAAAAAGTAATTAAAAAATTGAATAAAAATAGTTAAACTAGTTAAAATTCAATAACCTACATAGAACAGTGCATGAGGGAATTTAGTATTTCTGATAAAGGAATCAGCACTGTTTAGCATTTGTTTTCAGTATGTTATAAATGAGTACTGGATGTCCATCACTTACTAGCTTATTTAATAAGCCTTTCAAACGAAAATCAACTGAGTTTAAACATAAAGAACTTAATATTTGCAAAAGCAAAATATTCATCTAGTATTATTCGGTTTTTTATATTTCCTCTTCGAAAACATTGTATTCCAGATATCTCCTTTGAAATAGAGTAAATTCATTTGTATTTTAATAATCGTGTAAAAAGACAAGTCATTCATAAAGCCATCTTACCACCACTACTATTTCTGTACTTGTAGAAAGAATATTTTCAACTTAATAGTTAAACTTAGTTTTTACACTTGAAATAAGTTAGGTAATTAAAAGGATGGAAATTAAAATTAATTTTAATTATGATTTATAAAAATTTTAAATTCAACTTTATTTCTCCTCATTAAAATGTTTATTTTTTAATTTATAATTGTAAATATTATGGATTTGTATCACGAAATAGAATTCAAATGGAAGAATAAAATCAACAAGGCCCACAGAAAAATTTTAGTTGTTTTAATCTTGCTAGCATTTGTTCTGCCACATTTTCTAACTCCCCCATGTATAATGTTAAATATAAATCACTTATCTAGAAACCATTGTGATTTGCATGTCTCTCTAACATGTTTAAACCCTTAGGGGATCTTATATTTACCTGTGTCAGCTTCCATAGGAAGCTACTATATATTTATAGGATATTATGCCTGTGGAAACAGATATAAATGTATCATATAGGGCAGTTAAATAATAAGCAGGGTATGAAAAAAAATCATGATTTTTTTTTAAATAAAAAACATCAGATTTATTTAATTTAAATCATACTTTTTTTTATTTAAATCGGATTATTTTTACGACTTTAATTCCTTGCCCGTACAAGTTTAAATGCGCCAAAAGAATAAGTGCCCAACTCGATTTCTTCAAATCCTCTCCTTTCTTCCTTCCACTTGACACAGGGGGAAAAAAGGAGAGCCGTTGTGCACCCCTTAAAAACCATCTGGACGGGAGATCTTCCCGATAGATATGAGATTCACGACCGCCGCGGCGGTCAGCGGTGATCTCGAGACGAAAGCATCTAGTCTAAAAATTCCGTGCAGGTAGCTGTTTTTGAATCGTGTATCGCCTTTTGTAGACCAAACGCGCCAAGTCGTTCCTCGCCAGATTCTCCAGAGGGGAGAGCTCCTATAGAAAATACGTGGTTAGGAAATCGAGACATCGTTGCCACCACACGATGTACCTTCTGGATGGGCGCCTTGGCGATGAAAAGCACTCTCTTCTTGGCTAATTTTCATTCATCTTATATGTTGGCAACCATTAGCATTTGTTCGGGATTGTTTCTGAATGGGAAGGATGGGGAAGATCTTACTGAAGACCTCGCCATTTATTTTATCTTTGGTACTGTTGAATAGGAACATCTGGTCTAAAGAAAAGTACCATTGGGTATCAAAGAATGTTGTTTCTTGCGTTATGAAGAGGCAAGATACTCTCGGAATTAATCATTTTGGAAATCTTGTTGAAAATCAAATTGACGAATGATATAGTAGCAACAGAAATTTTAATGTTCAGTGGATAAAATCGGTGCTAAAAATTAGATGTGCGGTACGTTAGTAAAATAGATGTTTTTATGTCCTTTCATTTACTGTTTATAATGGAGCACAATTTCGCAAATTTCTTGTTTGACTAGAGTAGAAGAAATTTCATGTCTGACACGCAAGAAATTATTGTAATTTAAGTAAAGATTTTGAAAAGTAATTTTCTAACTTCGTAATAATTACGATATAATAGTCTAAATAAAAATAAAAAAACTTTTGAATTTAATCTGCTTTTTGTCAAAAATTGCATAGCCAATGAAAAGTCACTATAAGTAGTCGAAATGATCCTTTTGCTTGCAGAAAAATTAAATTGAACATAAAATCTTTGAAAAAGCACATGTTTGCAGGTTGCATTCACATTGAATTAAAAAAAGGAAACCATGATTTAAAATATTTAAACTGTTTTTAAATACATATTTCAGAGCTGATACGTCGTTATACATCAAATAGTTTGATTATTTTTCCAACTAACATAAAATACGTTTAGCTCTGATGATTTTGTTTGTCGCTCTCTACATTTAAGATTTTTTTTTACTATACGATGGCTGATTAGAGACTGCGAACTAAGGTTAATGTGGATTTTGAACCACTACGAACATCCATAGCAAGATTGGGATGCGAACTCAGAGCCTATGGAACCGAGGGTAAGCTCTGAAGAACATAGAACAAAATCTACCAGTATATGTTGAAGATATGAAATTTGTGCAAAGAAAGGGCTTGTGACAGTGTTGCAATACATATTTTACTGCACATTTTACGATGACAAAATGAAAAAAACGTTTATGAATTCGGACTTTTCTACGTTTTTTGTGTGAATTGAGTTGACTGCTTTAAATTTTAATGCATCATCCCCTTTGTGTGATCCGACTATCGCACAGCATATTTTATCCTACTAAATACCAAAATCAGGGAGTCAATTTTTACCTAAGATGGTAAAAATTGTCCTGGCAAAAAAGTAGGGTTTTGCAATAGTGAAAATAGATTTTTTGTTCACGAACAGTGCATTAAGTTACCTTTAGAAAAAATATTATACTTGCAAAATAATATTTATTTATTTGATTTCGTCAACTGATTGGAGTAATTCTATCAAACAGCAATTATAACGTTCTGTATGGGTTGGTGACCTTGATAACATTCCTGATTTATTAACTGAACAGAACTTTGAAAATATAACGTTCTATTTTGGGATGTATCGTTTATGGAATCTTGATAAGGAGTCTTAAAGTAGTCAGATTTTTATGAATTTGAAGACCAGAAAAATTTATTTTGACCTAAGAATTTCTGAAAACATTCATGAATGTCCCGCATACACCACTTATCCGGGAGAGAAGCCCTTTGTTATCAGACTCAAAATTAATATACGCAGATGCAGCGACGCCATGAAAAAATAAAAAGAATAGTCCTTTAAGGAATTGACCTAATCACCCTCATTTGATGGTGCAAACAAGTTATTCCAACGTGAGGTAACCATTTTTGAATCATATCGCCTTTTAAGAATAAATGGCGCCAAGTCATTCCTCGCCAAAGGGCGAGGAAAAGTAAGCTCCCATTGGGAATACATGGTCTGGAAATCGAGACACGTTGCCACCATACGATGTACTTTCTAGATAGGCGCCTTGGCAATGAAAAGCACTCTCCTTTTGGCTACTTTTCTTTCTATCGGCAACGGCAAACATTTGTTGTGAATCTGTTAGCGAATGAATATTTAAATCGGTCGATTGCAATCTGCTGCAGCCGAAAAGCTCGTGAGCCTGATTTGGTCAAATAAACAGATGATTAATTTATTTGGGATGGGTTTGTGTCAGGCATGGCACTTCTGTTTACAGAAATCAACATAACTTTTGCAGTAGTGTTTGCAGAAATTTCAGAAGCTAATTTCTAATTAAAAAAAAATTGTGTGTATTTGACTATTATACCCAAGACTCCAAAATCGATATCCATTGAAATGGGGACAGCAAATCAGTTAATTTCCTAAAAGGAAAATAAATATAATTCCTTAATGTACTGGATTCTTCATTTTTAAATCAGCGCTGTTTACTACAAAATATTTCAGTGCTGTTTACTACAAAAAATATTTATACAAAGAGAATAAACAATTTGATTTACAAATGTAAAATATATTCTTTAGAGTAATAGGTTTGTCACTCTACCTTAAGGGCAAGGCTAATTAAAGCAGGATCCACAGAATAAAGTTCACAGGTAAATTGTCACTATTGATTTTCTAGCTCAGAGTACATGTATTAATAATTTGTATGCAATATTTCATTTAATTTTAGCTTAAAAACCAATTGTGAAATATAAATTCTGATTAACAGCACAAATTAATGTGTGGGATTTTCAAATAAGAGTATGAGGTTAAAATTGAATTGAGTTTGTCCTATTTGCTTCCAAGCCAAAAATTAACAAATTAAAAAGCCTGGTATACCAATAGAACAGGACTCTTCTATCAATGATTGATTTAAAAGAATAAATTGGTTGACTTCACAAAATATATTATTTGTTAGTTGGCTACAACTTTAAGACTGTCTTGTCTGTTTACCTACTTTTTATAACAATATAATAAAGAAATCCATGAAATTGATTACATTGTTAGATGGTAGCTAATTTTTAATTAAATTGTGAATAGATGACAAAGGCAAAGTATCAAAGAAACAACATTGTCTGAAAATCTGATCTTATTTTCAGTTCTAAAACCTGAGAAATATTTATTATTGATGTCCTAAAATGAACATGCAAAAATAAATATCATTCAGTGTCCACATCCATCCATTGAAATAAGCAGTCAACGTGACCTTTGTGTTATCTGTAAAAACATACAAATCAGTTTAAAACTTTCCACACTGAGAAATATTTATTATTGATGTCCTAAAATGAACATGCAAAAATAAATATCATTCAGTGTCCATATCCATCCATTGAAATAAGCAGTCAACTTGACCTTTGTGTTATCTGTAGTAACATACAAATCAATTTAAAAAACTTTTCCACATTCACTAACAAGGTACATGCTACATACAGCAGAAACATAATAAAGGAAAGATACGGTGCAGCTCCTGCAAGAGAGAGGCAGTCCACCTTGGGTCAGTTGATTTCTAAATGGGTGTGAAAGAATGTTAAAGAAGGATGCCATTAACAAAAGCATGAATAGCTATCGTCATGGATCGCCTTCTCTCTGCCAACTCATTATCAATGCTTTCGCTTTCAGCATGTGAACAATTAACATAGAACCAGAATCTGCCCTACAGATGCCAATTGCAGAAAGGATTTATTTATAGTACCACCAGTAGCCTAATTTCATTCAAAACGATGCAATTCAATTGCCTTCTCTTGGCAGCTGCACTATAGCAAACTTACCATTAGTTTATAAATACATCTCAATAAAACATCAAAATGCCAAATTATAACAGGTAAAACAAGTTTAGAAAATAAATAAAACAATGACACAATTAATTGAATTCATGTAATCAAGGGCATTCAGAAGTCTAGTTTAATGTAACTTATTTTGCACTTCCTACTATTGACAAAATTGTACTGATTTGTATGACACTGTTCTGTTAGAGATGTTTACAGTTGATTATGCTAACTAGAAAAGGTACAAATGCTAAATACAAACATGAAAATCAATGTTCATAAGAATTTTTTTGCATTTTGCCTTGCATCTTAGATTTCTACATATCATTGTTTGCAACAGGTATTTGATCAAATTGGAAGCAATTTCATTCTAACTGGAATGAAGATATTTTCAATGAATTTCACTATTTTGTGACAAAATGTTATTTCTTCAGATATAAAGAATTTTTATCGTTTTGATATTTTATAAACCAATCAGACCTTTGTATGCAAGGCACTACATTTTGGATTACTGTCATGGTAGACCAAAATCTACTTTAAATTCAAATTAACTGGTAAAGATTTTCAATTAAAAACTCGTTTCACTTTCAAAACATGCAAGTCTTAAAATCAAAAATTTTTAGGAGCAATGAAACACTGAACCAAAAAATTAGACTCAAGAGGTTTCGACAGCAATATACTATGATATATACATTGAACCTTGGTACTAGCAATAAATTCAAGTGTATCAATTTCAGCCACCAAAACAAACACCCTGCCTTTGATAGTGACTATTAATCAAACTGATTTGAGCTTCCTTCAAATTAAAAATTGATTTTCAATGCTGGATTAAAACATTGCAAATCAAATTTCAATGCTGAGTTTAAGTTCTGAATAGTTCTTGGTATTTATTACAAACAAGAAAATTGTGTGACTTAAATCATTGATTTGTCAATATCAGTGCACATTGTCAAATTCAAAGCACTCTATAATGATAAGGGTGTATATCGGAAGTTGGAGTAGATACAATTTAATTTATTACTAGAACTAAGGTTCAATATGCATATTTTGATCTTTTTCTCAAGACATTTGGATGTAAGTACATATTTTGGGCCATGACAGTAATCCAAAATTTAGTACTTTACATAAAAGTCTGGTTATTACATAAAATATCAAAATAACTTAAAATCTGACCTCAGTTTAAATATTAGAATATTGTCATTACCTGTTATTGTGTGAAGATTACTCATTTATTTCATAAAATTGTGAAATACATTGAAAATCTATCTTTAAGAATAGGTAGAACAAAACCTGGTTACAGTTTGACCATGGGGATGCCAATAATTCTTTAAAGGATAAACCAAGTTAAGGAATAAAATAATGCAACAAATTTAAACGTTAATTTTAATATTTTTGTTTAACATCTACACTTTTTACAAAACACAGCTGTATACTTTCATATGCTTGTTTTCTCACATTGCTATATTTTAGTATTGCAATTAAAAAATATTTGGTTATTTGTATGGGAAACTTAAATAGAACAGAGCTTATATATGGTTAAATTTCAAATTTTAATTGCATGCATGTAAAATACATAAACATATTTAGAAACATGAGTATTGAACTGCAGGCAATTGTTTCATCAGTTCATCGTCGATATGTACACAAAAGTCGAGAGTGAGCGTCTCCTTTACATTCGTCTAAATCAACGTAAACTGAGAGTTGACGAATATATTCACCTGAGAGATGCTGTGGGAAATGATGGGAACGTTGAAAACCTCGGTGCCTTGGTCATCCTACCAGCTACGTTTACAGGAGTCCCAGACACATGCGCGAATACACGCAAGATGCTATGACGTACGTGAACACGTACGGGAGATACAATAGTCTGGACTTATTTATAATAATAATAAGATAAATAAGATAAATAAGATAATAATAATAAGATAATAAGATAAATAAGTCTGGACTTATTTATCACCTTCACCTGCAATCCGACTTGGACGGAGATCAAGGAGGCTCACTGGGTAATTGACCATTGGTCAATTACCCAGTGAGCGCCACAACTTGATTGCGAGAGTATTTAAACAGAAGCAGTTGAAACTGATTGACGTTATAACAAAGGGCCATGTATTTGGAGTACCGAGATGCTGGATGTATGCGATTGAATTATTATTTTATTTCTATGATAAGTTTTATATTTTTACATGAATATTATGTATATTTGATTGATAAAAAAAGGATATTTAAAATGTTTCATTATTCATAATTTACATTTTGTAATGGAACACGAAAAACTTCAACTCATTAATCATAAAAGCGTAATCTTGTTATTTTAGATTTGGCAAACCAGAATTAATGTTTTATTATTTTATAAATTTGACTAGCTGAATTACCCGGCGTTGCTCGGGTTGAAATGGTTAAATGTTGCTTGAAAAGTGAATTAGAATAATCACTTTTCTTTCACAGAAAAATGCAATCATTTAAGTTGTACGAAAAATACGTTTTAACTTTTTCATAGCTTCTACAATATACTTCGGACGCAAATATATGCATTTAATTCCTGAATATATTGCAATATGTAAAAGATTAAGACAAATGCCAACAGAAACGAAATTCCGACGAAAAAATGCAGAATTCTAAAAACGAAAGATGCGCAAAGTTCAGTTTCAACTGCTTCTGTTTAAATACTCTCGCAATCAAGTCGTGGCGCTCACTGGGTAATTGACCATTGGTAAGAACCTCCTTGATCTCCGTCCAAGTGGGATTGCAGGTGAAGGTGATAAATAAGTCTGGTCTCCCGTACGTCCTCACGAACGTCATAGCATCGTGTGTGTATTCGTGCATGTGTCTGGGACTGCCTGTAAATGTAGCTGGTAGTATGACTAAGGCACCGAGGTTTTCAACGTTCCCGTCATTTGCCACAGCATCTCTCAGGTGAATATATTCGTCAACTCTCAGTTTACGTTGATTTAGACGAATATAAAGGAGACGCTCACTCTTGACTTTAGCATACATATCGACGATGAACTGATGAAACAATTGCCTGCAGTTCAATACGTGGTTCTGCTCAGTATCTCGAACCATTAATCTGTACGCATAGAAATACATCGCTGAAACTTTCTTGCTGGTTGTTTCACCTGTTCTTGGGTTGATCTGCCTCAGATTAAATTGATATCCATCTTCACCATGGGGGAATATTACTGGGTACTGCAGAGCATCGTAAGATCGATGTGTTTCCGAAATACGCTGCAATGATTCACCTCGTCGTTGAATAACGATATCCCATTGATGAAACTCATCTCCTGATATAGCCACCGCGACTTCATCTGCTTGAGGAGACTTAAAGCGCCGCTCGTGATCGCCTGCTGGTCTTCGGTCTGGTCTTATGACTACTTTATATTCATCTGTTGGCATACGTTCCAATGCTGTTTCAAACGTTTTAATAAGATTATTGTGCTCATGAAACATCCTCTGTAAGTTTAACAACACAATCTGATGTCTTGTTCCCGAGAAGAAGGCGCTCCTCTGACCAGTTTCCATTTGTTCGTTTTGAATAAAATATAGTTGTAGAAATTTTGGTGGTTGATCTGGCAGAGGAAGCAACGGTAGATGCTTGGTAGGCTCTATGGTAATGCTTGGTAGGCTCTATGGTAAACCTGCCCTTGCACCTTGAATGTCGACGGAAATCCGGGCTGTCCAACAACTGATGTGGCGCCGAATGATGTCATTTGGAAACATGAGTTGTATTTTCTGATGTTACTAAGAAAATGCTTCGACTCTGACGTATCTCCTGATGTGTAAGTCAAAAGTTCTTGTGGTGGTGGTTCCAGTTGGCAGAGTTTAACTTTTCCATTTTTGCAGGAAATATCAATAGACTCTGATTTAAACCTTTTTGCTTGACAGTAACTACAAACCATTTCCATTTTCCCGATCGTAACACGCATGCATCGAGTAATCTTTATGTGAATCGTAGTGAAATCCTTCCAATGCTAAGCTAAAATGGTGCGCAGTCCGTGATCGTTTGGCTCTATCTCTCTTATCCTGTAGTCGGGCCTCTCGCTGCTGTGCCGTCTCTGTTGCTGTAGATGTAGAAGCTCTCTCTTTCATATCCTGTAGTCGGGCTTCACGCTGCTGTGCCGCTTGTGTTGCTCTTGATGTAGTAGCTCTCTCTCTCTCTCTTGCAATCGCAAGTCTTCTATTCTTCTCCTCGGATGTTTCTTGACTACGGTCATTTTTCATCATCTTAGCCGTTGACTGCACTTGGCCGATCGCCTTCCGCTTCCTTGGAGGCATTGCTACAGCAAAGAAATTTGTAAAAGAATACAAAAATGCTATTTCATAAAATAATCAAAAGGCACACTCTCACTGAGCAATGAATTCTATTATAGAATACAAAGAAAAGCTATTTCATAAAATAAGCAAAAGCACACTCTCACTGAGCAGTGAAATCTGTCATTAAAAAGTTATTTCATAAAATAAGCAAAAGGCACACTCACTGAGCAATGAAATTTATTATAAAATACAAAAAAAAGCTAAAATTAACGAAAAAAACGAATATAAAATTATGTAGTACTTACATCCGTTTAGAAATATAAATCCAAAATGTACACTATCACTGTCGAATAAAGTAGGAAACACTTATACATTGAAAAGAGCGAAATAACACTGCCAGATTCACTGAAAGATGATTAACTGGAAGACTTACCGAGTTAGCTTCCTTTAAATACGACCAGCTCAGAATCGAGTGGGTGCTGGAATGTTCTCCACCATGAGTCCAAGGAAGTTTCCGTTTCCCCAACTTTCTAGAAAGTTCTACAGTTTCATAAAAAAAGTAAACATTAATTCTGGTGCTGCCAGATACCGAGTAGCAGAATTACGCTTTTATGATCAATGAGTTTTTCGTTTGTGCTTTTCGGAATAACGGTGCTTGGTTTAGAAAAAAATATAATCGGTGTAGACAAATTAAACTGAATAGATAAAATTTTTTCAAAAAGCAGAAGGTCGATTTTACAGAATTTTTCAGAAAGAAAATCACTGCTTTCAACGGAGGATTCACATGTATCTATTAAGGACATTTTAAAATAAGTTACACGCCTTACCTAAAAAGCCTTGTGAAACAGAATTCTACAAATCATTACGTATTCAATAAATTATTTAAGGAAAGTTGGTCGAAATATACACCAACTTTCCTTGAAAATAATCCTTGAACTCCTGAAAACCTTTCCTTGAATTTCCTTGCAAACATAAATATTTTAAAATATTCTTTCCCCCTTCATCAATAAAATATCTATAATTTATTTACATCATGGGAAGAACTAAAAAGTCAGTTCAAAAATAAATACTGTAATTTAATTTGTTTCGGAAAAAATTGTTTTTCAATCAACAGTGGTAAAGCAACCATCGCTGCCTAAAGCAATCAATCTATGCTCAATGTTATTTTTATTGCGATTTCGAATAGGTTTTAGCCTCCCAGGGCCAATAGAACGGGGGTCAAGAGTTAGCCTATGCTGACCGCAGTGTTCTAAAGTATAAGTGTACCAAATTTGGTGTGGATTGGTCAAACGGTGTAGATTTGTATAGAAAATATACACATATACACACACACATCCTATTTTATATATATAGATTTAGAATCCCGAGTTTGTCTGTTCGAGTTAACACAGCGAAATGTTGCAGTCATATTAGAGCATTACTAAATTCCATAAATCATTATCGTCTTTATCAATATTTTCAAATGTCTTTTTTCGAATTGCTCTATTTCAGAATACACTCAGGCAGTCGAAATTCGACACTGCGCATCTTCCGTTTTTTAGAATTCTGCATTTTTTCGTCGGAATTTCGTTTCTGTTCGTATTTACGTTTTAATCTTTTACATATTGCAATATATTCAGGAATTAAATGCATATATTTGCGTCCGAAGTATATTGTAGAAGCTATGAAAAAGTTGAAACGTATTTTCCGTACAACTTAAATGATTGAATTTTTCTGTGAAAGAAAAATGATTATTCTAATTCACTTTTCAAGCAACATTTAACCATTTCAACCCGAGCAACGCCGGGTTATTCAGCTAGTGGAGTAATAAAAACTGTAAAGATAAAAAAATGGCAGAAAAAGTAGCAAAGATCATATACAGTCGAGTTTTGATATTCAATTTGTTAGCATAACGAACACACATACATGAACTGCTTGTAACGTGGAAAAAGTACATTCCATTGTTTTGATTAATTCTAAAGGAACTGACTGGAAGACATTTTTATATCATAACGTTTAATATCTGTAGTGATTTGTGGACATTACTCAAAAACAGCGAAAACGAACATTTTTTTCTGATAGAGGTACATATGATTTATGTTATTTCTTGGACAAAATAAACTTATTGAATGTAATATCACTAAATTTCAGGTGGTAAACGATTTCTTGAGTAAATCCTGAGTTATTGACAGAAAAATGGCATTTATGACCAATGATTTGCGTTGACATTTTTCGTGAAAGTAAAATTCCTTTGGCCTATGGTAGTCGGCGCCATCTGGTGTAATAAGAGAATACTCTAATATTATGTTCCCTACTGACATTTTGAGTGTGTCTCATAAACTCGTATACACTTCAAAAATTCGTAAAAACTGGAGGAATCGGTATATTAGAACGCGGTTTGAAAAAAGTTATTCTTTAGGAAGAGAGGTGTTTTTGGAAGAGAAAAAAAAGTTTTAATTTTGTCGAGAGATGGCGCTTGATGCGTTCAAATAACCGCATTCTATAGAAAACTTCCTTTGCAAGCATTTGGAAATACGTCCGTCAGTACAAGAAATTGAACTTTGGAAGCGCGTAAGAACACCGTTAATTCAAGCATGTAGTTTTTTGGATAATATAGGACATTTCGAGTCGACTGGCGTTTTTTAACTCAGTTAAAGACGGGCTACTGGGATTCACTCGGGACTTCAGGTTTCATCACAGCCAAAAATCAACAAGTGTTAAGTCCGTTGAACGAGGTCATTCATTTTTACCATAACGGTTGATTAGTCGTTCTTCGCCAAATATGCTTGTCAGGAAGTGCTTACTGGAGATGGGATGAGGTGCAACGTCTTGCATAAACGTGGTTGTGAAGGTGATTATGTTGGAATAAACACTCTTCTGTAGCATTTCCAAGTTCCATTCTGCGTCTTCCAGCCTGCAAGGATTCTTATTTTAATATTTATTGTGATTGGAATGCATAAATGCCTTCTATTGACGTAATTGGAACTAAAATTTGTTTCTCTACCAAAAACCCCGTTCGTGGAATAACATTTCTCCAAACGCATTCAAATATACCAATTCCATTAATTTTTACATTTTTAAGGTGTTTACAAACTCATGGGACACCCGGTATATATTTTAGAATCGAAAGTGGCACAGAAAGGGACCTTTTTAGTTAATTGATGAATGCCAACAAAGGTAATCAATTCCTTCTAATTTTGCCTAAATGCTAAATTCGCTAAAATGTGCTTGATTTAAATTTGAGCTGAAACCACTTTTAAAAATACTCTGAAAAGCTCCGTTTTCTAACTAAATTCTTCACCCTCCTTGTGACAGAAAGCAACGAGGATGCTGGAAGATAGAAATCAGCACCGAAAAGAAAACGCGAATGAAAGGGAAAATAGCTTTAGATATTAAAATATATCGAATCGCCTTTCAAGTAAATGGGATGCAATTGAAGTGAATGTCCAAGAGCTAATTATGGTAACACAACCGAGGTATGAACATTTTACCACGTATAGTATTAGAAACATGAATCGGCCCAATAAGTAACCGAAATGCTAGTTTACATAATTTTTCGACAAATTTTATTCTATTTGGTTGATTCTTGAGTTTTTTGGCGCAAGGGCCTTCCTGCGCTACACATGTTTCTTTTTTCACAAAATAGAGAAATACACCCATCTAGGAGTCGAACGTTCGCCAAATATAACTCGGAGGTTGCTAGCGCAGTGGACACAGCTACTGAGCCACGACGGCCCCAGTTTTTCCATTTGGAGGTAATAAATGTGAATATCGCTTATATTGAAATTAAATTGATTAAAATAAGTTATGAAATGGGAATAACCACCCAGCCATCAATAAATAATAGCAATTAAGAAGCTTTAGTGCAGATCTGTTATTCTGACGAAAATTTCGATCTCAATTTTTCGAAAAAATGAATTTTGAGATCGACAATTTTACCCGTAAGTAAGCACGTTGGAACAGATATGGTGTATCTTTCAGTCAGCAGTAACCATTAACTCAAAAAACCTGCTGAAATAACAGAACTAAGGAAAAGTAATTGACACTAACATTGCAAAACGTATTCACCATCGATTGAGGTGAATACCTATTAAATAAGTGGGAAGAATACGAATGTTGAACGTCGAAATGAAATTTACTTATGAAGAGAATTTTTAAATGTTTTATGGCAGATAAAGAAACGTTTTCAGATTGCTAGTGCAGGTCATTGCCAACCCTTTGCAACAGTTGATTCAGGACTTAAACTATAATTGAAACGAATACTTAGAACGACGACATATTTAATTCCAAAACAAGACATTACATGAAGAGCAGATACAAGGAATGGCTAAGACAATCCTTCTTTTCAGTTCTAAATCAAAATCAAAACATTCTGGCTCTCACTCTTATCGATGCCAGATTTAGTTTAAGTTTTCATTCAAAATATATCTCTGGCTTAATTATAGCTTTTCCCAAAAGGAATGGTTACTGTTTTCATTTATTCACAAGTGAGGCTTTTTCAGTAAAGTTCAATGTAGATGACGCTAGTGTTTTTGCGGTACATCGTGTTTCCTGTACGTATTATATGGAATTCCATTATTTGCTGTACGGAGAGGTCGCTAGGTAGTTGAATTTACGTCGCACTCGAACGAAACTAAGCTATCGGCGAATATCGGAGATAAATCCTGAAGGGAAAGAACCGAGTATAACACCTCGTAATAATGAACCATGGACAGGTGACGAGGTCAACACCCCATCCAGCCAACCCACTCTCCAAACTTCCACGCCAAGCCATGAAAACAATTGAGGCTACGACAGATTTAATGCTCAGCATTCCTCATTTACACGATCTTTGTTTGGAACGAATTTCAAGCGCGGAACCATACGTTTGCTAATCAGCGAATCTACCAACTGGGCTACCGCGAACTCTCCTGTGCGAGAGCATTGGATAACTAGAAGTTTTATCTCCGTCGTTTGGTTTTGTTTGCTTGTTTGTTTACACTTGCCTCCCTGCAAATTTTTGGAAAGAAATGACAGGATATAGTACGTTTATATTTCTCAACTCTTGAATCGCCATTTTCTCTATACATTGAGCATCTAATTATATCATCAATTACGATGTAATAGTTGCGTATTAGTAGCACAATGAGGCTTTAAAGGAACAATTGCGTCACAATTTTTTTTAATTGGAAGTATTTTTGTGTATTGACGTGATGACGTTTTAAAGGTAGGTAGGTAGTTAATTAACATTGCACTGCACGGACGCACCGGGCTATTGGCGACTGGGATCAATTCCGATTGGAAAAGTCCGAGAACATCTTATTTTAGAAAGTTACTCTTCCAAATAGGCTGACACGGCCCGTTTTATCATATGTAAAGCAGAAAATATATTTTTCTTAAACAGTAGACTCGTTTGCTCAATAAGTCTTATCAGAACGATAGAAGTAAAATTTAATTAAAAAAACAATACACAAGAAAAGAAATCAACGCAAAACTTCAAAAGCTGTCACGAACAGAGCAATAGAAAGGGAAACAACACAAGCACGTGTAAAGCGGACAAAGCTCCAAGAGTTGTCCAACAACGCAACGAAACTGCTGGGGTAACAGGAATGACATGTTTCGTTATTTTGAATGAGTATTAAATTTATCTTTCATCAAGTCTCAATCCAAAAACACTTTCAATAACATTTTTTTGCAGTTTATTCTAAATCAAAAGCAACATTCAGTTTTTGTCGAAACTGAAGAGCTTAAATGTATCTGAGATGTCTAAAAGATCTCAATTCACATTTTTTCACACGTCTCATGATGTTCGTGAAATGACCCGAGAACCAGGTTACGTGAAATGCTGAAAATGAAATGTGGACTTGCCAAGCAAATTTTTGAAGTTTTTCCGGTTATAAAACTTGCAGACTGTTTTCCTCAAAAAGTTTATATATAAAGTTTTGCTCAACAATAATTTGAGGAAGTTATTACGTAAAATCTGGTTACTTTTTATTATAAATTAGCAAGGAGAGAGAGGTCCTACAGACATTAATTCCCCAGCTTTTTATAATTTACATAATAGTTCGTATGCATATAAATCAAATTAACATTAGCTGGAAAGCGTATCACTCAATTAAAGTAAAAATGTTTTTGAACGAAAACACGTAAAACATTTTCCTGAAAGCATAGGTAAAATAACATTTGATACCAACATTTTAAAAGTAGAAAGCTCGATGAATTTCTGATTTGCAATTAAATAGTTACAGGGATATTACCCCCCAAATTTTTTTAAAAAGAAAATGAAGAGCAAACTAATACGCAGGGAACAGTTCCACATAAGAATGTCAAAAAATCTCAATCTGAAAAAAACGCGTTTTCCTACTATATTTATCTATTATATCTTATGTAACTACACTGCTGGCCACCCAAATTGCAACACCAAGAAAGACAAGAGATATCACAACAAAATTTATTTTGTAGATAACATGTTGACCAAGTATCAAATGATTAAATTTATAGACTTCTGTGAAGTGTGGTTCCTGCCAAAATCAGTAGCCAGAGTAGCCGCCATTGTTGGAGATCACCGCTGCCACACGCCTCGGCATTGGTTCAGAGACTTTGGATGTGTTCTTGGGGGTACAGCAGACCAAGCAGCTTCCACACGTTGCCAAAGTTGATCTGGTGTGGCAGCTGGGGATGTATTCTGGGTCAATCGTTGAGCAACCATGGACCACATGTTTTCTATCGGCGAAAGATCCGGAGAGCGAGCTGGCCAGGGAAGCAATTCAATCTGGCGATTGACGAAGAACCCTTGGACAATGCGTGCCACGTGTGGTCGCGCATTATCCTGTTGAAATATGGCTGTGGGCAAGCCCTGAAGGTAAGGAAGGACAACTGGCTCCAACACCTCGGAGATGTAGCGCTGGCTGTTTAAAGTACCGGCAATGCGTACTAGAGGAGTGCGAGAGTGATATCCAATACCGCCCCATACCATAATACCCGGTGCAGAACCAGTGTGGCGGTGCATAACGCAGCTGTTCAGCATCCTCTCTCCACGGTGTCTCCAGACTCGAATCCGACCATCGTGGTGTTGCAGACAGAAGCGTGACTCGTCAGTAAAGACAATTTCATTCCATTCTGCCGTCCACATCCTTCTTTCATCGCACCATTGGCGGCGGAAACGTCTGTGGTTCTGCGTCAAGGGTAGACGAAGCAATGGACGTCTTGTGGACAGACCACTCTGCTGTAAACGGCGTCGAATGGTACGCGCAGACACTGGATGATGCGGTACAGACTGAATGTGCTGTGCTATGGTTCGTGATGTGGCTGAGCGATCAGTCACTGCCATACGCACAATATGCCTGTCATCACGTGAAGTGGTGCACTGAGGTGGATGCGATCGAACACGTCGGTCCGTCGTACCCTCCTGCATCCAACGATCACATATCCGCATTACAGTTGTTTGGTTTCGTCCAACACGACTACCGATTTCCCTGAAAGATAATCCACAATCTCGGTAGGCCACTATCCTTCCTCTGTCGAACTCGGATACTTGATCAAAAGATGATCGCTGTTTTCTACGAGGCATAATTGATCGATTTTTGGAAAAAACCACAAGAAAAACACAATTGCCGTACTTGAAATCGTCGAAATCTCCAAGCCTTAAATAGCGCTTTGAAGTGGCGCCACAGGCGCGCGTGATGTGCGTCTGCGCTGAAATTCTAATCATTTGCATATCTCACCTCCTCTAATGCATGTTGTAAATTTCATATTATTTGCATGCTTCCTTCAGGGTGTTGCATTTACGGTGGCCAGCAGTGTATATTAGAAGTGAGCATAATTTTCAAAATTCTTTTTGCGAGCAAATCGGCTGTGGCAGACATATCACCGATTTTAAAGAAATTAGTTTTTAAATAGGTCACATATAGTGATGACCAACTTCAAAATATTAGGTTTCAGAAATCCATATTTTGCTGATTATTGACATTTTAATTTCAAGGTCATAAATTTAGATTTTCTAGCACTAAAAGTGGCCTGTTTGCGACCCTATATTTCAATAAGTTACTGACACAAATTTAAAATTTTTATATCGTTGCATTCTTCAGAAAAAGGTCTCTTAGGAAACGTCAGAATATAATTTAATATCCGTCATTGTTGAATCTGAGGGATCGACGAAAATAGAAATTTTCCCAATTTGCTACAAATTTCAAATTGCTCTGGTATCTCTAGAAATGGAAAGACAATATTAAAAATTATTCTTAATGAAGAGCCTTTCTAACAAATAGCGTGGCTTAATTTGGTGATTGTATTTCTACTCCTATATAAAGAAAAAAACATTTAATAGTAAACATTACGGAAAAATACGATTTTTCAATTTTTAAAAATGCATATTGCACTGTGAGGGAAAACTCCAAGAAAATCAAAAAATTTCAACACAAAAGAGCAAGATGTCTATTATATGTCCTGAAACTTTCATAATTGTAATTTGATTATTTTTGTCTCGGAAAAAATTTTAAGCGACGTAAATTTTACTTTTTTATCGCAGCTGATAATGAATTATAACATCCGATAATATAAAAAATGCGGTATAAGAATGAAATATAACTATTATTATGGAGCACTTGCATAATTTTACATGAAATTTCTTTTTAGTCTTTTTCGCTTAATCCAAGGAGTGTTTCCATCAGTGAAATAATTAGGTGGAAAGTTAATTTTGTTAGAGAAGTCTTTTCGATTTGCTTTTTCCTTAGGAAATGTAAGTATTAAATACTACTACTTTTGAATAATAAATGCGTTTTGTAAATATTAAGCATTATTAGTCAAGTAAGCACTAATTTTGAGAGTAAAAAAATTAAACATCGTTGTTAAACTCGCGCGCGAATCCTTTTTCCATATTTATCACAATCACTAGTGAAATAAGTAAAGATTCAAGAATTCGGCAGCATTAGGAAAATTTCAATTTAAGCAACCTCGAAATTGAACAAGATACCTTTATCAGATTGAAGGTGAATTTGACGACAATCAAGTAAAGGTTTTAAATGTTTAAGCTTTTTTAATTGTGATTTGATGTGTCCTGCTTTAAAAATTTCCTTCAAAAGTTGCAAATAATTTGGTATTTCATTGTTTCCATTTAATTGTTGCCATTTGAAACGAATAATATACATAGAATGGGAAGGAAATGCTATGATTGGCGATAATAAACATTTCCAATTAGTGCGTACTGATGGAATATGGTAACCCGTCGTAGAACATCTGAATAGTCGTTTGGCGATGAAACTTTCAGTTGCCAATTGATTGGAAGGGCAAGAACGTGTTTTTGCGTTTTAATTTTGTTATTCTTGCTTTGGGATTCAAAATACAATCCTGAATTATTTTTAACAAGTAATAGACGTATTATATTTTCGTCAGAGCTGTCCAACTTAACCCCTGTAGCAAATTTCATGAAAATCCGTCACCCTATGGCCACAGCTTTTTCTGATTTTTGCTCATTTCACGTGGAATGACCCAGCAGTGATTTTGTAAAAAGTGTAATCGATTGTTTTGAGTTTGCTTTGTCTACACTGATGACATTTGTTTTAAACAAGTTCCGTTATTCCACGTGCGGCTGAATAGAATTTTCTAGAAAAAATGTGTGCTTCAAAATAGATTAACCACGAATGCAGTAACAGTTTAATTTGCCATCCTCTCACAATAATAATGTTATTCGTAAACATCGAATCCATGATTCAAGGTTACCACAAATAATAAATATTGATTGGAAAACTGAGTGCAAGACTACGCTGAAAGTTCCTCATTTTTACTGAAAATGAACTTAATTGGCATTCGTAATCACTCCAAAACTCAAAATCGACTTCTAAAGAAGTCATCTCAGAAAAAGCTTTTGTAGCTTGTCTTACAGCAAGACAGCTCACTTTGTAATTGTGGAATACGCTTTTATTCTCAAAGAGCCATTATTTTCCTTCTATGTAAGGAAGGTCTTAAGACGGTCATGGAATATGGACATCGAGAGACTCGAATGTTTCCTTAACCCTCCAAGTAGTATGGACGAGATATCTTGTCATCCAGATATTGCCGATTTTTATGATCAAGATTTGGTTTGCTTTCTTCTAATTGGGAAATACCTCATCCAACAAGATCTGATCAGTTTTGCTAATGACGAGATACTTCCCCGAGACAACCACAAGGATTAATTAAAAAAACACTTACGTGGTGGGCGATTTTAGGGTTTGGATTGGTTTTTATCGCCCGAGAGCCATATTTGGCCAAGATACTACAAACATCGACAAGTAATGGACATATACGCACAAGAAAAAGTATTACTGACTTAGATGAGATTAAATATTAAGTAATTAAATATTATTAATCTGCTTTTCAATGTTGATTTGGTTCTTCATCCGATATGTATTTTTTAAATCTGTTTTACATTCTATTTGGATTTCCGTTTGGAGCAGCTTGTCTATTACTGAACTTTTTTCCATTAAACTTGAAAAAACCAACCCATATGTGAGAAGTACACCCGGAATAAGGGCAGTTTCAGGACTTAAATGAGAAAACAAGCTGTAAAACCAATTTATAAAAGATACTCCTAAAACTGTTTTTGGAAGGCCTAAAAAACTAGTTTTCAGTTTGGAAAATGCATGCAGTTAAATGGAAATCGTATTGAAAAAACGATGTAAAATAGACGAAAATTAGAATAAAAAACTTATATTACAATTCCCAGAGCATTGAAAATATCTCTCAGGAATTGGATACTCAGTGCTCAGTCAATGGTACCATAGGATTCAATCTAAAATTATCATTTGCTAATATACGTTAACGAATATCAGAATCAATCACACAATATCCAAACTAAGAACAGGACATTTTAAAGGGATGAAAATTAACAGTGATGGAACCAGAGCGTATAGATATTGTAACAACTGTCTGGACGTTGAACACGCACCTAATCATGTATTCACCTTCCCTGTAATAATAGCTGCTCTTCAAACCATCGATTACCATCCTGAAGAACAACGTTACAGCGAGAAAATAATTGACATAGCCAAAGCTGTGCAATATGCACACGGCAACATTTGAGTCGAAAATTGACACAATAAGTTATCTGAAACAATAAATGCAGTATGACATGAGAAATGTACTGAAGGGATAGAAAAAACAGAACAATTTTCCTCTTAGAAAATTGTCGAGAGAAGTGGATATTCACATGCGTGAACTTCAAACTGTTGGGGGATGGTACAAGTATAAAAACATTCCTATGTCGCCTTTGTACTCGTATTCCGATTTCAACACTGGTGTCAATTTAAAGTGCTGAATATTCATTCGAAAAATGTTTTTGAAAAGAAAAACTTGTATTATCAGTTAAGAGACTACAAAAAGTGATAATAATTTAGATATATACGAAAAAAATACTCCGAGTAAAAATATGAATCTATTAACATTTATATCCAGATCTTATTCATCAGGAGCATTGAAAAAATGTAAGGTGGGGGGCATGTTGAAATAGCAAAAAAGTTAGTTCTGACTTTCTAATAAGGCAAAAGTTTTGAAAACTGTAGCAATTATTTACAGTTCTAACGTTATGAAGTTTAGAAAACATTTTATTTTCTGATGCCCCGTATTTTCGATTCTGTAATATTTGGGGTGACAAAATAAATTGTTATGTAATATTCGTAAGCATCGTTTTCTTTATGAAATACATTCACAATATTACTATAATCGGTTACTTTGTGTCAAAGTATTGTACGCGGCAGAGTGAGAATGAGCTCGGTTGACATGTAATGGTAAAAGTATTCATGGAATGGGGGGATGAAGTAGGGCTTTCAATGCTCATCTCGGAACTTTTTCACTCACATAAACACATAATGCATTTCATGTCAACCTAGCAACCCAACACTTTAAATGGCAGAAAATAACAAAATTCGAATAATTGATGCTTTTCAATTGCAGCTAACTATAAAAACGAATAACATATAAGAGATTGGAGCGGCGAGTCCCGACGAAAGGTTTGATGACTACCAGTTGAAGGCGATTGTTTCGATAGCTCGATTAGTGGACTGTATCTCTTTCGATCCCAAGACGACCTGTTGGAAAATGCCCAATCCGACCGTTCGGTCCGATTCGGGGTAGAGGGTATGTTTTGTGAAGCAATGCCTCTAGCATTTAGAGGGGAGTGTAGCTTCTTTGTGTACCGATGAATGAGAAGGGTCACTTAACTGTTGAGGGGTGGGGTAAACTTTTACACCGTTGTACACCTTTAGTTCGCTTCGCTCTCTAATGTTGCCGTCACTGTCCTGCTTATAAATTGTTGATCATACTGTAGGTTTCAGATTTGTTTGCGTATCTTAGAGTTGGGTGTGTTTCTGATGCGTACGGAAATTTTTAATAACTCGTATTTTTAAAATGTATCATATTTTGTAAATATTTGACAATTATAATGGTTCGTCGTCGAGGGCCTCTTACTCAAGCCGAAATTGAGCATTTATTATTGACTGTTAGCTGCGGCGAAAGTGATTTGGATTCGTTTGAAACCGAGAATGATGACGGGGAAAGTTTTATGGATGTTGAAGAAGAAATTCCCCAACAAGAAATTTTTGAAGATGAAGAAGCTGAGAGTAATCCTGAAAATTTTGAGGACATTACGTGGACTGATCACGTAGACAATGAATTATTGACTCCATGTGGAGAATTTAATTCAGCAGTTGGCCCAGTACATAATCTGTGTCCGGATCTTCAGCACTTTCGTATTTTAAATTATTCTTTACGGACTCATTTTCCGAAATAATTAAAACGCATACAAACAACTATGCAGAGTTTGAACAGCGCAGAAAAAATACGATAGATACGATATGGAGACCGATCGAAAATATTCTCGAAATTTGGGGATTTCTTTGCATTATACTTATTTTCGCAATTGTTCGGCTTCCATAGTTAAGAGACTATTGGTCTACCAGTGAAGTAGTGGGAAACAGTACGGTAAAAAAATGAGCTGTAACAGATTTCAAAAAATTCTACAGTACTTTCATGTGTCCAATTGGGAAGATGAAGTGTCAAAGGATGATGAAAACTTTAATTTCATGCAAAAGGTCCAGCCATTTGTTGATGATGTAAAACAGAGATTTTTACGACGTTATGTTCCTTCAAGAGAACTTTCAATTGCTGAGGCACTCCTAAAATATGAAGGTCGCTTAGGAATTGACCAGTACATGCCTCTCAAGCCTTCAAAAAGAGGACTGAAAATTTGGATGCTGTCATCTGCCAACGGATATGTATTAAATTTTGACATACTCGGGAAAAAAGGACAAAATCGTTAAAACCAAAATGGGACTTGGGCATGATATAGTAAGTCACCTTCTAGGTCCTATAAAATCCAAGGGTCATCATGTCTATTTTGACAGATTTTTTTCAAGTGTTCCAATTATGGTCGAACTTATGAAGCTGGGGCACCGTGCATGCGGTACCTTTAAAGTGGATAGAAAGTATTTACCAAATGCACTCAAATCATTAAAATTGAAGAACTCTGAACAAAACAATATCAGTGTATTCTACATCCGGACCTATTATGTAGTGCTTGGTGCGATAAAAAACAGCTGCGTGCTATTTCGACTAATTGATCAGGAGAATTAGTTGACGTAAAAAGAAGGCAAGGCGTACATCCAAGGTACAGATATATTTTAACGCTCTGGTGACGGCGGAGATTTCCACATCCCTTCGTTACGGGAGCCTCAGATTCTTGCATATCACTAACACTGAACCGGTTTCCTACCCCACTTTTCCAAGCAACAAAGAGACCTAATGACAGGCTCCTCTAAGATGACAGGGAAATAAAGACCGGGCGACCGCGCTAATTGTTATCCTCGGGCTACGCGGTTTTGTGACTTGAAGTGTGGGTTAGCAGTATCTGTTAACGTCTAGAAAAACGAATAGCAGATGACATTGATTGAAATATTTGAACATTTTGTAAAATTACATTATTGATATTTATTTCAGGAACGTTGAAGTTATAGTTTTTTTATGTACTACAAAAGATAATTAAATTGCCTTTCTCGAGGTTTTCAAATTTATTTTCCAGGGAATGAAAATAATTGTATGTTTTTCAAAAGTATTTTATGTCCATCATAAATAAATAATTATTGAAATTAAGTATTTGTTCTTGAGGTTTTTTTTTAAATCTTATTGTTAACGAAAAGCTTTAACTTTGAAATATATGAACTAAATATTAAAATTAGAAAAAATTAAACTATTATAGATTAAAAGGTACTTTAGAATATAACTTCTGATCAGTGATCAATACCTAGTTCGATCAACCTTCCGAGACTACCAGACGGGTTCATTGGACCCGACAGCAATATTTGATGCAAGCGTTTTGTTTGAAAATATAGGATCAGAACTATGTCATTCCGTGACTTTTCCAACACTTTTGAGCTCTATATGCAGTTGGAATTAAAATTTCGTTCGGAATTTTTCAGAATTGTTTTAAAATTTTTAATATCACCTGGGTCGGGTCCATTGGAACTGAGTGGCAATTTTTGCACATTTCTTTTTATTGGTAGTCGTAGGGTTAATGTCGATGTACAATAAAATACTGGAAATACTGTAAACAAAACTCATGAAATTAAATTTTTTTTATAATTATCAATGATTTGAATGATAGCATTAATCCTTGAATCATTAATTTTTTTAATTCCTCGCGTACTTGAGTGTAAATAACAAATTGCATAAATTTTTAAAATAAGACTATATATTCCTTATTTTTATGTTTGAAAATGTCCCAAAATATGTTAACACTTAATGATATATTCGGAACTGCTTGGATTTGGGATTATTGATAAATATGTTTATTACATTCGAAATTTTATTTATTTCGAAATATTGAAGATCTATTTAAATTCGATAATTATAGGAATTTCACACTAAAAACGTTCATATTGTGTAAAACTTAGCTTTCCTAATCATGAGTTTCTCAAGAAATAAGAATTAAAAAGAGTAAAAGAGAGTTCCGTGGACGACCAAAAGACGGTACGCGTTCCCCTACCCTCTATGGGATTTCTTGACATTGATGAACAGCTACTGAGGGGTTCTCCTTCAAAAAAGAGGGGAGGGGCTAAACGAACAAGAGAAGGACGAGTTCATTTCGTTTTTCTCCATCCGCCCTGACCCAACGCCACCTATATGTTTATAGGAGGTTTTGCCTGACCTGGGCATTTTGGACACCACGTCTTTCCTACCCGTGGGATCGAAAGAGGTATTCTAATTAACACAATTCGTTGTAATAAAAACAGTTTAGTTTATTGACAACAAATATAACAAAGGTTGTAGAAGTACCACTTTTCATTTGGGCTAAGGAAGCCTTTTTCTCATCAGGTCTAAAAGAGCACATCTATTCGGTGTCTAATGCCTAAAAGGCCACCCACACACGCGCTCACACAGCGCCCTCTACAGTATGTGGGAGATTTAACAGCTACAATTGTATGAGAGATCGCTTTGCCGAAGCGACAATCTTTGCCTTTATATCAATTATTAAAACAAGACAAACAATAATAATAAAAGAACACCTTGGGTCGAACTCGCTTTTCATCAACTGAAATATTTATTTTGAACGCTTCGAATCAATGTGGATGGTGGCAGTGCTCGCTTTCAAAACGAAATCTTTAAGAAAAAATAAAATAACAGTTGCGTATTCAGAAGGGGTCTGTGAAGCCCTTCCCTAAAGTGATGCTTTTTGATTAAAGTCAAGCTAATATAAAAAGTAACGAGAATAATGACGCAATTTTCAAAATAAATTCGTGATGGATTTGTTTCATCTTTATCCTGTGCAAGGGTCACAAAGATCCTTTTTTTTTAATGCTGATTGCATTTCAATATTTTATCAAGTCCTAAGCAGTTTTCCTAATAACTTTTTGTTCAATGGGAAAAATGAAAGGGAATCACTAATGAGAAAGAGGATCCCTTGGTGTTGTGCTATTATTTTTAGGCTCAGATGACGAGGTCTGGCACCCCACTCTCCAAACTTCCACACCACGCCAACATTTGAGGCCACGACAGATTTGACAGTCGAGAAAAACACCCCTTTGACACGTTAATTTCAAGACCTGATTGAGTTTATCTTAAAAACTGTTATACAGATCACTGTCAATTTCACTGAGAAATTCAGACTTGTTTTGCAGAAGTTTTAAAACATCGTATAAAACTCCAGGTTGACATTTGAAAGAAGTTCCGATCCATCTTCTGATAGTGGAAATGCCTGGAAATGGGAAACCCAACTTCTGCCTCATAAATATAATAGCCCTCTTTTGGAGACTGACTGCTCTCAGTGAAATTGCTTTGCATACACCGTCCTGCTCCATTTCTTACGTCACTTTTACCAGTTATCAAAGAAGATATTTGATTTTCGGTGAAAATCTTTCCCACAATTTGGCTTATATCGTTTCTTACTTTCATGAAAGATCTCTGCTGTTTCTTCTGTGCCGTTTTCTCAGTTCAGTAACTGAAACAGCTAACTTCCCATTACGTGTCTGAAGTTTCGTGGTCAAAGCTTTGAGTTCTTTCACTTATTTCTTCAACACACGAATTCTTTCTTCTAGCTGCTCAACGCATGCACTTCGATGATTTTCGAAGTCATCGGTGGAACATTTTTTTGTCATGAGTCCTTTCCGATGAAGAAATCTCGGTAATTCTCTGGAAAGCTCTTTTTCGAATACCACGAGAATTGCATCTTTCATCTGTATGGGAAGAGTTATCCTCAAGAGTAGAATTATGGTGGAAATTGGAGAATGAAGTGATAAATTTAACATCTTGTCTAGAAGACTTCAAGAGCAGCAATTTCTGTGTTGGTACAGCATCCGCTTTCAAATCCCGCTCGAAATCGTCCATCAAAAAATGTTCCGAACACACATTTGAAGTGTCAGGATTGAACTTGTCTTTTCTTTGGCATTTTCCAACACATATTTTTTGTGAACCAGGGTGATTTGGAAATTTGTGATACGATATGTTGGACCCTTTGTCTTTATGGAGTAGTTCTTGCATTCGGCAACGGCGTAAGCAGACATTAAGAAAATGTGAAGAAATTACACAATTTAATAAAAGGTTAAGCGCACAAAAACTACGAAGAGATAGTTTTGTTTTGCCACATGCTCGTGCTGCTTGCTGTCCAGGAGACAAACTTGCACTAATCTTCCAACAAACGAAATTTGTTACATACAATTCGTTCAGTTTCCACGCTATTTTTTTCTGACGACACGCAATTGAAACTGGATGAAGTGACCGCTGACATCGATCAACATTTACGAGCTGTCAGCGACTGGCCTTTAAGAGGGCCAGTCCTTTTGTTGGGTGCCTCCCCTGTCTATCATTGTGTGAACTCTTTGGGACAGAAAGATAGAAAGCGGCACCTGTGATAACTCTCTCACGCCAAAGAATACTCCAAGAAGTACGAAAGGCATTTATGGGAGCACTTTTCTTATTCAACGCTACTCTTAGTACAATCGGTATAACACCAAATACCTTCACTGCTAACGAAGATTGATTATATGCATTGTAACTAATTTCTAAACATTTTGGATATCCATAACAGGACACAGTTTACACTCTAGTTACACAACGTAACTTTGATCATTTAAAAAACAGAACAAATAGAAACTTTTATTATTTATGTCTAAAACGGCTTTTTAAAGACTGTATGAACTATAAAACAATGCACATTAGTTTTTATGAACAAACGCAAACTTATCAATTATAATTTTCATGAACAAATTCAAACATTAACCTTTAACACCTGATTTACAAGTAACTTTTTCTATTAAATAGAAAATAACAACAAAGTCGTCTACAATAATGGTTAATTGATTTTTTAATAACATAATTAATTTTTAATAACCAAACATAAAGTGAGCAGTCACTGGGAAGATACAGCTGTTTAACAAATTTGGTATATATTACTTAATTAAATTTTTCATGAATATTTTCATACATGAATTCAATACGCTGTTTGTGTATAGAATTTATTTGCATATATTTTTTGTGGAAGTTAGATATACGATAAATACATCTATGATGAAATTCGTCAGTTTATTAGTTATGGTATAAATTACTATAATTAATCATATATGCGACTGCTCTCCTCCATTCACCAACACTAGTTTAGTTCTTGGTTAAGCAAATTCACAAAGAATTGTGTAATTTTTTCAGAGCTTGAGCTATAAGTTGAGGTTTTGAGATTTTATTCCACATTGAGTAGTGCTTAAAGATTCAGTGTATTTGCTTGAGATCCCCACTCCCGATAAGTTTAGATTATTTATACTATAAAACGTCATTTATTTATGTTTGTTATGCCTCTACCCGTAAATTAAAGCAGCACGAAATAACAAATGCAAGGGAAACAAAACTAAAAGTCTATACCAATTGTGACAAATCTGTATATACCTTGTACAAGAAAATTACAAGAGCAAATATTTGTGTGAACTGATGAAAGAAATAATGTAAGTAATGAAGTGATTTCTTTTTCAATACATTTATTTGAACTTGAAAAATTACTGTGATTTATCTTACTAAACGACTACTAGCGATTGGGACTGTCGTGGCTCAGTGGGTATGTCCACTGCGCTAGCAACCTTCGAGTTGTAGGCGGCGCAGGTTCGATTCCTGTCAGGTGCATTCCTCCTTGGGCGTTTCTCTCTTCTGTGTCAGTAAAACTTTCATTGTGCGTGTCTATTACTTGATATTGTATGCCTGGCACAGCATGGCCAAATATGGCTCTAGCGCCACAAAACCCTAATACCAACCAACTTCTATAGCTTAGAAACAATCAATCATTAAGTTATTTTGAATGATTTTCTTTTTTAAAAGTATACTTGCATTTTTATGTTCATTATTTTCAAAATGTGGTTCGTTTATTTTGAAATTCGAAGAAAGAAAATATAAAATTGTAACAAGATGGGTGAGTGGAGTTCGATTGACTAAGTATCTCGGGGGTTAAAATTAACAAAAAAAACATTTATTTACATTTTGGGTACTAATTACGAGAAAACATAAAAGTATTACAGGACCAGCGCAAACGCGCGTCTGGAAGGAAGGGGCAGAACTTCTTTTTTCTTAAGGGGGAAAAAATATCATTCGTCTGATGACATACTTGGCGACATGCCAAGAAGGGGTTGAGTTGTTATGGGGTGAGTAGTAGTTCAGTTCACTAACAGTTTGATCCGCTACAAAATCACTTTTTTGTAGGACGATTACGTACGAAAGTGTTGGATGAAATTATTAAGAGAAGATTAAATTTAAGCAATCAGTCGGGTTTTCTCCTCATAACGTTTGGAAATGGAGCGTTATTTCTTCTACTCCAAACAAGAGGTCAAAATGACCTTCCACTCAGGAAAAACGTAAACCCCACAATAGAAGTGTTTAAGCTTAAAAAAGAAGACATAATTTTTTTCGCCAGATTGCACTATCCTGAATGATCTACGATCTCCTTTCACTAAGCAAATCCCTCGAGGAAGTCACAAGACAAGCCGCGAAACGGAGCCCAGGGAGTCCAATCAACAAAGGCAATAAAACAGCAGGAGAGTGGTTAATGGTCTTGGAGATTTCTGTTTTTCACACTTTTCAGCAGCGTTTTCCTCAAAAATGGTATTCATTTCATTAATGAGGCTCCGTATGTAAATGCTCCATATTATCAGCTATTGAATAAAAAAAATCGTCATTTTGTGGGGTCGTATTCGTTTTCAGCGTGTTTAATAATTCAAGGCGAAATCCGATTCAGTTGTGTGAGAAAAGTCCAGGCGCCTGTGTCTGACTTTCACGCCAGTACGTCACGATACTAGTAAAACGCGTCACAGTGGACCTCGCATTTTGGCCAGATGGCTCCCCTCTGGGTTACATGGGAGGGACTATCACGTGACCGCGTGCCGAATTCTCTTTACCGAAATGTCTGCAGGTTTACTGTAGTTCCAAATCGTTAGGAAAATCATGTTTACTGGTTTGGCGCAGTTTATCCCGCGAGTGAATTATTCCGATTTCGGAAAAGCGCCATGTGCAGTAGCCGATATACCAAAAACTCTGTTCGAGCAAGATCCGTTCAAGTTTCCTATTCAAGCGTTTTGCGTGGGTTTTGCTGAGACGATCTTTCCAAAGTTGATCAGTTGTCACTTTTCACGTTCTTTAATTGTTCTTTGATTTGTTATGCGAACTTAAAATTAAATTTGAATTTTTGCAAGAATTTCCTCATCTTATGACTATGAGCCATTTAAATTCCATATTACCTGAGGTAAATTCTAGTTTTCCCAAAGAACTATGACATTCATGTTTCAAGAAACAGAAAAATGTGTCTTTTAAGTGCAGTATTCTAAATAAATATTTTCACCTTTTTTAATATTTTCCAGGTATAAACTGCAGAGGTGTTAAATGTATAACAGATAAGATTAATTAAAGATCCCAGAAAATTATGATCCCCGATATCATAATTTCTAAAATCAAAAGCGGGTAAGCTCTAGAAGGGAAGGTTGAATTAATTTCTAAATGTGTACATACGCAAATATTTAACCTCTAAAAAGATAATTTAGAATATCCCTAGCCAAAAATACCTTTCCGAGATTTGAAAAAATCTCGGAAAGGTATTTTTGTGAAGAAAAAAGTTTAATATTATTTTAGATTTCTAAGATTTTTAAATTTAAAAGTAACAATAACAATAAAACTAAGTGTTATTTCGGCCTTCCAAAGAACGTCGCAAATGTGTGAAAATTTTGAAAGGAACAGCTGTTTGAAACTCCGCAGTACTTTTTGTCGCAAATATGAATTAAAGGGGCTGAGTTCAAAAAACTAATTTATTAAATATCTAAATTTTTTTTACTATACTCATAAAACCATTGCCCGAACTGCTAAGTTTAAAATTTTGGATAGTTTAATAACCAGTAGTTTTGAATTTTAAAAAAATCAAAACTGAAACGTTCACAACAATTTGGGAATTTCAAATCAACTTCGTTAAATATTTATATTCATTTTTATTAAAGGTTTGGTTTATCGCTCCAGTCATTTTTTGCAGCTCGAGGACTTATTGGACCAGGATATATGGATTGAAATGGATTCCGAACCATTATATTAACATTCATGAGGGATTCGAACCCAGAGCCTTTTGGACCAAGGGGAGAAATATATTAAATATCCTGTCCTTTGTACCTATTACTACTCTGATAACTGTAAGTGTATTACAGAATTTCGGTTGATTGAAGTGTCAATAAGAAATTCTCCGTAATTTTTTAACCATGACATTGTTTGCGAAAAATCAATTCAAAGATTTTGTATTAGTATAAAATGTTTTTAAAAACATGAAAAAGTTTCCATTACTTTTTACAAATTCCACTAACACATTTGTTTGCTTATTTTTAAAGCAAACACAATAAATAATTTGCATTTATCATAAGTCAAAGTTAAAGGTGACAGGAGCATATAAAAAAGAGAAGAAATAAGTCTTATTACAAAAAAGTCTGTAGCACAAATAATTATGTATCAGTGTAATAATAACAATCCTTTTTAAATATTTAAATAATATCCATTGTGATATTAAAATTACTCCAGCCTAAAATATAAGTATTTGTAAGATCAAAATTAAAAGTTAAATGACAAAGGCAAATTTCTTAATGCCCACCGGCTTTGTAAATCAAAATTCTTCCTTTCTGTTTGCCAATATTTTTAATAGCGCGTTTAATTAGCTTCTTAACATTCTGAAATTAAGATTTATCTTACTTTTAAAGGCACTCTTCTTTTAACCAACGATGCTCAGTCTTTGGCTTACATTCCTTTATTCAGCCCTATAGCTATTTGCTGCTCTGAATCGCTTGGTCATTTCAAAATTAAACTCAAACTTACCAAAAGCAGAACGGAAATATTTGGAAAAGCACATTTGTCTTTTGGAAACCTTCACGATGTGTATTTTACATTGAATACACTCTAAAGGATCATCTGTAATCTTTGATATATGAACAGAATACATGGAAAAATAACATGAATTTATATTTCACATACTGAAACCCTGAGCCTAAAACAACTGATACTAAGAACTTTAATTGATAAATATTTGAATTAAACAGCCTGTAAGGGGGATTAGTGACCGAAGTCGAGATTTTCACAAACCACGAAATCGAAAAATATACATCTTGAAATTCTCGCGGGGTAATTAAACTTTGCAGATCTTCTTTGGTGTATCAAGTATAATTTGCGACAAAAAGGGGGATAAACAATACTTTTACCGATTTTCAGTATTCTTGATTTGATTTAAGACCTTGCGCCAAAAAATTCAAACAAACAACCAACCTTGATTAGATTTAATTATGTCTACCTTATATAAATAAGTTATAATTATTTGAATTAGAAAAACAGAAACATTTGAACCGGCCCCACTGAAAATTTGCGTTTTCAGATATACGATTATGGGAGTCATGGATCAACGTTTGTTGCACCAGAGATTTTTATAATAAATTAGAATTTTCTTAAATATCTAATCTGATACACTTATAACGAAAATTTTATTACTTTGTATCGCAGAAACGATTTTGTTCAATAGTATTCCGATTTTATTGCTATTGTGTGTGTTTAAATTTGTTCGCGGAGCCCCACTCTAAGATCAACTGATTGATTGAATAAAATTAACACATATTCTATTGTCTTTTTATCGAACACACGCAAGAGAAGGACGAGTCCATTTCGTTTTTTCCTCCATCCGCCCTGACCTGGGCATTTTGGACACCACGTCTTTCCTACCCGTGGGATCGAAAGAGTTAAGAAGGGTGAAGTGAAAACTTCGCAAGACGCGGAACACAGTAAGAAGTACTTGGGCGAAGAAACTGAGAGGGAGGAATTAGAGCGGCAAATGGAGAGAAATGTTCTCGTAGTCCAAGGGACGGTGGTTGAGGGTCACCAAAAGGGAACAGATGGATGACCCGTCTGTTTCTTCGGGTGAGGGTACGGTCCGAATGAATATTCCAGTGTCAAGTTACTCCCAAAAGGGGGAAAACCTCAGAAACACTCGTTTTCTGTTACCCCAAAGGAGGAAACTTGAATGTGAGATTCTGCCCAGGGCGTCCTTGAACACTTTTCCTTTGAATCGCAGAAAATTGAGAATAGCTTCTGGGACTTTGACTGATAATCAAGTGGAAGGAGAATATATTGTTCGGATGGTATCGCCGTTGTGTAATCAAAACTTAGATAAAGTTCGACATCTAGATAAGAGGAGCCAGGGATGAGATGAATTCGACCACAATACGTTGACCTACATGACAGTCTGTTCATTAAGGGGCCAAACTGACTCATTAGGATCAACTATACAGTATCAAAAGAAGCTTTTAATTTCTTTATGTGTCTGAATTTGTGTTTTGTATTTTGCTTATAATATTTTTGTGATTATATTCAGAGCCACTTTGGTCAATACTCTCATGTTTTTCGTTTTCTCTCTCGTACATTGTATTTGTTGTTGTGTTTTATTCTCTTTTCAGCTGCATCGTCTCTAAGGTGACGATGAGCTTTCCAAGGGGGAACGTGTAAGGTTCGGATAAGATGTGACTTCGCGCCGTCAGTACGGAGCTGTCATTTGGTGCGGAACAGTTTTTCTCCCCTAGAAGCCAGAGGAGGCGGGAAAAGAATAGCGTGGAGAGATGAAGAGTGAAATGGCAAAGGGTGTTGTTCGCTGCTTTGCTCTTTAGAATAACGTATCTACATTTCACTAAACCGTGTACATAAAGTGTGAATATTAAATTTTGACCAAAGTAAAAGGTTTAAACCTTATCAAATGATTCTTTCTTAAAAATTGAGTGGAAAGAACTTTACTGATGGTTTTGGAAATCGTGACTGCAGAGAATTTTTTCCAGTGAAAGACGTGTTCCTTTCGTGTAAATCAATCGAAGCCTATTCTCAATACATGCTTGCAGCCTAAAAATGATCCGATTTCTGTTGCTGCTCTTGTTGAGAAGCTTACGATTGAGGATTATGACCCGGGGTGCCCACAGGGGGATCCAGTTGCGCCATCAGAATTTTTCGGGGGAAATTTTGTCAGGGCATTTTTTTGGAATATATATATATATATATTCATAAGTCATTGGATTATCTGAATTTGTTTAAAAGACAACTGTTTCATGCTATGACAACAATTTCACTGTAGGAAGTTATTCCAGAATTTTTTTATTGAGCAACGCTTAGTTGGCAACGCTGATATCCTGCCCATTCATAAACATCTGCCCCCTTGAGGGTTTTCCGTCCGTCGCCGTTACGTCATGGGGATCATTAGTAATCCCATAGACAAGATAAAGTAAAGTCACTAGTTGAATGCAGGTAGCCGTGTACGTTTTGTGTAGTCTGTCTCGGAGAAGGAAAGGAATTTTAGTTCAGTGCTGTTTGTTTATTTAAGGAAATCCTAAAGAAATGACGAGGGCGCTTAAAACTTTATTTAAATAAAAGTGTTTAGAAGTATTGTGTAACACACTGTGTATAGACAGAACAAATGATTAGAACATTGCCGTAAAAAGCACACGTATAAATTCAAAAACAACAAAATCAAATACAAAGTTGTGGAAGCTTAGAAAGGTGATGGGAAGTGGGAGAAAGTTGAAGATATGGCCGATGCAGGCTCTATTGCTTCGTCATCAACAAAGATGCAAGATGATTCATCAAGTGACTTTTCTAGGTAAGTAGGTTTAAAAGTCAGTATTCCTTACGCCCACATTTTTTTTTAATTACAAATTTTTTACACCAGTTGAAAAATTACAAAACACGATTTACTTAATTAACACTTAAAGCGCCGGCTATTCCGAAAAATTTACTCAAACCCCCGGTATAAGCATAAACATTCAACTCGAACGGTAAACATAAAGTATATAAACATGGATATTTTGTGTTTTGGCTGTATGACGTAGTTCCCGGTCTCCAGCGCACGGACTCACCCCCCTACGCAACCCCTTTCACAACTTCCCTTCCCCATGGTAGGATGGCATTTAATTGTTTCGTGTACTGTTTATGGCGGTGAAAAACAGTTTTTTGCGAATATCTCAAAATATTGATTTTTTCGTAAAAATGATTTTGATATAATGTTACTCAATCGTTGTCTTTTTAGATCGATTCCTGAAACGGTCATTGAAGATTTAGAAATACAACCATCTTCATCGAGTATTGACCCAAGGCGTAGATTTTGAAATCCTTGATGAAAATTAAAGTCAGGAAGAAGTTGATGAAACTGAATTAGGACACGGAGAGGAAGAATCATGTAGCAATCCATCTGAGTAGTATACGGGCCCGTATAGTAGGCGGAAGTGACGTCATACCACGTGACCGGAAGTGGGCGTGTCCGAATGACGTCATATCACGTGACCGGAAGTGGGCGGTGCCAAGTGACGTCATACCACGTGACCGGAAGTGGGCGTGTCCGAATGACGTGACGTATTGTTTGTTTACATTTTGGACTTGGAATTTTTTTTTGTCATCGTGCAGGCGTTGAGTTGTTTCAAGATGGCGTCGTTTCGTTGCCATGGTGATGAATCACTCGCGTAGTGCCATCTGGTGGAGATATTCGAAACCCTATTATTTTTAATTAAAAAGCAATTTCGTGGATTCGAACCGAGGACCATAGGATCCGAAGTCAAGTGCGCTATCCGTTAGGCTGTAAGAGAGTTAACTATGGGCGGTGAATTAATGTAGTGTTGGATTTTTTTTTTTCTCTTTTGGACTTGTATTTTTTCTTAGTATTAGGAATGGGTTATTTTTAGAAAATGGTTTGAATAATTGCATAGGGGTTTTAATAAATGCTTTTTCAAAATGACTTATGGCGCCATCTAGTGATTTTAAAAGTAATTAATCTAAGGAACGAATTGATTTCTTAATGCTTTTACTTTATTCATCACCAGTGACGTCAGTGTGTTTACGTTTGGGACTTGGATTTTTTTTTCCTTCTGAGATTTCGATGTGACGTCACGATTATGTCCATCGAGCAAGTCTGAAACTTGAAAAAGTCTACTCACAATTCTTTATGTTATGAGTATGGTAAATTGTTTACAGATCGTGAAGGCTAGGCATATTTCCGTCGATTGGAAAACGAATTAACGTATTAAAAAAAGACGAAATTTAGAAATTTTAGGTCAAAAATATACTGTGCCTTGTCAACTTGTAGCATACGAAGACGAAGGAATAAGCTATGCCTTTAGCGGATCTTGTATTGCAGCCAAGCCTTGATCTCCTAAAGTATTGGAAATAAAGGGAGAAATGGAGCGAATAATTGGTGCAAGATTTAATTTTGAGTTGGTGAAGCGTTATAAAGATGGTAAGGACTGCATAGGTGCCCATAAAAACAACGAGAAGGACTTGGAACTTTATGCACCCATAGCGTCTGTTTCATTTGGACAGAAAAGGCAATTTGTGTTTTCTAGAAAGAACTACAATTCTTTAAAAATTGTTCTGGAAAATGGAAGCTTGCTTGAGATGAAGTATCAAACAAACCAATTTTGGTTTCACAGCTTGCCCCGTGCATTATGCCCTAGAATAAATTTAACGTTTCGTAAAATTCTTGTATAAAGCAGCGATAAACCACTTATGTGCCCCCGAACTAGAACTCAGTGTCGTACACTAGACGATATTTGGACAAAGTTGCAATTGATCTTTGCCTTTCAGAATAGTATTTTTATAAATGCTTACATCTCGTTTTTAAATAAATTTTTAGCGTGTCTTACCACATATACTGTATTTTGGATTATTTGGTTTTTTTATTACATGGTTTCATAAATTTTCTTTTAAAATGCAAGATCTGAAATGAAATTTTTCTTTGCTATATAGATTTATGTTTTTTTTTAAGTTAGATATTTACTCAAAAATTAATTATACATTAGATGCTATAACACCTATTTTATAGCAGAAATTTTGTTTTAAATAATATACACTTAAGTAAGAGTAAAATTTTTGAAACTTTACGAGACAAATACTATGAATATGTTTTCTTGTACATTTGAAGAAGTTATAATAGTATAAAAAAACCTTTTATTCTATAAATCTAAATTAAAATGTTATTTTTTAATTAATCTTTCCTTGCATATTATTTTTACTTTGAATAAATCTTCATAAATTTTAGTGATTTAATTTATATTATATAGATTTACAAACCTGTTTTTGGATGAAATATAAGGATTTAATATTTTAAAAATTAATGTTTTTACTTAAAATTAATTATATATTAAATACTATTACACATATTTTTAATGTTGAAGATTTTTAGAAAACATTTTACAATTGAAACATATACATTAAATATTATGACAAACACTTAAATGCAGATCCATAAGGGAATATTGGAAATCTTTTTAATGCTTACACCTTTTCTATTCTAAATAAACTTTTGCTTGTCTTACCACATACACTGTATTTTGGATTATTTGGTTTTTTTTATTACATGGTCTTATAAATTTTCTTTTTAAAATGCAAGATCTGAAATGAAATTTTCGTTGATTTTAAGATTTATGTTTTACTCAAAAATTAATTATACATTAGATGCTATAGCACATATTTTATTGCAGAATTTTTTAATATTATACACATAAGTGAGCGTAAAATTTTTGAAACTTTACAAGACCCATATTATGAACATGTTTCCTTACACATTTGAAGTAGTGGAAAATAGTATTAAAACCCTTTATCCTGTAAAATATAAATTAAATATTATTTTTAATTAATTTTTCCTTCCATATTATTGTTTACTTTAAATAAATTTTCATTCATTTTAGTGATTTTTAGAAAACGTTTAACAATTGAGAGAGAGAAATATATACTTTAAATATTATTACAAACATTTAAATGCAATTTGCTTTCTATTTTTTAATTTTACAATTGAGACATTTTTAAAAGTTTGGTTCTTAAAGTGCGTTTTATGCATAGTAAAAAAATTATTATAAAAACCTGTAAGAGTAAAAAGAATTTTATACATTAATTTGAAACTTTACAAGACCCATACCATGTTTCCTTGCACATTTGAAGTAGTGAAATATAGAATTAAAAACCATTTGTCCTTGAAGATCTAAATTAAAAGTTCTTTTTCTTTAATGCTTTTGCAAACCACACATTTTACTAAATATGAACTTCCTTTTATTTATTTGAAATCCTTATGCACATCGTACAATTTACATTGCACAGCAAAATACCAATACTGTACGAAGCTATGAAGTATTTTACAAGATACTTTGTACTGTTTTCTTAATTTTAAGTGTTCTACATTGCTATATTAAATGGATAGTAAGTGGGTTTTCTGTTTTTGAAAATAATGTGTGCACATCTGTGCTGCTAAGCAAATTAACTTTTGCCCTTTTCTTGATATTAAATGCATAATCTAAATATTTACTCACACCGCTGATAGTTTTACCTATGAGTAAAATTAAATAATAGCTGAAAATTTTAAGTATTAATGTGAATTTTAAAATGAACAAAAATTATTGAAATAATGGATTAAATCTGAATTCTATGTATTCTTAAAACAATCTCTGCAAATCCAGCAGACAATTCTTAAACAGATTGAAGGAAGCTACATGGAAACAAGGTAAATTATAACATTTTTTAATAGTAAAAACATTATGATTAATATTTTTTACAAAAATAATACATTGTAGTAAAAAAAAAGAACTTATTTTTACATACTTGCATTTTTTTAAGAGACACATATTTCCGACAAGCCAATTATTCAATGCCATCACCTCAGCTATGGGGCAATGCAAATTATTTTTGTGATGACCACATTATAGTTTTTGGATATCTTTGTTGCTACTTAGAGCACATAATGCATAGAATTTGGGACACCCATATTGTTCCAAGTTGATATTCGGAATATTCAATGCATCTAAGCGTTTCTTTTCCACACAACCACCTTTGTAAACAATTAGGTACTGAGTGGCCCTCTTGGTCTGCTCGTACAATTCTAAAAGCTTAGTCTAGACTTTCTAAGGGAGCACAATTTGCTATGTCATGGAAATGAAGTGCACATACGTAATTTTTAACATATCACAGTTGTACGATTTTGGCACTAAGTTTATGCTCAGACGATAAGTGAAAACGAATACTTGAAGCTACTTGCGATTTTTACAGCATTGTATACGTATTTACATACTAAGAAACTTTTCTTGAGTCTGAAATCCATCAAAATCCACAATTGCACAAATATTAAGCATTGCTATTGAAAAGCGTTAGCTGTTCTTGGAAAAATAATTGTAAACTGGAAGCCACGAAGAACTGGACTATATAACACCATACACTTACTAATCATACTAATCAGTAAAGTTAAAATTTATCTTTTGCGTTCCATTGTTACTCACAAAAGATAAGACTAAGTGAAGAATGTACATACTCAGAAAACATGTGTTTGTGATAATGCACGAAATAAAATTTTATGTTGTAATACAAGATTTTAACGAAAGGATATACTTAAATGTGCGTGTGATTTTTTTTACTCTACCACGTTTATGCGCTCTGAATGCAATTCAATTCTACGACTAAACTTGAGCAAGAAAAAAAACATAACCAAATATAATTTATAAGATAAACGTATTTTGACTTTCTTTAAAATGAGAATTTTAAAGTATACTGAATTCTCTTAATTCTGCAGTTTTATTTTTTCTAAAATTACATCAACAAATTGAATTATTTATTTGTGGGCACACACAAGTCTTTGCCTTTGTTGAAAGGAAACTAGTATCTCTGACAAGTATCAGATTTTTAAAAATTGAGTGAAAGAACCTTTTTTCATGGGATTTAACTCAATCTGCTCCATAATTTTATACTTAAAAGTAATAGAGCATAATATAGTTAAGGAAAATGAATAACCATTATGCAAATTTGAAGCCAAAAGTTCCAAGAATGTCTATGCGTCTATCTACGTTTAGAGATTGGCCAACGCACAGACGTTGACATTAGGGACCTAGCCAAAAACGGACTGTATTATACCTGTGTCTTGGACGTGATCAGGTGCTATTGGTATGGCGAAGGGCTTGAAAAATTGGTGAAAAGAAGATGTAGTGAGATACAAACCCAAAGTTTTATCCAAAATGTTTGGTAGCCCATAGATGAAATTGTACAGGTGCTGGATGAAATCAACAATAATATCAATGGTTTTATGAAAAAACGATGTATAGCTTTACCCCTTATACAACGACAAGGACGAACGACTGTAAAATTTGCAAGGAATCGGAAAATGAATGCTACTTTACAGCCTTGCGGTCATCTGGTGACATGCATGAGATGTACGAAGAGTCTTTCAACGTGTCCTATGTGCCTAACCAATATTTTACATAAAATTAAAACGTACATTTGTCACTAAACTGTCTATTTATTAGTACATGTAGTAGATGCAATTTCAAGTGATATACTGAACATGGTGAGGAAGAAAATTCAATTGTAAAAGGGTGGTATTGAGTTGAAAATTGTTAAATTGGCACAAGTGCTTCAGTAAAAAGATTAGTAAGGAAGTTTGAGACTCTAAAACCTTAAGACTCTTTATTAAGGAAAAAAATCGTGTAGGAAAGACTTATACACCTTATAAATATATTGACTATTTTAATTATTAGTCGTTTGTGGATTACATGTTAAACCTATTTACTAAAGAATTTTAAAGAGTGCCTTAAACAGGAGTTACTAAATGCTTTAGGAAAGATGTGTAAATGTACTCTGTAATGCAAGAAAGAATACTTGAATTAAATATTCATTTTGAGTGTTTCTTTCTTTTAGGGGGCTTATTAAAACTTTTGTTAAAAGCATTTTAAAATAATGTTTATTAATTTTTTAAAACTTTCTTACTTTACTGCTTAACTTTTTTTATTGTTACTGTTGAACTATGTTTTACTGTTGAACTATGTTTTACTGCTTAACTTTTTTACTGTTTAACTCTTTCTGTTTAACTTTTTTAGTGTTTAACTTTTTCTCTTTAACTTTTTTTTAATGTTTAATTTTTTTCTGTTTAACTTTTTTTTCCTGTTTAACTTTTTTCACTGTTTAACTTTTTTATTGGTTAATTTTTTCTATTTAACTTTTTTTTTAGGTTTCCTGCCTCATAATCGACCATGTACTGTTTCCTCCCATCCTCCTGTTTTCTGGTCTTATTATCCTCCTTATCCAATCCTCGGTGTTTTCGAATTCTCACTTTTCTAAATCAAAATATATTTACCTAAGTTTCGAATAATGAATCCAAGGAGAAATAATCATAGAACATAGATATATATACAAATGATATTTTATTTAAAATTACTATATTGTAATCCAGGCATTCTTTTCAGCAAACATTTTTGTAACATTCATTTTCACAAGAATTTTCGAAATATCCTGAATAATCTTATAGACCTATTTTTATGGTAGAAAAAAAAACATTAAGCAGTAAAGTAAGAAAGTTTTAAAAAATTAATAAACATTATTTTAAAATGCTTTTAACAAAAGTTTTAATAAGCCCCCTAAAAGAAAGAAACACTCAAAATGAATATTTAATTCAAGTATTCTTTCTTGCATTACAGAGTACATTTACACATCTTTCCTAAAGCATTTAGTAACTCCTGTTTAAGGCACTCTTTAAAATTCTTTAGTAAATAGGTTTAACATGTAATCCACAAACGACTAATAATTAAAATAGTCAATATATTTATAAGGTGTATAAGTCTTTCCTACACGATTTTTTTCCTTAATAAAGAGTCTTAAGGTTTTAGAGTCTCAAACTTCCTTACTAATCTTTTTACTGAAGCACTTGTGCCAATTTAACAATTTTCAACTCAATACCACCCTTTTACAATTGAATTTTCTTCCTCACCATGTTCAGTATATCACTTGAAATTGCATCTACTACATGTACTAATAAATAGACAGTTTAGTGACAAATGTACGTTTTAATTTTATGTAAAATATTGGTTAGGCACATAGGACACGTTGAAAGACTCTTCGTACATCTCATGCATGTCACCAGATGACCGCAAGGCTGTAAAGTAGCATTCATTTTCCGATTCCTTGCAAATTTTACAGTCGTTCGTCCTTGTCGTTGTATAAGGGGTAAAGCTATACATCGTTTTTTCATAAAACCATTGATATTATTGTTGATTTCATCCAGCACCTGTACAATTTCATCTATGGGCTACCAAACATTTTGGATAAAACTTTGGGTTTGTATCTCACTACATCTTCTTTTTACCAATTTTTCAAGCCCTTCGCCATACCAATAGCACCTGATCACGTCCAAGACACAGGTATAATACAGTCCGTTTTTGGCTAGGTCCCTAATGTCAACGTCTGTGCGTTGGCCAATCTCTAAACGTAGATAGACGCATAGACATTCTTGGAACTTTTGGCTTCAAATTTGCATAATGGTTATTCATTTTCCTTAACTATATTATGCTCTATTACTTTTAAGTATAAAATTATGGAGCAGATTGAGTTAAATCCCATGAAAAAAGGTTCTTTTACTCAATTTTTAAAAATCTGATACTTGTCAGAGATACTAGTTTCCTTTCAACAAAGGCAAAGACTTGTGTGTGCCCACAAATAAATAATTCAATTTGTTGATGTAATTTTAGAAAAAATAAAACTGCAGAATTAAGAGAATTCAGTATACTTTAAAATTCTCATTTTAAAGAAAGTCAAAATACGTTTATCTTATAAATTATATTTGGTTATGTTTTTTTTCTTGCTCAAGTTTAGTCGTAGAATTGAATTGCATTCAGAGCGCATAAACGTGGTAGAGTAAAAAAAATCACACGCACATTTAAGTATATCCTTTCGTTAAAATCTTGTATTACAACATAAAATTTTATTTCGTGCATTATCACAAACACATGTTTTCTGAGTATGTACATTCTTCACTTAGTCTTATCTTTTGTGAGTAACAATGGAACGCAAAAGATAAATTTTAACTTTACTGATTAGTATGATTAGTAAGTGTATGGTGTTATATAGTCCAGTTCTTCGTGGCTTCCAGTTTACAATTATTTTTCCAAGAACAGCTAACGCTTTTCAATAGCAATGCTTAATATTTGTGCAATTGTGGATTTTGATGGATTTCAGACTCAAGAAAAGTTTCTTAGTATGTAAATACGTATACAATGCTGTAAAAATCGCAAGTAGCTTCAAGTATTCGTTTTCACTTATCGTCTGAGCATAAACTTAGTGCCAAAATCGTACAACTGTGATATGTTAAAAATTACGTATGTGCACTTCATTTCCATGACATAGCAAATTGTGCTCCCTTAGAAAGTCTAGACTAAGCTTTTAGAATTGTACGAGCAGACCAAGAGGGCCACTCAGTACCTAATTGTTTACAAAGGTGGTTGTGTGGAAAAGAAACGCTTAGATGCATTGAATATTCCGAATATCAACTTGGAACAATATGGGTGTCCCAAATTCTATGCATTATGTGCTCTAAGTAGCAACAAAGATATCCAAAAACTATAATGTGGTCATCACAAAAATAATTTGCATTGCCCCATAGCTGAGGTGATGGCATTGAATAATTGGCTTGTCGGAAATATGTGTCTCTTAAAAAAATGCAAGTATGTAAAAATAAGTTCTTTTTTTTTACTACAATGTATTATTTTTGTAAAAAATATTAATCATAATGTTTTTACTATTAAAAAATGTTATAATTTACCTTGTTTCCATGTAGCTTCCTTCAATCTGTTTAAGAATTGTCTGCTGGATTTGCAGAGATTGTTTTAAGAATACATAGAATTCAGATTTAATCCATTATTTCAATAATTTTTGTTCATTTTAAAATTCACATTAATACTTAAAATTTTCAGCTATTATTTAATTTTACTCATAGGTAAAACTATCAGCGGTGTGAGTAAATATTTAGATTATGCATTTAATATCAAGAAAAGGGCAAAAGTTAATTTGCTTAGCAGCACAGATGTGCACACATTATTTTCAAAAACAGAAAACCCACTTACTATCCATTTAATATAGCAATGTAGAACACTTAAAATTAAGAAAACAGTACAAAGTATCTTGTAAAATACTTCATAGCTTCGTACAGTATTGGTATTTTGCTGTGCAATGTAAATTGTACGATGTGCATAAGGATTTCAAATAAATAAAAGGAAGTTCATATTTAGTAAAATGTGTGGTTTGCAAAAGCATTAAAGAAAAAGAACTTTTAATTTAGATCTTCAAGGACAAATGGTTTTTAATTCTATATTTCACTACTTCAAATGTGCAAGGAAACATGGTATGGGTCTTGTAAAGTTTCAAATTAATGTATAAAATTCTTTTTACTCTTACAGGTTTTTATAATAATTTTTTTACTATGCATAAAACGCACTTTAAGAACCAAACTTTTAAAAATGTCTCAATTGTAAAATTAAAAAATAGAAAGCAAATTGCATTTAAATGTTTGTAATAATATTTAAAGTATATATTTCTCTCTCTCAATTGTTAAACGTTTTCTAAAAATCACTAAAATGAATGAAAATTTATTTAAAGTAAACAATAATATGGAAGGAAAAATTAATTAAAAATAATATTTAATTTATATTTTACAGGATAAAGGGTTTTAATACTATTTTCCACTACTTCAAATGTGTAAGGAAACATGTTCATAATATGGGTCTTGTAAAGTTTCAAAAATTTTACGCTCACTTATGTGTATAATTTTAAAAAATTCTGCAATAAAATATGTGCTATAGCATCTAATGTATAATTAATTTTTGAGTAAAACATAAATCTTAAAATCAACGAAAATTTCATTTCAGATCTTGCATTTTAAAAAGAAAATTTATAAGACCATGTAATAAAAAAAACCAAATAATCCAAAATACAGTGTATGTGGTAAGACAAGCAAAAGTTTATTTAGAATAGAAAAGGTGTAAGCATTAAAAAGATTTCCAATATTCCCTTATGGATCTGCATTTAAGTGTTTGTCATAATATTTAATGTATATGTTTCAATTGTAAAATGTTTTCTAAAAATCTTCAACATTAAAAATATGTGTAATAGTATTTAATATATAATTAATTTTAAGTAAAAACATTAATTTTTAAAATATTAAATCCTTATATTTCATCCAAAAACAGGTTTGTAAATCTATATAATATAAATTAAATCACTAAAATTTATGAAGATTTATTCAAAGTAAAAATAATATGCAAGGAAAGATTAATTAAAAAATAACATTTTAATTTAGATTTATAGAATAAAAGGTTTTTTTATACTATTATAACTTCTTCAAATGTACAAGAAAACATATTCATAGTATTTGTCTCGTAAAGTTTCAAAAATTTTACTCTTACTTAAGTGTATATTATTTAAAACAAAATTTCTGCTATAAAATAGGTGTTATAGCATCTAATGTATAATTAATTTTTGAGTAAATATCTAACTTAAAAAAAAACATAAATCTATATAGCAAAGAAAAATTTCATTTCAGATCTTGCATTTTAAAAGAAAATTTATGAAACCATGTAATAAAAAAACCAAATAATCCAAAATACAGTATATGTGGTAAGACACGCTAAAAATTTATTTAAAAACGAGATGTAAGCATTTATAAAAATACTATTCTGAAAGGCAAAGATCAATTGCAACTTTGTCCAAATATCGTCTAGTGTACGACACTGAGTTCTAGTTCGGGGGCACATAAGTGGTTTATCGCTGCTTTATACAAGAATTTTACGAAACGTTAAATTTATTCTAGGGCATAATGCACGGGGCAAGCTGTGAAACCAAAATTGGTTTGTTTGATACTTCATCTCAAGCAAGCTTCCATTTTCCAGAACAATTTTTAAAGAATTGTAGTTCTTTCTAGAAAACACAAATTGCCTTTTCTGTCCAAATGAAACAGACGCTATGGGTGCATAAAGTTCCAAGTCCTTCTCGTTGTTTTTATGGGCACCTATGCAGTCCTTACCATCTTTATAACGCTTCACCAACTCAAAATTAAATCTTGCACCAATTATTCGCTCCATTTCTCCCTTTATTTCCAATACTTTAGGAGATCAAGGCTTGGCTGCAATACAAGATCCGCTAAAGGCATAGCTTATTCCTTCGTCTTCGTATGCTACAAGTTGACAAGGCACAGTATATTTTTGACCTAAAATTTCTAAATTTCGTCTTTTTTTAATACGTTAATTCGTTTTCCAATCGACGGAAATATGCCTAGCCTTCACGATCTGTAAACAATTTACCATACTCATAACATAAAGAATTGTGAGTAGACTTTTTCAAGTTCAGACTTGCTCGATGGACATAATCGTGACGTCACATCGAAATCTCAGAAGGAAAAAAATCCAAGTCCCAAACGTAAACACACTGACGTCACTAATCATGAATAAAGTAAAAACATTAAGAAATCAATTCGTTCCTTAGATTAATTACTTTTAAAATCACCAGATGGCGCCATAAGTCATTTTGAAAAAGCATTTATTAAAACCCCTATGCAATTATTCAAACCATTTTCTAAAAATAACGCATTCCTAATACTAAGAAAAAATACAAGTCCAAAAGAGAGAAAAAATCCAACACTACATTAATTCACCATCTTAAATTAACTCTCTTACAGCCTAACGGATAGCGCGCTTGACTTCGGATCCTATGGTCCCGGGTTCGAATCCAAGAAATTCGTGGTATGACGTCACTTCCGCCGCATATACGGGCCGGTATACTACTGCCGATATTTAAGTGAAGAAATGCTTGGATTTCGTAAAAAGGATGTAGCAAAAGGAAAACTCATGTCTTTTCAGGCTACTGAGTAAATATAGTGGTGATGCTAGGGTATACCTTGAATAAATTGATAAAGCTAGAACCGAAAAAGGAAACCTGGGGTCTAATTTCTTGAGTTATCGAAACATTTATGATGTAATTAACATAATGAGTGACATCGTTGCTTCAAAAATCATAGATAGTATAAAAACGACTAACATTTATTATTCTAGACTCAACTCAAGACATTAGTAAAAAAGAATGTTCAACATTAGTGGTTCGTTATATTGAGCATACTGACCTGCTCAATATAACGAACCCAAAGGAAAATGTCAAACCTGAAGAGCGGCTTATTGAGGTTTTCACTAGTGGAGATACCACAGGCCAAAATATTTTTAAAGAAATAATGAAATGCCTGAATTTACTTGGTCTTGACCCAAGTGGAATTGTTGGTCAAAGTATGGATGGGGCTGGTAATATGAGAGGAAAATTCAATGGTGTAAAAGCGCTAATCCAGAGAGAATGTCCCAAAGCGCTCTATATATGGTGTTCTTTGCACAGATTTGCGTTAATTGCGGAAAAATCTATGGACATAGGCCCCAAATGAAAAATCTATTTTCTCTTTTAGAGGAATTATGTCTTCATGTTAGGTCATACAAGGCATGATCTTTTTACTACAAACTACAAGGGTCCAACCAAAATAAGGAGACTGAAAAGAGTGCAAACTACAAGATGGTCAAGGAGAAATGATGCACTGCAAACAGTTGTCACCTGCTATGACACAATAAAGGAGAAGTTGCATAGTCTGTCCATTGACAAAAAAGCTGCTAATGACTCAGGCACTGGCAACTGGCCTGTGGAAACAAATGACCGATTTTGAAAACATTTGTTCAATACATGTTGCCTCAGCTATTTTCAAAGTGTTGTCACCCATCACAATTGTTCTACAATAAAAAATAATTTATTATAGCAGTGTGTCAAAAATTGTTGCTGAAAACAAAGCTAAACTTGTAAAAATTCGAAGTGAGCGGAGTGGAATACATTGATTCAATTCTTGTCTTTGCTGGTGTGAATAATATTTCGAAACCCCACCCCAGAAGCAGAAAACGTAAGAGGTTTATGGATGAAATGGCTATCGATGAAAGAATAAATGATCCTCTTAAGAGGATTAAAGTGGAAGTTTATATTTTCACGTACTAGATTTCCTTATTAAACAACTCAATGACAGATTCTCTGACAGTTCTCTTTCTAGTATAATCTCACAAATGGCAGTGTTTTCACATGAAGGAATTTTGAAAATTGAAAGAGAAAAGCAGGGATATATGAATTCTTGCCTGATTCTTCATCAGTGAAAAACTTGTGTGGGTTTTACGACCTTGAAAGTGAACAAATTAGAGGAATTAGAAACTTTTGCAAATGTGTATAAGGTTATATATACTCACTCAGAAATTGACATTTCCGACCTGCTTTTAGAGAAAGAAAAGTGTAAAAATAGGCCACCAGACAGGGAATCGGACGTTTCAGGAGGTGAAGGTGGAAATGAAGTTTAAGTCTGTAAAGATGGAGATGAGGAAAGAGATTCAGACCATGATGAGTTGCTTTTGTCTTTTGATCAGTGGGTAAAAAGAGGCTTTATTAGGCCTTACAGATGCCTGCAGTATATGTCAGCATTTCCTCAACTCACCATGCTGTATCTTATCCTTTTATCGTTACCTGTCACAGGTATCTCAGCGGAAAGGACGATGAGCCACTTATAGATTGTAAAGAACAGGTTAAGAAGCAGCTTAGAGGACGATTGGTTGTCAAGCTTATTGATACTATCATCTGAGAATGACATTCTCAAGAAAATCACAAATGAAGAAATTATCGAAATGTTTGCCATATCAAGTGCACAGAGAAAAAGTTTCTTCTGTTAAAATCTTATAAATAGTACATAAATCCATGCTTAAAGAATTTATTTTCTGGTTATACTATAAATTTTTTCAACCTAGAGTGTTCGAATGTTTTCCCTTCCCTCCGCATAAAATAGCTGTTGTCACATCTCTAAAACAATTTAGTTAAGGTTTTTTTTATTTTTTAAAGTTATGTGACTTACGCAATTCATGTAAACAGTACGATAATACTCATATCATTATAGTTTTTACATATTTAGTTCGTTTTTTCAATATCTGATTACTGATCTTTATTGATGTGTTCAATTTTTTTTTATATTCTATTCTTCCATTCACTCAATTTTAGAGGTTTTTTTATGAATATAAAAATTATTCTTATACAAAAGGTCAAGGTAAAATATTTGTTTTATTCATATAACTTTCAGAATTTTCAAAGCAACTGTTTTTACTATATTAGTTATTTTCATTTGCAAAGTGTAAGTAATATCATTGTTTATATATGAAATTGTTGTTATAAATATAAACAGTTCATTTTCCTAGCTGTTCTGGTTTTATTTATCTCATCCAAATTTATCTCTTCATTTTATTTATCTCTAACTGATTTACAAAATACGAAATGTAGAGCTTTGTGTGGATTAAGTTGGAAATTTGAGATTCCAATAAAGGTTATATGGTTAACTGGATTTGAGATGGGGGCGGTAAAGAAAACTTTTTTGGGGGGATTTGTGCCATTGGGCTGGAGGGGGATGGACACCCCTGATTATGACCCAGTGTTAATTCTTAAACCTCAAGGTTCCAATACCCTGTATGGTCCTTATTTAGATTTTCTACCCAATAGTGATTCCTCTTTTGCTTTAAGTTTCAAACTAAAGAACAAAGAGACAAGATGCCTAAGTTTTGCTCTAGAGCAGTGTTTCCCAACGTGGGGCCCACGCCCCACAGGGGGGCAATTCGATTGTTAAGGGGGACAGTTCGAAAATGGTCCAGAGTTTAAGTTAACCGTATGGCGACTCTCAGTCGCTACTCGAGCTGGGTAAACCTCCAGTAGAAGTAATTTCTGTCCGCCATGTTAGTAGCCGTGATTTCATTGTTAGAGTTGAACTACTGGTTATACTGGGCCGGCACTAAGCATTTCGCGCTATTTGTGTTCTGAATGGCGCGAAATGCTTAGTGCATCTCATTTTCTGCAGTGTTTCGCAGTAACGCTCAGCATTCACCGTTGGTGTTAATTTGAAATAAGCGTCCGTTAAATTGTTGTAAAAGTCTCGTTGTTTTAAAAAATATATACATTGTATAAATATAAGAGATATGTAAATTCAATTGGTAATTTTTATTAATTTCAGTTTTAGAAGCATCGTTTTTCAGAAAAATTTGTCAAATGAAAAAATATGTTTTTTTTTTTTGCGGTGCCATACATATTTAAATATGCATTTTTAATCTACGTTTACTACAGTTCATATTGTTTTTTAGTTTTTAATTGATCTTATATTTCTTTCTTTCAGCCCATAGTGAAATGAGTGGTGCAAGTAAGAAAAAAATTCGTCATTATTCGGAGGAATATTTGAAATTTGGTTTCATACCCGCTGTCCACGATGAACGGTCACCTTTTTGTCTTCCATGTCAACAATGCTTGACCAACGAATCAATGAAACGAGGTCGTCTTGAGGCATATTTGAAGGCGAAACATAATGCTCATATTAATTCAGATTTGAATTACTTTCAAATTTTAAAGAAAAATTTTGAAAAAAGAGTAAGTCTCTATTTACTGCTCATAATGCAACTACTACCAATCGTACTCTTGAGGCTAGTTATCAAATTTCATTACTCATCGCTAAATCCGGGAAAAGTCATACTATAGGGGAGAATTTAATCAAACCATCAATATCAGCATTTCTTAAAACGGTTCTGGAAAAAGATGACAAAGACGTTAAAGCTATGCCACTAAGTAACAATACTGTTAGCAGAAGAATAGACGAAATGAGTGAGGATATTGAAATACAACTTGTTGAAAAGCTGAAAACAAGAAAATTCTCGGTGCAAATGGATGAATCAACTTTGAGAGACAGTGAGGCCGTACTTATATAACTTACGTAAGATATATTGATAAAGGTGATTTTGCTGAAGAAATGTTGTTCTGTAAATCATTAGAAAGCACCACTACTTCCAAAGATATATATGGTAAGCTAAAAAATTACTTAGATGTCAATAATATACCAATGGAAAATACAACATCTTGTGCTGCAGATGGTGCTCCTAATATGATGGGGAAGAAAAATGGTTGCTTAAAATTGATGAAAGATGAGAATCCAAAAATGCTTCTTGTGCATTGTGTTATTCACAGGGAAAACCTGGTAGCTAAAAACATTTCGCCTGTTCTAAATGAAATACTAAATTTAGTTATAAAGTGTATCAATGCTATTAAAGCTAGTGCCAAATGTGAGCGTACTTTCAAGTTATTTTGTGAAGAACAAAATGAAGACCATGTGAGACTTATACTTCACACGGAAGTAAAATGGCTCTCGAAAGGGAACAGCTTGAAAAGATTTATGGAACTATTTGATACTCTTAGTGATTTTATAAGCGGCAAACCTGAAATGAAAAATTTGTTAACGGTCGATGTAAGGCATTTGTGAGTTATTTAGTCGATATATTTGAAAAACTAAATATACTAAATAAACAACTTAAGAACAAATAAAACTCTTGTCGATGCAAAAGAGAAGATATTTGGTTTCATTACCTTTATTGAATTATTCAGACATATATTTACAACAAAAATTTTGAAAAGTTTCATAGGCTCCAAAAATGTGAAGTGACTGATACCGCTATACATATTATTGTCGATCATCTGAAAATTTTTTCGGCTGATTTAAAAGAAAGATTTTCTGATTTGAAAAAAAAATTGATTTCCTAACTTGGATGATGCAGCCAATGTTAGTGGATTTGTCTGATATTTCAAATATTCAGTATCAAGAACTCGCAGAAATGCAAAATGATGAGTCAATTAAAACTTTATTTAATATTAAAGGAGCGATGGCATGGCTTTGTGAGGAAACCGAAATCAAATATCCAAATGCAACCAAATGTGCAAGAGAACTATTGTTACCGTTTCCATCTTCATATTTAGTTGAATGCAGATTTAGTGCCATAAATGATTTGCTGCTAAAAAAAGAAATCGGCAGGATATAACAAAACGGGGAGACTTGAGACTGAAGGATTGGAAATTGGAACCTGACATGAAATCTCTTTGCAGCAAGCATCAAGCGCAAGGATCTCACTAAATTTAAATAATTACTAATAATTAAAATAATATAGAAAATCTTTCATTAAAATTATTTTGTATTTGAATTTCAGTTCTCCATCACATGTTTTGAAAATTTACTTACTGTGTTTGCTCAATAATTTCCACAAGTGATTTCTTCCTAAAACCTATCATTCAAGTTTCTTTAGTTTCAATTTTTGAATATTAAAAATTATGTATATGTTAAGGGGCATAAGAATTTTAGAAAGGCTTAGGTGGGGCATAGCACAAAAAAGGTTGGGAAACACTGCTCTAGAGTATTATGTATTGATTCGACACAAAACAAATCAATAGAACTTTTACTTAATTAATTTTATAGTCTGATGAATTTGGCCTTGGTTATCCTGTTGCCCATTTTATCACCAATGTAAGGAAGAACATAATTAATGCATGTTGCCTCTTTTGCATGAAATTGTAATTTCACAGGAAGGATTTTTACTCTGGCCTAGTTTGCTTTGGTAGTGTAATAATGGGTTGACCACAACAGATGTTCAATCTGTATAGAAATGTCTTAGCAAAGTTTCGTTGAGTATTTTTTAAGATTCAGTATGCTTTATATATGTGAAATTTTTGTAATTTTTTCTATGTAAAATCTTTTGATACTAGTAATCTTTGAGATGTCTGAAATTGAATTTTACTTGTAATGTGACATTAAAAGTATGAATTTGTTTTGTCTTTAGGTTATTCACAGGAGAAGGCTTATGAATTATATGTTAAAGAAATAAAATATAACTAAATAATGTTTACTTTTGATGACCAATTCACCCTGGCATCAATGATAAACATATTTTAGTTCAATTGAATCTGCATTAGTCATGGATAATTCTTTGAAGCACATTTTGTGGGCAAGGTCTACTAGACATTCTTCTTGATCTGCAAGTTAAAAATTGTTAACTCAATAACTAGTATCTATTGAAATTAATTTTTATGTATAATAGTTTCTTACCCTAATCTTAAATGAATTTTTGTGTTTGTACCTTTCCTTGACCTTCATATTTTTTGCCATATAGAACTCTTTAAATGGAAAATAAAACCTGATGTTGAAAAACTACTGACTTATTCTCCACTATTGAACTGACATCCGAAACATACATCATTATCATCATAATAACACACCATAAAACTTAATGCGTTTGGTTGGGGTAACTAATTTATATTTAAACCTGCAATCATCCATACAGCATGTGTACTTTAAAAACAAATAAGCTGACAATTATTTATGCCAGAAAAGGTACTGTAATTCTATTGTCAAATTCATAAAATACACAAAGCAGTGAAATCACATCAAAGTGAACATTCATACATTATATTTCCCATCTAGAGAAAAACTGATTTACAATTAATGTCATTTCGTTATGAAAGTTAATTGTATTGTATCAACAATTTTCTGTAATTAAAATAAGTCATTTTCCAGAGGGCATGAGCAAATGAATCCTGTAGGTATGTTTGTGCATGAATGAAACTCCAATAGTGAAATGAATTCAATTTAAAAAAATGATTTCAAAAATGATGAAAAGTCAATTTTGTTTTCTATTCATTAATAAGTGACTTAAAATCCATCTTTAAGGGATTCTGTGTTTTGCTTTTAAATGAATAGAGCAACACTCAGTGCTTTCAGATCACTGGTGTGTTCATGTGTAATGGCGTAAAAATTATTTAGAAGTCATGCATGCATATCTCAAGAAAAGTAGGCTAGATATATGGTACTGGAAAATTTTATTAAACAGAAATATACACTGCTGGCCACCCAAATTGCAACACCAAGAAAGACAAGAGATATCACAACAAAATTTATTTTGTAGATAACATGTTGACCAAGTATCAAATGATTAAATTTATAGACTTCTGTGAAGTGTGGTTCCTGCCAAAATCAGTAGCCAGAGTAGCCGCCATTGTTGGAGATCACCGCTGCCACACGCCTCGGCATTGATTCAAAGAGACTTTGGATGTGTTCTTGGGGTACAGCAGACCAAGCAGCTTCCACACGTTGCCAAAGTTGATCTGGTGTGGCAGCTGGGGATGTATTCTGGGTCAATCGTTGAGCAACCATGGACCACATGTTTTCTATCGGCGAAAGATCCGGAGAGCGAGCTGGCCAGGGAAGCAATTCAATCTGGCGATTGACGAAGAACCCTTGGACAATACGTGCCACGTGTGGTCGCGCATTATCCTGTTGAAATATGGCTGTGGGCAAGCCCTGAAGGTAAGGAAGGACAACTGGCTCCAACACCTCGGAGATGTAGCGCTGGCTGTTTAAAGTACCGGCAATGCGTACTAGAGGAGTGCGAGAGTGATATCCAATACCGCCCCATACCATAATACCCGGTGCAGGACAAGTGTGGCGGTGCATAACGCATAGTTCATAGAGGCGCTGTTCAGCATCCTCTCTCCACGGTGTCTCCAGACTCGAATCCGACCATCGTGGTGTTGCAGACAGAAGCGTGACTCGTAGGTAAAGACAATTTCATTCCATTCTGCCGTCCACATCCTTCTTTCATCGCACCATTGGCGGTGGAAACGTCTGTGGTTCTGCGTCAAGGGTAGACGAAGCAATGGACGTCTTGCGGACAGACCACTCTGCTGTAAACGGCGTCGAATGGTACGCGCAGACACTGGATGATGCGGTACAGACTGAATGTGCTGTGCTATGGTTCGTGATGTGGCTGAGCGATCCGTCACTGCCATACGCACAATATGCCTGTCATCACGTGAAGTGGTGCACTGAGGTGGATGCGATCGAACACGTCGGTCCGTCGTACCCTCCTGCATCCAACGATCACATATCCGCATTACAGTTGTTTGGTTTCGTCCAACACGACTACCGATTTCCCTGAAAGATAATCCACAATCTCGGTAGGCCACTATCCTTCCTCTGTCGAACTCGGATACTTGATCAAAAGATGATCGCTGTTTTCTACGAGGCATAATTGATCGTTTTTTTGAAAAAACCACAAGAAAAACACAATTGCCGTACTTGAAATCGTCGAAATCTCCAAGCCTTAAATAGCGCTTTGAAGTGGCGCCACAGGCGCGCGTGATGTGCGTCTGCGCTGAAATTCTAATCATTTGCATATCTCACCTCCGCTAATGCATGTTGTAAATTTCATATTATTTGCATGCTTCCTTCAGGGTGTTGCATTTACGGTGGCCAGCAGTGTAGAATACTTGATATTCGAGTACTTTCAAGTATCGAATGAATATTCGAATACATATTCACAAAACGATTAATCGATATATCAATGAAACCAGTAAATTTCATTTTTTATGTGTATTCCATGTTACAACGTTACCACCGAGATAACAAGGCCTGACCGCTGCCGTCATGGCGTCTCCCTAGTAGTCATACGTGCGATACGAACGACCACAGCCGTATTGGAATATTCAAAGCTTAATACAGTGAAATCCGTCTACAACGATACATAATATATTCTATATACGTCGAGACCACAGGAAAATATTGTTATACGTTATTGCAAATTATTATAGCAGTTTGTAAATATGGTTTTTCCCTAGTCAAAACTATGATAATCTCAGAATGAAACTTCCACACCCTCGCGTCTTTCTTCCTTATTTACAAACGATAACAGAGAGTGTGCGTAAATAGTAAAAGCACTAACTTATTAAAAAACCAGCCAAAATTATATCGTAAATTCAATTAAAAATAGTGAAAAACTCGCTTATGACTTTTATTAACTAAAATCGCTAAAACACAGTCAATCAAGCTTAATACCGCTCAATATCAGTTTCTCAAATGCGACCATAAATCAAAAAGAAAAGAAAACCCTTTCTCATAGTCTAAAGAAATCCAATTAATGTTTTCTTCATCATTAAATCTGTAAAAATGGGAAATCAAAGCAATTGAACTGTAAAATACGATTTATGTAGTATGTTACCTATCTGGAGGAGAGTCTCATAACAAGCTATAGTTTTCTGCTCTCATACATTTCCAACATAACCACCAGTCAACATTACTTTAACCTCAAAAATGTCAATATAACATCAGAAATAACAGATGTACTACAAAAAACTGTACATAAGTTGAATAAATTTATTCTTCTATTCTTATAAACAGATTGTAAATGAGTTACTGGCAGCCCTGTTTAAACGGGGCTGCCAGTCGTGAACTGAACCCTCAGTCGCACCCCATTCGATTTTTTTTTTTGTAAAATGGAAAACGAAATTTTAAAGCAAACCATTATAAAAAATGTCAAAAATACATATAAAAATAAAATTATTTATTAGAAACAGTATCCAGCTTCCTTTTTTTATTTTTGCCCAATTTGTCGTTGGATTTTCCACAATAATTTTTCAATAGAGTGTTTGTTGTGCTATTAATAATGAATTTTAAAATGGTTTCATGCTTATGATTTGCACATGTATTGAATTTGTAATGTTCTGATTCATGCAGCTCCCAGTATTTAAAAACAAACCCAGTATTTATAAAATCTCTTTTATAATGAATGCTCAGAAACTCATCCTCGTAATATTTAAGTAGTTTGTTAAACAATATATAACTAATTAAAACCACACGAACAGCACCATCTTTTGGACACGATAAACCACCTCGATTCAAATTTTTAATTAAATCATAACTTTCCTCAACAACCATTTGCTCATCATACACCAACCCTGTTTTACACAGTTCGCACTTATGTTTCTTAAAATTTTATAACAATAGCCTGCCAAATAAGTTATCACTGACATTTCATGTTCAACCTGTTGAAAATCACTTACTTCGAGATGTATGTCCGGATTAAATGAGTTGTCCCACTGTTTTTGTTCTTCATAAGAACAATCTAAGTTTTCCGAAAAACTGGTTATGGGTATATTTCCAAAAGTTTGTGATGACAAGGTCAAAAGAGATTGAATTCTTAATTTTTTCTCCGATTCGTATAATTGCCTGATCGATATGTTGTACTGACCACCTGATAATTGTCTATATTTTCCAAACCGATATTCCAAAGGATCTGTTTGAAATTTTCCTAACAAAACATAATTCATTTTAAGTTCTTGTAAACAATATTGCGTAATTTCCAACATTCCATGAATTGTGTGAGAAAGAGCGGTATATGGGTTTGGGGTGAAAGTTTATGAGGAAAATCACCGGATTTCCAAATATCAAGCCAGAGAATCATTTTCCGCAAAAATAACAATTTAGGGTCATCTGGATTCTCGAGTAGAGGTGTTTGGAAATGATCTTTAAGTCGCTGTCCTTTCAATGGTGTTTTCACATTGACAATTTTCCACCAGGTTGATACAATATCTATGAATTCAGCTGTTTCTTCAGAATTTTCTATTTTCGTTCCAAATTTCAATAGGGCCTCTTTTACAAACGGATTGAAAACTTTTAAAGATAGACTGACATTCTGACGTTCAAAAGTAGTTGGAAATAATGCTTTCAGCGATAAAGAATACCCAAATTTCAATAATTTATCATGCTCCAAGTGATGTAACAATATGAAGGAATTGAAATTTGTAATTTTTTTCTCACCTGTCTCGAAGTCTGGGAAGGTTATCTTGTTACTCTTATGATTCAACCAATTATTTTTTAAACATTTTAGTAGATGAACAGAGTCGTACAAGAAGAAAATAGGGCGTGTGTTGTCACATGGATGTGGATAAACTACGCTTGATTGGTTTTTCGGTGAAAAATTCCTCATAGCTTTGCCATTGAGTGCATTGTTATCACTGATAATACAAAATACTTTGTAGCCTATCTCTCCTAATTTAGTGACAATTGTTCGAATACAACCAAAAAGAATGTCACTGCTGATGGTTGAAGTTGGAAATATATGAATAACTTCCTTTAACTTCGATGTGACACTGGATGTCATGAATGCGTAAGCGGATGTAGCCAAATAATTGCCGTTAAATGCATTCCCTACAATATTTCCACCTTTGAAGTTCAAATAAGGTTGAACATGAATTTCATCCATAAGTAGTATGACATTTTTCTCATGCTCTTCTAAAAGTCTGAAAAGAGAACGTGCGTACGCGAGAAACAATTTTCTATCTTCATCGGTTGGATCGGTTAAAAATTTATTATAAACAGTTTTTATTTTTGATGGATGAGGTAAAATTAGCGAACTGTAGTGCCGTAAATATTTGTATGCATGTGAGCTTATTGAGTGCATAACGGATGAAAAAATCATTGTATTTGCAGAATAATGATATCTCTCTTTTGGAGTAACAAGAAAATTTAACTGTTCTGAAAGAAAGTTGAGAGAAGCACGTTTATCAAGGTCATCACACTCTACTTCAACCAAGACATTTCTTAAATGATGTATAATTTGTTTGAAGCTATTATCATAGTTGGCTGAAGAATTTTTCATTGATATTTCATTTATAAAATTCAAACAATTTTCAATAACTTCCAAATTATTAACGTGACAGGGTGTTTTGATTTGATTGTTATCTACAGAAATTTCTTGGCCATATAAATATGTTTCCAATGTCAGATTTGAATGTATTACAACAGTGTAATTTGTTGTAGGTCCTGGATTAAAACAAATTTTGAAAAAGTAACTTTTGACTCCTCAATTAGTTTAAACCAATTTTGTTTATGAGGTAATGAATCCAGAATTTCTAATAGCCTATTAAAATTTTGAAAAGAAATAGATTCATGATGAGCAATGAACTCAGATTTGCTTTCGTTGATAGCTCTCAATAAATAGGATTCCTCAGTTTCACGATTTTTATCTTCCCTGCTTTTACGAACTGTGGGACAAGTTTTCGAGAGATATTTAGGGCAATTCGGAAATATACTTGGTATAGCACCAACTTTTAAGCGGAGACGTTTCATGGAAAAGGTAGAACACTCACCAGTTATTTTTTTATTGAATTTGGATACATTCCGGACGATATCATCGTTTTGAAAATGAAGTTCGCAGACTTTGCTGCGTTTTGATGGTGTAAAGTCGGCTCGTGGAATCGCCCTGAGCCCCATCTTTTTCTAATATTTTCATCCTCTGGAAAGGAGAAAACCGCCACTTTTGGTGCATCACCATATCCATAATTTCCAGAGCAAGAAGGTACACAGCATCTAAAAGGCATTTTGGATAACCTCGTGGTAAGCCTAAAGAAATCGGTCTGGACACACGTTAAACGTGTTGTTTGACGAAAGCCTTTAACACCTCGACACTGTAATGTTCCACAAATGTTATATAACAATATATAACTGCAGCTGCACTTACTTTCCGGTAAAATAGTATAAAAAACCCTAATTTCTTACGCTACATTAAAGGTAATCCACAATTAGCCGATCATGCGGCGATGTTTGTTATGACTACTAGTAAGCGAGTCACGTGATTGAAACGTCACAGCGGTCTGGCCTTGTTATCTCGGTGTTAACGATGTAACCCGTTCTCTGTTTATCACCCCTGAGTAACCCTATCGAACGGTGTCATTGAACATTGAAGCGTCTTTTATGGGCTTTATACTTAGAATCGGGTACAGAATGGGACAAGCATCTCCCATCTATACTCGTAGCACTGCGAACAGTTACTCACGAAAGTACCGGATATACACCTTCAGAGTTAGTGTATGGAAAAAACCTCAGAACTCCAGAAACGTTAATAATGGAACATTGGATGGAACCAGACGAAGAAAATGATCTCGTAACCGAGCACATGTTTAAATTAATCAATAGACTGAAATAATGTCGAGAAGTGGCTATAGCTAAGATGGAAGAGATGCAGGTTAAACGAAAACCTGGTACGATAGGAATACAGTAAAGCGAGAATTTAAAGGAGATCTAGTACTTGTTTTAGCACCCTCTAGACCAGTGGTTCCCAAACTTATTATGCCCACAGACCCCTTCTCATAGCAAAAACCTGACCATGAATTCCTCGAACAGCTAATCCAGATGAACGAAGCTGAGAAAACCACTTGTAGAATGTATCATCCAGCGTAATAAGAGTAGGCATCCGCATATGTTTAACTTCACTTTTTTTGTCCTACATTAAACTTAAGAACAAATTTATGAATGTCACTTTTCGCCTTTTTAATATCAGACACGGTTTGTATTGCTATTCCGTACTCAGCCAAATGCTAGACACTGAAACTCCTTTCTCAAGTTTTTCTATCCTGACAGTTTACCGTGAAGACTAAGAATTTAGCGTTTACGTTTCTGTCCTACACTAGGCTTACTTAACGACATGATTAAAGGTTAGTTAATAAAAACTGATAAGTGTGCGTGCGAGCAATAACTAATAAATACTGAATAAAATAGAACTGGTTGCAGGTGCTGGCGTAGAGTGGCAATTCGTGGAATTTTAGACAATGACTCTTCTGGCTGGCGAGTGGTATGAGTCATGCAGCGCATCCATGTTTACGCAAAACAAACAAGGATCAATGTTTAATCGGTTGCTTGGAAATGTAAAACTCGTCAGATAAAAATAAGCATCCTTTATTATCACATATTAAATTTTTTAACTGTCCGTTATAATAGGGTCTGTTATAATGAGGTTTTACTGTACATGCATGGTGTGTGAGTAATTCTCTTATTTTTAAAACCTAAGCAATTCAGAACAGTAATAATTAACTCCTAACTTTATTCAGATTTTGTTTATATAAAAAGGACAAGGATCATTTTAAACTCAGAAGCAGTAAATCTGTATTCTTTAGAGAGGAAAATTATTACATACTGTTAAACTTTACTGATAAAATGTCATTGAATCAATTCGAAACACTAAAGTAAGCAAATTGCATGGAAAAGTCCAAATTTAAAATACTCAATAATCTCAACGAAACAAAAGGTATAATATCAGCATTAATTAGTTTGTGCTGTCAGAAATATGTTTTTGATATATTTAATTTACGTACACCTAACAGAAAAAGAAAGGTTAGCTTTCCACAACAATCCTGGTTTAATTGACAAAATTCCAAAGAACAATATTATTATCAAATATATAAATTGTTGGATGAAAATCCACGCTCTGGTGTCGAATTGCCATGAGATAAAGTTAAACATGCCTTAACTAATTTCGTCAGATGATCATACTTTCGTACTCCAGAAAGGTCTTTCATTTGTGATATTTGCTCCCAGTAATGACAAATGTCGTGACTTATTTCGAAAGAAGCAAGTTATTTCTCTACAATCTCGCATAGGTGAATTTGTACCTCAGATTTCACAGCATCACAGAATTGGTTTGTTTTTGTGACCTTTAACAGGTGATTAGCAAGGCGGGTTATAGCTTCCTTTGATTTGGAATCCTGTTGTTTAGATGGATGTATATATTGCAGGTCATGCAATAATGGACTGGAAAGAGGCAATTTTTTCTGCAAATAGTTGCATGTTTTTATGTACATACTTCGGATGTTGTGGAGGAAATTTTTATGATCTGGCCAAACGAGCAATTTCTTTGCTCCGGAACCAATTTCAATACATTTTAGGGGTAACCAAGAACTGGCTTCACCACAATTAACATTGCAAAGGGGCAACCCTTCTTTTATTCCAACATCAGTTTTTATAAAATTACGCATTATGTTCCTCACTAATTCATTCTGCTTGCTAAACAAAATATAAATCAGGGGAGTCTCCATCTGGAACAGTGTGAGATGACACAAAAGTTTTAGCAAAAAATAGTGAAATGTAGATATAGTAAATTTATCGGATCTTAAAAATTTTGAAACTTTACATCATTTTTCACTATTCTTCTTCTCAATAATAAGAAAATATTCTTGAAGAGCAGGATATTGCTCAATTATCCTCTCACAAACAGGGCATAGGGTTAACCATCTGCTTTCAACATTCCTCCTAAACACATGGTCTGCAGCAGAATCCACCAATGTTTCAATCTGAACTTTGTGAAAGTCCTCTTCTTGCTGCTGACAACTTAAACCACTGAAAAATATCCAATACAAATCTGTCTATATCACAGTCTAGTTCTTCCATACCCTTTCTCATGGCATTGTGAACGACGTGCAGACTACACATTCCAACATCAATTAAATTTGGAATGCCCAATGAATTTAAATGTGCATTTAACTTTTTCAGAAATGATAGATTGACTTTAGGACCATCCACAGAGCATTGAATGACTATCAATGCTTAGTCCATTGTCTGAAATTAAATTCAGAATCAATTCAAGAATTGGTGGAGATGTCGAATCCGAGGCGCTAGCGATTTATCGCCAAACATGGTAACCTTGGTGTTTTGATCCAGCTTTATGGCAACCCTATGCAAAAGGTTTTTCGCGTAGGAAAGTCCCAGTTTTTTTAACGAACATACTGGCTTTGGACGCCATCTTGATTTGGCGTCAAACATGCCTCGGATTCTACATCTTTACACTTTAGGTTCTTTTATTCTTTTTTGATGTTTTGAACACTTAGCATGAGATATTAGTTGAGCAAATCCCATATTTGCAACGCTGAACTTCTTATCACATACTTTGCAAAATCCGGCGAACTTGTCTTCCGAACATCCTCGGCACCAGCTGTACTGATTAAATCACCGTTTTTATCTGTTCTTTTAGAAGAAATCCACGTTTCTGAAAATTTTGTATTTCGAGGCATTTTTAAAAACAACGCGAGGAGTTTGACTAGACATAAATTCGGATGGGGAGACGCTAACACATCATTGGTTGAGGAAGAAGCAGCGTATGACGTCATGGCAAACTTGGGTGTTTTTCATTCGTCCGTCATAGATAAGGCAGGCCGTCCGTAAGGGGACGAGCAAAAGAGGGAAACATTAACGCTTAAAGAGGGATGCTTTAACGGGTAAACATTTAATGTCGGAGAAAATTTTAGGAATTTAAGGACAAAATACAAAAATTAAGGACATTTCAGGACGTATTATTTTTTTCAGGAATATCAGGAATTTCAGGACAAGTACGACCCCTGTAATAGTGATAGTGTTTTCCATAGACTGGGAATCAATTTAAGAATGATAATTGAATGGATTTCCAGGGTGAGATTGTGAAAACAGGTCGCTCAGCTACATCAAATGAATGATCAGGGCATTATTCCCCATGGCTAGGCCGAAGGTTCACACAGGAGAATATTAAAAAATAGGAAATGCACATGACTATCCATGCCTCCACGATCTCATAGCATATAGAATCATTCTAAAAAATTGGAATCATGGAAATTGTTGTAAAATTCTTTTATAACCACAATATCAACAAATATAACACATAAAAATGAAATGTTTTTATAACGCCATATCGACAGCTACAACTATAAATTTGGTTTGAAAAATGAATAAACATGCATAAAAACACATAATAATAAGAGAATTATTAAAACTGACAAAACAAAATGAGCAATTAAAGTTAAGACCACATTGCAGGCTAAATTAAGAGAAAAGTCAATGAAAGAGTCTAAAAAGATTTAACATTAGGGTAGAAAGGTAAAATATCATGATCTGAAAAAATTTTAGGTTTGTTTCATCAAAATTATTGAGCAAAATGATAACTGTCTTGTGTACATGAAAGCGACCACATAACAGCATAAAATGTCCGTTAGGATATTTGCTCCATGATCAGATAAGTTATAGGAACTTCTATTAAAAAGCAAATCATGAAAACAAATGTAAAATTTTCTGCTCATAACAGTAATCGAACACAAAGAAAAAAAAATACAAGTGTACATAACGTAACATCTACAGGAAAAGATCTTTACAATATCTGGAATAGCTGAGAATTGTACATGGTACAGGGTTTCGGTATAAGATATTTTTAAACATTAGGAATCCAAAACAATATTTTATTCTTTAATATTATTGTTATATATACATCATTCTGTTATACATTTGTAACTGTGTTAATCGTTACAAAGCAACACTAATTTAAAAGAAAATGAGGTTGGCAGAGGCTAAACAAAAACACTCATCTTTAAATAACCATGAGTAAAATTTAAATCAAACTCACTCTAAGCAAACTGAAGCATTTGTTCTGAATGGTTCTGTATACCTTTTTTCACCTGAAAATAAATGAAAATATTTAATAACTAATGTGAAGTTTGCTTGGTTGTAGTTTTATGGCTTAAGATCCAAAAACGGACAACCTGCACCAACACAAGAATATGCAAACAATGAAAAGTTAATAAAATTTTAAAATAATCTAACCACCAATAAAAAGTTTAAAACTATATGTTTATTGAACAAATCAACAACAGATCATTAATTTAGGTGATATAAAAAGTGTAGGATAAAACAAGCAATGCAAGTTGGTTAGCAGTGGTAACACAAATCATTAAGGCTAAAAATATAACTGGAGAAAACTGATAAGATGAGCTATGCCCATCTTATCAGCCAACTATTAAAATTCTAATATGAAATATAATTAAAAATTCATGAACTGTAACAGCAGTAAAATGCCATAGCGATGTAAGGCAAAGAATGATGTATCTGGATTGGATTCGGGGGTTTTATGGCGAAAGGACCAATAACAAACCAGCTGTGAGAAGCGCAAGATAAAATAACAAAATTATGTAGATATAAAAACATTATAAAAATTAGAGATAATATGTCAAGACCAGACATGAAATTCAAAATATACTTGTTGATGAACATATAAAAAAGCAGACTATAAATGTGAATATTAATTGTTGAGGATTTAAAAACACGCTGATTCATAACAGGAAAGGTGTAAAACTTGTTACAATAGATATGAATGGATATAAATTAATGGCTAAACATGTTTGTCAACATGATGTACAATATTTGAAAGAATGAATAATGACGAATAGCATAAGTCATGATGGAAAAAATTTATGAGATTTAAAAAACCAATGGCATTAAAAAAGGAAAAAGTTTGTGTGGGGATCCTTTCTTATCAGATCTTGCAGGCTCAAAACTAAATTTTTAAACAATTTCAAATGTAGATGTTTAAATATTGGACGAAATTAAAATACAGTGAACAGAAAAAGGAGTTGTACATTTTTGTTGGATATTTTTATAAGCTTATTTTCAACTCATCTTGTGTTGTTACTTTATTTAAATAGATTCTTTTGTAGTGATTTGTATATTATTTTAAATTAGAATTTATTCGAATAAGCCTAACTTTGTGTTGCCCAACTTTTTCTGAAGCCCAACCGCACTCTCAGGAATATGGATTTCAATTCAACTAAGATAGAACAGTTGATTGAAGCAAACTATGTAATTGGAGCATGAAAATAGAAGCTCTATTAGATGAAAATGATTTATTTTATGATGTGATTCTATGGAATGAACCTACCTTAAATAAAGATGTGCAAGATCATAAAATTTGGTGAAGAAAAACAGAGAAGCCTTCGGAATAATTGTTCTTAGCCTTACAGCGGAACAAGTGATTGTTTATAAAGGCATTAAAAAGGCAAATGAACTATGGGAAGAAATTAAGATTTGTTTTGAAAGAGCTGTTGAAGATAGAACAGACCTATTGCTGGATCTGACAAGATTGAAAAAAATCGCAAAAGGAAAGCATAGATGAATACCTTACAAGATTACAAGGACTTTCACAGGAAATAAACGAACTGGGTAAATTGGTTACTGAAAGAGAACTAGTTTGGTATATCGTAGGTCTGCCAGAAAGATGAGACAATTGCAATGGCATAATCTGTGAATAGAAGCATCAACTTCACACCCTTGAGGCAAACCTTGATGAATTTTGAAAAGAAAAATAATAAGAGTGATGAAAAGTTCTGTACAGCTTACAGAATTTATGACAAGCAAAAACAGATTAAGCAGAACTTATGCTAAATCTGTAAAAATCCAACACTTACAGAAAGATAGTTGGTTTTGAAAATCTAACCAAAATGTTAAGAAAAGAAATTTTGATAATACAAAGCACGCAAGGGACTCCAAGTACTGATATAAGCATGCACAAGTTTCTGAGGAGGAGCCTAAGCTTTGTGGTAACGAATTAGCGATGACAATCAGTGAAAAGGTGATAAGGAACAGACAGAATGGCATTTGGTCTCTGCCTGTACATCACACTTGACCCTAAACCATACATAAATCAAAAACTTAAAAAGAACTTTGCAAATTGATAGTCAGTTACCCCTTGAATTTTGGGGATCAAGCTGTAGCTACTGCAGAGTATGTGCACAATATAATATCCACCTAGAACCGAGATATAAAACATCTATGGAGCTTTGGAAATCCAGAAAACCTTCAATACGTCATGTGAAACCGTTTGGATGTGTAGCGTATTACAAAATTAATGACAAGACATACGTTAGAAGCGAAAGCAAAGAAAGGTATTTTCATAGGATATTCAAGAGAAAGGAAAGCTTAAAAAATATTTGATGTTGATGAAAGAAAAGTTTGCAAATCAGATGTAATATTCGACGAATTAAAGAATAGATATATACCAAATGCAGAGAAAAAGAAAATAAACTACATGGAAATGAAAAAAGACCTGAGACTAACTCAGAAGACAACTTGGTGCACAAGGTAGTAATAATCTAAGTGTTGATGATGGAAGTATAGAAGTAAGGAGATCATCATGAAATAGAAGGATGCCTACAAGATACAATTATTATCAAGTATATTCTGTGCATGACATCACATCAGAAACTTACGAAGGAGCAACAATATCTAACAAAGATCAATGGACACGTGCAATGGATGAAGAAATTAATTTTATAAAAATGCATGAAGTATGGGATGAAGAAATATACACCGAACCACCAAAGGTTATTACTTACCAAACGATAAAGTATATTTGATGAAACGCATTGGATTTATGGATTCCAGCCAGGAAGATGTTGGTACAACAGATTTTCCGAAATATTAGACCAAGCAGGGTATGCTGATTTAGATCAGCTTGATTTAAATAGGGATTTAAATCAAGCGATTTTTGTTAAAAAATTGATGATTTAAATCAAAATTTTATTTTGATATGTTTGTTAATATTGAGAATGAAATACAGAACAAGATGCATGTTATTTTATTCAAATAAGTTAAGAACTTCGCTTGTACTGAGTTCACCCCAAATTATTTTGAAAATCATTCTCCATTTGATGACACTAAATAACAGTATATGCTGATTTGGATAATTACCAGACAAGTATTTTCATCTAGGGCCATTGACCAATAGGTGTCACTCAGAAGTCTGCTCATCAGTGTTGGTTGTTTTAAACATTCTGTGTGACTAAATAGCACATGGCCAATTTTAAACCAATCACCATGTGTTGAGTGAAGATGCTCAAAATATATTCTATGAAATTATTAAAATTGTGGTAACTTGCTTTCTTTTTTATGATGTTTTAGTTACTTATTTAATATCGTGTAGTTTGTTAATAAAAATATACACTCACAACGAAACAATTTTTTTCAGTATCCAAAAGCATTCCAATTTTGCACATAAATCTTTATAATTGGCAATTTTAATAGTTTGATTTTGTTTTGTGTAGTATATTGGTTAATTTTTATTTAAATTTATTGGGAAATTTTATGCATTGATTCCTACGAATTCTTTACCTTCCTAGAATAACTTGTGACGAGCCACCAGATTATTTTATTTTCCAACGAGCTTTTGTTGGTTGTGTTTTGGCATCAGTCGAAGAAACTGTTGTTCTAATAAAAAGGAAATCAAATCGTTACGAAAATTTTTGTTCTCTTCGTGAATTATTTTCTCATATCTGTTATTTTGAAAGGAAAATATGATGGAATACTTGCGAATCGCATTTTTAATGGAATAGAGAAAATCGGGTAGATTTTCCTGTAGATTCCTGACAATCTGGTGACCCGGGACGTGATCGCATTCTGAAAGGTATTTATTAAGCCTAATTTAGTTGATATTCTATTTGAACTATGGAAACAATTGTACGGAAAAGAAAGCCAGTTCGGGCTAATTTTACGAAAACGTTTAATGCACTTATGGATACTTTAATTGATGATTCAGCGAAGGAAGAAACTATTAAGACACGATTTGTTACTTTAGAAAGATTAGCGTCAGATTTAATGAAAATGGATGAGGAGATTACAATTTATTTATTGGAAGATGTAGCAAAATATGATGAATATGAAAAAGAATATGCAGTAATTGAAGATTATAAAGAGAAAATGGATAGAGCTAGAATGAATGTCGACATATATTTTAATAGACAATCCGCACTCATAGCTGAGAGTATACATTCGCAGGATACTGAACAAAGGAAATTGAAACTTCCAAAGATTGAGCTTATTAAATTTGGCGGTGATGTGAAGGATTGGCTGTCCTTTTGGAGCCAATTTAAGCGAATTCATGAAGATCGCAACATGGCTGAGGAGGACAAATACCAGTATTTAATTCAATGTATGAGTATCGGAAGTCGAGCTCGCGAAATTATCGACAGCTTTCCTCCTACTGCAGAAAACTATGCTAAAGCCATTGAGAGTATAAAATCTCGATTTGGCAGAGAAGAATTGCTTATTGAATATTATGTAAGAGAGCTTCTAGGACTTGTAATAAAAAATACTACTGATGCAAGAAGGAAGAATAGTACAACACGATTGTATGATAAATTAGAATCTTATTTACGAGCGCTTGAGTCTATCGGAATGGGCTCAGACAAATATTCTGCAATGCTATATCCTCTTGTGGAATCGTGCATTCCAGAGGAAATTTTAAGAGTTTGGCTGAGAAGTCCATTACTGGCATCGGAAGACAATAAATATAATGATAAATTGAAACAGCTATTGCTATTTTTAAGAAATGAAGTGGAAGGAGAAGAAAGAATTTTTATGGCTAAGACAGGATTTAAACTCAAAGAAAATTGCACGAGAGTACAGACATTTAAAGAGTCAGAAAATTCTACCCCAACAGCGAATGATTTGATTGTAAGTGCAAAAAACCGGTCGATTCCTGTATGTCAATTTTGTGGGAAGACACACGACTCCAGAGACTGTTTCAGGGGACAGAAGCTACCCTTAGAAGAGAAAACAAATATTTTAAAGAAGAATAAGTGTTGTTTTTCCTGTCTAAAGGTTGGGCACCGATCGCTGAATTGTAAATCTAATGTAAGATGCGCAGTTTGTGGAAAGAAACATTGGGTAATTATGTGTCCCGAATTAGGTAAGAAAAATTCAGAGATTGAAATAAAAGAGACAGAGGACACCACTTTATCCAATCAGAGCCATGCTGAAGTGTTTTTACAAACATTACTTGTTAGAGTGTCCTTTCGAGGAAAGGAAAAGACTGTAAGAGCATTAATAGATACGGGCTCACAACGTTCTTATATATTAAGTAACACAGCTAAAGAGATGAAATATGTACCAGTTTCTAAAGAACAGTTAACCCAAGTAGTTTTTGGGGGGCATGCTGAAAGAAAGGTGCATGCGTGCTATAATGTACTTCTAAGAAGCCTCCATGGTAATAATTCAGTTGAAATCCAAGCGTTGGACCAACCGGTTATTTGTGGTTCCATACCTAGGCTTAACAAGAAAAAGTGTTCAGAGATTGCCCAAAAAATGGGTATTCAGTTGGCAGATGTCGGACATGGTCAACCACCAATTGAGATTCTCATAGGCTCTGACTTTGCTGGTTTGCTGTACACCGGAGAAATACGTCAGCTTGAGTGGGGATTATTTGCAGTGCAGACTCATCTTGGTTGGATGATAATGGGGAAGTCATCGGGTAATTCAGAACAGGACTCTTACGGTTCGGACTTGATCTCACTTTTGATACAGAGCAATGATATAACGGATTTATGGAAGCTTGAAAGCATTGGTATCACAGACCCTTGCGAAACTCAGTCCAGAGGAGAAATTGAAGCTGCAGTTGAAGAGTATTTTAAAGATACAATCCGTATAAACGCAGAAGGACGTTACTCTGTACGACTCCCGTGGATGTATGATCCAGAAGGGTTACCGAAAAACCGAGAAATTGCTGAGAAACGATTGTATTCCACTACTTCAAAACTTAAAAAGGAAGGAAAATCCCTGGATTACGACAAGGTTTTTAAAGACTGGCTAGACGATGGAATAATTGTCGAGACTTCTTTGGATGGAGGATATTTTTTGCCTCATAGAGGAGTGTTCAAGTTTCAATCTACAACTCCAGTACGTCCAGTCTTTGATGCGTCTTCTAAGCAGAAAGGGAAATTGTCTTTGAATGACTGTTTAGAAAAAGGCCCAAACATTTTAGAGTTGATTCCATCAATTCTTCTAAAATTTCGTGAGAAGAAGATTGGTGTCATTTCTGACATTAAGAAAGCCTTCCTACAAATATCTGTGGATGTTGAAGACCGACATTTCCTCAAGTTTCTCTGGTGGGAAGATGAAGGTATGAATACTGTGAAGGCATTTCAGCACTGTAGAGTAGTTTTTGGTTTGAATTGCAGTCCCTATCTTCTTGGAGCGGTGATAAAACATCATTTGACTCAATATTCATCGGCTGTATACTCTGAGGTCACAGAAAAACTAAAGGGTGCCTTTTATGTCGACAACTGCGTAACATCTGTGGATTCGGAAACAGAATTGAAAAATTTCATTCAGTTGTCAACTCAGATGATGGCAGAAGCAAAATTTGACTTGCGAGGATGGGAGCATTCAAACCTGAATCATAGTCTCCTAAAATGTGATCCGACTCCTGTGTTAGGACTTTTGTGGGACAAGGAAGATGATGTTCTGTTTTGTGACACACGACGTATCCAAAAACCTGGAGGACCAATTAGTAGGAGAATTATACTTTCCATTGTGCAGCAAATATTTGATCCTCTGGGTATAGTTTGTCCTGTATCTTTGTGTCCCAAAATCTTGTTGCAAAAGAGTTGGAAATCCAAACTTAGTTGGGATGCAGAAGTCCCTGAAGAAGTTTCAAAGACATTTTTGAAATGGCTTGATGACCAGAAGTTTCTAGCTGAAGTAAAAATACCTAGATGTGTTCATCTTACTACCAAATTGAAGATCTCCTTGCACACTTTCTGTGATGCGTCTTCCATGGCCTATGCATCAGCTGTGTTTTTACACTGTGAAATAGGTCAGAATATATCAGTCCAGTTGCTTATGGCAAAAAGTAGAATAGCTCCATTGAAGAAAATTACCATACCCCGGTTAGAGCTTATGGCATGTTGCATTGGTGCTCGTTTGACACATTTTGTAAAAGAGAGCTTGAAAAATTATGAGTTTGAGGAGTTTTACTGGACTGATTCCTCTACCGCATTGTACTGGATCAAGCATGATGAGCAGTGGGCTGTATTCGTTAAAAACAGAGTTGATGAAGTTAGAAAGCTAACGAAACGAGAAAACTGGAGACATATTCCTGGCCAAGAAAATCCTGCCGATCTACCATCTAGAGGTTGTACAGCGAAGAGATTAATTGAATCTAGATGGTGGGAGGGACCATCTTGGTTAAAACTTAACGAAGAAAATTGGCCTCGTTCCGAGGTCGCAATTAAGAATGATGAAATTTCTCAGGAAAGGAAAACGACAGTAGCAGTCAGCATCGAAAAGGAAATACCTTGGTATTGTTACAGATTTTCATCATACTTGAAAATAGTTAGAACCATCGCTTGGATGAAACGCTTTGTAGATAATGCAAAAAAGACTTCGTCAGACCGTAATGTATCTGCATTTACTGTTGTGGAATTACAAACGGCTGAAATAACGCTACTGAAGCTAATACAACGTGAAGCATTTGGAACGATTAAGAATGATGCTCTGAAATTTCTGCAACCAAAATTAGATGCAGATGGTTTAATCCGTACTACTACTCGTCTTGTACAAAGAGAAGATACCAATGCTTTCAAAAATCCAATATTGTTGCCTAGTAAACATCCTGCCGTTAAGCTGCTTATTTTAGAAGAACACAGAAGTATGAGCCACGCTGGAGTGCATACTCTGATGTCGCGGTTAAGAGAAAGATTTTGGATTTTGCAGTGCAGACGAACAATTCGACAAGCTCTAAGAGAATGTAGAAATTGCAGAAGATTCGATGCTTCAAGGACTGAAGTTATACCAGCACCATTACCTGGGAACCGAGTCAAAGATGCTGCTGTCTTCCAGATAATAGGCATTGACTTGGGAGGTCCGTTGTACTTACGAACGGGAGAGAAGGCCTGGTTCGTCCTTTTCACTTGTGCGGTGATTAGAGCAGTACACATTGAATTAGTGTTATCTTTGAGTACAGATAGCTTTCTTTTGGCTTTTAGAAGATTTGTAGCTAGAAGAGGCAGACCAGTCGTTGTTTATTCTGATAACGGGACTAACCTGGTAGGAGCGAATAACGCTCTACGAAGTATAAATTGGGAAAACATCAAAGAAGTATCATTAGCCCAGCGCATCCAATGGATCTTTAACCCTCCTACCGCCGCCTGGTGGGGCGGTTGGTGGGAACGCCTGATTGGCACGATAAAAGATATCCTTAAAAGAGTCCTGGGGAAAGCTCGACTGACACATGATGAGCTCGTTACTGTTCTATGCGAAGCAGAAAATGTTGTAAATCATCGACCTTTGACCTATCTCTCCGAAGACGTTGAAGATTTGCAACCGTTGACACCGTCATTGTTTCTGCAGGAGGTAAAAGACAGCTGTATACCTGACTTAGAACTTCTTGACTCCTCCAGTTTGAACAAACGTTATTGTTATAGACAGAAATTGAAAGAAGACCTCAGAAAGAGATTTAGGACTGAATATTTAGGGCAACTGAGACATTACTCAAGTAACAAATGTCCCACTACTCTTCTGTTGGATCAGATTGTTCTTGTGGGAAGTGATAACTCTAAACGATTATCATGGCCACTCGCAAGAATTCTCGAATTGTATCCAGGAAAGGATGGTGGAATTAGAGTTGCTCGGCTGAAGACTATGCACGGAGAAATACTTCGACCTGTTCAACGATTGTATCCCTTAGAGATGATTCCTGATTCATATGATAGTTTGAAAATTGACAAAAGAGAGAATGAACAAGATGATAGTCAAGAGGATGTACCTAACAAAATGGTCGGACCAGCTAAGCGTCAGACGAGGTTTGGTAGAACCATAAAAGCTCCGTCCAAGTTACAGGACTTTGAACTGTAAATCTTATAACTCTAGATTTTTGTATTATTTTTTGTGTGTGGTGTTAAATTAAGTGTTTTTATTAAATTTCCATTCATAAAAAGGTGGGAGGATGTGACGAGCCACCAGATTATTTTATTTTCCAACGAGCTTTTTGTTGGTTGTGTTTTGGCATCAGTCGAAGAAACTGTTGTTCTAATAAAAAGGAAATCAAATCGTTACGAAAATTTTTGTTCTCTTCGTGAATTATTTTCTCATATCTGTTATTTTGAAAGGAAAATATGATGGAATACTTGCGAATCGCATTTTTAATGGAATAGAGAAAATCGGTTAGATTTTCCTGTAGATTCCTGACATAACTATTAAATATTTATGGATTTGATATATAAATGTTAAATTACTCATTTGGAATTGATAAAATTTTTATTGCAAGCTCAAAATTCCACTGAATTGCCATTATCTGGGGATATTGCATTTGTTCTATGCTGCTCATAGACAAAAGCATCATTTTTTGTTTAATATATATAAACCCTATGAACTACTTGTTAATGCTCAAAGAATTAGGAAAATATACATTTAATTTTTTTACTGAACTTGAAAAAATTAACAATTTTTTCACCAATAAGTTATTTTGACAAGCTAAATATTAATGAGAAGTACGAATTTTTCAAGATGCAAGTTCCTTTTATTTTATTTTCTAGTGGTGACATGGTTTTTCTCATAAGCAAGTCCTGAAACAATTAATTATTTTATATCAAAATAATTGAAGTAATTTTAAACATTTTGTTCATATATGATAAATATATAATGCAACAGGTGCCAACTCAGGTGTTGTCCTCGTCATCCGTCTGGCTGTGATGCAAAATTAGGTGTTATCGGATCTTTCCCTTCGTGATTGATCCCGAACCATCCCTCATAGTGTTGTGTTGCTCCAGTGCTTAATGTAACAGCAAAACGGACAGTGGAATTGGATGACGATATGCTGCCGAAATGGATAGGTGGTATGCTGCCGAAAGTAGATGTGAAACAGGATCTAACACGAGTCATATTTACTCTTTTACCCTCCGAGAGTAGCGATATTTTCGAGAAGTGTGTAGTATTGTTTTTACACCACAGCACAAGAAATGACTAAATAACCATATTTAACGGAAGGGACCTATCAATTACGGAATACCTACTGAATTTCAGTGAACCTCCACGTCATAATTATAAAGAAAGTTTAAAATTTATTGGCCAATACTTTGAGAAAAGTTTAAGATAAGTACCGTTAAGTACTTTGGAAATTGGAAGTTATAGAGTGAAAAACTATAGAATTTAATGGGAAAATTAATACAATTAGGAGTCCTATGACGTTGCAAACAAGCAAAAAGTCAGACTGAGAATCAAGTCCGAAAGGAAGGTGGAAAAATGAAAGGAAGTGATTAAGGGGAACCACATTTATTGAGTGAAAGAATCCATGGATTATTTTAACCTTTAGAAATATTCTATTGGTTTTTTCTTTAGAATAGAATACCTTGGAGAGATTGCATTTCTTATTTCCTTGGAAGTGAATTCTTTGGAGATTCTATTGTTCCTTTCTTAGAACAGAATCATTTAGTAAGATTCTGTTGGTCTTGCTTGTAATACAATCTTTCCATATGATTAGCATCAAGAGAATACAGAAGTACCATGACTATGACATCTTTCTAAACCCCTCTGAAAGAAAATTTATTGATGCGTGTCTGAGTATACACAAGCTGAGGAAAAATTCTTACTTTCCTAAAAGCCACACTTTTATTATTTTTTTTAAAGTTTTGTCACAAGCATGCCACCCAAATCAGGCTCGAGTGCCCTCCAGTAACATGTGATTCAGAGGATAGCTATTTGTTATGGTTGAATGCTTTACCTGTGCTGAGAACGGTTACACAGGTTAGCTCCTCCCCTCTGAAAGCATATAGGGGGATGTAAAGTAGGTAAATCTACAGCAAAAGGTATAGGGAGGGGCTTCAGGTAAATCTACGTCCAACCGGTGAGGAAGATGATACATATTGGTGCATTGTAATAAGACATTTGTTAGACAGACGTACTCCGCACCCTATACTAAAGGGAAGGGCTGTGGGTAAATCCTCGTTCTGTGTATACTGGGCAGAAGATGATGACTATTGACTGGACATAGTAAGGCAGTGGTTTTTAACTTGGAGTGTAAGCAGCCCTGGGGATGGGAGAAGCATTTCCAGGAGTGCGAGAGAAGTTTCGATGGACGACAGCGATTTAATAAAAGACGATCTTATTGAAATACGAGCCAAATTGAAATTTCATTTGAAGACGAGCTAATGTACGTATTCAAATCGAATTTGAAAAACTGGATTTAGAACCATTATGGTGTACATAGTTAGAACCTTATACACAGCTGACAAAAGCAGCATTGCAGACACTTTTACCATTTGCCATAAACTACTTAAATGGGATTTTCATCACTTTTGCACATAAAAACAAATGCCAGAAATCGCTTAAATGTAAGTGATGACTTAAACAATGGCTCTTTCAAAAAAGGAGCCTCGCTTTAAAAGTATTATGAATAAACAACAACGTAGCTATTAAAAATTGAGATATTGTATGTATAAGTAAATGTATGTTTATTTTTCAATAAATAAATAATCTTGCAATAGAAACACATTTTTCAAGGGGTGACTGAAATATAACCAAAAACTAAAATCCAAACAAAATATGCCAATGTAAAGAAGCACCTCATTGGAATCAAAGTACTTGAAGTCATGCTTATTTTAAATTTAGACTTAAAATAAGAAAAAGGATGCACGAGACTCATAAACACTTGAGCCTTAGTCATTAGATGATTTTGATATTGTTCTCAGAAATTAATTTACTTAGTTAAATCCAAGTATTATTAACCATAATAAATAAAATTTTAAAATTGCATATAAATTACAATATGAAATTGTAGAAAATTTAACAATAGATCGAGCAAAATAATCATTTATTAGTTAAGTTTTGCCAGAGAAAATAGACTTCCTGATTAGGTAATCTTGTTGTAATAATTAAAGCTTTGACTTTTGTGATTTGGAAATTTTGGAATTACTGAAAATGTTACCTTTAGAGCTTAACATTCCAATGCTTGGCAATTTAACTGGAATTATAATGCTTTTATCTCGTGCTTCTTAGCTTCAATTGCTGTTTGCTGGTTCTGGAAATTTGAGTATTTTAAAGAAATCGAACCAATCATACAATAAGTAAGAAGGTAGTTTTATAAATGAATGGTATAAAAGCAGGATTTTACTAATTTAATTACTGATAGCTGATTTTGTAAACCAGCTACTTTTTCTAATTGTATTGAAACTATATGTGCAATGCTTTTATGTTGAACTGAAAAATCCTCTACTGACAGTGTTTTAAGTACATAATTAGGGGAATAACAGAAGAAAAAATGTCTGGATGGTCACAAGGTAATATCTATGCATAGGAAAGAAATGATGGTTAATAAGTAGGAAGTTACTGGAGTACCTCTATAGCACAAAGAGAAAAATTATATATTATTACAGCCTAGGAAAAATATAACTTCCATATGAGATTAAAACAAAATTAAATTAAAGTTTTAACAAAACAGAATTTGTAGGCACTGACATATGGCAAGGGCAGATTACATATATGAACTGTATGAAATGCTGATGCAATACATATGGTTACTGACTGTTATGCAAAATACTAGTTCCAAATGGAGAAGTATTCACACATTTGTATGTAATGATGCATTACCATTCGGTAAGAATTTTGCAGTGTTATATATCAGACCCTTAACAGATTGTCTTGTGTCATTTTGTATCTCCATTTCTACATTGTTTATAGAATTTCAAATTAACATTTTATGGCATACAGGTACTTTGTTCGTGCTTATGTTATTTCTAATTTGTTAATGCATGACACTTTAGTAATTATTATTTTTTTAATTTCATGTTGAAAAGTTAAGTTTCGTAATTCTTTACATTTGCTGCTAGAGGGGCTCTTAACACTTTTAACTGATCTACCATTGGCCCTTTCCTATCCAGACCAATTGTGTGCCATTTAGACACATTTCTGTCTTTACCCTGTGTAAGGACTTTCTTTCAAAGACAGTATAAAAGACATGAAGCGATAATTGAAATTTGAATTTTAGCTTAAAAAGTCACTGCATACATGTAGTTTTAATATAAGTTATGAAATAAAATAGTAATGAGATGGAGTGTATTTTGATCTGAAATCTTGAGTTATATTTCATACAGGCACTTTGTGAATTTTGTAAAAAGTAAGAGAACTTACTAGATATTGGAATAAAGCTAATACTTCTTGAGGGTGATTTTCTTCAAATTTCATTGAAACTGAAATTTCATGGTGATTTTAGGTTTATCTTGAAATCTGATATATGTTGTGTTAATCATATGTTTGGATCGTATAGTGGGTAACAATTTACTTGAAATTGAATTTCCTCCATAGGATTAAAAAAGTACCTGAACAGTTCTTTTAAATTTAAATTAGAAAATTTATTACGAAAAAATTTAAGGATAAATAAAATGCAGATTAACAATTAAATAAAAAGGGGCCCCGGGAAGACACTGAAAAATCAATTTTTACAAACAAAGATGTGACACAATACAAAAGTTCAGGAGAAAGGGACCAATGGCACAACCCGAGGAACAGATAGACTCACCCTCGGCAAAAAGATCTTTAAAAAATGGTGTGGGGTTTCGGCACGCCGGGTGTTAGACATCGGACTTCTGCAACACCTCAAGTCTTGTAGCAAGCACTATCCATGCAAGAGCATGGTTATCAAGATGATTGTAACTTGGTGAACCACGAGATCGCAGGGAAATTTATTATGTGTCAATCCAATCTTCACCGATTCTTTACCTCCCGATCGTCTTCTCCATAGAAAAAAGTGAAGTGATTGTTGGCGTGTACAACTATTTATCAAAATTTCTGACGAACCACCAAATCAATCAACCCTGATCAACGGTAAACCCTGTAAAAGATAAGCCCACCTGTTCCAAGAGGTCATCCATCAAAATCCCCTTCTCACTAAGTGGACAATCTACCCCGACGAAATACAGCAAATGGGTGAGACATCAAAGACTGCTAAATACGCAGGTAGTAATGAGCGCTCAACAGGGACTCACATTTCTTCTATGGTCTTTTTCTTATGGCTAACCAGTGAGAAAAACTACCAAGCGATAAAAGTTGATGCAAATGCAGTACACAACATAATATATACACTAAAAAACAATTAGACAATAAATAACTAAAACTAAAAATTAACTCAACTTATATACTGAATTAACTACTTGATATATACTACTTGAAATCTATGATCTATACTATGATTTAGGTTTATCTTGAAATCTGATACACATTATATCAGTTTAACTCATTGTGATTAATAGTTCCAAGTGTAAGTAAATGTGCATGAGTCAAGATTTCACAAACAATAATTTATAAAAATACAAACTTTTTATGATAAATGCATTTCATGGAATTACATTTACTTAGAGCCTTCAACTGAACAGTTTTCAGATGTGACACATAACTTTTTTATGTAGTAACTAAATCTTTGAAATGCCAATCTGGAATTTTCTTTAGAGCAGGAATGGAATGTGCCTTTTGTATCTTCAGTGCTTTTAGGGGAAGTGATATCAAATATTTGAGTTGAGATAGGAACTGAAACTTTTACCAAAAGAATGTCTTAAGGCAGTGAATTATTTTGGTAACACTGTACATCAATAATTTCTGAGAACAGTGTTATCAGTTTTTAAAGAATTCACAGAACAGCTAATATTTTTTGAGATTGCAGTAGTCAAGTGAATCATTTGAGCAAGAATCAGAATTGAAGCTTTCAATTTCTGATGAAATTGAACTTAACTATTAGAGTCAACATTTTCACAAGCAAATTCATCAAAATAAATTTTATTATCCAAAAGATTACAAGCTGCTGTCAATTTTTCAGTTGGTATTCCTTTTTCTCCATCAGGTTTATTTTTTTTGCACAAAGATTCCAAATGAGAATCCAGTTGTTGGCGTTTTTTGGAGCTGTTAAGATTGGCACACAAAATTTGACACTGTTCTTCCAACTTAAAGCGACTTTTTTTCACCTCACTCTTGATTTTAATACTGTAGTCTCTGAACAAACTTCAACTGGATCATTATCAGCTATATTATTTTCACACACAGAATTCAAGGGACTAGAATTTTGGTCCTCTAAGATTTTATCATTAACAAAACCACTCTCTTTACTAGTTTGCTTATGTGTCTGCCCAAATTACTTTCTTAAACTTTTCCATCCCACTTCAGATTTTGAGATCTTCAATCTGAAGAGGTTACAATTTTCTCGGGTTGTTTATAATTGATGTTTTAGCCTTGTGAGTAACTTGTGCTTTTCTTGCAAATCATATTTTACTATGATCTCTGCTGATTGCAACTTTTGATGTTGTTTTTTCATTAGACAGAAGTTGCTGAGCTTTTTTAAATTCTCTAGTTATACCTTTCATACTTATTTCTTGATCTTGAACACGGGATATGAAAGGATTGTTTAATTTATTAGAGGATTCCACCCAGGGTTGTACATTGAAAACTTGGAGTTTAGAAAATGAGGTTTTGAGAATATCCAGATTGTAAACAATCATACGAAGCATGGTTACATAACTGAAAACTGAACGTATCTTCTTCGGTATTACTACTGATGTCTAAATAATTATCTGTAGGTAGATATACTTTGAAGACTCATATTTTTTGTTTGAATATTTAACAGGCCATATGAATGCAGCTTATCTTTTAAAAAGGTTTTTTTAACATGCAGGTTTTTATTATTTCACTGACAAATTCATTTTTTTCACCAATGTATAAATTAAAATTTCTTGCTTAACAGCTAGACTATGTGAAATGTATATTCTTCTAAAAACTTTTTCTGCACATGGAAATTTTTAAATTTTATAAACTCAGTGAAGACTAGTTTCAAAAGAATCCCCCAAATGTATTTTAAATCTTTTAAATTTGATGCAAATAAGGACTCTTCAGGGGTGTTTTTAATACTATTTATTCCTGAGGTTATCTGTCACCCTTTTTGTTTTGAAAAGTAATACACTAAGGAAATCAGAGACTTGACTATGAAAGGTGAAGTTTGATTGCTACATAGAAGATTTGTACAGCAACTATTATTCAAATCAAAATTATCCTTTCTATTTATGCCAACCTCTATACTAGAAGTAGCTGTATTCATAACAAGCATAAGGTGAGAAGCCAAATTAGATGATATAGAGCTCACCAATTTAATTAGAAATTTGTAACAATTTTGGTGTACCACTGAGACTACTCATTTGATCCTTTTCTATCATACGAGAACTACCACAATGGATTGTTGGAAGACATTTTATATTTGAATCAACTATTTCAGTACACATCGGAATTGCCCCAGCAGATTCAGTATTTTTTAAATAACATGCATCAATTGCATTACATTCAATTTTTAAATTAAGCTCTGTATTAATATGCTTAACAAAACTATCATCCTTATTAGAAGAATTATCATTAATTGTCAATTAATAGAAATAATTGAAACCCTTAAAAAATTAGATAGTTAAATAGAAGCTGCTATTGCAATTGATGAAATCGAAAATGAAATTATTGTGAGTGAGGATTATTAGGAACACGGGATTCAATGGAAAAGAGATTAAGTAGACAAATAGAAATATTATCCGAAGCTACACAGGAAAATGATTTAAATGAAGGTATTGAGCCAAATAGAGAGGAAAGATACAGAAATGAAAATGTTAAAATCCCAAAACTAAATGTCGTGAAATTTTATGGAGACCGTAGTTATTGGCTGGAGTTATGGAACTTATATGAAGTCGATGTTATAACAGTGATTATTTAAGCAAAATAGAGAAATTTGCTTATTTAAATACTTATTTAGTTGGGATAGCTTTAACAACCTTTTTGGGTTTCTCTTTAACTAACAATTATGATTTTTTAATATAATTGTTGAAGGAGATGTTTAAGAGAATAGATGTAATAAGCAGTTCACATATGAACAAACTTCTAATGATAGAACCTGCAAGAACGTGTTCCAACATGTCAGCTTTGAGAAAAATGTATGACGCGATTGAGGTCCCGATCCAATCGCTACAATCTATTTAAGTTGCAACTGGCACATATAGTAATCTTCTTTGCCCTGTGATATTACAGAAAATCCTGGAAGAGTTTAAATTTAAATTATAATAAACAATTTTTTAATGAGTGAATTATTTGATATCAAACATATAATTGAATTTTTAAGACAGGAAGTAGAGCGGCGAGAGATGTACTTTTTATTAGCTAATCCTAAAAGTGTAAGTGGAAATGAATGGTCCTTTCGTTACAGAACAATAAATAAAAAGTGAAAATAAGCATTATTTAAGCCTAAAACGAAACACAACAGATGTGTAAGAATTGCAAGCAGTCTGATAATTATTTGATATACGAAAAGGCATACTGTGCACAAAATCCAAGCGAATCCATTTACAACGCTCCAGAGCAAGTTGAGACCTCAGTATCTTCGCTACATTGCTTAGAAAATAAACAGAAAAGAGATAAATCAGCATCAATTTTATTACAAACATTCACTGCAATGGTTAAAACAGACCAGAAAGTTGCAGTGGGTTGAGTGCTGCTTGACAGCAGCAGCAAAAGAACATTCGTGAAAATGGGAACTGTTGACTTATTGTGGTAGAAGGTAATTCGGCAAGAAGTATTTATACAATACATGCGTTCAGTGGGATTCGAGCTGAGACCAAACAGATTTATGATATAGTTGAGTTTGATTTGCAGAATAGAACTGAACCTAATCGAAATATCAAATTAGAATCGGTGGTTATTGAATCCATTAAGCATGGCCATATTGAAATTCCTTCTCAGTGGGTTAGAAGCATTGCTTTCGAGAATGAATCGAATTAACCGATACTTGAACTACGAATGATATACTTAAACTGATTGGATTGGATTATATATAGGAGATTTTACATGAAAGAAATATAAAGATAGGCAAACGTTTGTTAATGACTAATAGTATGTTTGGGTATGTAATTCAAGGCAAGGAAATGGAATAACATTGAGCAACTTTGTGTAAATTATGCAACGGTATTCGGAAAAGAATTAGATAATGAAATGGTTAAAAGTTTATGGGAATTAGAAGCGATTGGAAAAAATGAGGATAAAGAAATTTTTCGATTAGATACGGATGTCATGAACATGTTTGAACAAAACACAAATTTGAAGGACAAGAGTTATCAAACTAAGATGTTATGGAGAGATAATTATAAGGGATTAAACTCTAATTATGAGGTTGCAAGGCGACACCTGATTAATTTGAACAATAAATTTAGGCACAATTCAGAGTTATATTTCCAATATAAAGAAATTATTGACAAACAATAAAAGATTGTATAATTGAACAGTTATAATTGTTTCTAATGACTATAAAAATATAAGATATTATTCCCCATCATGCAGTGGTAAAAGAATTAAAAGAGAGTACTAAGGTTAGGATTGTCTACGACGCATCCTGAAAAATTAAAGAGGAACAATCTCTCAATGATTGTTTTGAGAGAGGGCCAAGTCTTAATCTAGATTTACTGAAAATTATTTTGAAATTTCGATATCACCCAATAGCATTTTGTGCAGATATTTAAAGAGCTTTTTAGAGGTTGGCATAGTTGTGCAAGACAGATAGTATTTGCTATTTTTTGTTTTTTAAACTAGAAATTAAACTAATTATTGTTTGTGTTTTTTTAGATTTATTAGCCGCTCACTTACCCTTGATTAGATATGGCAGTGGATGGTTTGACAGGACGTATAAATGCAGGTTTTTTTGGAAAAATGTATGATGAATCTGTAGGAAAACTGGAGAGCTTGAAGCTGATTGATTGATGCCAGAAAGTTGGCTTGATTGCAAAGTGTTAAATGTTCAGAATGTGGGAGTGAAATGGTTTTGAAAGAAAGGATGCGGGGGATAGGTATGAATGGTTGTGTATAAAGGATGGACTTAAGCGAAAGCGATCGGTGCGAAAGGGGAACAGGGTTTGAGAACAGTAATTTGCATTTGTGTAAGATTCTTTTGATGACATGGTACTGGGTGAATGAAACACTAATTAAATGTGTTATGAATGAAATGGATGTGGCTACCCATATGATGACTGATTGGTATAATTTTTTGTAGAGAAGTGTGTTTGGATGCTTGCTTAAATTTTAATGGTAAGATTGGAGAAGGAAAGACTGGAAATTGATGAGAGTAAGTTTGGTTAAAGGAAGTACAATGGGGGAGACGAGTGGAGGGTAAACGGGTGTTTGGTGGAATTGAAAGGGGTACGGACAAATGTTTTATGGTTGTAGTGAATGATAGGAGTTAGGCTGTGTTGTCTGAGATTATTCGTGAAAGGATTTTGCCGGGAACTACCATAGTGCCTGATTTTTTTTAGTCTTATGCTGGTATTGATAATCCGAAGGACGAGAATTTTAAAGGCTACCGATTCGAGCATTCAGAGACGTAACTAGGCTAGTTTCCACCCGGGGCAAGAACTCGCCTTGGCGCCTTCCCCCACCGACCAACCAAACCAAAACCCTCCCCAACAATACCTGATATCGCCACCACACATTAATTCCACTAGTCCAATATTTTTTAAAAAATTTAGATGGTTAATGCTTGATTTCAAAGGTAAATAGATTAATTTGCAGCAATTTCATTTTTAGTACAAGATGAAATACCTAATTAATTGTAAGATATTTCATTGACAAATAATCAAAGAGTAGCATGTTTGGTGTATTTTTTCATAATTGTAATCGCTGCAAATGAAATGAAAAGGTTATTTCAAATGATATCGGGATATGTGTGGCCAGCATCAAAAGTAAGACTGTTGTTTTAGAATAGGATATTTAATTATGATAAATACAGATGCTGTTCGGACATTTTTTAAATGATTTTGATGAGCTGTAAAAAAATTGTATGCTACGAAATAATTTTATTTTCGCAACAGTTAAATAGTTAAAGTATAACTTATCGTCTTGCTAATTGAGAGTTTTATTTACTTTAAAAATGGCGCTTTTAAATAAGCAATGGATGGAAGGCTATGTTCCGCTCTTTCCGAAGAGCATTACGCTTATTCAATAGTTAAAAAACGCTGTAAAAGTCGTTTTTTCTATATCTAAGGTACAATAAGTAATAATATTAATGAGAAAGGAATAAATGCGTAAAAGTGCAAAAGTACTTCCAAATACATATCCAAAAAAAGAAAAGAATTTCTTAGAATATTTGTAAGATCTTTAATTTTAAAAGAGAATCCGCCAAGTCAAAGGATTATTACAGTCATTAAAAGTTCAGTTTTAACTGTAAATGAAATAATTAACAGTGGTTTGAATCTTAAAAAGGCCAAAAAATGCAATGTTCATTGTCTATCTCCACGACATATTGCAGAAAGCAGAACTCGCTGCAGAATTATGTATGAGAAGCATTTACCTGGAGAAAGATGGAAAAATGTCGTGACAATAGACGAGGCGTTGGTGTATTTAAAAGATTGCAATCAAAAAGAATTTATTATCATAAAAGGGGAGAAAAATCCTAAGCGTGGTTCAACTTTGTTACTATAACGTGAGAACTTTCTCTAAGAGATTTATGATTGTTGACAGTTTTGCATATAATGGAAAATTAAAAGCAAAAAGAGGGGAATGTAAAAATCAACTCCCACATATTATCAAGACCCTATTTTATCCTCAATATTCAAAAAAGAAATACTGTATCTTTAACCAAAGTGCCAACAATCAGTAGAACTGCATCAGGATAAAGCAAGCAACCATATATCTAAATCCACTATTAAATTCGTGGAAAAAATGGAACAAGAAACTGGTATCAAGTCAATAAATACCCTTTACTGATATTCCTGCTAAATCTCCATGTCTCGCCCATGGACTTTTGTGCTTTTAAAAAGAGAATTATCGAGACGTCGACTGAAAACCATTCAAGGATTTTGGAAAACTGTGGAACAAGAATTAATAACAGATTTTACTCAAGTTATTATCTTGAGTGTTATACTTAGACATTTTTCACAATCTCCTAATCTATTGACAAATGCGAAAAAAATTAATTTAAACACAGAAAGCTTGAACTAAAACTTAACTTTACGGGTTTTGGGGCTGCAAACATTTTTACACAATGTCCTCAAAAGATAGCTTTGAAGCTAACTTGTGCTCTATTGATATGATGCTCAGGTTGGTTAGTCGTTGTTCTGTTAAGTTTCTGAGGTAATTTTTTATGATCTTTAGTTTGCTAAAACTCCTTTCATTTGAAGCGACTGAGACTGGTATTGTGAGGAAAATTCTCAACGTTCTCGTTATGTTGGTGGGCGCATCTTCAAGTCCGTTCTTGTACGTATATTAACGTCAGAAGACCTGATGTTGTAGCCGTTTTCATATCAGGGCTTAAATCCAAGGCATGATACTTAAAACTCTCCACTTCTATCGACAGCTAATCCTTGTCTAAGTCTTCTTTATATGTGGTAGATAACTCAAGTGCCTGGTTCTTCAATTCCTTGTCCATTTATTGTTTCAAACCGAGCTCCAGTGAGGAAACCAAATAAACTATTGATGTTTTGAATGACTTGAAACCTTTGCCTCAGCTTATTCAGATTCCGATCTACTATTTGTATAATCAATAATCTGAACTTTTTTTCTTCTGAGAATTCATAGCTTTCAACTTCGCCCTTCTCATCAAACATCCGTTTCTTCCTCCTCCGTACCTCTTTAAAAAGAGGATCTAGGTTAAGCTTTCCATCTATTTTTTCACACATTCTGCATTTAGCACCTTTTATAGTTTTTGTAGTTTACTAATAAGTTTTTCCTCTTCCTTTTTTTTTAACACGTAAATATCTATAGTAAAAAAATACTCGTCCAATTTTGTGCCCCCCCCAATCCGGCGCCCGGGGCAAATGCTCCATCTGCCCCCCCCCTAGTTACGTCTCTGCGAGCATTTGACGGTAAACCATAGAGAGAACTTTAAGTACCCATACCAACGCAATTGAGGGGAAGTGGGGTGCCGTCAAACGATCCCTGAAGGGAACGAGTACAGTCAAAGATCAATTTGACGGTTACCTTGCTGAATACATTTGGCGGTGGAAACACATGGGAACGGTAATTCAGCTGATGTTTCCGGCATTTGTTGCAGAAAATGTTATACATTACAACCCACAGGATTAAATTAGACCGTAAGTTTTACTTTTTATTGCTTATTTCTGCATTCCTCATTTTTACTTGCTGATGTAACAAATTGAATCGGAAAGTTGGCCGTTATACTAGTGTTTGACACCATCTTGATTTGGTGGAAAAAATTTGTTGGCGCCAAACCTGCCTCGGATTCTACATCTTTACCATTTTTAATTTTGATTATTAAATTTATTTAATTATCAAAAATTAAACAATAAATGGTTATGTTTCTACTACATCTGTTTAGTTAAAATTAATAATGCAAAACTACACCATCAGTATTAACCAATCTTGATGAGAACTTTTAATTCAATGGAAGTTTTATTCTTTATTAAAAATGTACTCTTACAATTGATTGAGTAGGTATTTATTCCAACTTGTGTGCTTGATTTTAAGAATCCACAGAAATCATCAAGATAGGAAGACATTATTCTCAAGCAAAGTATTACTCACACAGAAGGAAAGCACACCCAGGGTTAAGTATCAGGAATCGAATCTGCTATGTGTGTGCGTACAGCTAAGATAGTCAACACTTTACCTTAGTAGCTCTGCCATTGAAAAAATTTCCTAATTTCTAGCATTATCAGAAAAGCATAACATTAGTACAGTTGATGACAATTCTGCTATCACTTTGAACAAAGTGGGATGCTGTTCATCAATAAATGCATCACATTAAAATAGAATGGAAAAATTATTGTAGCCACTATTTAACATCGTATCGCTGCTTATTGCGCCAACAAGTTTTTAACAATCATAGTTTGCTTACCTTCACGTTAAAATCCATCTGTTATTGTACCATATTCTGGTATTTTTCCGTACCAAATCGGACACGAATGCTAACCCCTACAAAACAAAAACACTAAAATTCCCCACATGCTTTTGCTCTGAAATACTCTCGAATTTAGTTTACTTCCTTCCGTCAAATAAGCTCAGCCTTTAATATAAACAGGTTGCGCATGCGCAGTTTAAAAATGGTGCTCTTGCATGGTTTGTTGCCACTGTTGGAGGTGATTTAGGTGGGTATGTGAAAGTTCGAACATGTTTCTTTGCAGCAGGAAAAATCCGAGCTTTTCCAGTGTTAATCCAGCTTATTTATTTTAGTGTCAAAAACTGTTTTGTATGTGTATGTCCATTTCTTGTAGTTTGTGTTTGTTGCAGCATAGCCAAATACGGCCCTTGCGTCATAAAACCCAACTAACCATCACTTTACCGTACAGCTTCGTGTAACTAAACTCAACTCACATTGGCGGGATGTTTATGTACTCACGAAGGATTGTTATTTAGATGAATAGAAAGATTGGAGACAAAAGCCTGATTCTGCAGGTAAAAGTCTCTAGAAATAAACCAACCAACGATTGTCTGTTATTTAGTCACAAGTATAAAAATCAGCGCTTTCGAATTTAGAATATCTGAATTCGTTGAATGTGTACCTTCAAGGACATTATTGTGGCATTTTTTCAACGACATTTATTGTGGGTGTATAAACAGGTAAGTAGATTAGCGCCAATTGTTGATTGTCTAAAAAATTGATTGATGAGATTAAAAATAATTGAGATTCTTTTCCTTATACGAGTTGTCCGATGTTAAATCTGACAAATCAGTCCTTGACCTCTCAGATCTTGATGAAACTTGGTTCAGCAAGAGTGGTATTACCTGGTTGTGAAGGGGAAATGATATAAAAGTAATTGTTAAAATTTTTAATGAAAATTGCAAAATCTTGGGATAGTTAATTGTCATTGATTTTTTTAAAATTAAATTTAAGTAATTTTAAAACGGATAATTTTAAAGTTATGAAACAATTCTTTGTACTTTTATCTAACCTGAAAGTTTCAAGTTGGGATCAGAAAGTTTCTCATGTTTGCAGACTACACACAGCGGGGTAAAGTGGGTATCAAAAACAGCATTTTCTGTTTCAAAATAGTATTTAGCAATATGTTTTTAAAAAGAGGTTTTTTTTGCCTGAAGTACACATTGCATTAATTAGAACCTGCTGCACATGTTTTATTGAGATTTAAATCTATATTTGGTTAAGAGGCCATTTTTACACCCATTTTATTTCATGGGGTCAACTAAAGTGAATAATTTCATAGAAATAAGTTTTAAAATATTAAATTGTGAAAGAAATTATTAAAATAATGAATGATCTATTTTTTAATTCCATGAATTACTATTTTAGTTGTCGTCAAATGTAACTTGTAATATGTAGCAATAATATTTTTGGAACAGATGTAGTATAGACCCCCAATCCATTTGGCGAGTTTTTTTCGTTTCCAACCCTGACGTTAATTGGCGATATTATTTTAACCTAAAAAATTTCAGTATAATATTAGAAATTACAAATGTATTATTAAAAACAACATGAGTTGAATAAATTGATTCCAATATTATAAACAGATTTCACTGTAAATGAGGGTTTCCTGTTTAAATGGGGCTGCCAGTTGTGAACCGAATCCTTAGTTGCACTCCAATAGATTTTTTGTAAAATGTAAAACGAAATTTCAAAGCAAACCATTATAGAAAAAATTTCCTGGATCCTAATTGCGTCCTACTGCAATAGCTACTGGTGAACGAAATGAAAATGGTTATGGTATGTGGTCTATATATACATAGCATAGGGTTGCTGGAATGGAGTGGAAATAAGTGGGTGTTACCAAAAACCACATAAATTGAAATTGAGGGTTGGCGACGAAATAAGGTCGCCAACCCTCAGTTGGTGCAAAACGGAACATGGTCTGAAAACAGTAAATTGCTTATGTGTAAGATTATTTTGATTACGTGGTACTGGGTGAATGAAACGCCAATTAAATGTGTTATGAATGAAATGGATGTGGCGACCCATATGATGACTGAATGGTTTAGTTTGGGTAGAAAAGTATGTGGATGTTAAATTTTTGTTAAAATTTGTAAAAAATTGTTATAATGTTTAATTGTTTTAATTAATTTTGGTAAAAAATTGTTAAAATTTTGGTAAAAAATTGTTAAAATTTTGAACCCTGACAAATCTAATTAAATTGTACCACAAGTTTTATTTTTCTTTACCTTATTGCTTATTTGTGAATTCCTTATTTTTACTTTTTGATGTAACAAATCGAATAGGCAAGTTGGCTGCCATACTGGTGTTGGACGCCATCTCGATTTGGCGCAAAAAATTGCTTGCCGACAAACATGCCCTGGTATCATGGCTTAAGCGATGCTATTTTAAATTGCAAATATCTACTATTCTAACATTTTGTACAAATTAAATGACAAAGTATTAGGAGGACCGGAAAGTAATGTCGTTTTTGCGCATGTCAATATTTGTTTACCATTTATCAGTTTATTGTGTACTTCAAAGACATTTTAAAGTTAAAGTGACTTGTTTACTTGTAAATAATTAATTTTTTATTTTTTTTTGCAATTTTGGGTGAAATGGCCAGCAAATACCAGAAGAGGTATATTTCGACATTGTATGCTTTTTGAGTTTCACAAGGGGGAGTAACGCAACAGTTGCTACCAAAAACATTTGAGATGTTTATCCAAGTGCATTAGACGTTCATAAATGCCAAATGTGGTTTTCTAAGTTGAGATCCTTTAATTTTGATTTTTCCGACTCCTATCGATCAGTAAGACGAACAACTTTAGACAATGATGTGTCAAGGGCGGAAGTGGAAGCAAATCCGTGTCAGACAATCGAGGAACTGTCAAATGCTCTTAACCAACCTTGGTGGACCATACAAGACCATTTGCAGCAGATTGGTATAGTAATTGGTAAGCAGAGCAGGTGTTCGGGTCCAGCATAATCTGTCTGAAGAAAACACATGGAACTTAGTGCTTCAATGGCACAATACAGAAGCGTTTTTTGATCACTGGAGATGAAAAATGGGTCCTCTATGATGATCCAAAACGTAAAAGGCAGTGGCTCTCTCTGAATGAATTCAAGTTTACTTTCCAAAAAGGCGTTCTTGTGTGTTTGGTGGAGTATTCGCTGAATTGTTGATTTTGATGTGTTTAAACCTGAACAAAGTATGAATGCAGACCTATTGTTTCGTCGCTAGCTCAGATAACACACACACGGACTGTAATACACTTTATTTTTTACTCTCAACTCCTTCAAAACTTTGCCTCGCAGGGCACACTTCCTCGTTGGCGTTACGTCACTGTTCACAACGCCACCTCGCGACAATAGTCTATACACTCCCCACGTTGAAACATGTGGGTTTTCAAACTAAATAACAAACTACAACTCAATTAACAGAAAATTAACACGTACAAATATAATCAAACACATTTCAATACAACTTCTTAAACATGTACAATAAATCAAATACCTTTAAAATTACAATTACCATCATATTTAAGTTTCTAAAGGCAGTATGCAAATATCACGGACATTTCTTTTTAATACATTTCCATTAGGAATTTTGATATCAATGACTCTTACTCTTTGGTCTGAACTTGGGTATATTTTCACTATTCTACCTGTAAGCCATTTAGTGCCAGGTAAATCATTTTTTATCAACACCAATGTTCCTCAAGAGACATCGTTTTTACAAAATTTCCATTTGCATCTCTGCTGTAAAGTGTTTAGATAGTCACGCTTTCAAATTTTTATGATTTGTTGCGAGAATTTCATAATTCTCTGCCATTTGGACAATTTATTTTCAGTAATATTAATTAACTGAGGTTCTACAATATTTGATACAGGCCGACCAATCAGGAAATGACCTGGCGTCAATGTTTCAAAATTGTCGAATTCAGGAGATAGGGGTGTAAGGGGTCTCGAATTTAGAACTCCTTCAATTTCTAAAATCACTGTTAGAAATTCTTCTAACGTGAGTCTTGAGTTACCAATGACACGTTTGAAGTGAAACTGAAAGGATTTCACCCCTGCTTCCCACAAGCCACCAAAATTCGGCGATTTTGGAGGAATGAATTTCCAATCTATACCCTCACAAGTGTAGTAATTTGCCAAGGTTTCATCTGGGCATTTAACTAGATGATATAATCTTTTCATTTCAGAATTGGCACCTACAAAGTTTGTACCATTATTACTCCACAACTTCGCAGATTTGCCCCTACGACCGAAAAATCGCTTTAAACATGCAATAAATGCATCAGATGTTAAATCGGAAACAAAGTCCAGGTGTAACGCTTTAGTGCATAGGCATACAAATATAGCTACATAAATTTTATTTAGTACACCTTTTCTTTGATTCTTAAACTTAATGAAAAAGGGTCTGCAAAAGTCAACACCAGTGAAATAAAAGGAAAGGATGATATAACACGCTCACTTGGAAAATCACTCATGATTTGTTTCACTGCAACAGGCTTGTTTTTAAAACAAGTAATACACTCGTGTACTATTTTGCGACACACGTTTCTACCTTTTAAAGGCCAGAAATTTTGACGTACATGATATAACAAGGAAGTTGGTCCAACTTGCAAATATTTCAAATGAAAATATTTCAAAATAATACTAGTTAATTTATGATTAGCAGGTAACAGCATAGGATGTTTTGCACTAATACTTAAATTAGAATTACTCAAACGTCCACCAATTCTAATAATTTGATCATTATCCAAAAAACAATTTAAGGAATGTAATTTGCCTGTAACAGGCTTACTTTTCTTCAAAGCAATATATTCATACTTGAATTCAGATTGCTGTAATAATCTGATTAAACTTACCTCACCACTTCTCAACTCTTGTGGTGTGAGAGGGCCTTGCCTTTTTTCAGTTGGGTTTCTAAGATTGTATGAAAATCTAAACATATAACATATAACTCGCAAAATATGCACATAATTGTTACTTAAATCAAGTAATTTGTTTTAAAGAAAATTATCACAAACATTTAAATTCACTAAACAGTTACTGTTGTCCTTAGATTTTCTTCTAAGTTCTCTTTCAATCTCTTCATCGGGAGTTACAACTTCCCAATCCTCGGGAACAGAATCACCTGACTCGTGTAAGAACTCGGGTTCATGCCACCAAAGTTCGTTATGGATTAGCTTGTCAGGATCAATACCTCGTGAAATAAGGTCTGCTGGATTTGCAGCGGATGGTACATGACGCCATTGGGTAACAGACGTCAACTCCTGAATTGTGGTAACTCTATTGGCCACGAAAGTTATGACCTCACTGAGTTCTTCGGCCACATAATAAAGATCTCTCTTATTTGCTCTAAACATTTTGCAAACTTATTAACAAAATACTCAAGGTAGGGAAAAAAGAGGTACTCACTCAGCGATCCCACTAATAAATTCAGGTATTCACTAAACCCAAAGCTCATGAACAACCAACCACAAGCACTTATTAATTAACACATCACTAGCACATGAAACAGCACACACAGATCCTATAAATCCATAGGACCTCCGATCGCTCGGACCATGTTTCTTCGCTAGCTCAGATAACACACACACGGACTGTAATAAACTTTATTTTTTACTCTCAACTCCTTCAAAACTTTGCCTCGCAGGGCACACTTCCTCGTTGGCGTTACGTAACTGTTCACAACGCCACCTCGCGACAATAGTCTATACACCTATACTGTGAACAATTGGATCGGTTAAATTAAATTTTAATTGAAAAGTGTTCAGCGATATATATATATTGTAAAGTGAACTTGGTGTCATTACTGACATCCAAGGGTTGAACTCCACGTTTATGTCATCAGATATGCTATTTGCATCGAACTTATAGGTGGAAGTAATTGGTGCACTATGATAACTGGAATTGGTTCACCTTGACATCGTTATGCCTCAACTTTAAAGGGTTTCTGTTGACGCTTAGCATCAGACATTTGTCTTGGATTCTGCATCTTGACGTTTTCTATAATTATTCTTGTGTTTATTATGCATGTTTGGACATTTTGTAATTTTTGTAAAATTTATTACGGTTTTTATAGTTGGAAGTACTATATCTTAACAAATATTAAATATTTATGTTTTATTTATTTTTATAAAAAGCAAAGAGACGAAACAAATGACATTTGAAACGTGCTCTCATAAAGGAAGTCGGAGCTAGACTAATTTAATGTACGGCAGGCAAATTTTCATGACTCAACTTTGCACTGAGCTTGCATCAGCCGATTACATCAACACAAGGTCATTGAGTATGTATAACATGGTTTGTTTAATGCTCTAATGAATGCGTTATCATTCATTTATGTATAATTTATTGTTTTTAAGTTATTACATTTTTCGTAACTCTCACAGCCCCTCGTGGGTACGTCTTTAGGCGTGTACTGGCTTTACGTACCCGAGTGAAATGCTTTTTCCATGGGGTTTACTGTCTTTGGTAAACACTGGAATCACACTTCTGTGTACCGAAGTGATCTTTTTCTCCTACTGTTCTATATCCCATCCCTCTTTTTTTTCCCTTTTATGTGTCATGTGAACAGCATTGAAATTATGAACAATTTTGCTTTGAAATCCAATTATTTGTTATTCATCATATTAAGATTCCATTTTGATTTTTTAAATTTGATATGCTTTTTAATAAAAAAATTTATCACTAAGAGTTATGTTTTATTTTTACTTTATAAAATGTAAGTAATTTTTCTGACCCGCATGTTTGCAGTGTGTGGCGTTCCGTCTCGTGTGAAAATGGAATCCTTGGGTATGTCAGGAGGTGAAAAGCAATCTGCAGGTCATTAAGCATTTCTTGAAATGCAAGAGAGAACTAATTAATTTTGACAGATGCCACCACATCCAGTGCACTAATGATTTGTTATTTTTTAGGGTAAGCAGCTATAACTATAGTTATTTTGTAATCTGAATATATATTTTTAGTTATATGTTTAAAATTTAGAAATTAAATTTGTATTAAACTCTTATAATTGTCCTAACTATCAATCAGTTAAACTTGTTCAAAGTTGGACTATTGTTTACAGCTACATAGGGTCATGTTGTGCAAAGTGGGTGGTCCATGTGATAGCTGTCTCATTTACAACATTATATTTAAGTTTTGTAAGAAAGTTTTGCAATTTAAAAATTTTGGTTTTAATATTGAGCAGATCCTGGTGGCTATTATGTTTGTTTTGATATTGTTACGTGGGTTGTGGTTATGTGGGGAACTTTGATTTATGTATGCTTTGGTAAAGCTGTTATATATTTTGTTCTTATGAGCTAGATAAAAGATAATTATCGTAACATCGACCGAAAACCATTGAAGGATTTTGGAAAACTGTGGAACAAGAATTAATAATAACAGATTTTACTCAAGTTATTATCTTGAGTTTTATACTTAGATTAACAATCTCTTAATCTATTGACAAAATGTGAAAAATAATTAATTTAAACACAGAAAGCTTGAACTAGAACCTAACTTTATGGGCTTTTTCGGCTGCAAACATTTTTACAATGTCCTCAAAAGATAGCTTTGAAGCTAACTTGTGCTCTATTGATATGATACTCAGATTGGTTGTTCTGTTAAGTTTTTGATGTAATTTTTTATGATCTTTAGTTTGCTAAAACTCCTTTCATTTGAGGTGACTGAGACTGTTATTGTGCTGAAAATTTTTAACGCTGTCGTTATGTTGGTGGACCCGTCTTAAAGTACGTTATTGTATATTAACGTCAGACCTGATGGTGTAGCCTGTTTTATATTAGGGTTGAAATTTAAGGCATTATACTTCAAATTCTCCACTTTTATAGCGAGCTAGTTTCTAAGTCTTCTTTATATGTGGTAGCTTACTCAAGTGCCTGGTTCTCTAATTCTTCTCCATTCATTGTTTTAAACTGAGCTCTATTGAGGAAACCTAATGAACTATTTATGTTTTGAATGACTTGAAACGTTTGTCTGAGTTCATTCAGAATCTGATCTATTTGTATAATTAATAATCTGAACTTTTTTTTCTTCTGTGAATTCATAGGTTTCAACTTTGTCCTTCTCATCAAACATACGCTTCTTCCTCCGTATTTCTTTAAAAGAGGATCTAGGTTAAGCTTTCCTCCTCTTTCTTCACACATTCTGCATTTAGCTCCTTTTATAGTTTTTTGTTTTTGTAGTCTACTAAGTTTTTTCCTTCATTTTTTATCATACGTAATTATTTATATAGTAAAAAAATACTCTGACAATTTAACCCCCCCCCCAATCAGGCGCCTGAGGCAGATGCCCCATCTGCACCCCTCTTGTTACATCTCTGACTGTTTGGACATTGGTAGTACACTAAATTTTGTTCATGCAAATTTAGTTAAAAAATTAGATTTAAAACCTTAAATATGAAAAACTCTGTCTCTTCGTTTGGAACGGAAAAACCTTTTTGTAGAATTATTCCTTTTGGATAAAAAATGCAAAGAAAGAATAAAAATCAGTGCTTTCTATTCGAATTTTATTAGTAATCCTAGTATTTTATGTTCCGATGTAACAAACATCGCTGAAAAGGTTCAATAGACTTAATTTAGAAATCACTGATGTAAACAGCAATTTGTCTTGTCAAGTGTTAATGGGTATTGATTTTACTCATTTCTTGAGGGGGAAATGTTGCGGATTGAGCCACATCTGTTTGTGGAAAAACTGAAATTAGTCTTTATGTGTTCGAAGACGTAATTTTGAAAGGTTTTGGTGCAGTCAATTTTTTTGGTACAAGAAAGGCCATGGAGAATATAAAACTAGTTTTGTTACTGCGAAAGGTCGCGTGGCCACACTGAAGTTGTTAACCTTACCGTGTTTGTAGTTGACAGCTGCTATGTTTGCACCTAGACTTGCAAAGTATTTGACAAATTTGTTTTGAACTATGTCAACATCTCTATTTATAGAGTGACAGTGCAATAACTCTTTGGATTAAGGGTTCCTCTAGAGCAGTCGAGCGCAAACCGTGGGTCGCTTGAAAATCTTTGTGGGTCGCCAAATTTAAAGAAATTTATTTGACAATAAAAAAATATTAGGATTTTTTCAACAAGTATCAGGTACCAGTAAAATAGTGAAATGAGATATCTATATATATGAAACGATACCTAAAAATAACCCCCTAAGTACAATTTTCACTACAGATCACCCCTTAGCGGTTCCCTTTTATCCCAGTCTTTGTCTCCCTATCTAAGTGGTCAATATCTTGCCTTTCACTTTTGAACTCAAGCCGTCTCGTTAACTGGACCTCCCACGGACCTCGTGACTCCCTTTCACCTTTGAACTCAAGCCGCCTCGTTAGCTTAGACCTCCCAAGGACTCTCCTGCTTTCAAATCGCATATGTAAGATCACATTCCTCCTTCGTAAAACCACCGACTTCTACCAATGAAATTTCGTGTTAAATCCCCTGGTCCAATAATATTTTTCTTAATCCTAATCCCTCTAGCGAGATCTTTGTAAACTATTTATTTTTTCACGAGTCTCTTGGGCTAAGGAGCCCTCAGAGCCGTTCCAAACTCCAAACCCTCAACAACCTCATGATGTAATTACTTGTCTACTGAAATAATAAAGAATTGTTATGGAATCTGCATTACACTCAATATCAATGGATCATTCTCTCCGGTTGCCTTACACCACTCTTGCCACTCTCGTCACGACTGCAGGCTTATAAGATCTGTTATTATGACAGATTTTTAAGTCGACAGGATAGCAACTTGTGGTTTGGGAACCTCACCGTGAAGTCTCATTTTGGAAGTTTTAAGAAATTGAACGGACTCTCATCACTACACCAAAATGATGTCTAATAGAGATGATTCTACTGCCAGCTACCCAGTTTCTGAAGAGTTTTCGGAAAGAATACTTTCAAAAATAATAGCATTTGATCCCAAAGAAAATTTCGACGTTGAAGCGTGGATCAAGTATTTTGAGTTAAAAACAACCAACTATGCAACCTCAAGAATCGAACTAATCTCACAATGCTTAAAAGGCGAAGCGTTGAACTATTATTTAAATCATTGTATCGTCGAAACCGAATGGGCTAATTTACGTCAAGGACTTATCAACTATTTTTCAAGGACCTCTCTGATATCTTTTGATACCTTCATCTCTACAACGTGCGACAAACCTGGAGACATTGATGAGTACTTCAAAAAGAAATTTGACATTGGTCAACGATTACACCTTTCTGACCAAATACTACTCCAAGGACTAACAAATGGTTTGCCTCGGAATATTAAGGAGCTCATCATCGTAAAAGAACCATCAACCATTACGGAATGGTTAAGAGTTGCCCGCACGTTATGCAGTCAATTACCTGATGACAATCAACAAGGAAATAGCAGAATGGACCGAGTACCCGTTCCCGCAGCAATTCCCCGTCCAGAATTTCGACCCCGGCAAAGATTTCCGATGCGGCCGAGATTTTGGATGCCTCCCGTGCACAGAGAGCCCTTCAACTACCGTGACCGACGTTTACAGGACCGGAATCCCCCTTGGAGAACTTTCCCTCAGCGAAGTCTTCCTCCACTACCTCAGCTCGCGTATCAACCAGCTACTCAATATGGACAAACTCCTGATTTGGAATGACCATTCCTAAAAGTGACTATTTTTTGTGGTCACAAAACATTCATTGGATTGTTGGACACTGGCACGAGTGCAAATATCATTCCTGAACATTTACTCAGACATTTGAAATATGAGACAATAACAGTGAACCCTAAGATACAAATTCAACAAGCAGTTGGTGCTATTCGGGTAAGTGAAATTGTTTTGATCAGTATTACAATTGGTTGCATTACAAAACAACTTGAATTTTTGGCCATCAACTCTGCTTTAAATTATGCATTGCTAAATTTAGAAACTGTGAATCTATTTAATTTGAAGATCAATTGCAAAAGCAGACAAATATTTCAATTCAATCATAATGTAACTTCAAATGCTCCTATAAGTTGTGCACAAATTTCCCATCATTTTTACAATCAAGGTTATTCACAATATTCTAATAGTGTTCAACATAATAATCTTGGATCATGTGAGAATACTACTAGTAAGAATACTTATGATGAACAATGTTCAAAAATTGAAAATATGAAATGTGAAAATATGTACTCTTTTGATAAGAATGATAGTATTGGGAATTGTACTGATAGTAATAACATTAAGGACTGTACTATTTCTAGTGTTAATTTAAATAATGTGAATAATATCAATTATGGTATTAACTCTGGTGGCAAATTAACTGCTCTAATTAATAAATTCAAAAAGGTTTTTGCCAACAATAAATATGATGTAGGCTCAATTAATTTAGAACCTCAACGAGTTATTCTAAACTCGGAACTGCCAATTGCTTGTCGCCCATATAGAGCCTCGCCTAAGGATAATGCAGAAATCAAAAAACAATTTGAAGAACTTTTGAAGGCAGACATTATCAAACCTTCTTACAGCCCTTATGCTGCTCCTGTAACATTAGCTTACAAACGAGATGAAAACTCCAAAACTCGTTTATGCATCGATTATCGAAAACTAAATGAAATTACTAAAACAGATTCCGAACCCATTCCTCGTATCGATGCTGTATTGGATCAATTGTCCCATGCAAAAATATTTTCAACACTAGATTTAGCCTCTGGATACTGGCACATCAAAATTAAGGATCAAGACACAGAAAAACTTGCATTTACCTCAAATTTTGGTTTGTATGAATGGAAAAGATTACCTTTTGGATGGAAAAACGCCCCTGCAATATTTCAACGTGCTATAAGGCAAATTCTAAATAAGCATCAAATTAAATTTGCCCTAAATTATTTTGATGACATAATTGTATTTTCCCAAAATTATGAAGAACACCTGAAACATTTAAAAATCATCTTTGAGATATGTGAGAAAGAGAACGTGAAACTCAAACTTTCAAAATGCAACTTTGCAAAAACGAAAATAAATTTCTTGGGATATGAAATTGAGAACAGTACTTACAAACCAAGTAATATTAACGTTGAAACTATCAAAAAACTTCAACCACCCAGAAACACCAAAGAGTTGCAAAGATTTCTTGGAAGTGTTAATGTCTATAACAAATTCATTCCAGATTATGCGAAAATTCGAGCCCCTTTGAATAACCTTCTTAAAAAAGATGTAAAATATCAATGGTCAGAAGAATGTCAGGCCTCATTTAAGAAACTCAAAGATATCTTAATCTCTAAGCCTGTGTTAAGTTTATTTAACCCGAATTATCCCTGCCATTTATACACCGATGCCTCAGGAGAAGCAATTTCAGGAATTTTAAAACAGGAACATCCAGATGGTTCCTTACACCCAGTTTCCTTTTACTCTAGAAAATTACGACCTTACGAGAAAAATTACGCGATAACAGAACTTGAATGTTTGGCTATAATAGATTCCGTCGAAAAATTTTACTGCTATCTTCATGGAAATCACTTTACTATTTATACCGATCATGCTGCCCTGGTTTGGCTCAAAAATATTAAACACCCAACCGGTAGGCTTTTTAGATGGTCATTGAAATTGTCTATGTACAATTTTACAATTAAATACAAAAAGGGATCTACTAATGTAGAAGCTGACATGTTAACTAGAAACCCCATAAATCATCACGTGCTGCCAAGAGCACAATTATTAACTCATTCTGAGCTCAAAGAAAGTCAAGAAAATGATAATGTTTGTAATCGCAAATACAAAAAATTGGATAATCTTTGGACAATTAGAAAACAAGGTTTGAATAAAGTTGTTGTCCCATTTTCACTTCGTTCAAAATTGTTAGAGAAAGCACATATTGAGTATGGGCACCTAGGAGTGTCATCAATGTTAAATTTATTATCGCCACAATATTATTGGCCTGGTATAGTAAATGATGTTAGAAATTATGTCCGACATTGTGAAGTTTGTCAATTGAATAAAAGGAAAAAGCAAAAGAAATATGGCTTGTTAAAATCCCTTCCCACAAGTCATGAGCCTTTCGAATTAATTTCCGTGGATACAGTTGGCGGATTAAGCTATTATGGCTCTCCAAAAAAGTACCTACATATTTTAATAGATCATGCAACAAGATATATTTGGACATTCCCTTCAAAAAGTGTGACATCAGATGCTTATATTAACTGTCTTAAACAGGTATTCCAAATTCAAGTTCCAAAGAAAATTCTAAGTGACAGACATGCAGCCTTCACGTCACCCAAATTCAAGCATTTCTTGCAAAAATATAACGTCACTCAATTACTAACTTCTGCACACAGACCTCAAACTAATGGTAAAGTTGAGCGCGTCAACCAAACCCTCATAACTAGGTTGAAATGTAAAATTAATGCTCAAACAAATAGTACTCCTTGGACCCAATTACTTAAACAAGTCACGGAAGAATACAACAACACTCCTCATTCGATTACTACATTCCCACCTACTTATTTAATGTATGGAAAACTTCCTTATGAACCTATAGTTGAACCAAATTTGTATCCGCCCATTGAAGAGGCCCGAAAAATTGCCGAAGAAAAAACTAAGAAATTCCATGAGATTTCAAAAAAGAGATATGACACCCGTTTTACTAAAAGTGATTTTAACATTGGAGACTCTGTAATGTATGAAGAATTTGTTTATCCCAATAGTCGAAAATTAAATCCAACTTTCACAGGACCATACGTTATCCTGAAGAAACTTTCTGACGTAAATTATGAAATAAATAGGCCTAACCCTCTCCACAAAAAGGATTCTGAAGTAGTGCATTCGACTAGATTACGTCATTTTTACCCAGCATCTGATTATCAAATGTCTCCTCTTCCAGTTAGAAAAAGTAAAATTCCCATTCGAGTTGCTAATAACACCAAAGTGTCTGTTTCGAAAATACCAGTTCTTAAGGGAAATCAGAGTACCCTCGCTTCACATCTTCGCGTAAAACCAAGTAGCCCTAGTTCTCGTTCAAAGAGAATATAATGCGCATGGAATTTACGACTTTCGGACAAAGAGGGAGAATTTTCTCCCCCCAAAGCTTCGCTTTTCATTCTTTCTTCACCCCAACTGGTTGTGACCCCCGTCGAAAGCCTTCCTTATCTCTTCCCATCTCCAATTCAATACAAACCCGTCGTCCAATTATTTTTCCTGTTTGTGCATTGTCGCTACTGACAAGGCTCTGAAAAAGTTTTGCCTTTAATTATTTACTTTTGTTTCAAACGGTTTTAAAATTCAAACATTAGATGTGAAGTAATTACAAACATCATATAAATGAAACTTACATGATGCATGAAATGTATTCAATGAAGAATTAGCAATGTGTCGAATAATGTAAATAATTTGTTTTCATGTTGAATAATGTTTATTATGTACTGCGATTTATTTGAATAACCTTCATTGTTTATTGAATTATTATATTGTGTTAGTATGGGATGAACCGACTATAAAGTATCTCTCTATTTCTCTTTTGTACTTACTATTTACTTTTGTCCTAATCTTTCTACCTAATAATATGGAAAGTTTTTAGGGTAGTTCTTTAAATTTTTATCGTACGAGGACACAGATGAAAAATACTTTTCCTCAACATTCCAGTCTCTCATTACGTATTTTTATTTTTGTACTGTTTGATAATGAAATGATTGTACTGATAATGATTTTATACTGATGAATGAACGAAATTTCACACATATTGATCACAGAATACATTGATTTTGAAGTTAACAAATGATTAAACAAAAATTCATTATACAACACGGCACACACATATTCAACGTTTCAGGATGCTTGACGTGAATTAGTAGCTTACAATGAGCAGTTACTCATTTAGAATATACGGAGCTCATTTCTAGCCTACTTACAGTAACGCTCTCGTAGGTACAGACATCACTGACATGTCGGTACTGCTACAGAGAAGTCGTCTCCATTGCACATCTAAGTTCCTGAGTTATTTTTTTTTATTTTCCTTTTCACAGATTTTGTTACGTCAAATTAATGAATACGATTGTTTAGTGATGTGATTATAATGTCGTATATGGTTCATCACCAAAACTTACAATACTGTATATTTTTTCAGTCACCATGCATAGGAAGTTTTGATAAAATACATGAAAAATGTTTGAATATTTTGGGAATTGTCACTAAGTAGAGGACATATGGAAGCTTTTATGAAGGTGTAAGGATAAATTTTGAAGTCCTTATGCTAGATGTTTTTTACTTTCATTAATCATCTACTAGTTGATATTTGTAAATTAATATTGTATTATTTGTGTATCAAGTGTTTATGTATCATATTTGTTTTGAAATGTCATTTTGTATCTTTGTTATATTGTATGTTTTGTACTGTTGATAATTTAGTGAAAGCCTTTCTGGAACGGTAAGACTTTCCCTTCTAAATGGGGGGGATATGAAACGATACCTAAAAATAACCCCCTAAGTACAATTTTCACTACAGATCACCCCTTAGCGGTTCCCTTTTATCCCAGTCTTTGTCTCCCTATCTAAGTGGTCAATATCTTGCCTTTCACTTTTGAACTCAAGCCGTCTCGTTAACTGGACCTCCCACGGACCTCGTGACTCCCTTTCACCTTTGAACTCAAGCCGCCTCGTTAGCTTAGACCTCCCAAGGACTCTCCTGCTTTCAAATCGCATATGTAAGATCACATTCCTCCTTCGTAAAACCACCGACTTCTACCAATGAAATTTCGTGTTAAATCCCCTGGTCCAATAATATTTTTCTTAATCCTAATCCCTCTAGCGAGATCTTTGTAAACTATTTATTTTTTCACGAGTCTCTTGGGCTAAGGAGCCCTCAGAGCCGTTCCAAACTCCAAACCCTCAACAACCTCATGATGTAATTACTTGTCTACTGAAATAATAAAGAATTGTTATGGAATCTGCATTACACTCAATATCAATGGATCATTCTCTCCGGTTGCCTTACACCACTCTTGCCACTCTCGTCACGACTGCAGGCTTATAAGATCTGTTATTATGACATATATAAAATAGGATGTGTGTGTGTATATTTTCTATACAAATCTACACCGTTTGACCAATCCACACCAAATTTGGTACACTTATACTTTAGAACACTGCGGTCAGCATAGGCTAACTCTTAACCCCCGTTCCATTGGCCCTGGGGGGCTAAAATATATTCGAAATCGCTATAGAAATAACATTGAGCATAGATCGATTGCTTTAGGCAGCGATGGTTGCTTTACCAGTGTTGATCGAAAAACAATTTGTTCCGAAACAAATTAAATTACAGTATTTTTGTTTGAACTGACTTTTTAGTTCTTCCCATGATGTAAATAAATTATAGATATTTTATTGATGAAGGGGGAAAGAATATTTTAAAATATTTATTTTTCAAAGAAATTCAAGGAAAGGTTTTCAGGAGTTCAAGGATTATTTTCAATGAAAGTTGGTGTATATTTCGACCAACTTTCCTTAAATAATTTATTGAATACGTAATGATTTGTAGAATTGTGTTTCACGAGGCTTTTTAGGTAAGGCGTGTAACTTATTTTAAAATGTCCGGAACATGTGAATCCTCTGTTGAAAGCAGTGATTTTCTTTCTGAAAAATTATGTAAAATCGACCTTCTGGTTATTGAAAAAATTTTATCTATTCAGTTTAATTTGTCTACACCGATTACATTTATTTCTAATTCAAGCACTGGTATTCCGAAAAGCACAAACGAAAAACTCATTGATCAAAAAAGCGTAATTTTGCTACTCGGTATCTGGCAGCACCAGAATTAATGTTTGGAATTTAAATGTTAATTAACTTATCTGATAATTGAGTGATTATGTTGAGAAAAGTTTATGGGTTGAACCAGAAAGCTATTGGAATGGATTATTTTTTTATTGTAAGCTCAATATTTCATTGATTTGGCATGTTTTGGAGGATGCAACTACACTTGTTCTATGCTGTTTATAGGCAAAAGCTTCATTTTGTGCTTTATATATTGAAGGAACCCATCGAAGCTCGAGAGGCAATTCACACAAAAACACAAGCACTGAATATGGACTGTATTAAGGTTTTTAATGATGAACAATTATTCATAGACAAATGACAATTCTTCCCTGTGAAGAATTACACAAAAGTATCACATGAAAGTAACGCGAAAACCCCTCATGGATTTCCGTTGGCATGGAGAGCGCGGCTGTCTCCTCAGACACAAAGACGCGGCTGACGCTACTCGCGTTTGGCGCAAAAAGAACACGTGAACAACTGCGCGAGTGCTGTGGAGAAACTCAAACCCAAACTAAAGATCACGTGGCCAAAACTGAAACTAAAGACAGCTCAATGCAATCCGACATATATAAACTGGTTTTGTGCGCTATGAATATACCTGTGAAATACTTGAGTATTTTTGAAAAATAGACATATTTGATTTTGAAATTTGTATTTTAATGTTGTATTATTTTTTACTGTTAACCTGAAAAATAGCATTTTTTTGACTAATGAGAAGTAGGAAATTTTTTGAAGATGCAAGTTTGTTTTAATTTATTTTATATTTGTGCCATGATTTTTTTCTTAAGCTAGTCTTGAGCAATTTAATTAATTTATTTCAAAATAATTGATGTAATTCAAAACATTGTATTTATTTATGATATATATATATATATAATGCAAAACAATTATTAAACTTGTGTGATTGAAAAAATAATATGGTGTCTTGGACCAGCAACTGTATTCAGTATGTTGGTTATTGGTTAATCTCAAAGTAATTTAAGCTGCTTGAGAACAAGATGGAAAAACAATGCTTATGATTTGCATTTTGGGGCACTTTTTTGTTTACTCTATTATATGATTTACTTTGCTAATTTATGTCATTTTAATTTTCCAAAATTTACTGAGGGCTGCGATGGCCTGTTTGGAAGCGTAACGGAATCGCAATTAGAGTGTGGCTAGTTTTAATCTATTCAAAAGACTGTTAGGTACCAAGGGGACTGGTGCACGTTAAATCTGTCTTGGCCTTAAATGTCCTCCCGTTAGCGTGGTGTGTTAGTTTGGAGAGTGGGGTGCTAGCTCAGTTGTTGCCTCGTTATCTGACCATGGCTCAAAGTTATGTGTTCTATGAACTTTTGAATGGTAGGCTATCGGAATCCAATAACTGGTTTTCTCCGGATGGAATTAGTTTGATTGTTCTAGTTAATTTAGCTTTGTGCTAATTTACTTTTACCTATTGTATTGTTTAGCTAAAATGTGTTTTGAATTTACATAAAAGTATTTTAAAATATTTCTCCTGTGTAAGACTGAAATGCGTTGACACAGTCATTTTGACTTTTTAGGGGAAATTGTCTATTGCTTTGACGATCAGATCGTTTTCTGCTTTACGAAATTGTTCATTACTTTCAAAACTGACATTTACCACATTTGAACCAACATAAAATTTTGTTACCTTGTTTTATTGAGATGTTATCTTGGCTTTCTCTGCTGCTTCTTTCAGTTGAGTTTCAATTTCTTCACATAGGCATGTATTGAGATTGCATCCAACTGCAAACCCTTTTTCCAAAGAGCAATTGAAAAAGAGGTACACCAGTTGTACTGTTCAGGACATCTGTATGTGGGTTAATATGTGACTAAGTGTGTGGGTCCTACTTAATGGTGTGATATAACCCATGAGAGAACGCATTTTTTTAAAAAATTCCTGTTTTAATTGAGTGATGAAACTTGTGCCATTGTCCGAAGCAATTAAATTTGGCACTTGTCCTCATGACTATAGACAATAAAACCTTATGTGTTGCCTTGGCCGTTAGACTCGACAAAGGGATCGCCTTTGCCCACCTTGTATGTTGGTCTACCGTACACAAGATAGATTTGTATTCTTTGGAAATTCAAGTCCTACGATGTGTCCACATTTACCACTTGGAAAGACAATTTTTGCCTCTTAACGGGAGTTATTGGGGCCCTAGCTTTTTGTTTAATCCTACTCTCTTTAATTGATTATCTTTACACATTCTAAACAAAACTGCCTAACATCTCTTGATGGCCCATTTTAATAGAACAAATATGTAATTCTCTATTGTGCTCCTTATTCCCATATGACCTTAAAAAACACTGAGCAGCTGGCTGATCTAAGGACTTCTCTTCTATGTTTATGGAGAATCAATTGACTAGTACTTCAAGAATTTTTTTTTTGTGAAAGACCAAACCATTATGAAAGATAAATCCTCCATTACATTCTTTAGCCTGCCTTCTGGCCTCCTTCTGCTCTACGTCCCCTTGTTCTTTAAGGAAGTTTTCTGTCTTCAACATTCTTTTTTTTGTTTTTTTCCACTAACATGTCTACCTTTTTTCCTTAAACGGAATTTCTTTCTGTGTTTTTCTTATTGTGGTAGGTGGTTCGAAGATTTTACCACTAACAACAATCGGTGGAGACTAATTCCTGCCTTTCTTTGAGCATGTCTTTGATATGTATTAGGAACAACAGGTATTTCACTACAAATGAGGGAGCAACTGTGCAGAAGAATTCTTGTTGAAGTACATCACCCCTACTTTATATAACCTGTACTATAGGAATGTTCACGAATGGGCATTTCTCTTTCAATGAGACACTTTGTACAATAGTCTTCCATATGATGGTAATTTCAGTCCCAGTGTAAAATCGGGCATTTTGCCTCTCCCTGTAACACTAATTTAGATTCATTTCAAGTGGCAAAGATTGTCTCGCCAGGATGTTGCCTTAAGACAACCTTAGCTACCGCTGCCGTTCCACCAGTATTCTGTGTTATTTACTCATCCCCCATCGCTCTTTTTAAGTTATGGTTCTATTAACGTTGGCTTTTCTTCTGTTACAATCTCATATTCCTCTTTTCAACTTTGGGCAGAACCTTTTGATGTGTATTTAACAAGAGAAATTAATAAGCCTTTGAATTTTGTTTTGACTGTTTCTCTGTAGATCTTTGATAGGTTTGGTTGGTGTTCTGCTGATGTATATGTTATCCACCGTATCCTCTTGTTTTGTATTGAATCTTGTAACTTTATACTTGACTGTCTCTTATATGTTGTACCAGTGTTAGCTGAATGAAATGAGTTTGATTGAAATAAATTTTTGTTCAAGAATCATTGATTTAAATTAAAATTTTATTCTTCCAGTATTATGTTTAAATAATAAAAATGGAATTACGATGAAAACAAGAAACATGTTTTATATAAATTAATTAAGAACTATTTTTAAAATTAGTTCAGTAGGCTGTTTATGAAAAAAGAAAGACACGTGGTTACGTTTAAAAAAGTTTAATGCTGTATCACAAAAGCATTCCAACTTAGCACATAAATCTTTATAATTTGGAATTTAAATAATTTTTTTTTGTTTTATGTATTATGTTGGTGAATTTTTATTTGAATTTTATTGGGCATGTTACCTAGGAATTCTTTACACTGCTAACATACCTATTCTGTATTTATTGAATTGAGAATTTGGAATGTAAAAGTTAATTCACTTAATCGATAACTGAGTGTTGGGTATGTTAAGAAAATTGGTTACGTATTGAAGCGGAAAGCTATTGTAATGATTTCGATGATTTTTTTTTAGTGCAAGCTCCAAATTTTACATAATTTGTATGTTCTTGGGAATGCTCTTACAAGTTTCCTACGCTGTTTATTGAGAAAAAAAACTGTAATATTCCTAACAATGCTTAGAGAAAATTTGTAAAATAGACATATTTTATTTTATCGACATTTTGTCTTAATTTTGAAAATAAAGCTTTTTTTGCAAGCTAAATATTAATGAGTATAAAATTATTGTGAATTTGTTTCAAATTCCCTTAAATTAAAGTGCACCAGTCCCCTTTTTTACACGACAGTCTTTCGTTGGATTTGAACTCGGAACCCTGAAATTTGAGAGGGTGTTACGAAAGGTAATGCACATGGTTAAATCTGATTTGTGTTTAAGTACTTTTTATTTGTTTTAACTAGAAATCCTTTTTAAAATTACTATTAAAGTTATTGAGAAAATGTGCATAAAATATAAATGCCAACAAGCAAATACTTTTCATAAATATCTATCATGTTATGTAACTACATTTTCCACGTATGTAAGTTTTATGTATAGTATTTGATGTAGTAAGTGAGTACATAGGTAGTGGTACTGTACGATTATGTGTATAAATATTATTTATACGAACGTAATAGGGGTTTGCAAATAGCGGTGGGACAATTGAACTTTACGACAATTCGTGACAGAAGATAGAAGAATATGCAAAACGACAAGCATGACATTGAGATGGAGCACAAGCTGAGGTTTGATGAATGAGTGATTCCATCCTGTAATATAAAACGATGTGAAATTTTTTTAAAATGTTTCGCTATTTTACCATATATACTACATTTAAAGTATATTAATAACTAATTAATTAAATTTTCTGTGGCAAATGAAGTAAAGGTAGAAAAAGATTGATTGTCAACGAAAACCAAAAGTGTCAATAAATAGGCACTCGACTGATGCATGAATAGCAAATAAAATTGAAGACATTGACCCTCTGTGTGGATGGTTTGACGAAGTATTTATTCTTATTAGAAAAACTGACATGAGCTTGATTGTGTCATTATTTGAAAATAGTCAATATCTTGATGACGAGATATCTTGTTATTAGTAAAATTGGTTAATTTATTACATGCATTCATGCAAACTGATACCTGACTTTTTATTTTGCTGACCTGTTCGGCTGTTACTTAATTGTGTTGATACCATAGTTTTTTTAAGGAAAATTTAACAAATTTTGCTAATGATGTGATAACTAGTTGTTAAATTACTGTTTAATTTTTTATGATGATGAGATCATGATTTGGGCAGTTTTCTACTAATGAGATATGTTGATTATTTGGATTCGGCTAGTTTTCCTAATGGAAAAATAACTGTCGCGATAAACATCAGGAGGGTTGAATAAATCGGTAGAGCATTGCTTGGTTAAGAGATCTGTTAAGGGAACCTGGTACTTCTCGGAGAAGAAAAATGACTGAAATTGTCATGCCACTTAAACTGATGTAATATTATAAATTTTTAAGATACCTGTTTAATTCTTTTTATATCATACTTATTAAGTATTGAGTGATATATTTACAGAAAAAAATTATATTTTTATGTATTATTATTTATGTTTTAGCCCTATATTTGAAACAACTCAAAACCCAAAAATTTATAATAGTGCCATGCGCAGGTACACTTTTACAAAAAAGTACTGCATATAGAACTTTAAGATTTTGTACAGAGTTCATAAATACTTTAAAGGATACTAGTAACCTCAAATTAAATCAAAATTAAATTTATTTTGTAATTTGGAGCGAGTTTATTTTACATGGTCATAAAACATGTGTTTTTTACCTGCTAAAATGGTTCTAAAATTTTTTATGTTTTATTTTTCATTAAAATTTGAGGTTTACTGTGGCAATAAGGTATAGTTGGAATAGTATGCAAAATTTCAAGCTTGTAAATTGAGTACAATTTGAGAAAAGTGTACCTAAGTGTGGAAAAATCACATTTTGAGAAAATAGCATTTAAACATTTGGAAGGCAAATAACTTACTTTAGAAACCCTTTAGAATGCGCCTGGACCATATTCTGATATATTCAGACATTCTTCAAGCTCAAATTTCCTTTTTTTGTTCTTGTTTACTTTTCTTGCTTCTTTTGAGGCTTGTTTAGTTGCCCGGTTGGCTTCGCATATTCTTCTTTCATCAAGTTTTTTTAGAGCTTGAGACATATAATATCCAGGTTCTATGCCAAGGTTTTTTAAAACTTCCAACCGCTTTTGAGAGCCGTCATTGAAACACAGGACAGCATCCATTACTTCAATTCTAAATGATTTTATGCCGTGAAAGGAGGTTTTCGGCAAGCGGTCCCATATGCATGTATTAAAACTTTCATTGGGGTTTTGGGTTTTTCCATGGCTGCATTTGGACAAAAGTTTAGGATCACTTAGAGCCCTAAATATTGGCTTCATGGAAAGCAGAACAGGTTCTGGCAAAGAATTAGTATGTGTATATTTACAATTTCCAAGTTTGTTAAATTTACACCAAGTGTCATCATCTGTAGGACATAAGCCATGTTGTGGATTCACATCTGTAGACAGCTTATGGAAATAGATAGCCCAAACAGCTTTGGACATTTCCTGAACAGAATTATTAGCATTACGCCTTATGGCTAAACCATAGTACGCTTGTATTAAATTTACTTCTCGATCTGTTAGTCGCCCACGTCCCGAAATACTCTTGCCATCCGATAATTTTGTTTTCTTTAGATGCTGTCTCAGTTTTCTAAGCCGTGTACCCATTCTTTTCTGGACATGACCAACACATTCTAATTTTTCTATTGTGGTGTCTGTTCCATACACCTGACTGGCCACTACTTGATCATATGCTTTTGAATCTCCGTCTCCGAGGTAGTCCAAATATCGAACTTGACGTTCAGCTTCCGACCTTTGAAATATCTGCATAACTCCTGCAGCTTCCATGCCGCCACTTGTGGCCACATAATTCTTGTCGCAAATGTGTTCTTCTGATGGACTATTTCTACATTTGAAACAATTTTTTGTGAGACATTCAAAGTCCATGACTTTGCCAGTCTCTAGGGAAGTGCAAACAGCAACACCGTTCAAAGATGTATGGCCTCTTTTCTGTCATGACCCATCAAATGCAGCTGCAATGTCACGATTCCCACCTGCTAACGTTACAGTTTCCTCAGTTGCAGCTTTCATGGAAGATTTTGAAATAGAATCCAAACTGTCGAAAATTCTTTCATGAAATGATGAAAAGCGTTGAGGTGGAGGAGTCAAATTCATCATCGCACAAAACACTTCTGCTGATTTATTTCCTTTACCAATGCATCGCATCCCATAAACAAGCCTAATGTTTACGTCGTACTGGTTCCTTGAAATTTTTGAACTCATTGAAGCCGCTGAATTCTTACATGCAGTACATGTAAATGCAATGGAAACCGCAAGCCCTTTGTGTTGCGTGCCTTCAATTTCTGCAATCATGGTACCATCTTTATTGCAATGCTTGCACTTAGCACTTTGCTTCAGCAGATTAGACAAAATACTAATATCAATAATAATATTACCAGCACCATTTGTATTTAAATACTCATAGTGTGGAATACCGGATAGCTTTCGCTTGGAACTTGATGTTGGCGTTTCCAAAATTCGTTTCTTTTCAGAAGACGCTTCTGTTTGTTCCTTTCGATTCGTATATTGATTCCCTTTGAATTTTTTACGACCGAAAGCTTTCCTACGTGCCATATATTTTGTTTCAAAGAACGATTTCAAAATCCAAATTAAAAATCTGAAAAAATGCGTAGCAAAAGAAACAAAACTCCAAAGCTTATAAGAATTTGAGTAGCACAAAAATTCAGCACGAGAACTACAAGCAAATTCAAAATAAACAACTTCTCTTCGCAGTTACAAGTACAGTTAATCACTGTTCAACAAGTCCACCAAAAATATTATAAAAAATAACTTAAAAAGTAGTTTATTTAAATAAATTACTACGTTTATAAACTTTGACAGCTGTGAAGGTGGGCGTGGCACTTTTGTTTACTTTTGTTTTTTCCCTTTTTTAAGCCCTTTTAAATGTCTAAAACCATAAAACCCATATATCACTGGAATCAGAAGATCGTCCTCTATCGTTTAAAAGTAAAATTAAAGAATCGATTTTTTAAAGGATTTTTTGTACCAGGTTCCCTTAAGTGGGTTTTGGGGAAAACAGGTGTCTTCAAATGGTGTCCTTTTTTTTAAAATGAAACACTTTATTTTTTTGGCAGTTTTTTTTATTTCTACCGTTTTTGAGCTTTGTTTGTTCTTGGATGGGAAGTGGAAGTTTTCTCATTGTGAAACAACTTGTATCCTCCCCTTTCAGGAAGCGAATAGAAAGAGGACCGATGAATGACCCTACAAAGGGGTGTGTGAGTGCGCACACCCCACAAGCTTGATTGACGTGTAATGACCATTTAGTTCATTGGATCTTTGGCGACCTACGATTGTTACTGATTGATTTGCTCATGCTTTCTGTTATCGTCTTTATTCGATGTTTCTCAGATGTTTTTACAATGTCAAATTTTCTAAATTTTTGAAGAAAAGGCACATAAATAATAATCATAATTTTCACATTGTGCCTACATGGAAAATGGGTTCGCATTAGGTGCTTGTGGAGAAACAACTAGGTTTGTAACTTGCTGATAAGGAGTGGAAATTTTGTGCAGACTTTGATGAGAAGAGGATTGTTTTGAAGGATTGAAATAATATGCTTGGGAAATGTGTATTTAACAGCTTCAACTGATCGGCTTAAAGTCAAATGCATTGTTTGCCAAAAAGAATTAGATTTTGGAAGAGTGCGGAAAAATTGAGTAACTGTTTTATGTAATGTTTGTTAACTTTTGTGTGGACGGTTATTTTGTTTATATTGAGGTCCGAATTTAATGTTTAAAACATGTATGTTCTGTGGATTTGTAATTTTGTAATCGTTAGTCATTATTTTTATTTAATGAAATTGATATGTATTGTTCAAATGAATTTTTTTAGAGCCTATTTCAAATATGCACCCCGTTTTAATTATAAAATGAACAAAAAGTTCTTTATGAGTATGAAAATAAATAATTGTAATGAATGTGAATCTTGTTCTAATTTTTTTTTTAATTGCAAGAAAAAAATGTTGAATTAAATTTAAGAAATGTGTTCCAAATTATTTTGAAGAGTCTAATAGAAAATTTGTTTGCCATAAGTAGAAAAACTTAGGTGGAAAAGGATTGTAAAACTATTTAGGTGCTAATGTAATGAAAAGTAATTGAGTGGCTGCGATCGTCATTGTTTAAAAAAATGTAATAATTTTCATAGAATGAAATTCAATTTTTGAAAAACAAGAACATGTTCGTGTGTGCATATATTACTTATTCTGTATCCAGAATATTAAGATTCTCCTGGCTATAAGAGTTGTAGAACGTGTAACTGTCAATTGGACTGATGTTATCAAATTTGTTTGTAGTGTATAAAGGGGTACTTTGATTAGAGTAAATTTGAAATCTTTTCTGGCACTAAGAGACGCTACCAAGGATGAGTTAGTTATGCCAAAGTTTAATTTTTTTTTAGCTGTGGCAATAATATGTCGAGTATTCCTTGAAATTTATCCAAACGATCAACCATTTTGTTACCTTTTTTTTGGAGATTATATTTTAAAGCTTGTAAAGCTATGTGTGGAATAATTTACTGTTTTCAAAACATGAGAAGTAGTTAATATTATAAGTAGAAGTAAGGTATCTTATTATTTGAAAAAAATTAAATTAACGGTTTATTGGAATGAATTGTAAAGGAAGATTTAAAATTGAAAATGAATAACACCTTGTTCTGTTTTTGATGTGCGGCGTGATTGCAGTAGTGTTGTTGTGCAAATGCCACGTCTTTTGCCTAAATATTCTGCAGCATGTTTGAAATGTTTTATGTATTGATTCTAAACTTATGGTTAAAGATTATTTTTTTAAAAATTATCTTTTTTGTTTTACAATTTTGAACCAAAGACAATGAGTTTAGATAGCTTATAAATAAATGACTTAGTATAGATTATATGAATGGAAAAATTATAAAAAGTTTAATTATCTTATATTATGGAAAGCTGAAATTAAGGTAATAGACAAAATTAGTTATTAAAAAAACATAAGTTGAAATGTATGTTTAAGATTTTTTTGAGGGGCAGTATGTAACAAGATAAATGTATTTGTATGTAAAATGGAAAATAATTCTTTGTTATTTAATTTCTTGTATTTTCTATAAAAAAATGCAATGAATTTTAGAGTTTAACTTATTTCCCCCCTGAGTTGATATCCTTGAAAACATTTTGTAGTTGTGTGGTTAAATTGTGTTAGAATGCTTTTAGGTGTAAAAAACATTATATTTTTTTGTGCAGTGTTTTTGTAAAGTTATTATAAAAACACGATGTATGTAACGGCGAACATCCAAAAATTAATTTTTAAGTTACTGTACATAGCTTTAAATGAAATAGCTATAAATATGGCAAAGGTCCTGCATACATCCGTAATTTTTTGTCCTACTAGATTTACTCATACAAAGAAGGTGCAATATGTGTTTTTGTGTATATCATCATTAGTACTAATAGAAATTTACGTTAAATATGTTGAATCCGGGTGCATGTTAGTAGTATTACCATGCTAACAACTTGTTGATTTTTTAAGGTGTGTTAATAGCTGGTTGAATTTGATGTTTTAATATGCAGCTCATTTTGAAAATGTCAATATGTAGCTAGCCTGGATAGCAATAGTTTAGAAAAAAAGTTGTTAACATGATTATACTCGAACTTTTTTTGGGTTGATATCTCGTCCTGAAAAAAGAATTTGTAAGAATGTGTTAAAAAAAAATATGAGTAACTGTTTTATTTGATGGTTGTTATCATTTGCGGAAGCTTTTTTTTGTTTAAACTGAGGTTTGACTTAAATTTTTAAGTGATGCATTTGCCGTGGATTTGTTGTTTTGTAATTGTTAATGATTGTTTTTAAATGTAAGATAGTATGTGTAATTTATTTTAAATTTTTTAACATTAATTTGAACAGTTATTGTTGAATAACAATGAAATCGAAGGTGTTTTGGCTTTGAAAAGAAATAAAAAATTTAGTGGACAGTATTTATGTATATATATTTACATTGATTCCTGTTTTAACCCATGACCGCCGTATGGTAAATCTGTACTAGCCTCTAATGTACACGTTGGCCTTGATGCGAAAATGAAGGCCCATACGAAAGTAAATGTCCAGGGCCTTGTTACATTGATAAACTGGTTGAATTAGAATAGTAATATAGAAATAGGTAACTGGGTTAGGAAAGAAACAATGGAATATGTATTAACATTTGATGAAAAATAAGATAAATACGTAACATACATTAATGAATTTACAACACTGTTTAGCAGCTTGTTCTGCTGGAAAGAAAAGTGATGTATCATGGTTTGTTAAACTGCTGAGCAGCTGTTTATGTCGACGAGTTGCAAATAATGTTATGTAGAGGTATTTACCATACCTTACCTGGCGGCTTGACTTTTGTTCATTGGGCGAATTCTTAACTGTGCGTTATGACAATGGGCATTATAAATTTACCCCTTGGTGTGTGGACATTGACGACACCAATGAACTCATTTCTTTTAGTTTGAAATATTTATGCATGAATTATCTGTGCCGATTGTGTAGGAATTGATCCTATTTAAATTAAATATCCAAATGTAAGAATTTTTTTTTTAGAAACCAATGGTTATTATGATTTAGAAGGAAGTTTAACCAGTGCTGTAGATAGTTCGTGCTATTACCAGCGAGCTGTAAGCGATGGATAAGAACCCGTTAAACTCAAGCTAGTCCAACACTATTTGAAATGTAGTTCAACCAGTGTATTTATAGCTTTGCACCATAGAACTTTTGGAAAAGTGCTTGAATGGCCGAACTCATAATGGACGTGAAAGTTTTAATGGTGTTATTTGAATGATGTAGTGTTTACTGTAAGAAGTGTAAAATTAGGGGCTTATGATGCAGTAATGGTAATGAAATCAATTGATGGTTTTTAGGGTTTTACCAATGTTTTTAGCTAGATGATCATTGATTACTTAACTTTTAAAGGTTACAGAAGTTTGGCTTATATTAGAATGAGTTATTTTAAGCCCTATGCATGAGAATTTTTTTTAGGGCCTTTTTGAAAAAAGTAGTTTATTTTACTTCTGTCGGCTTTTGTTTTTAATCAAGATTATATTTGACCTGTATTGTAATGTATGATTTGTTGTAGATTTTAATATTTCTAAATGAACATTTGTGAAATTCGATTTTACGTTAATAAATAAAGAAGTATTATGCTTTAAGTGTTTTGTAATTTTGGAAGAATTCTTGAAAATGAACAACTTTTGTAATTGTTGATTAATTTGTCTTGATTTGAAATGAAAAAGTTGTGTGCTTGTAAAATTTTGGGAAATTGTTTATACTGGTTGAATTTGAACCTTTTAAGTTTAGAAGTACTTGTTTAAAGTTATGATGTGAGTGGTCGATTTAATATAGGATGTTTAAATCTGTAATATAAGAGTATTTAAAATGGAATAATATGTTTTCCTCTTTGTTAGCATTTATTTTAAAAGAAATAATTGTAACGTTTTTAGCCATAATCTAGATAGTGCCCAAAAAATTTAATTTTTGAAATGTGTTAAAAAATTAATTTGAATGTAGTTGGATATCTTAAAACATTTAGTGTTTGCTAACGTGGTTTTTCATTTTTTTAGAATGTATTAGTCTCTTTGTTTTTTAATATTACCGAGCTTTGTGTAATTCTTTTTGAGGTTGCTAATGAGGATTTAAGATAGTGTTGCAAACATTTTTTTTTGTTTTATAACGAAAGTTTTGCACGAAATTAGAATTACCTAAAATTATGTTGAAAATAAATTATTTTGTAGTGTTGAAAAAAATAACTTTGTAATGAATTGGAATAGCGTAATGTGCGCGTAGCTCTTTAGAATAGTAGAGTGATTTTACACATTTGTTACTATTTATTTTTAGGGTTTTGTGACGCCATTTGTTTTTAAACAGGACCTGGACCGTTAAGATTATCAAGGGATATTTCGTGAGTTATTGTACTTGCCTATTTTTTTAAGATTGAAATTCTGTAGAGTGAGTAAAGCTAAAATGTTTTTGTAACGTGTTATTAGTATTGAATTTTGATTTTGTAATTAGTAGCAATATAACTTAGAAAGAATTGATTTGTCTGTGATATGCCTTTTATTCAGTCCCACTGCACCTTACTTTTGTAGAATGTTTGGAAGCATTTTGCGAACTGAAAGTTTTGATTCACATGTTTTGCACGTGTTGTTATTAAAATGAAATTATCTTTCTTGGCTTTCAATATTTTTAATTACTTTGTTGATGCAACGTTATTGTGGTTTGAATAATCTTAAATTGTAAAGATTTATACACATGAAATGTAATTTCAATTTTAATTTGCATGAAATAGTAATTTGTATTTATTTGATTTTGATTATTTTTTAACTAACATCCACATTTTTTTTTAGTTATGTTATTTAAAAGAAATTAAATGATGTTAATTTTGTGGTTTTTGTTTGTTATGAAATCTTTAAGTGCGGAAATTAAAGTTGTATATAATTATTTTTGTATATAATTATTTTTGTTTAGATTTATTGCTTTTAACTGGGTGTTAATGATTGGGCCCATAGTTATATGGGTGGATTGTATTTTGAATTTAAGTTATTAAACGGAACCAGTAATTAAAATTAGTATGTTATTTGATTAGTGTGTATTTTTTTTATTTTAGGTTTAATCTTGAACTTTTTGTTTGGTAGACTGCTAGTCCTCTTTGTACCATTGGATGGTAATAGCGTATTATTTTGTTGTGAGCTAATAATTAAAGGTATGTACATTATGCTTGTACTAACTCAATAACTATTTTTAGATTATTGCGTGAAATGTATTAAATTTTTTTTTGAAGGTCCCTAAGCAAGAAGAAGTGGTTGTTGAGGAATTAATAATGGTTGTTTGATGTTTAGTATTGGAATATTATAAATTAAATGTTATGTTTATGTTTTTAGACAATAATCGTAAAATGTTATGTGTCAGATATTTTGTTTGTGAAAGAAATAGTAACTTTACGTGCTTGAAAAGCTTGAGTAGTTATGAACCCTAGCGCTACTTTAAGATATCGTATGGTGTTTTTTGATGCGCCGTATTTGCCTAAAAGTGTTGAATTGTATCTAATTCATGTTAAAGATGAGTTAAGATAAGACCACTTTATTTTTACCCCTCCAAAAACTTGAGTCCGGAACTCGCGCGCTATCCCACGTAAATCTTTTCTCTCTTTTTCCGCGCCGCAGGCGCGGAAATTTTTCCCTTTTTTCCCCCTTTTTCAGGTATGTTTTACAGAAGTTCCGGTTTTGGTTTTCGGGCGGGGACGCTGCGCGTCCCTGCGCCCGAAAACCAAAACCGGAACTTTTGTAAAACACAGATTAATCCCCAGCACTGAAAGATACGGGCGGTGTGTACAAAGCGCAGGGACGTAATCAACACGAGCTGATGACTCGTGCTTACTGGGAATTCCTCGTTCATGGGAAACAGTTACAATTCCCAATCCCCAGCACGAAAGAGGTTCACCGGGTTACCCACTCCTTTCGGAGAGGGAAAGCACACGCTGACTCCTTCAATGTGGCGCGCGTGCGGCCCCGAACATCTAAGGGCATCCTGACCTGTTTTTGCTCCGTTTCGTGCGGCTGAACACCGCTTGTCCCTCTAAGAAGAACGTCCGACTCCGAAGGATCGGCTCGCCTATTTAGTAGGCTGGAATCTCGCTCGTTATCGCAATAAAGCAGACAAATCACTCCACCAACTAGAAACGGCCATGCACCACCTATCACAGAATCAAGAAAGAGCTCTTAATCTGTCAATCCTTCCTGTGTCCGGGCCGGGTGAGTTTTGCCGTGTTGAGTCAAATTAAGCCGCAGGCCCCATTCCTTGTGTGCGCTTCCGTCAATTCCTTTAAGTTTGAGCTTTGCAACCATACTCCCCCCGGAACCCAAAAGCTTTGGTTTCCCTGAAGCTGCCCGGCGTGTCATTTGAGGAACACAGCCGGATCGCTGGCTGGCATCGTTTATGGTTAGAACTAGGGCGGTATCTGATCGCCTTCGAACCTCTAACTTTCGTTCTTGATTAATGGAAACATTCTTGGCAAATGCTTTCGCAGTAGTTCGTCGTGCGGCGGTCCAAGAATTTCACCTCTAGCGTCGCAATACGAATGCCCCCGTCTGTCCCTCTTAATCATTACCTCGTGTTCCGAAAACCAACACAATAGAACCGAGGTCCTATTCCATTATTCCATGCACCATTATTCAGGCGTCACGCCTGCTTTGAGCACTCTAATTTTTTCAAAGTAAACTTGCCGGTCACCCAAGACAACCGGTGAAGATCATCTAGAGAAACCGGCTGGTGTTGAGAACAGGCAGTGACCACCGGTAGGCGGACCGCCCGTCTCGAACTGAGATCCAACTACGAGCTTTTTAACCGCAACAACTTTAATATACGCTATTGGAGCTGGAGTTACCGCAGCTGCTGGCACCAGACTTTCCCTCCAATGGATCCTCGTTAAAGGATTTAGAGTGTACTCATTCCAATTACGGGGTCTCAAAAGAGTCCCGTATTGTTATTTTTCGTCACTACCTCCCCGTTCCGGGAGTGGGTAATTTGCGCGCCTGCTGCCTTCCTTGGATGTGGTAGCCGTTTCTCAGGCTCCCTCTCCGGAATCGAACCCTGATCCCCCGTTACCCGTTACGACCATGGTAGGCGCGTAACCTACCATCGACAGTTGATAAGGCAGACACTTGAAAGATACGTCGCCGGGACGAGCCCGTGCGATCAGCCCAAAGTTATACAGAGTCACCACGTTTCACGGACACGAGGCCCGATCGGTCTTGGTCTAATAAAAGCGCTCGTCCCCGAAGGTCGGAGCTCTGCTGCATGTATTAGCTCTAGAATTGCCACAGTTATCCAAGTAGTAAAGTACGATCCAAGGAACCATAACTGATTTAATGAGCCATTCGCGGTTTCGCCTTTATACGGCATGTACTTAGACATGCATGGCTTAATCTTTGAGACAAGCATATGACTACTGGCAGGATCAACCAGGTTGCTGATTTTTTTTTGAACTTGAAAGTTCAACGTCTGTCTCTCTTTTTGCGAGCCGCCAGGGCGGGCGGCCGCTGAGGAGCGCGAGAATTGCGCCCTCACTTCTACTTCATTCATTTTCTCACATTTTGATCTCGGTAGCCGGTTCAAAACCCACAACGTCCCCGCCGGCGTCGCGCCGGGGGGCGAGGTGCTCTGACATCACAGTACGAGCTTGTACAGCGTAATGCCCAGAGGTCCGTCAAATCCTTTCAGTTTTTGCCATCGCAGTGCAGCATCGGCACGGCGGCCTTGCCTGCTTGCGAAGGGCAGAGACAGTTGGTAAGACTCCCAGTGCCGTAGTTCGGAACGCCCCTCGCGGCGCGGAAACGGGACTCACAGGTCGGCGACGAGCACGGGTCGAGACTCTCCACCGGTGCTGGAAACTTTAAGAGTCCGAACGCAGAGAACCTGCGCCGGTCCCTCAAGAATCAGCCGTCGCCACGATCCCCGAGAGGGTAGCCAGCCCAAGGGAAAAGCGCAACGCCCGGAAGTGCCCAAGAGGCACTCTTTTCGGCCGATCCGTCGCGGGAAGCACCCCGCGCACCGTCGGCATCTCGACACTCGCTCGTCAAGTGACTCTAGTTCGACACCGTTTTCCGCGTCCTACGGACGGACTCGCACCACAGGCGGCGGGCGCCAGAAGGAAGGGGCCGCAATGAATTTCCCGAGACTCTCCACCGGGGCTGGAAACGAGCAGAGTCCGGACACAGAGAACCTGCGCCGGTCCCGCAAGAATCAGCCGTCGACACGATCCCCGAGAGGGTAGCCAACCCAAGGGAAAAGCGCAACGCCCGGAAGTGCAAAAGCACTCTTATTCGGTCCATCCGTCGCGGGAAGCACCCCGCGCACCGTAGACACGAATCTCGTTTTTCACTCATCGCGACACACTCGCCTCCTATAGAGGGCGCAGACTTAGGACCTGCGCTCTGGGCTTCGCGCCGCGTTCGCCGACGCCGCGGATTTCCCCCGACGGAAGGTACCGCCGAATCCTTGAACGTTTCTGCGACGTAAAAAGCGTTTCTTGCACGCGGGACCCTTCCGCAGACCGGACTTTGCCGAAATTTCGAAAAGTGTGGACTTTGAAATTTTGCGCGATCCAGCACACCGCAACGACTTGGACTCTGACGATTTTTTCGACATTTCGGGACTTTGAAAAAATTTCGCGATCCAGCACACCGCAACGACTTGGACTCTGACGATTTTTCGCGCATTCGGGACTTTGAAAATTTCGAGATCGCGCACACCGCAACGAACACCTTTTCGGATTTTTTCCCATTTATATCGAAAAACAACGAATTCATTTCAAGAATTAAAGGGAATTCATTCGCAATTCACTTGAATCGAATTCCTATCGATATCGATTGACGCTATTTACTAATTCAACTCGGCTTTTACGATTGCTGCGTTTTCAAAACAAACGCGAAACGCGAACTTTTTTTTAAATGCTTCATTCCGCTTTCTTTTCGCATTCAAAGATTCAAATCTTTTCATTACTTCGTTTTGTATATCAAGGAACGACTTTAGTGGTTCGTTTTAATCAAAAGTTACATGCAAACATGTCATTCAACACATGTCAACACAGCACATGCAAATGCACACAAAACACGTAAAAACACACAATTCAGAATTTCTTTCTGTATTAAAAGGTTCGTATCACCGATTACTTGCATAATTACATCAAGAAACAGCTTGGGCAGTTGTATTTATGTAAAAGTGGTGTGTGAAAAGTTCACGCTAACACGTGTCGTGGAATGAAAACACACACTTACACACACAAAACTCTTAAAAACACTTTGTTCCTAATTCTTTTTGCACGGAAAGGTCGAAATCCATCATTACTTTCTTTTGTACATCAAGGAACTACTTTATTTGTTGGTTTTAATCAAAAGTTACATGCCAACATGTCATTCCCTGTACTGTAAACACACCACATGCAAATGCACACAAAACCTACAAAAAACCCTTTTTTCAAATTTCCTTCTATATAAAAAGCTTCGAATCCACAATTACCTTCTTATTCATGCCAAGAAACAGCTTGGGAAGTTGCATTTCTGTTAAAGTGGGGTGTGAAAAGTTCACGCTAACATGTGTCGAGGAATGAAAACACACACTTTCACACACAAAACTCTTAAAAAATCTTTATTCCTAATTCTTTTTACATGAAAAGGTTGGAATCCATCATTACTTTGTTTTGTATATCTTGAAATCAGTCTGCCTTTTGATTTTAACAGAAAGTTACATGCAAACATGCAACACCATGTACTGTATGCATAGCACACAAAAATGCACACAAAACCTTCAAAAACGCCTTTTTTCTAAAATCTTTTTGCATAAAAAGCTTCGTATCCACGATTACCTTCTTATTCATGCCAAGAAACAGCTTGGGAAGTTGCATTTCTGTTAAAGTGGGGTGTGAAAAGTTCACGCTAACATGTGTCGAGGAATGAAAACACACACTTTCACACACAAAACTCTTAAAAAAAACTTTATTCCTAATTCTTTTGGCATGAAAAGGTTGGAATCCATCATTACTTTCTTTTGTATATCTTGAAATCTGTCTGGCTTTTGAATTTAACAGAAAGTTACATGCAAACATGCAACACCATGTACTGTATGCATAGCACACAAAAATGCACACAAAACCTTCAAAAACGCCTTTTTTTTAAAATCTTTTTGCATAAAAAGCTTCGTATCCACGATTACCTTCCTATTCATGCCAAGAAACAGCTTGGGAAGTTGCATTTCTGTTAAAGTGGGGTGTGAAAAGTTCACGCTAACATGTGTCGAGGAATGAAAACACACACTTTCACACACAAAACTCTTAAAAAATCTTTATTCCTAATTCTTTTTACATGAAAAGGTTGGAATCCATCATTACTTTGTTTTGTATATCTTGAAATCAGTCTGCCTTTTGATTTTAACAGAAAGTTACATGCAAACATGCAACACCATGTACTGAATGCATAGCACACAAAAATGCACACAAAACCTTCAAAAACACCTTTTTTCTAAAATCTTTTTGCATAAAAAGCTTCGTATCCACGATTACCTTCTTATTCATGCCAAGAAACAGCTTGGGAAGTTGCATTTCTGTTAAAGTGGGGTGTGAAAAGTTCACGGTCAAATGTGTCGAGGAAGCATGACACACACTTTCACACATAAAACTCTTAAAAACACTTTATTCCTAATTCTTTTGGCATTAAAAGGTTGGAATCCATCATTACTTTCTTTTGTATATCTTGAAATCTGTCTGGCTTTTGATTTTAATAGAAAGTTACATGCAAACATGCAACACCATGTACTGAATGCATAGCACACAAAAATGCACACAAAACCTTCAAAAACACCTTTTTTCTAAAATCTTTTTGCATAAAAAGCTTCGTATCCACGATTACCTTCTTATTCATGCCAAGAAACAGCTTGGGAAGTTGCATTTCTGTTAAAGTGGGGTGTGAAAAGTTCACGGTCAAATGTGTCGAGGAATGAAATCACACACTTTCACACCTAAATCTTGTAAAAATTGTTTTTTTCCAAATCTTTTTGCATGAAAAGGTTGGAATCCATCATTACTTTGTTTTGTATATCTTGAAATCAGTCTGCCTTTTGATTTTAAAAGAAAGTTACATGCAAACATGTAACACCATGTACTGTATGCATAGCACACAAAAATGCACACAAAACCTTCAAAAACACCTTTTTTCTATAATCTTTTTGCATAAAAAGCTTCGTATCCACGATTACCTTCTTATTCATGCCAAGAAACAGCTTGGGAAGTTGCATTTCTGTTAAAGTGGAGTGTGAAAAGTTCACGCTAACATGTGTCGAGGAAGCATGACACACACTTTTACACCTAAATCTTTTAAAAATAGTTTCTTTCCAAATCTTGTTACATGGAAAGGTTGCATTTATCCATTATTTTGTTTTGTATATCCTGAAAACAGCATTCCCTTTAGTTTTAATAGAAAGTTTCATGCAAACATGTCACACCATGTACTGTGTCCACACAACATACCAATGCACACAAAACCTTCAAAAACACCTTTTTTCAAATTTCTTTTTGCATAAAAAGCTTCGAATCCACGATTACCTTCTTATTCATGCCAAAAAACAGCTTGGGAAGTTGTATTTGTGTTAAAGTGGGGTGTGAAAAGTTCACGGTCAAATGTGTCGAGGAATGAAATCACACACTTTCACACCTAAATCTTGTAAAAATTGTTTTTTTCCAAATCTTTTTGCATGAAAAGGTTGGAATCCATCATTACTTTCTTTTGTATATCTTGAAATCTGTCTGGCTTTTGATTTTAATAGAAAGTTACATGCAAACATGCAACACCATGTACTGTATGCATAGCACACAAAAATGCACACAAAACCTTCAAAAACGCCTTTTTTCTAAAATCTTTTTGCATAAAAAGCTTCGTATCCACGATTACCTTCTTATTCATGCCAAGAAACAGCTTGGGAAGTTGCATTTCTGTTAAAGTGGGGTGTGAAAAGTTCACGGTCAAATGTGTCGAGGAAGCATGACACACACTTTCACACACAAAACTCTTAAAAAAAACTTTATTCCCAATTCTTTTGGCATGAAAAGGTTGGAATCCATCATTACTTTGTTTTGTATATCTTGAAATCAGCCTGGCTTTTGAAATTAATAGAAAGTTACATGCAAACATGCAACACCATGTACTGAATGCATAGCACACAAAAATGCACACAAAACCTTCAAAAACACCTTTTTTCTAAAATCTTTTTGCATAAAAAGCTTCGTATCCACGATTACCTTCTTATTCATGCCAAGAAACAGCTTGGGAAGTTGTATTTGTGTTAAAGTGGGGTGTGAAAAGTTCACGGTCAAATGTGTCGAGGAATGAAAACACACACTTTCACACCTAAATCTTGTAAAAAGAGGTTTTTTGGAATTCTTTTTGCATGAAAAGGTTGCGTTTACTCATTACTTTCTTTTGTATATCTTGAAATCTGTCTGGCTTTTGATTTTAATAGAAAGTTACATGCAAACATGTAACACCATGTACTGAATGCATAGCACACAAAACCTTCAAAAACGCCTTTTTTCTATAATCTTTTTGCATAAAAAGCTTCGAAACCACGATTACCTTCTTATTCATGCCAAGAAACAGATTGGGCACTTTGATTTAACTAAGAGTTGTGTGTTTCAATGTTTATGTCAAGGTGTGTCAAAAAATGACGACACACACTTTCACACCTAAATCTTTTAAAAATTGTTTTTTTCCAAATCTTTTTGCATGGAAAGGTTGGAATCCATCATTACTTTGTTTTGTATATCTTGAAATCAGACTGCCTTTTGATTTTAACAGAAAGTTACATGCACACATGTCACACCATGTACTGTGTCCACACCACATGCATTTGCACACAAAACCTTCAAAAACACCTTTTTTCACAATTATTTTTCCATAAAAAGCTACGAAACCACGATTACCTTCTTATTCATGCGAAGAAACAGATTGGGCACTTTGATTTAACTAAGAGTTGTGTGTTTCAATTGGGTGTCAAGGTGTGTCAAAAAATGACGACACACACCTTCACACCTAAATCTTTTAAAAATTGTTTTTTTCCAAATCTTTTTGCATGGAAAGGTTGGAATCCATCATTACTTTGTTTTGTATATCTTGAAATCTGTCTGCCTTTTGTTTTTCAGCAAAAGTTACATGCAAACATGTCATGCTGTGTACAGCATGGAAACACATGCAAATGGACACAAAACTGGTAAAAACACCTTTTTGTGAAATTCTTTTTGCATCCAAAAATTCGTATTTATGATTCCTTTGATATTTACATCAATAAAGAGCTTGTGTACTTGTATTTATTTCAAAGTGGTGTGTGAAAAGTTGACGCTAAGATGTGTCGAGGAATGAAAACACACACTTACACATACAAAACTTGTAAATAAACTTTTTTTGGAATTCTTTTTGCATGAAAAGGTTGGAATCCATCATTACTTTCTTTTGTATATCCTGAAAACAGCATTCCCTTTCATTTCAACAGAAAGTTACATGCAAACATGTCTTACCATGTACTGAATGCATAGCACACAAAAATGCACACAAAACCTTCAAAAACGCCTTTTTTCAAAAAATTTTTGCAGCAAAGGGTTTGTATCGCTGATTACTTTCATTATTACATCAAGAAACAACTTGGGCACTTGGATTTTTTTGAAAGTGGTGTGTCGAGGCAGCAAATCACACTTTTAAACCCCGATTTTTATAAACGACCTATCTAAGGTTCTACTTGCAGGGGTAAGTTTGTATTTGCATTTTGATTAAAAACACATTAACAATCGCAATTCTCTCAAAGTGGGTGAAATTACTTGGTCATTTCAAGGTGTTGCCAAAGGAACAAAACATTCAAGCAGACAGACAGAAAATGTTTCAAAATGGTTATTTCCAAGATCGTTATGCATAGGTCAGCTGGTAAGTACGTCACCTTTTATATTTCAATTATAAAAACGGATTCGGTAGTCAAATCGACATAAGCTAATTTATGTTGAGAATACACATTAGCAATTGAAGTACATTTTCGGTATCGTTTTGCACTCGTCATCACACCGCAATGCACTAAAGTCCGCAAATACATAAAATATTTAAAGTCCCGACCGAGCACACCACAACCAACCAGAGTGCGAAAATATTTCAAAGTCCAGACCGAGCACACCACAACGAAGTGGGGCGAGCACACCGCAACGAAATGGGGCGAGCACACCGCAACCAACCAGATTGCGAAAATATTTCAAAGTCCAGACCGAGCACACCGCAACAAAATGGGGCAAGCACACCGCAACGAATTTAAAAATGCTATTAATTTAATAAATTGCTATTTCGGACTAAAACTTTATCGATCATTTGAAAGGTGTTAATTTTTTTGGTCTGTAACAAAGTTAGGCCCCCTTAACCGTGGGTGGGTTAAATGTGAAAATGAACAAATTCACTGTACAGAGTAGGTTTTTCGGGGTTGCTGGGTCGAGTGCTGTCGCCCACGGTGCCTACTTAACATAACCCGACTCCCCTTAACACAGGGGGGGTGAAATGATTTATTACACCTATTCAGGGTTCAGAATACGGTGTTCGGGGTTGATGGGTCGAGTGCTGTCGCCCACGGCGCCTACTTAACATAACCCGACTCCCCTTAACACAGGGGGGGTGAAATGATTTATTACACCTATTCAGGGTTCAGAATACGGTGTTCGGGGTTGATGGGTCGAGTGCTGTCGCCCACGGCGCCTACTTAACATAACCCGATTCCCCTTAACACAGGGGGGGGTGAAATGATTTATTACACCTATTCAGGGTTCAGAATATGGTGTTCGGGGTTGATGGGTCGAGTGCTGTCGCCCACTGTGCCTACTTAACATAACCCGACTCCCCTTAACACAGGGGGGGTGAAATGATTTATTACACCTATTCAGGGTTCAGAATACGGTGTTCGGGGTTGATGGGTCGAGTGCTGTCGCCCACGGCGCCTACTTAACATAACCCGACTCCCCTTAACACAGGGGGGGTGAAATGATTTATTACACCTATTCAGGGTTCAGAATACGGTGTTCGGGGTTGATGGGTCGAGTGCTGTCGCCCACGGTGCCTACTTAACATAACCCGACTCCCCTTAACACAGGGGGGGTGAAATGATTTATTACACCTATTCAGGGTTCAGAATACGGTGTTCGGGGTTGATGGGTCGAGTGCTGTCGCCCACGGTGCCTACTTAACATAACCCGACTCCCCTTAACACAGGGGGGGTGAAATGATTTATTACACCTATTCAGGGTTCAGAATACGGTGTTCGGGGTTGATGGGTCGAGTGCTGTCGCCCACGGCGCCTACTTAACATAACCCGACTCCCCTTAACACAGGGGGGGTGAAATGATTTATTACACCTATTCAGGGTTCAGAATACGGTGTTCGGGGTGTTGATGGGTCGAGTGCTGTCGCCCACGGCGCCTACTTAACATAACCCGACTCCCCTTAACACAGGGGGGGTGAAATGATTTATTACACCTATTCAAGGCTATTGGTGTTGACCATGTGAGCAATGAAATGCTTCTTTTAAGTATAAAGCGGTCAAATTCATTTGGACATCCATTCTAAAAAGAAACGAAAGTGTTATAAGTTCTCTAATTTGTTTTTTCCGTTGCTACGCATTCGTTCAGATTTATAATTTGGAAACTTTGAAACGAAATTCTTAGGACGTCGGAAAGCTTTGGGTCGTCGAAAACCGAAAAGGAATCAACATACGAATTAAAAGGAACTATTAGAAGCGTCTTGTGAAAAGAAACGAAGTTACAGGCGAAAGTCATCTCGTATCCCGCACTAGGAGTATTTATATACAAATGAGGAGGGTATTTCAATTAACGTCCCACTGGAGCAACATAACGTACTATTTCCGGGATCAATCCCGAAGGGAACGATACGAGGACAACATCATTGGGAACAACCGTCAGATGACGAGCCAACACCTGAGCTGGCACGACAGATTTAACGTGCACCAGCCAACTTCGGACCGGACGGTCTTTGGCTGGAATCGAACTCGCAACCCTGCGGTTGCAAGTCCGTTACTTTTCAATACAAATGCTACAGGTAATATTATTATTGGCTAACTGAATGATCCGGCGTTGCTCGGGTTGAAATGGTTCAATGTCGCTTGAAAAGTTAAATGGAATAATCATTTTTCTTAAGCAGAGAAACGGAATCATTCAAGTACGACGGAAAATAGGTTTCAAATATTTCATAGCTTATGCAATAAAACGGGACGCGAATGTATAGATTTATTTTCCGAATACATTGCAATACGTCAATAATCCATACGGAAAAATGCTGCTTTAGTCATCACGCCAATACTTTCATTATTAATACATTTGATTTCATTTCTATTCAGTGTTTTTACTTTTTTGAATTCTTGTGTTTATTGATTTCATTTTAATTGTTTTCAATTTCTTAATCCTTTTGGCTTCCTGAGGGCCACCCGGTGTCTTTTATAAACCGGTTTCTTTTTCTTGGCGGTGTCTATTATAAACCGCACATCGAAATATTAATACGTGAAGAAAAAACTTTGTACGTACGGAGGAGTATGAGATTTGGCATAATTAAAGTTCATATGGAGAAGGAGTGCAGAAAGATTAAAGTAATGTATAGTATGCGTTACAAATAGATATTCAATTGAACAAAATAAAACATTCATTGTTTAAGTTCATTTTCTGTAAAAAAATTTAGCGGAGTGGATGATTTGTAATTGATTTAATCCACTCCAAGAGGGAGTTTAGTTAGATTTTTTTTTATTTAAATTATATATCATTTGGGTATTTCAATTAACGTCACACTGGAGCAACACAATGGGCTATTGGTGACGGTCCGGGATCAATCCCAAAGGGAAAGATCCGAGGACAACACCACGTAATTTTGAACCACGGTCAGATGACGAGGCAACACCTGAGCTGGCACCCCGCCAACGTGAGGACATTTGAGGCCACGACAGATTTAACGTGCACCAGCCCCCTTTGTACACGACGGTGTTTGGCTGGATTCGAACTCGCAACCCTTCGGTTGCTAGTTCGTTACTCTTCCAACCGGGCCACCGCGGCCCTATATATCATTTGAAAAAGATAGGCCAATTAACTGTGTAGCCTCGGCGAAACCTGTGCCCAGTATAGCAATAAAAAAAAAAAACGCGTTATTGTTTTTTAAATATGGCTTAACCAAGCTATTGCTTCAAAGAGGTTAAATAAAAAATTTTGGGAAGTTCACTCACCCTTCTTCTTGAATTCTTACCCTGTTTTCTAGGGCTGGGGAAAAAAAAGATGGAATTCTTTCGCTGAAACTTAGTATATTCATTCACAGAGAAGCTCAAATTAAATGAAAACACATGTTATAAATTTCGCTACTCTTTAATTGCGCCGATATATTTACAATTTTAACAGAAACAGGAACAACACATTTTCTGTCGCTCAATCCGAGAGTTCTAAAAAGTTACAGAATGTTCTGGCTGTTTTTTCGTTTTGCGCATGCGCGATCAGTCCGCAGAAACGATAGCAGGCTCGCATTCGCGACACAAGCTATGCCGCACTTTTCCTATGACGTAATAGAACAAAATTCAACAAAAATTATATGCAATGGATATCGAAGTAGACTCTTTCACCAAATAACCTTATTAACGTTCAAACTTAAAAATTAAATGAATTGTGGTCGAATTGCGACCACTAGTCTAAATTTTGATTCGTGTAGAAAAAACTTTGTACACACGGAGGAGTAGGAGATTTGGCATCCCATAAGTTAGTATTGAAAGTTAAATACTATTGATTCCGATAAGTGATCATACCGTTCCAAGGAGGCATTGGTACAGCAAATGAATCTCTTAAAGAGAACCAAAACATCCTATTGGATCTATATAGATATTAGTACGAACTACAATTATTGCAATGTAGACGGTAGAATGACTGCAGAAAGAGAAGGGGGGGGGGGGGTATTTCAATTAACGTCACACTGGGCTCAATCCAAAAAGGGAAAGATGCGAGGACAACACGTCATTTTCAACCAAGGTCAGATGAGGACACGGCAGATTGAACGTGCACCAGCCCCCTTTCTACACGACACAAAGGGTTTGCTTTTTTTCATTCCATGTACATGTACTGCATGGAAGAATGCACAGTGATGGGAATGCTGCTCAAAAATCCCCGTTTTGGCTAAGATGGCTCCAAATCGCGTTCGAGTCATAAATCCACTCTTGAGGTCTTCTCCCGCTATGTAAAAATGAAGAAAAATCGTCAAGCCCTTTTCCATTTATTGTAAAACCAAGTGAAGGATCTGCTCAATTATATGAATTTTCCACAAGTTTCAACATTATTAGAGGAATATATGGTAATTTGAGATTGTGCCTATTTTTTTCAAGTCTCTTAAGATGGAAACTGATGTAGAACAATCGCACTAAACAGTATCATTGAAGTCGCATTTCACTAATACAGAAAGCATCACGAATTTTCAAGTTAGTACGGCTTTCAGTTCGAAATTCCTAGAGGCGGAACCATGACAGATTGCTGTTAGCATCCGAACCCAAGAACAGAATATTTAAAATGGAATTGCAAAAGGAACTTTCGCAAAAACTATTCACTCAGGACGAAAGCAAGATTTCACAAGGTATTCAAAGCGAACAGATTCTTTTGATGAAAATAGAAAGGCGCAGTTGGAATGTAACAAACATAAGAAAAGAATATCTCAAACTTATTTCTAAAATGAATTCAAAACCTGATTTTTATTCGTTTCATTGCTAAAATATCTTCCACTACTCCCCCGATGTGTTTCGTTGGCGTGGTGTGGAAGCTTGGAGAGTGGGGTGCCAGCTCAGGTAAAGCCTCGTCGTCTGACCGAGGTTCAAAATAACGAGGTGTTGTCCTCGTATCGTTCCCTTCGGGATTGATCCCGGAAATAGTTCGTTCATTGAAATTCCCTCCCCTTTGATGTGCTGCTCCAAAATAATTAGTAGCAATTACCATCACTGAATTCATTCAAAATCTTCCATGAAAGCCGTAACACAGAAAACTGCTTATAGTCCCGCTGGTGACCCCAGGAAATTTAAACCTGAAAATGTCGAAATTTATTGAATTGCGTATTCAAAAGTGTTTTCGCTCTCACTTTATCGAGTGCCTTAAATAACGATGTAAGTTATTGGACTCTTCAAGTTAACCTCCTCTTGTAGGTTATGTCCTTTCTTGAAAAGTGTCCTACTTCTTTGCGATTTTTGAAAACGAATCTGGAAATCTCTGAATTCAGAGATGCCGCGCCGAAATGTTACGATTAGGAAATGCATGCACCATTGCTCACTTCACTTTGTTGACTTCATCTCTCTATTATACTTCGTGTTGACTTCGAACGGAAATACAGAATTAGTTATTTCGCAGTGAATATTACATACAATTCACGTTTGATTCATTCAATTTTATTCAACCCTGTTTTCAACACAAGTGTCCAAGAATTTAAATACAGATTGAGTCAAGTTTTATTTTAAAATTCATTCATAATGTGCTTGCATCGTTCGTGTAGCTCTCTATTTTATTTTTAATGTCATTGAAGGGATGGAAAAATCGAATAAAAGGGAAATGCCATTGCAACGATCAATTTAAAAATGGAATCGCCATTCCTCATATCAAAGAGAGACACCATTGTTTGATGCACTATTTGCAGAGGAGAATTTGGTATTGCAGTTGGAGGCATCTAAAATATCCACCATCCCGCGATTCACCTTTTTGGATTCTGAATTGTTTTAGGAGGAACCCCCACCCCTTAAAAATCGCAATTAGGAGAGGTTCTCCAAGAGGACAATGCTATAGAACCAATCGACAATACAATCTATACACTTGGCCAAAGTGAGGCCACGACGGATTGAACGTGCACCAGCCTCCGTGTATCCGCCGGTCTTTTGCTGGACCCAGTATCGAACTCGTAACCCTCCGTGTGCCAATACGATGCCCTCGAAATCCCATTATCCCTGACATTGATTATTCTTACGATAACATTTTCTTCAACTCGTATATCAACCACTGGTCTATTGAAATGTTGTAATTTTTGCAGCCCACAATTAAATTCATTTGCGCTGATTTTCATCTCATTCTGTTCACCAACTATTTATATGTGTTGGGCTATAAACACCTTCCAAAAGAGACTTAAGTGAAACGAAATCCCTTGTCTCTTATTCATATTAAAATTCAGGGCTTCTTACTTTAAAAAAAGTCACTCGATTTTCGAAACGAAAACGTGGACTGCTAGAACTTGCGAAGACAAAGTATTAAAAAGTATCCGATTGGAGACCCCGATAGATGATACATTTACCCTATGACCTTCATTTCCAGTGGAGAAATTGTCTTTTTAGTTACTTCGGGCTTTCTGAGTGTGCACATTTATTTCACGAATATTCTCATAGTATCATCCCTATCCAATTCTTTCCGTATAACTACTCCTATGTAGGATTGTAATGTTGCTATAGTTTGTGAATGTTAATAGGCTTAAAGCCTATAACTGTCAGTTTTTAAACTGGTGATGTCATTTTTATTGCCCTTTTGATCTATTAATTTTTGTTATAGTTTGAAAGCCGTTTCCATCATCTCAATTCAGTTCACTATTGCTCGGGGAATGCCATCTTTAAACCGCCAGGAGAATGAAATGAACCTATCTCACGACGGTCTAAACCCAGCTCAACGGAGGATTCACAGGTACATTTTAAAATAAGTTACTTACCTCAAAAGCTTAGGAAATTTGACAAATCATTACGTATTCAATAAATTAGTGAAGGAAAGTCGGTCGAAATTTACACCAACTGTCCTTGGAAATAATTTCCTTACAATATTTAGAATTCATTGACATCGTGGGAAGAACTAAAAAGTCAGTTCTAACCTTAAGACTGTAATTTCATTTGTTTGGGAAAAAATCGTTTTTCGATCGACACTGGCCGTACTATCTACAGCAATTAATCTACGCTCGATGTTATTTCTGTGGCGAATCCTACTTTATACACATCGATTTAAATTGGATACCATTTCAAAAATATAGGCAAATGAACTGTGGCCAGAAATATAAATGAAAAAAAAACCCAAGAAAAAGTAAAGCAACGCGTTATTGTTTTTTTAGATCATACCGCATTTTCCCCACGACGTATAGAGTGGAATAGGTAATAATTCAAAAAATGATATGCAATGAATATAGAGGTATACTCTTTGACAAAAGAACCTTAATAACGTTCGAACTTCAAAATGAAATGAATATTTTCGACCGCTCGTCCATACGAATATCAGAAATTGAATCGAATCAATATAACTCTACTTCCCAATCTGACATAAAGATGGCGCCAGCAGACACATCCTTTCGGTGAGCAATCTATCATCGTTTGTATTATTCTGATAAGGAGGGAGAGAGGTTGTTCTTTCAATCGTTCCCCGAAACTGAACCATGTCAGTTAACGTTCGTAATCCCATTGCATCTAAATGTCGAACACCTCAAAAATATGAAAGCACAACAGGGAGTTGGATGGCCAGTTGACGTCGCGTTGTTTCGTACCAACCCCGTTGCTATGGCAGCGCCCAGTCGCCTTCGAAGCGGAAGGAGGAGCCTCCCCACCGGAACCGGATGGCGCAAAGTTTTGAATGCGATGACGCAATCGGAGGCAGATGCCTTCTCTTCGACAGCGTCCCTAGCAACCGCGTTGCTATGGCTGGCGCGCCAGCTACCAGGAGAAACCCGGATGGAGCGGACTCTCCGATCGGATGATGCAATACAAGGCGAGAAAACAGTTACTGCGCAGGTCAACTTAACTGGGGCGCGGGAAAAGGATCGGACAAGATATCAATGCAATGGCCGCTTCCATTAGGATTTCGAAGTGGTTTACAATATCTCATCGTCGAAATGAAACGAAACCCATTCTCCCGACTTATCAAACGGGTTGAAATGTTTGACTGGATGATTCGAACGAATTAACTAAGGTGACCAATTTTTTTGAGACGAAGGAAAAAGTACAACGAACCATTTCCTTAATTCAAACGAAAGTACACTAATTATGCTTACATCCCTTTGAGTCCTTTACTTAAACGAGTGTTTTTCCATTGAATTTTTGTTCA